>JAWZYV010016180.1:1200000-1878930 GCA_038373885.1 Cheiracanthium punctorium | reverse complement strand
ATCTTTATTTATTTAAGTAATACGCTCAGTAGTAATACTGCGAAAGTCTTGAATATAAAAAGGAAGTATCGGGAAAGAGAGCTCGCGTTTCAATAGCTCACTCACTCAAGGTAGCAAGCAGACGACCAGAAACCAAAACCGGTTTATTTACCGAAATAGTTCTGTACCACCTCGCTATGAAGCGAAGTGGCGCTAGTAGCGATGATTTCGGCGACCGGAATTTTACACTGAGTGCGCATGCTTACCGTATATGTGCATTGGTATATAGTGCATATTGTGATGGACTAATGGTCCAGATTTGGCGCGTTTTTAACATCTGGTGCTTTTTTTTTCTTTCTGCTGCAATTCACATTTGATAACACTGTAAACAGATTTTTAAAAAAATCACCCAAATCCTGTCAATGTGGTAATGAATAACATTTCGTAAGACAATCAAAGAAATAAAAAAGCTCCGCTGAAATGTTCATGGCGGGCTTTTTAGTGGAAAAGAAATTTTAAAAGTGAATAATAAAAAAAAAAGGTACTAAGGGGGGCAATCGCAATTCCAGTAGAAATTTTAAATAACAACAAAGGGGGAAAGCTTATGTTAAATGTTCAATTAATAGAAAAAAAACACTCCAAATACTAGTGCTAAAAGATAAGGTAAATAAAAACTTCTAGTACATAAAGCACGTATAAAATGATATATATGAAAAGATACAATCGTTTCGACAGAACATGCTTGATTGTTTATTGTGTTTATTTTTTTTTTCTGTTCTCACTGCTTTTGTGCGACTGAAGTAGGCAGAACAATTTTCTGTATCATTTTATACGTGCTTTATATACAAAGTTTTTATTTATTTTGTTCAATTAATAGTTAATTTTCCCAGGGGAACATAAATGCTGCCGAGGAAATATAAGATGTGGTCTTGATGAGAGGGCAGTTATCTACTCTAGGGATCTAGGTCTAAGGGGTGATTGCCTTCCGTGAGGGACTTTCTAAGGGATCCTAACCCTTTTATTTAGTCAAATGTTTCGGTCAAAACCACAAAATGCTGCTGTGCGGAGGGGGCGACCGCCCCCTCCCGAAAAAGAAGAAATTAATGTAAAAGATCCTATTTTATTTCCATAAAATGGATGAATATGCCAATCTTCTAACTAACCGCCCCCACCGACAAACTAACCGCCCCCCCCGAGAACTTTCAATAATCCGCCACTGTGTATTTCATAGTAATTATAACAGAAAAAAGGAATCAAAAATTGTGAGAATGATTCAATTTTAAAATGTAATTTTAATTTTGCAAATTATTAATTTTTTTAAAAATTATTATTGAATATATATTGATAATGTCGGATAGTGTAAATCATTCCGCATTCGCGCCGAAGTTGGCACCGTTGATCGGACCGTAATCGGCTGAAAGGTATCGGTCCATTGCCACTTGCCGATACTTACGGTTTGCCGATTTTTAGCCGCAAATGGACCGACAGCACTATCCGGCAACAGATACTCCAAATTCCTTACTATCAGTTGCTGGCATGTAACTGACAGTTTACCGATCCCTCTCTTTTCTTGCCGACACTAAGCCAACAGTAAACCGACAGTGACCCACTCTGCCGACTACGGTCCGACTGTCTCCCGAAAGGTCTGTGTTTGCTGGGAAGTAAATTCCTGAATGGCTAAATTTTTAGCTAAGAACAACACTGAACTTTCGAAATTTCCTATAATTTAAGCCAAAAATTACTGAAGAAGACTGGAGAAACTCTGACTGATCCCAAGAAGACTGGAGATCGGCTTATCCAGTGTAAAAACTTTTTGATCATCTTCTGTGATATCTCAGAAGATCTCATTACGTTTTACACTGTGTATGCTCGAGGACAACGAAGTGAAAGTATTTTTCTTCGTTGATGAAAGATTTTATTGGACGAAAACCAGGACACACAAAAGAAGGGAGGCTTGACGTACTCCCATTGCTGCCAAGAAGACTTGAGAGTGGCTTATCTAGTGTACGAACATTTTGGGCATCATATCTGATAACTCAGAAGATTTCATTACGTCGTACACTGTGTATGCTCGAGAACGACGAAGTGAAAGTACTAAGATATTTTTGGAAGAAAACCTGGAGTTGACAGACGTTTATCAAGATACGGCTCATCTTTAAAAACACCGAAAAAAAGAAGACTTGACGTGAGACCCATTGATCCCAAGAAGTCCGGAGATGGGCTTATCCAGTGTACGAACTTTTTGAGCATCTTCTGTGAAATCTCAGAAGATCTCATTAAGTTTTACGCTGTGTATGCTCGAGGACAACGAAGTGAAAATATTTTTATAAGATATTTTTTGGACGAAAACCAGGAGTTGACTGACGTTTATCAAGATACCGCTGCTCTATAAAGCATCGTGGAAAATTTTTGTGAGTTGTAATCTATTTTACATTGTTTAGAAAAACCAAAAAAAAAAGGTTTGTTTTGCTTCTTTAAAGAAGTCTTCATGAAACAGTTTTCATTTAAAACTTTTCGCAAAGAATGTAAACTCCTCAAAGGGAAAATTTGTAGAGATGAAGAACACTAAGCCGTCAAAATTTTCTTTAATTTTAGCCAAAAATTACTCTTTAGAAAAAGTGGTTAGTTACATTCTGGAGCAGTTGTCGACTCTAATGTTTGTATTTGTCGATGAATTGTGTATTATACTGTTTTGTGAAGGAATATTACAAAATGAAATTGTGTTTCTTCTTAGCTAACACAATTCTATTCATTCTACGAGTGTGAGAAGTGCTAAATGTTTTGATTTTTGAGTTAATTTTGAACGAAAAATATGTGATTTTTAACGAGAAATTTTTTTTTCTAACAGGTGTGCAATCGTCTGAGGAATACTGGGAATTCAAAACCCAGAATAACACCCAAATCACACAATTTTCACCATTCATTGATTGTCACAATTGTCACCTTGGACCCATTGATCCCAAGAAGACTGCAGATCGTCTTATCCAATGTGTAAACCTTTTGAGCATCTTCTGTGATATCTCAGAAGATAACATTAAGTTTTACACTGTGTATGCACGAGGACGACGAAATGAAAGTATTTTTGTAACATTTTTTTTTCTACGAAAACCAGGAGCTGACTGACGTTTATCAAGATACCGCTCATTTATAAAGCACTGTGGAAAAATTTGGGAGTTGTAATCTATTTTTCTTTTTTTTAGAAAAGCCAAAAAAAAAGGTTCGTTTTGCTTCTTTAAATAAGTTTTCATGCAAACTGTTTTCATTTAAAAATTTTCGCAAAGAAAGTATATTCCTGAATGGGTAAATTTTTAGCTAAGAACAACACTGAACTTTCGAAATTTCCTATAATTTAAGCCAAAAATTACTGAAGAAGACTGGAGAAACTCTGACTGATCCCAAGAAGACTGGAGATCGGCTTATCCAGTGTAAAAACTTTTTGATCATCTTCTGTGATATCTCAGAAGATCTCATTACGTTTTACACTGTGTATGCTCGAGGACAACGAAGTGAAAGTATTTTTCTTCGTTGATGAAAGATTTTATTGGACGAAAACCAGGACACACAAAAGAAGGGAGGCTTGACGTACTCCCATTGCTGCCAAGAAGACTTGAGAGTGGCTTATCTAGTGTACGAACATTTTGGGCATCATATCTGATAACTCAGAAGATTTCATTACGTCGTACACTGTGTATGCTCGAGAACGACGAAGTGAAAGTACTAAGATATTTTTGGAAGAAAACCTGGAGTTGACAGACGTTTATCAAGATACGGCTCATCTTTAAAAACACCGAAAAAAAGAAGACTTGACGTGAGACCCATTGATCCCAAGAAGTCCGGAGATGGGCTTATCCAGTGTACGAACTTTTTGAGCATCTTCTGTGAAATCTCAGAAGATCTCATTAAGTTTTACGCTGTGTATGCTCGAGGACAACGAAGTGAAAATATTTTTATAAGATATTTTTTGGACGAAAACCAGGAGTTGACTGACGTTTATCAAGATACCGCTGCTCTATAAAGCATCGTGGAAAATTTTTGTGAGTTGTAATCTATTTTACATTGTTTAGAAAAACCAAAAAAAAAAGGTTTGTTTTGCTTCTTTAAAGAAGTCTTCATGAAACAGTTTTCATTTAAAACTTTTCGCAAAGAATGTAAACTCCTCAAAGGGAAAATTTGTAGAGATGAAGAACACTAAGCCGTCAAAATTTTCTTTAATTTTAGCCAAAAATTACTCTTTAGAAAAAGTGGTTAGTTACATTCTGGAGCAGTTGTCGACTCTAATGTTTGTATTTGTCGATGAATTGTGTATTATACTGTTTTGTGAAGGAATATTACAAAATGAAATTGTGTTTCTTCTTAGCTAACACAATTCTATTCATTCTACGAGTGTGAGAAGTGCTAAATGTTTTGATTTTTGAGTTAATTTTGAACGAAAAATATGTGATTTTTAACGAGAAATTTTTTTTTCTAACAGGTGTGCAATCGTCTGAGGAATACTGGGAATTCAAAACCCAGAATAACACCCAAATCACACAATTTTCACCATTCATTGATTGTCACAATTGTCACCTTGGACCCATTGATCCCAAGAAGACTGCAGATCGTCTTATCCAATGTGTAAACCTTTTGAGCATCTTCTGTGATATCTCAGAAGATAACATTAAGTTTTACACTGTGTATGCACGAGGACGACGAAATGAAAGTATTTTTGTAACATTTTTTTTTTCTACGAAAACCAGGAGCTGACTGACGTTTATCAAGATACCGCTCATTTATAAAGCACTGTGGAAAAATTTGGGAGTTGTAATCTATTTTTCTTTTTTTTAGAAAAGCCAAAAAAAAAGGTTCGTTTTGCTTCTTTAAATAAGTTTTCATGCAAACTGTTTTCATTTAAAAATTTTCGCAAAGAAAGTATATTCCTGAATGGGTAAATTTTTAGCTAAGAACAACACTGAACTTTCGAAATTTCCTATAATTTAAGCCAAAAATTACTGAAGAAGACTGGAGAAACTCTGACTGATCCCAAGAAGACTGGAGATCGGCTTATCCAGTGTAAAAACTTTTTGATCATCTTCTGTGATATCTCAGAAGATCTCATTAAGTTTTACACAGTGTATGCTCGAGGACAACGAAGTGAAAGTATTTTTATAAGATTTTATTGGACGAAAACCAGGACACACAAAAGAAGGGAGGCTTGACGTACTCCCATTGCTGCCAAGAAGACTTGAGAGTGGCTTATCTAGTGTACGAACTTTTTGGGCATCATATCTGATAACTCAGAAGATTTCATTACGTCGTACACTGTGTATGCTCGAGAACGACGAAGTGAAAGTACTAAGATATTTTTGGAAGAAAACCTGGAGTTGACAGACGTTTATCAAGATACGGCTCATCTTTAAAAACACCGAAAAAAAGAAGACTTTACGTGAGACCCATTGATCCCAAGAAGTCTGGAGATGGGCTTATCCAGTGTACGAACTTTTTGAGCATCTTCTGTGAAATCTCAGAAGATCTCATTAAGTTTTACGCTGTGTATGCTCGAGGACAACGAAGTGAAAGTATTTTTATAAGATATTTTTTGGACGAAAACCAGGAGTTGACTGACGTTTATCAAGATACCGCTCATTTATAAAGCACTGTGGAAATTTTTTGTGAGTTGTAATCTATTTTTCTTTTTTTTTAGAAAAGTCAAAAAAAAGGTTTGTTTTGTTTTAGAAAAGTCAAAAAAAAAGTTTTCATGCAAACTGTTTTCATTTAAAAATTTTCGCAAAGAAAGTAAATTCCTGAATGGGTAAATTTTTAGCTAAGAACAACACTGAACTTTCGAAATTTCCTATAATTTAAGCCAAAAATTACTGAAGAAGACTGGAGAAACTCTGACTGATCCCAAGAAGACTGGAGATCGGCTTATCCGAAATTAAACCAAAAATTACCTAAGAAGACTGGAGAAACATTAACTTTCCCAAGAAGACTGGAGATCGGTCTATCCAAGGTAAAAAAATTTTGAGCAAATTCTGTGATATCTCAGATCTCATTAATTTTTACACTGTGTATGCTCGAGAACGACGAAGTGAAAGTATTTTTACAAGATTTTTTTTTTTGGACTCAAAACCAGGAGTTGACTGATGTTCATCAAGATTCCGCTCATGTATAAAGCACTGCCGAAAATTTTTGTGAGTTGTATTTTTCTTTTTCTTTTTTTAGAAAATACAAAAAAAAAAAAATGTTTGTTTTGCTTCTTCATGGAAGACTTAGAAAGAATACTTAACGTACACCCATTTATGTGAAGAAGACTGGAGGCGGGCTTATGTAGTGCACGAACTTTTTGGGCTTCTTCTCTGACAAGAACATTCAATTCCAGAGCATTCCATTAAGTCGTACACAGTGTATGCTAGAGAACGACAAAGTGAAAGTATTGAAGATTTTTTTTGGAAGAAATCCTGGTGTTCACAGATTTTCATCAAGATACGGCTCATCTGTAAAAACACCCAAAAATAGTAAGACTTGACGTACACCCAGTGATGCCAAGAAGACTGGAGACGGGCTTATGTAGTATAGAAACTTTTTGGCCATCCGCTCTGATATCTCAGACGATTCCAATAAGTCGTACACCGTGTATGCTCGAGAAGGACGAAGTGAAAATGCTCAAGATTTTTTTGGAAGAAAACCTGGAGTTGACAGATGATTATCAAGATACGGCTCATCTATAAAGCACTGTGGAAAATTCTTGTGATCTATTTTTCTTTTTTAGAAAAGCCAAAAATAGGTTTGTTTTGCTTCTATAATGCTGCCAAGAAGACTGGAGACGGGCTTATCTACTGTACGAACTTTTTGGGTATCCTCTGTTATATCTCAGCAGATTCCATTAAGTCGTACACTGTGGATGCTCGAGAACGACGCAGTGAAAGTGCGGAAGATTTTTTGGAAGAAAACCTGGAGTTGACAGACGTTTATCAAGATACGGCTCATCTACAAAAACAACTAAAAACAAAAAAGACACTACATACAGCGAATCATGGCAAGAAGATTGGAAACTGGCTTATGTAGTGGCTTATGTATATTACTTTTTGATTATCTTCTCCGATAACTCTGAAGATTTCATTAAGTCGTAGACTGTGTATGCTCGAGAACGACGAAGTGAAAGTATTTAAGATGTTTTTGGGAAGAAAACCTGGAGTTCACAGACATTTATCAAGATACGGCTCATCTTTAAAAACACCCAAAACAAAGGAGACTTGGTGTACACCAATTGATCCCAAGAAGACTAGAGATGGGCTTCTGCAGTGTACAAACTTTTTGAGCATCTTCTGTGATATCTCTGAAGATTCCATTAAGTTGTACACTGTGTATGCTCGAGAACGACGAAGTGAAAGTATTGAAGATTTTGTTTTGGAAGAAAACCTGGAGTTGACGACTTTTTATCAAGATACGGCGCATCTGTAAAACCCTCAAAACAAGGAAGACTTGACGTACACCAATTTGTGCCAAGAGTTGGCAGACTTTTATCAAGGTACGGCTCGTCTGTAAAAACACCCAAAACAAGGAGGACTTGACGTACACCCATTGATTCCAAGAAGACTGGCGACGGGCTTATCTAGTGTACCAATTTTTTGAGCATCTTCTATGATATCTCAGAAGATTCCATTAAATCGTACACTGTGGTTGCTGAAGAACAACGAAGTGAAAGTACTGAAGATTTTTTTTTTGGAAGAAAACCTGGAGTTGACAAACATTTATCAAGATACGGCTCATCTATAAAAACACCCAAAAGAAAGAATACTCTACGTACTCCGAATCATTCCAAGAAGATTGGAGAAGGGCTTATGTAGTGTAATTCTTTTTGATCATTTTCTCCTATAACTGAGAATATTTCTTTAAGTCGTATACTGTGTATGCTCGAGAACGACGAAGTGAAAGTACTGAAGATTTTTTTTTTTTTAAGAAAACCTGGAGTTGACAGATGTTTATCAAGATACGGCTCATCTATAAAGCACTGTGGAAAATTTTTATGAGTTATAATCTATATTTCTTTTTTTAGAAAAGCCAAAAAAAAAAAGGTTTGTTTTGCTTCTTTAAATAAGTTTTCATGCTAACTGTTTTCATTTAAAAATTTTCGCACAGAAAGTAAATTCCTCATTGGATAAATTTTTAGTTAAATTAAATTAGCAATTTTAAATTTTTTCATTTACGAACCTTCATAATCTATTTAACTTTTTTTTTAAGTAAAATACTTTTTTTTTCTAGAAAAAGTAGAATTTTTTTAAAAGAGTATTTTATGTAGTGATTTTTATATCAAAATATAATATCTTAATTATTAACTTTAATTATATAATCAGCAATTATTTTTAAAATTAAAGATATTTACAAGATACTTTAATTAAATAAATCAACACAAATTAAAATTTGCATAAAACATTACTTTCCTTTCACAAATCGCACTATGGACAATTGCTTTTAAGCTTTGCTTTGCTTTGTCGATCTCTGTTGGAAAAAAAAACCATTTTTTTTTAAACACAAATTAAAAAAAACATAAATAAATAATTATATAGAAACCATATAAATAAACAACTAGTAGTCTTTCGAAACATATTTACTATGCCATTTCTGCCTTTCATTGCATGACAGAGAAAGGGTAAACTAGCATATAGGAATGTTTCCGTATGTATTCACTGATAAGAAAAGAAAAAAATAACATCCCACCAAAAAATAATTTTCATTTTTCAGTATTTTAATTTTCAGCGTCGCAATTATTGTGCCTCGGGGATGAAACTGAATATAAACCTGACGAACAATGACACACTATCTTGCCTTCCACCTACCCCATTGCCACTCCTACTTTCTTATTAGTCCTGGACCTAGCTACAGTTCTGTGGGAAAGTTTGAGTATAGAGAATTTTTTTCAGAAATGTTTAATAGGTGCCTTAGAAAGTATTTTCGGCTTGGGTGGACATTCGCCACCTGGTACATTTTCTGGCTATGACGTCATCAAAGAAGGCGGCCGCTCGATCACAAAATTGCTCATATCCAAGTTAAGACTTGACCGATTAGCATAAAAATTATATCAATATACTTTAATTACTATTTGTAAGATGAAAATAGCAATGGTTTTTAACTGTTGACATAAATTAATAAAACAAGTTAATTTGTTATACTATTTTCGATTACAACATAGACATATATTACCGTGAATAAAAAAATTATTATAATGAAACTGCAAAAGGATTGTTACATATTGAAACTAACCACTTACTACCACACTTACGGGACGAACAACAGGTTTCTTCATTTTCCCTAAAAATACAAGAGGATTTGGAACATTTTATGCAATTACATGCCCCAATAAAATCAGTTTGATATTTCTGTAAATTTTTTCTGGCACTAAATCATCTTCTATTACTATGAAATGCTGGTAGCATGATTTTGTGGATGGTACTTGAAATCCTTATTGTTTTGTTTTCATATTGTGTTTTGCCCAGTGAAGAATACAAATCATGGCCGATCTTAAACACATTTAATATATTTTCCTTTGCATATTGTGAAACCAGTGCTTTTGCTAGCAGATTGTGTAATGGATTAGGAAGTATAACAAACGGGTTACCTCTTTGTAAAATGTATTTAAACATTGAGGTTACCTTTGCATCTAGGCTCTGGGTTGGCTTCTTAGAAAACTCATGCTGGATGTCCAAACCGTCGACAATAGCAATGGAGCCTGCCATTTCCCGAAATAGATTTGATATCATCAGACGCTCATGATGTTTTATCTCCCATTCTGGTACAAACTGCTTTTGCTTAGTACGCCCTACGATACCAGATGAGCTTTTATGGGATCTATTAATGGTTTTTTTCTAATACAAGGTTCGCTGCAACAGCTTAAAATTTATGTTCATAGCGTTTCATAACATTCTTTACCCATGAACATTTCATGCATCTCCGAGGCTGTCTTGAGCAGTCTTCTCATGTCTTCCTTATATAAAGAAGCCCATCGTTGATAGTTTACACATTCAAAGACAGAAAATACTGGTAGAAGTTTTTGTACTGTGTCTAGATGCAATTACTAAAGACCTTGTCTATCGGAACGAATCAAATTTTTTAGAAGCTGGAGCAATTTCAGGAAATTATCCCAGTACAAAAACTATTCTGATGTTTCTCGTCCTTGTTCAACAAATTTCAAAAAATCTGTGAAGAGTTTCTCCACTTTGACATCTATAAAATTTGTTTTGTTTTTTCCCATGCCGAAAAAATATTCTGCTGGTGGCAATTCTTATGAATCTAACTTTTCAAAGTTAGATTCATAGGACTCAATGGAATGCTCTTCCAAAAAGGAATTTACTTGCAATCTAATCATCGTTTCTCCCAACCTAAACATCCCTTTGATTCCCCTCATACAGTTTTTACCATGTAAAACAGTGTCTACCATATTTGCTTCAAACACTGAGAATTCAATAAGCACAATGGTTATTCCACTTCCCCAAAGATATTTACCTATACGACTAGCCACAATTTTAGCCATGTGGAATGCCCACAAAATAGATACAATATTTGTAAATTTATTTGGATTGATTAGCAGGCCTTCGCGTGCAATAGCGTATACACTTTCATCACAGGTTACTGGTAAGTACTGTTGGTTTAACTGGTCAAAGACATTATTGAAATTTAACAGAATTGTGTAAACATTCGCATGCTGATTTACTGGGTTCGCAATTACTGGAAAAAATCCAATTTGCTTTTGCTATAAATCTTCTTTTGAAGAAAGTGCTTGGAAAGAACTCCGCGATGGTACAAGATGTTCAAGGTTTTCTTCTAGAGTGGAAAGGTCGTAATCAATAATAACATCAGAACTGTGGGAAATAGGTTCTTCAATTCTTAAAAACTGACATAAGATGTCTAAATTTTCGTATTGCTTTTTTTTAATCCTTATCCATACAATGGATAATCCTTATCCATTGTAAATAAATCTGAGTTAACTCCATAACCGCTTTGGAGATTAGAGCGTTTTTCAAGTTTGTTATACAATTGTAACTTTTGGCATGGAAGAAGTTCTTGAATTGGTTTCAGACCTCGTGTGATACCAGTCTTCGATAAACATGGTTTAAATGTTATATCCAGCAGTTTGTCTTGAAAAAGATCACACATGTTATGAGAACCTCCTATACCAGATAAAGTACATTCTTTATGATCAAAATTACCGAAGGCTTCGATTGTCTATGAATCAATCTTGAAATGACTGGAAATCGATACTTCATTAGGAGACTGCTTAAGAGCATATTGTGCAAGATTATGATGGTGACGAATCGCTTCACTGTATCTCACCCCAATACCTAGATGATTTAGCTTGTTATCAATGCTTTGTTTTTACACATCTCATGCATCGTTTCCCCCATCATCATATGTAATGGCGTTTTTTTCGCTCCGCGATCTATGTTGTAGTATATGATTTCCAATAACACTCGTGCCTTAAGATACCATTTCTGTGAATGCATCTTTTTTCCCAAGTCTTCATCCTTTTCTCTTTCAATGATATCAGCTTCCTTGATGGAATTTGGATCTATACCAAATAACGTACTGAAAAAGTTTATGAAAACTTTTGGTATTTTACTCTTACCCTCGTATTCACCGTCTACCTCGACCGCCGGTTAACATCGAACCGTTGGTCGAACGTTGAAATGGTATTCACCGTTTACCGGACAGGATATAACCGCCCACAAAATCTCAACCCAGGTTGAGAAACTCGACCTTGCTGCAGAGCAAGGTTTTCAAGCAACCGAGGATGCTCAGTTGAGATTTTCCCCGAAAAATTAGCTTCCCCTTTCCATTCCTTCGCAAAACTGGCCCTCCCCTTCCTTCCGGACAAAGAGATATGAGGGGAGATGGGAAGGGGGGAAAGAAGATAGATTGCAGGGTCACTTGGAGAGTTGCGAAAGAATCAACTACCACGTGATGCGAACTCCCAATGCTTGTTTCGATTGTAGACTCTTGCTAAGCGATGTTTGTTGTAGACTCTTGACCAATGAGTGTTTCGATTTCAACCGAGCCCCCTTTCAACCACGTTGATTGGCCCAGTTTCAACCTAGGTTGAGGAACCACCGGTTTAGTACCTTTTCCCCGCCAGTTAACGTTGAATATGAATTTTGGACTGACCAGTCGAGTTCTCCAACCGGGAGTTACTGAACTGCCGGTTGAACCGCCAGTTGAAGTTAATGGTGAATTCGGGTATAAGTCCAAGAGCTTGTAAGGTCCTGAGTATCACCAAATTTACCACTGAGCCTAAAGTCTAGCTTCTGCAATGAATCTCTCAATAGCACATTCTGTTAGAGGATTGCAACTTCTTTGAACATTTGCTACTTCTTCTGTTTCAAGAGACGCAGAAAAAACATGTTTGGTTTATTTGCCTCTTTAGGTTTTGCAAACGTTATCTCATTTCCAAAATAATCACATAACATTAGTTTTAGCTCCTTGTTACTGACTTTGTTGTCTTCAATTTGTATATTAAATTTGTCTCTAATGTAACTAAGGGTGCATCCATAACCTTTATGTAGTCCAGATTTGATATCATCAACTATAAGAGAAAAGGCTGTAATTCTTTTTGAAATCTGAGGGGTACTCTCTTCTCTTGCTTCAAGTTTTCGTTTATACCTCAGTAAGTACCCAGAAGTACAATTTTCGTAACGTAATAGATCAGCACCAAAAAAACTTGGCATATCCTCCAAGTCACAAGCACGAGTGAAAATATCATCTTGTAAATATAACATAGCTTTTAAAAACTCTAGGATACTCTCTTATTCTATATTTCTCGTAAATGCGATTATGCTATTTTAGGTTACAGATAATACATAAACAGTAGAAATACCTGCAGCTTGAGGAGTATGAGCGTGCACGCTTTCTTCCAGACTTCCTAAGACTTTCCTGTACAGTCGGTTGAGAAGTGCTGGCATTGCCTTCATTTTCAATATCTCTTTCTTACTTTGAAGTTTTAAAAGGGATTTCTTATCGCAGTATTGTTTGTAGCATGCATTACTCATATGATAGACAAACACTACTTCTTCACTTAATAAGCTCAAACGCTTGGTAACAATGTCGTTTCGCTCTTGTGCAGCGGCCCATATATTTTCTCGACCATTTTCTGTACTTATCACACTATTATCACTTTTATTACAAATAATGCATGTTTTTTCGTCTGGATTAAAGTCTATTACACGGTCTTGCAGTGCTCTGGACAATTTTATGACTTCCACACTTACATTTAAACTCTACAATCTAAAAAAACAAAAGAAAAATTCATACGAAATTCGCGCCTTTTCTGCAAGCATTAAAACCTAACCCTAAAAGTGGCTTATACTGGTTTAGCAATCTTATCTTTAGAGGACTACTATAGCCATTTGTTAGAAAAAAATACAAACTAAACGAACAAGAAATACACACAAATCAGTTTATACGAGTAGAAAACTAAGCTACCCGAACGACGTTTGAACAAAACTGTCAACTGGTTAATGCCTGAAAACTACACACCGTCTGCATTACACACTATTACATACGTTATTTAATAAAATAAGGGTAAATTAATATAAAAAAAAGTGCAATTTCCTACAAATCGGACAAGTATTAACTTAGATATGAGCAGTTCTTAGATGCGAGCAGCCGCCATCCTTGATGACGTCATAGCCGGAAAATGTACCAGGTGACGGATGTCCACCCAAGTCCAAAATGCTTACTAAGACACCTACTAAACATTCCTGAAAAAAAATTCTCCATACTCAAACTTTCCCACAGAACTGCAGTCAGGACCTGGACTATATTGGTATTCTCTTAAGTGCAAGTACTTTTTAAGCTGGCGTACATAAAAATGCGTTTGTATAAAAAGTATATAATAAACAGAAGAAATTTAAATGCAGTGTAATGCTGAAAAGAGTTGTTTTGAAAAATGCAAGAGAAGAATTTGATATTTAACGGAAAACAGAAGAATAAAGTGTATGCTAATTTTATTGAAAAGGTTTAATAATGCTGTTGGTGCTTTTAATCGTAAAAATTAATTTCATGTACTAAACAGAGCAAGATATTCAATTGGTTGGAGTCATTTCACTGAATTAGAATAAAATGTTTTAAGTTGATGCGATTAATATTTACATGGGATAGTATAAAATTTTATTTATTATTAAGTTAAAACGTCCTTATCGGAAACGTTGTACAGTGTCAACGAATCCTAGATACAGAAATCCTTACGACTCCTATGTCACCAATTTTTGACGTCATTTCCAGGCCCGAGAAAGTGACGTCATCATGGCTTTAATTTCACGTAAAACTATTTAAAATTTCTGGTGACTGAAACTATCTTTAATTAAACATTAAAATTAAAATTAAAATACCTTTCTCATACAAAATTATTCGTTATGATCTGTTTCCTTCTCATATTATCTAATTAGTCACAGTTAAAGACTGATATTTGTCGTGAAATTATATTTTTTATTAAATTATTAAAATATTACTATTCTTGGCTAAATTCACCAGAAATTTTTAGCAGTTTTATTTTTAGGAAATAAAACTTTTTCATGTAGGATTAATGATGACGTCAAAGCTTGGCGACGAAGAAGCTGAAAGGCTTTCTATATCTAGGAGACGTTGACACTTTTCAGGTATACATGAATTTGAGTCTCCAAATCAGAAAACTCTACAGATAATTGATAGCTGGAAATTAATGAATAAATGCTTCCTGAAATGTACAGCTGCAACAATTATTTTTGTTTATGAATATAAAATACGACGGTATTATGAAACAGTAAGATAGAATTCATGTGCAAAACATACGAAATTCTTTCGAGTAAATTCCTTTTATTATGTCACTCCATACAGTTACAAATTGTGTCTATCACAAGACTTATCGCCGCTAATGATTCGAATGCTACTAAGAACAAACACAAGCATAGCTTACGAGATATACAGGGTGAATCTAAACTCTTGTTCAAAACTTTAAGGGGTGATAGGGCACACGATGAGGAATCGTAATCACATAGTAATCTGGGGTGAAACGCAGTTTTAATTTACCCGGAAATAATCACATTTGGAAAAGCATTGAAGTGTCCGTCTAATTTCTTAACCAAGTTTCATAAGCAATAGGTTCGTCTCCGAAAATTTCATCCATGAAATAAAATAAACTTTTTCAACTATCCATTTTAGTCTTCTGTTTTTGGAGAAAAATACATTAGTTTCTGACGAACAATGTTCGGCAAGTGCACTGTTGTTTAAGCTCTTTTTCCGAAGTGATTATTAACAGCTATACGAAGACGGCATTGCCGACCCCACATTGCTATGTGATTTTGATTGCTTATTCTGTGCCCTATCACCTCTTAAAGTTTTGCGCAAGAGTTTAGATTCACCCTGTATAGGACACGGTGCTAGCATTTTAATCTCACCCCTTTACACTCGAAAAGTCATGCGACCAAGGGGATGTGACCATCTTAAACTGAGATATCCATACTAAATTGGTTATACCCAGTACAGTCTCCGGCTAGTCTCCGTCCCGGTAAGTCTCCGGCTTTTTCCGGGAGATTCCCCACCACAATTTTTAGACAGTTTTATTTTGCATTAAATAATTGGACTAACTTTAAGCATAAATTTGTAAGTAAAAGTTAGTGGTGGGAAATCTCCCGAAAAAAGCCGGAGACTTGGCAGCTCTGCCAGTAGGTCACAAGACTCCTCGAGTGCAAAGAAGTATGACCAAAATGCCAGCACCTTAGCCTGTATATCTCGTCAACTACAATCAGAAGCTATTACAATGAAATAGTCTTACTGAATGCATTTAGTATATTCACTATGAAGTAACAATATTTCCTAATATAGCTAAATATGTAGTTGGTTTACGGGATGAAGCAGCTTCTCCCACCCTCTGAAAATGAGTGATGAAATAAAACGACGCTGCAATATGATGAAGAAAGGTAGAACCTATTAGAATACAGGCTAAACCAGTGTTTATAACTAAAAGAGAGTCAATATATGGCAGGTGTAAGTTGTTGAATTTGCAATTAAATTAGCTGGGTATTCAAAAGCTATAAAACGTAAGATGAATTACCCGAAGATATATTTCCAAAATATAGTGAGGAAAATTACAATATTTAATTTAGACATAAAAATTCACAACCTATTATACGTATTTTCATAAGTTAATATCTTAAATAGTTTATGATCCCAGCAAACACACACAGGTTCTCTGGACGTCTATTAACGTTCAGAAGACGTTTTCTGAACGTTAATAGACGTTCAGAGAACCTGTGTGAGTTTGCTGGGATGACATTAACTTAATCAGAACATCGAGAGAATCGCACCAAATCAGCGGATCTGTATGTTTCCTTTGTTTACGAAACAAATGAAGACTATATTTTTATCATTTGCATTTCATATGCTGTACTGCACGCTTTTATTTATTACTAGCTGCGTGCCCGTTCTTCGCACGGTAGGAAACGAAAATTTTCCTTACATGTGTAATTCGAATTTATTCGTGATGCGGAATTTAAAGAAAAAGAGCAAAATTATTTGACTCTTGATGTAAAGTTTGTGTCACGAGTATTAACCTGGCATCATTGCAGTATAATGACTCAAAAAACTACGTCAGTGTCATTCACTATCAAAAAAGGGGAAAGCTTAGTGGTTTGCAGAGAACTCCTGGCTTTCAAAATGTCTTATTTCTACATCATACTGTTTTTAGGCTCAAGTTGTAGTATTAAATACCTAAGACACTACATGGAATGAACAACCATTTATTTCTTTCCGAACATGTACCATATAAGGAAAGTATTGTAATCATGAAAAAACTCGACTTCGAGATTTTGGTGTATTTACACGTTTTGAGGTCTTCTGAATTCATTTATGCTATTTTCAAGAGATGTTTTTAAGACAACTGCCGTCCCCGCTCTTCATACGGGAATAAGCGAATATTTTACTACTAAAATCATATCTGCATGTGACAAAACAGAATTTCATTTTTAAAAAAGTTCAAGTAATCTCCTCTGTACAAATTACTGCGGGATATATTAACGCAAATTAGAATTACTTTTCGTTTAGTTGGTTGTAAGACAACCGTTGAAAAAGGAGAAACACTTTTAATTTCATGAAATATTTATTAACGTGGTATATTATGATTTATTCATATTATCCTTACGAATCTAATGATACTACCTATTACGTACATTAATACTATCTATCTTCGCTTCTCCCTCTTCAAGGCTCCCTTAAAAGAAACAGCTTAGATTATTTGGCCCCAATGGAATCTTTTGATTCTATGGCGATTCTTTGCAATTTACGCATTAGCATAAATAATAATCATTTCACATAATGGTTGCCATTAAGGAAACTCTCCATATATATTTAATTTATACATAGTTTTATAAGATTGGCGTATTTAGCGCCGCAAACCATTTCATCTTATTGTGGGGAGAAAATATCCAAGGAAGGCCATTTTAAATATCCATGTATCTAATATAGCGATATCTTTTATATCCTCTATAGTCCTGTCTCCTGAAAAACATCAAACTGTGTAATCTCGAGGAGCTACTTATTCCCGCTTTAATTGTGACATGGCGCAGAGTTGCAGAGTTTACAAATTTCACGCATTTTTTAAATTTATGACGTCACTGTTTGACTGCCGTAAAGGATACCCCAGTTGGTTGAGGGAGTTAATTTCGATATTTCGCATAGTAGTTTTCAAACGGTATCATTAAAACTTTGCGTTATGTAGGACCTTTATGGAGGAACGTAATTTAACGTTAAAATAAAACTATACTCGCAGCCTGCATGCATATGTTAGGCAACGTCTGCGCCATAATTAAATGTCAAAAATAAAAATAGTAAATAGAAAAATTTTAATATATCGCGCTTTGAAAGGAACTTTGTAATTTTTAAAATGAACATTTTCAGCACCGTGAAGACATTTCAATGTTTAAATAAGCACCGGATTAAAATACCACTTCTAATAATAACAATCGTGAATTTCTTAGTTCATTTCTACAGTAAATTTTAATCAAAATATCGTCTCCCTGCGTTGAAAATAGAGCTGGAATAAATGAGTTAAAATTATGGCGTAATTTTTACGTATCTTAAAGCATTTGACGTCATAGATCCTCACTTGCGAATTGAAATTCCGATATCGCATTTAAAAACTCGATTGGTTGAGAAAACCCTTTTTTCTAATCCTTTCGGTGGCAACAACCGAAGATGAATTCTCGTGCCGTGATCGCAATGTAATGAATGGCGTAAGATCGCGTTGATGCTATTAAATTCTAAACATTAGGCTGCATTAAAATTCATAAAAAATACTCTAATTTACATAATTTTTTCGTTTTTATTTTAAGAGAGGGAGAAAAGAATGTTTCACGATTTGTCAAAATATCAAAAAGTTATGACGGATAGAATTCAAGATGCGACAGTTTTAAAATTATTTTACGAAACAATTCGCCGAAGCAAATGCTTAGTAAAAAAATTCCTAAAAATCGGTAAATCATGTTACGTATTCAGAACAAACTGTTTTTAAAAGAAAATTTTCTCCTCTATCCGATGATACAAATGCCGTTTTGCTGCGAGCGTAATTTCCGCCGTCATTACGAATTAGGTGAGAAAAAATGCCAAAAATCGCATAAAACATAAAATAAAAAAAAATCTAGGTCGAATTTTGAAAAAATCGCTTCGAGGTGCACAATTACATATTTACATCTTCCCGAGTACCAAATTTGGTGTTTCTAGGTGTAGCCGTTTGTCCGTATCGCTGCCGACAGACACACACACACACAGACACAGAGACACCTTCTCTTATAATAAGTAGAGATTACCCAAGCTAAATAATAACCAAATCGATTCTGATTTTCCTAAATAATATTAATGTCCGAATTTTGAAATATTTTTATTTTATTTCAGTTTCCTATAATATTTTCATTGTGTTCGTTATTCATCCACTAGCCATCATATTTCTTCGTTTAGCATATGCAATTTGTGATACCACGTAATTTCCGCCAGTATTATTTTTGACTGATTTATCTATCCATATACAGCTCCTCATAAAATTAACCGAACATTAGACCCCATTGTGAAAATTAACTTTGTTGGGACGTTTTCATTCAACCTCTTCTTCCCCCCTCCCGTATCCTCCCCCCCCCCCAAAGAAAGGAGGTTGCAAGTAGAAAGGAGCAGATATTGAGAATATATTGCTCTCAAAAGTTTATGGACTACGAAAAACATCAGTGGATCCCGCCATCGTTTTAGATGACCCTTTCTAAACTATGTTACTGCTGGCCATTTACGAGGTTCAAAAAAACATCAGTAGGTCTGGCAATCATTGTAGCGGAGGGGGGAGGGATAGAAAAATACACCACTAGCCCTTTGCGGGACCCAAAAAAATAAAACTATGGGTACGGTAATCGTTGTTACCGCTGTCCCTTTGCTAGACATTAAAAAAAAAAAAAAGCACCAGGGGGTCTGACCCCATCAAGTAGTTTTCTGTGTTATCATTAACAGTACAAGCCTAGAATAACTAGATTTTTTTAAAGAAAAAAGTAACGCTTACACAAAAAGGTAATAATAAACAGCTCACCCATACTGAACCAGCAACCCCTAGAGAAGAAAGCCGCGGCGCTTACTTGTGACGTCACACCGAGTAGGTAAAGCAAAGCGTTTCCATTGGGTTTCTCGCCGCGGCTTTCCTCTCTGGGGGGCGGTGATTGAACCCACTCTAAAGGACAGCGCAGTGTATGAGGGGAGTTGCTTAATGGTCAATTTGCAAGAAAAGGGGGGGGGGACACTGCAGGGTTGAAAAATTTATATGCTTTCAACGACCAGTCGAGATTCGCCATCAAAGGGATAACCCGTTAAACTACAAAAGCCCTCCAAACCACTGCCTCCTAGATATAGAAAGCCTAACCACTGCTACGTCACCATGCCTTTACGTCATCGGTAGGCCTTTCGAAGGTGATGTCATCACAGTTTAACTTTCATAAACTAAACCTATTTGAAATTTCTGGTGAATTTATTCTCTCATAACGATATTTTAATGAATTGAGATAGAAAATTTAATTTTACAAAAAAGGGCAGTTTATAACTGTAACTAATTATATAATGTAATAAGGGAGTAGATCACAATGGATTGTTTTGTAGCACAAACGTATTTTAATTTTTATCTTTAACTTAAAATACTTTTTAAAATCTGTAGCATTCACCAGAAAACTGAAATAGTTTTACTTTATGAGAATGAAAGTGTGGTGACGTCATTACTTGAAGGCCTAATGATGGCGTCAAAGCTTCAGCGCTCAGGCTTTCTGTGTCTAGGAGGCAGTGTCCAAACACACAATGGGGACACTTTTCTCCGCAATCCGTCGGGGAGATACTGAAAAATAATTTGAGTTCCCATTCTAGCGTACGAGATCGGACTCGAGTCTGCGTTGGCTTTAACAGTATCATTCAGGAAATAGCGCCCTTTCGTAGATGCGTACAGACAAAGCATAGATTACTCATGCTCATGTTACCAGAATCATGGGATATTTGGATTGAACACAACGCGAGCACTCTCTCTCTTTTACATATTAGGGTTGGTTAAAGAAAGAAAGATGTGGAAACAATTTAGAAAAAACAAAAAACAACTATACTTGTGGTAAACATAAGGAGGAGGGGGAGTTGAATAAAAACGTCCCAACAAAGTAAATTTTTACAATGGGGTCTGGTGTTCAGTAAATTTTATGAGGAGCTGTACACCTTGAGAGATTGAGGTAGATAATTCTTGTGTTTCGATCACAAGAAAAAATTTCTGCCATATCCAGTAATTAAATCCTTGATATATCTTAACCGCTCAACTTCAGTAAATTGTTAACTTTTAAAAAAATTCATTGTCTACAATAGTGTGATCTTAACTTTTTTTAAAAAACCGTGTTATTGAACTGATTTTCAGGAGATCGGAGTGTTCATGAATAGGAATCATATATACATTGATCGCACCCTAGTAGCTCAATTAGTTCAAAAGACGTTTAAAACACGTTTTTTAACGTCAAAAAACGTGTTTCCAACGTAATTGGAACGTTTTTTGAACTAGTTGTGCTACTAGGGCAGTATTCACATACTTACATGTCTGGATGTATGTAAGAAAACATCAGCCATTTATTTACGTCGGCTCATTGCGATATTTTTAAGTCTACTGACACTACCAAGATGAAATTGCATAGTTGCCAACTTTTACGGAATATAATTAATCACTTTTTGTAAATAGTAAATGTTGTTAAATGTTTTTTCATATTACTAATCAGCGCTGAAGCCTGAAATTAGGCTGTGTTCTAAGCTGAAAACTAAGGTTTAGAAAAAGTGGTTAATTATATCCTGTAAAAGTTGGCAGCTATGAAATTGCGAAAAGGCATATTTCGTGGAAAGTGCACTTTTCGGTGACTTTCCAAACTTGGAGCTTGAAAAAAAATTTATGGGGCACGCCGTATCTGACAAATTACGAAAAGCGTTTTTGAACATCAGTCAATATGTGATCCTCGAGTAATACGAAAACATACAATCTTCAAAGTAAGCATTATGAATGTATTGTGGAGCTCACAATCTATATAAATAAAGCAATCTGTAAACTGCCCGTTAGTTTGTCTGTCTGTTTGTCTGTCTGTGTCTCGCGTAGCTCCGAAACGGGTGATCGTAGACCTACCAAATTTTGTACGGTAATTCTCCAAGACGGGTCCCGACACACCTCGAAGCGATTTTTTCGAAATTCGAATTATTTTAGGAGATATCGATAAAAAACGTGTCGCAAAATGATCATTTTTCTTCTTGCCATTTCGCAATTGTAAACCCGCAGTGGAAAGAGCGAGGTTTGAGCATATCTAGGTTGCCATTTTTGGCAAGTTTATTAAATTATTTAGACTCGAAGTAAAAATAAAAGAATAACGATTTTTTTGTTTGGATTACTTGTAAGGCTATTTCTTAATTAAAATATCGTGTGCATGTGATATCAGAGCAGGAATAAAATGATTTATACTCAAAAGAAAACTAGAATTTGGAAATTTTCCGAAAATAAATGTGCAACATTTAATTTGGCGAAAAATAAAAGGGGTTGATGTGCGATTTTGAGAAGGATTCTAACGCTTGGTGCTATTTATCGTAATTTAATCGTCTGCTATTTGAGTTATAAATACACCTGAGAATAAGTTTTAGAAATTTTCATTCAGTTGGAATTGTGCATTTTTCTGAGCAGCTCCTCTGCATCAATATCTAATGTATTACATCCAGAAAAAGGATGTTAGAAATATCAATTTTAATTTTGCTTAATCACACTCATGAATAATGATATACTTTCTAACTTAATGAAAGAAGGAAAAATAGGGAAGACCCATGGATTATAATACGCTTTTAATATATAGCACTTTAGTGCGTATTTAAAATCTGAAAGTGTGTCAGATTTTCTATGATTCTAGCGCTTGGCGCAATTTAATGAGAGGGTATTTTTAAAAACAAGCGTAGGTTATCTTATAAATAAAAATAAAATTCTGTTTGTCAGTTTGTGGATTTGGGTAGTATACAAATCCACAAAAATGGACCTGTCAGCCTGAAATTTTGCACAGATATGTAAAATAATATAAAATAAATGATAGTCCACTTTAAAACTTTGGAAGTCCACCCGTTCCCGGAATTTAAGAGATTTTATGTTCTCCGCGCAGAAAGCTTTCCGTAATTGTAACCCCTGTAGTGAAAAAAGTGTGAAATAAGCATCGTGGTTGCCCTATGAGGCGATTTTGCCGAATCAAATGTTTTAAATTCTTAAAGTAAAAATAAAAGAATAATAATGATTTTTTTTAGTTTATATTTGTAAGGTTATTTTTTTAATTATAATATCGTGTGCGCATAAGAAATGAGAGCAGGAATGAAATGTTTTATAAGCAAAACAATGAGATTGAATATTTCCGAGACTAATATGTAAAGTTTTTTAGTTTGGCGAAAAATAAAATGGCTGATAGGCCGATTTTTAGAAAGTGAGTTCTAGCGGTTTGCACAGTTTTAGGCTTTTCGGCGCAATTTACTGAGAGCTTAAGGAAATAGCATTTTTGAAAACAAGTGTATAGGTTTTATTAGAATACAGCATTAAATTTTAATTATCCGTGCAGAAATAATGCAGTTATTAGGGCATTTCAAGCGATCTAGCTTCAGAATTCTCGCCAATTGAGTACATTGATGTAACTTGGGGGAATTCCGCCAAATTTCAGAAAATTGAAATCTTCGTATTTAGTACATCGAGCTAGCGATGAATAAAACACGTAAATAGTTGATAATTTTAAAAATGCGGCCGTATTAAGGGATTCCACTTTTCAAATAAATGCCTGCTTTACTGTTTGGCGGTCGAACCATTTCCCATTTTGATTGCTGCTAAGTCAATGCTTCGAATGATTCCCTGAAAAAACTCTTGCAAAATGGCGTATGTTCGCACTTTGGCGAGGAGTAGATTTGAAACTGGATTTAATTTGAGACTGGTATATATATAATAAGACTGGTTATAGAAAAAAATGAATGTTGGTATGTGTGTATGAGGTTGAAAAACTCCAGCACCGTGTCACTGATCACCATGAAATTTGGTTCACCTATGTCTTTTATTATGGAGAAGGTTTTTATGCTATCCGTTTTCCTCTAAGTTGCCTCTAGGTGGTGTAGCAGAACGTCGAATTCTACTCCGTTTAGCCGTTTGATATGCGAATATCGTCCAACCAATTTCGATGAAATTTGGTGAACGCGGATATTAGAACACGAAAAATATTTTTCACTATCCATTTTGCTGTAACTTGCCGCTAAATGGCGCTGCAACGCATCAACTTTTATACCGTTCGACCGACCGGCATAAAATTTCTTATACTTACACATTTGAGCACGAAGAATATATTCTAACTGTGTTACTTTTGATGTTACTCACCACTAGATGGCACTGCAATGCATTATTATTTTAACTCGCCACCAGATTACGCTGCAGCAGGCCAAATTCTTGAACCATTCAAACGGTCGCTATGAAAATCAGTATACATAGCTATACGAACAATGAGAATATTTCGGCGTTATCCATTTTGCTATAACTCGCCACTTGACGGCGCTGTAGCAAATCATTACTTTAATTAACCCCTAGATGGCCCTGCAGTGTATCACTTCTTTACTATGCAAATGATCGCTATGGAAATAGGTATACATAGATATTTGAACACGAGGAAGAGTTTGGCGCGATCCATTTTCCTATAACCTGACACTAGATGTCGCGTCAACACATGAACTTCAGGACTATCCAGCCGATCGTCATGAAAATTCATATACATCGATATCTGAATGCGAAGAATATTTTCGCCGTATCCGTTTTGCTAAAACTCGCCACTAGATTGCGCTATGCCGCATCGCCTTCTGCACCGTACAAATGATTGCCTTGAAATTCGGTATGCATAATTATTGAACACAATATAATGCGATATCAATTTTGCTGTATCTCTTTATTACGATTAATAGTAATCACAACAAATCTTAATATCAAAAAGTCCATTCATTCCCGTGCGAAGAACGGGTTCTTCAGCTTGTTGAAAATAAAATAAGTGTAGTGTCGATTCCCTAACGTATTTGATTGTGGTGGAACGCAATGCGGCAATAGCACTTCTCGTTAAGGTTGGACCATTGTAGTACTCGAAGTTGGCCAACAATGATTTTACGCGCATCTTTTTTGATTGGAATTGTTGACAACACTGCAGTTTTCGAAGCCACATAACCCCTGTAGGGCATATTCTAAATAGATGAAAATAATATACGAAAACTCCATGTTAACACTGTGCTACCTTTGACACAGAACCTCTTCACATTCAGCGAAAACTACAAGAGCTAAATGCTTCAAATACGGCCGGAAAATACCCAGAACTAATCCCAATGAAGTCTTCCACTAAAACATCAGCTAAATGAGGTTGCTCGGTCAAAATATCTGAGAAAAGGCTCTCTTCGGACGAAAATTAGGATTTTTGCCTCTTATGTTTAGAAACTATGCCTCATCGTTTAAATCCTGACAGCTAAATTGCATAGCTGCCACCTTATACGTTTTATACGGAAGATTATCCACCACAAATTTCAAAAAGTTTTATTCTAATTTAGAAATTTAGACACCTAGAGCGTTCGTTCACCTATGAAATTGGGCTGAGTGTATTAACCACAGTTTGTAATACCTCGTGATATTACTGGATGTGATCGAAAATAAGGTCTCTAAATTTTAATAGTTTAACAGGCTATCAGCTAATATTTAAATGAAAATGGATTTTTTGACCAAATTTGTAGTTAAATGCCCAAAATTTTAAATTTTCACCCTATTAATTTGCAATGAATAGAATAGGTGTTCCTTTTATCCCGACCTTTTCAACGGATCACTTAGATTGACCAAGTTCTTCCTTAAATGAAATTTATGAGCAAAAGTCAAAAGGGTGGCCAACCTTCATATATTATATTAAACTCGTATTTATATTTTTCTAGCATAAAATTTATAGGCTTCTCTTACGAATATACTCTTATTCACGGTTATTAGCAGCTATAGCTTCAAACTACTCCGAAATATAATTAACCACTATTTGTAATCGGGAATTTTCAGCTTATTGTCCGGTCAAATTTGACGAAAGAGTAGGTGTGAAGTGTGAAGGTATGGAAATTCACACTCAGCTCAAAACTGGTAGGATTGTTCAAAACACCATCGTAAATGAAGTCTAAAGAGTCCTCATCGATCCGATACCTGGAAAAAAATGTACTCGGGGTTAAAGGTCACAAAAACGGGATATTCGCGAAATTCTTTTTCTTCATTGCAGAGTCATTCCCGCCGAGAGTTTACGGGCGGAAAACTAGTTCCGTCGTGACGTGTTCAGTGGCGTGCGCCTCATCTCCAAATTCTTCCGTGAGGAAGGTAGAAAAAAAAGGGATCTTCATTCTTTGTAGTGAGGGAGTGGCAATCATTTTTTTTTTACTTATGTTTGCAAGGATGGCTGTGTGTGAAAATTCTAGAGGTGTTGCATCGCTATGTAACACGCATCTACATCACTGAAGCTCTGTAATACAAGTAAAAATATTATTCTATCGGTCAGTGTAACTTACACATATAAAATATTATTAATATGAGTATGTCAGGTAAAAAGGAACCCAGTCCCTCATTCTATACGCCAGTGTAACCTTGAGCAACATCTGTCTCCTATTCAACTGTCTGCGTGGCTAGGGTCGTATACCTGCTTTATCTTAGAATACCCAATACATGCAATACTATTAGTCTTGAGCGCCATTCCGGAGTGAAAACAGGTGTTTATTCTAACCTATATTTTTTAACCTATTTCGTGCTGTTTTGAGTTTTATAACAAAAATTTCAGAACATTGCTTTATTTGTATTAAACTTTTAACTAAAGGTGAAATTGTTGCTGTTGAACGTGGTATGAAGACATTAATCAATACAAGTACTGAAAGAGCTAATGAATTTTCAGAATATCTTAAAGAGCAGAAATCTGTCACCATACATGTGGAGTATCATAAAAATTATACTCGAAAGTGTTCTATTGCTGCAGCAATTAAAAGACAACATGAAGAACAAGAAGCCAGTACATCTACTGTAAGTCCTCTTCGTACAAGAGCACGTGTAAGCACGAGTAAAACAACATTTTTAAAAATGTTTGAAAAACAAGATTTAGTTCAATGTGCTGACGTTTTCAAAAAGAGTAATTCAAATCCTCAAGAAGTTATCACCAGCGGAATTCGCTTTCTTCTCTCTATGTATGGAGCTCCTGAAAAAACTACGTGCTTAGATAAGTTTCGATATGCATGTTTTGTTAAAAATACTCGAAATAAAAAACAAGTGCAAGTAGCTTGTCTTCCTTCAACCTCAGCGGCTGCTCATCAACACCTTTTACGGGTATATTACGAAGTTCAAGTGTGGCTTGGCTATCAGCTAGACCCAAAAGACTGGGGTTGGAAGTTGGTCGACAATACATTAGAACCAGTTCACCCTGTGCAGGAAAACTGCTAAACACAATTTTTTGCAACTGTAATAAGGGATGTAGTGCTAAATGTGGTTGCAAAAAAGTTGGATTTTTTTGTTCTCTAGCATGTGCAAATTATCAAGGCCGGTCGTGCTCCAATGTTGAATAACCAACAATTGAGGATTCGTTTGATACCAACGAGGAGACATTCGATGTAACACTATTGAGGCAATTTACTTGCACCCGGGATGAAGAAGAAGAGGAAGCAGAAGTCTTAGAGAATTGTGAATCAGACGAATAAATTTTCCCTATTTTTTTTTAATTTACACCGCTTTTATCATTTTCAACCCTTGCCATTATCTTTTATTATTCAATCGTTTTAAATTAAACAGAATCACAACAGATCCGTGGAATAGGCCTACCGGGGAAACCACGTTTAAAAAAAAAAAACGTGCTAAGTACACTACCTCAAAGATGGCGTGGAAACCTGTACATACTATAACGATTACAACTCTTCCAACTTTTTGAATCGTGATATCTCAGAAACGGTGGGCCTCAGGAAAAAAAATATATTTAGACATTATTTATAAATAATTATTTGATCTACAATTTTTGCCTGAACTAATTTTATGATAAAACTTGCCGTTTTGCTGAAAATCGCGAAAAACTCGTTTTTGTGACCTTTGACGCCGAGTAAATTTTTTTCCAGGTGTCGGATCGATGAGGACTTCTCAGATTTCATTTATGATGGTGTTATGAGCAATAATACTAACTTTGAGCTGGGTGTGATTTTTTGTACACTAATGTCTAAATTGTGTGTCTAAATTGACCGGGCTATTAAGATATAGCAAAATTACTGGGTTTGACGGGTGAGCCGATTACCGTTTTGAAAAAATACTTAAAGAATATATTCTTTACAAAAAGTGTTACTTATATTCTGAAATGTTTGACAGCTATGCAAGCAGCTAATTATTTTTAAGCTGATAGTTGGATTATAAGTTTTCGACTGAGACGCTCTTTAGAAATTAAAAGGTGTACTGATTCTAATTCATAAATTAAAAGCCCGAGTAAAAGATTTAATCAGATTTCCGAGTGATAATGATATCGATTTTTTTTTTTAAATAAATATTTCCAGATTTCTTTTAATCGAAAAAGATTGCAAGTGAAAAGGAAATTTTTCTTCATAAAATACAAATGCGTCGCAACAGATTTTAAATCTTCAAAACGTTTTAAGATTTTTAAACGAACGTTTAAGAACGTTTTAAGAACGTTATCTGATCAGAAACGTTTTAAGAACGTTTATCTTCAAACGTTAATTTACTTTTGCTTCCCATTCTGCATGCAGAATGGGAAGCAAAAGTAGATTAATAAGAAAACGAGTGTTTTTGCTGTTCTTCAAAATAAAAATACTGAAACAACCATCTCACAGTCATTTTTTTCTGTTCTATGATAAAGTAGGAGTCGATTTCAGGGGCTGAATGCTACTGTAAAGAAACGGGAGTTTGACAGTAAATCCAATTATTTAATTTAATTAGCAATTTAGTAGCGATTAGTGTAGAGTAGGATCAACACCTTCTAGACCAGGGATGAGCAACCTTTTTAATCAACGGGCAAAAAAAATTTTCGTTTTAGTATGTACTACCATTTTATTATAATTAATGTTATAATAATACGATGGGAGAAAGTCGATAAAATAAATTCAATTATAGGAATGCTTCGCGGGCCGATAAAACATCTTTAACGGGACGAAAGCGGCCCGCGGGTTGCTCATCCCTGTTCTAGACAAAAAAAAGTCTTGCAACAGCAGTTTTGACATTGTCACGAGATCTCCTTACAGAATACTATCAGAATAGTTATTTCACAAAGTAGAACTATTTTAAATTTCCGGTGAATTAGCTCACGCATAAAATGTTTTAATAATTTAAAATCGAAAAATTAATTTTACGACAAATGGCAATTTTTAACCATCACTAATTATATAATATGATACAGAAATAGATAATAATAAATTATTCGGTATCAGAAAAGTTTTTAATTTTTATCTTTTTGCTTTTTCAAACTAAATCTGTGATGACGTCATATAAGACGATCTAGTGAACACGTCAAGGCTTCAGTTGTAAGGCATTTTATATGTAGAAGGTGTTGGTAAGATGCACCTCTTCTTAAGCCGAAAATTCTTTTATGAACGTGTTCCTTCCCGATATTTTCGCCAGTTGTGTTAACACATTCAGACCATTATCAGGAAAATACGTTAATTTATTGTAATACGTATTTAATGAAGGTTACTAAAAAGCAGAATCATTCAATGTAGTATATCTCAACGAAAGTAATTTTAAAATGTACATAAAATCAGGTGTATAGGATATTTTTGGTTTCTCATTCAATTCAGAAATAAACGTTTTCAAAAAAAAAAAAAGAAAAATCAGAATACAGTTATTTTTCTTGTTTCGTGATAAAGATCAAGTCTTGTGTTGAAGTTTACAGAATTACTTTACTAAATGAATCGCATTGGTTGAAGAATCTTCCCAGAATAACTTCCTCAAATGTCATGGATCATTTTTATAACATCACCCATGTTTTTTTTTTTTTTTTTTTTTTTCTAAACAGGCATGTTAAGAAATGAAGTAAATAGTAGAATCATTCCGTAACAAGCAAGGTAAAGTATCTTGGAAAAAATTTAAAAAATCATAACTATTCTACGTCTTAACATATGTTTTTTTTCTCGGGTTTCAATTGTAGTTTTAATCAAATCAGTTTCAAGTCTGTCACTGAAATGTAGTAAAATTAAGTACCAAAAAACCTCTCCGAGACATAATTGTCATAAATCGATGATAAAGTGGCACTTTTTTAAAGTTCATATTGCGGGAACCTTCAAGAACTTGTAAAACCTTCACTGAAAAATTCATATTCACCAAACGGATAAATTTGTTAAAATAGTGTTCGACGTAAAAATATTTTCTTGAAGGTTAGTAATACCTTCAAATATCATGAGTTTTTAAAGAGGCACATGCATAAATTCTTCTATGAAGAAAAAAGTCGTTGCTATCCTAGATTTTTAATTGCTTTCATAACAGTTTCTTGAATCTTTTTTAAAATGCCACTATTTTCAGGTGCAACCAGCTGCCTTCCTGTATCAGCAGTGTCATTTCTTGAGGATAAATTTGTTGTTTTTATAGATATAGTATTCCTTACCAAGGCTGAGCTGCGGCACATACCTTCTAAACAAAGCTGAAATAATAAAAATACACATATTATACATTTATTCATTAAGCATAAAAGTTATATTCCTAAATGGACTGTAAGTCTAAAATTTTATTTATAAACTATTATTTCCATTACTAGTATTCACATAACTAATAAAATAAGCATATATACAGGGTGAATCTAAACTCTTGGGCAAAACTTTAAGGGGTGATAGGACACACAATGCGGAATCGTAATCATAGTAATCTGGGGTGAAACGCAGTTTTAACTTATCCGGTAATAATCACTTTTGGAAAAGCATTGAAGTGTCCGTATAATTTCTTAACCAAGTTTCATAAGCAATAGGTTCGTCTCCGAGAATTTCATCCATGAAATAAAATAAATTTTTAAAACTATCCATTTTAGTCTTCTGTTTTCGGAGATAAGTATATTATTTTCTGACGAACAATGGTTGGCAAGTGCACTGTTGTTTCAGCACTTTTTCAGAAGTGATTATTAACAGCTATACGAAGACGACGTTGCCAACCCCACATTGCTATGTGATTCTGATTCTTTATTATGTGCCCTATCACCCCTTAAAGTTTTGCCCAAGAGTTTAGATTCACCCTAGATATATATATATATATATATATATAATATAATTCTATTTTTACATCCATCATGTAACTAACGTTGTCTGGATCAAATCCTGTAATGAATTTTTCGCTGATTTCCCCAACTTAAAAAAATAATGAAAATATTAACTAACTTCATAAATAGATATTAAAACTAAATTAAATTTTTGAATACTGTCAAAAAAGTATTGCTGTTAAAACTTTGATAACTAAAATCGATAAAACATAATTATGAAAATTTGTTCATTTGTTTTGATCTACCAATTATATTTTCCAATTTTAATATAATATTAATAAGTGCAAACCTATAGAATTAAATGTTATATTTATTTCACTCAATCCGAATTAAAATCTTAGAAAATGACATTGTTTATGAAATAAAATTTATTCAAATTCTATTAGTTTTCTTCATTGTTTTATTTTTATTAGCTGTACTCATTTTGTTATTAATTATAAAATAAACTCAAATGTAAGCAATCAAAATAATTTTAATTCTTTGCATTTTTTCTTATAAATATATGTGAAGTACATGTAGCAGCTGTAAAATACGAAATGTTGGCCATTTCTACTGTTTTTGGTGTGTTTTTTTTCAGTGCAGAAATGTGTGTCAAGAGAACAAACAGAACTGGAACTATTCCACTATACAAGTTAGAATAGAAATCCAATGCACATAACAACCTTTTCTTAAGTCGCAACAGAGTATATAGACATAATGTAGAGTTTTCCTCTCAGACAAATAAATATTCTCTTTGTAAGAATAACACAAACTGCAACACTTATTAGAAAAAAATCATATAATAGCAATATGACTTGCAGTAAAACATATTTTGCATGAAAATTGAGCATAAATATTTATAATTTAAAATAAATAATAACTTAAAATTAATTAATAATTTATTTTCGTGTGTGTCTACATGTAGTTTACAGATACATTTTATTTGTCTACTTAATTTTCAATATATTTGATGCGACAAGTTGCACCAGTTATACATACTTGCAATGAATAAAAATATTTTTAACTACAGTTTGTATAGCAATTACTACAACGATCGTATTTTGTACAGAAGTTCCTGTATAATAAACAAATTGACTATCTAGATTTTTTAATCTAAAAAAGCAATGAAATTACAAATATACAGTTGCAATTGAAAAAAAAAATAATAATAATGAAACTGAGAAAATTTCAACACATCCATGACTATTTTTTTTTCTTTCAAAATATTAATTAATGTATCTTGGAAATTTTAAAAAAATTAAGAGTTTCTTTACTAAAAGTAATAATTCTCATTTTCTAAAATAAGCACAAAATTTAAATGGTTTTACTTAACTTTAAAATATTAAAACTATTGAATAATCTAATGAAGTTTCATCTGAAAAGGTATAAATGATCCCCGTCCAACAGCTATTTCGAAGGAGGAAGCTAATGAAAAACATGCTATATTGGCATTTACTATTATTTCGTCTGATGAGGCTTGATTCCTTTATCCATTGCATTAATTTATATTAATTCAATTTAAGATTACATAAAATTAAGTACAATTTCAGATGCAAAGTATAAGTTCGTTAAATGCCATTTCAGACGTAATACTCAAACAATTCGTCAATTCAACCTTTAACGTCAATTCGTCAATTCAACTAACAATTCAACCTTTAAATAACCGAATATTAAGCACGGAAATTATTTCAATGAATGTAGATGTCTATGTATATCATGTGAGCAGAAGCGCCCCTCTCAAATGCTGTTTTTTATTAATTTAAAACTAGAAAGAAATTCTACATGGTTATTGCTTCTTCTTATATGCTGTTCCACTCACAAATATCCATTGTCAAATCTCAATTTAGATAGATGTAATTCGATAGATTAACCATCTATCAAATTCACTATTATACCATTGACATAAAAATCAAATTTTTAATTGTTCACATAAAATGTTAATAACATTTTAACATCATTGTAATGGTGCATTTTCATTCCAATACTAAAACGTAAATGGAATTGAAAAGAATTTTTTTTTTTGCTGAAGAAAACTACTAAACATTTCAATTTAGTAATGAACTTAGATTTTGAACAGTATTTTTAATTTTCGTGTAAGAATAACTACATTTTAGAATGCATATAAATATGCAGAGCTGCCAAGTCTCCGACTTTTTTCGGGAGATTTCCCACCACTAATTTTTACTTACAAATTTATGCTTAAAATAAGTCCAAATATTTAATCCAAAATAAAACTGCCTAAAAATTGTGGTGGGAAATCTCCCGGGAAAAGCCGGAGACTTGGCAGCTCTGAATATGTGTAAAAATCGCTATTTCAACTGTAGAGTTTTAATTTGAAAGCCTGTTATGCATTACCTGGCTTTGAAAAGAAGAATCTACAATAATATAAATCATGTATTTCTTTGTAGAAGAATGAAGTTTTATATTTCATGTAAATTAATCTCAAAAACTCTAAAGAACCTATAAAAGGTAGTTCTTTATCATAGATATTTGAAAGTAAGTTATAAATAAATATGCACGCAGATCCTCAAAATGGCGAAATTTAACGCAGAGAAATGGGTAATATTAAATTACTGATATAGGCAAAAAGTAAAACAAATTCTTTCTCGACACTCAGAATACTGTTTGTCTTTGGATGATCATTTTCGTAGTGTTCCTCTACGAAACTTCAGAACTTTTAAATTAAATGAAAGCATGTTAATTATACATACTTTTCCTTCAGCACAGGGACTTCCTTCAAGTGCGGGGTGTGCAGGTTTTGCCCAAGATCCAGAGGCACACCACAGTTCACGACAAACATTCTGAAAATAAGTTTTTCATGAGTACACTGGAACTATCAAAATTATGCAGTTTGTAAATTCAAAAGACGGCTTTGAAATCAGAGTATTCAATTTCTTGACAAAGATAAGGATGAAGATTCGACAGTTGGTTGAAATTGTTCTGTAATATTTGTCGACAGTTCATTTTTTTCTGATTTCAACTCCGTACCCCAAACTGTACATACAAGTAAACAACTGGTCTCACAAACTGGTAATCTCACATCCTGCTGATAAGGTTAGAGGATTCTGAAATCCCTGAATGTATGGATGATGGAAATTTGTTGCAACTGGAGAAAAATGAAACTTTTGTACCACCCGAAACGATTTTACGGCGTTATCTGTTTTATGTACGATATTTTTAAAACTTTTTAATTTATTTAACCTCTAAAATTATTTATTTATTTTTCCCTACCATTAAAACAGTCTATATTCGCATTTATATGCAACCTTTCAACAATAATTTGTAGATTAATGAAATTATAAATAGCACTTAGTACGCCTGTGTAAATAACAATTACTATCGCAACTCACATTAAAAGGTTCTTTATTGCTTTTATGCGGGCTGTATCCAGATCCAAGAGCTAACGTGCATTGATCAGATAAAGAATATCTCATTCCAGGCAGTGATCTAGAGTCCAAATCAAAGCTACGATTAGGAGGTGAAGCATCATCGCTTAAACATTTGCCATTGCCACTCCTATAAATATAGAGAAAATTCTGTTAAAATCTGAAACTAGAATTAAACATAAAATTCTGAATCATCACAAAATCTGAAACTACGAATTAAGCATACGCTTATATACCATGCAAATATTATAAAAACACTGTTGCACAACACAGACACAATAGAGATAAGACGCTCTTATCCTCGTTTTTTTTTTTTTTTTTTTTTTTTTTTTTTTTTTAATCGGTCATTCAATCTGTTTAAAAATCGGTAAAAATATGTTTGGTTATGGTGAACTATACGAACACGTATCTCAAACATGAAAGAAGGGGTTTTCTTTATTTACGTGAAATTCTTTATTAAGTGAAATATCTGAAACAAGCTCTTGAATTTGTTTTTGTTTTTACTGCTGATTTCTATTGCAAGTAAGGAATCTTTAGCTTGTTTGCTGTTGTCCAAAGATCGATCAGTGGCTTTCAACATTTTGTGTAAACTTAGACCTATAATAATAAAACTTGCACAAAAATTATCGGGAGAATTAAGGCCATTAACAGTCATATTACAGCGGTATGTGCTTGTTATAGAAAATTACTATTCTCTCGTTTATATCAAAGTTTTATGAGTGAGAAAATTCACCACAAATTTAAAATGGATATTCTTCGTGAAAGTATAACTGGGATGACCGGATACAAGAAGATTTAGTGGTGACGTCAAGGCTTCAGGTGTAAGGCTTTCTGTATGTAGAGGCTGTTGCCAATGCTGGCATCTACGAAACGTTCTCTGAATACTAACGCGACTCCACCTAAAGGTTATGTAGGTATAATTGCCATAGCTGCCTACAATTCCGGAAAATAATTAACCACTTTTTATAAACAGTAATTTTTGGATTAGAATATGGCAAAATTTTTGTTCCTTCGATGGATGCCACGAAACGCGTTTTAGCTTCCGTACAGTGTAACTACCCATGTGGAAAACACCCTACCACCACGAATATATTGCAACGGCCAGCTCCTCAGTACTGAAAGAGTTATAGTTGTTACTGCAAAAAGAAATTATTTAAAAAAATAAACTAGAAAAATACTTATAATATTTAAATTTTCTAGTGCCTTAAAATAATCACATCATCCTACTTTCACGATTGAAAATTAAAATTTTACACACTTAAAATTATTGAGCTAAATTAACTGAGACGGCTTTTAAACTGAGAAAAGATTTTTTCCCGGTTTTAAATCAACCGGATCTAATTTAGCTTGATATTTTTAAACGTGAAAAATTTGTCTGAAATTCATGTCTTTCATCAGCTTTAAAATCCTTGCATTCTAACAATTCTGTAAAGTATATATATCGCTAAATTAATTCAGAATATTTTTGCGTGATTCGTGAGCTTTTTATATTTAAATTGCGGGTGTATATAATATTGTTCAAATATAAAATCGTCGCATTTTGCTGTATATTTATAATGTATTTGAAGCTGTCTCGTGTTTACGTACTAAATAACTTATTGAATATTGTAGTCATATTTCGAAACTTTTGAATTACATATCTACTCATTTTTTCTTTTAAATAGCAATTGGCATATTAATTACCACATTTATTAGCTGTTTAATAATTTAGATAAACTTGTTTAATAACTAAAAAAGTAATATTTTTAAAATTTTCTGATATTAACGCACAACCATTAATATAGCAAGACACCACTTCTGTAAATATTACTTAAAATTTAAAGCAAATAAGTTTCAACTGTTTCTCCTTTTTAATGAGATTTATAAAATCGGTCTTACCCAAAAAAATTCTTTATGTAAACATTGCTACATGCAGACCAATGAACTTTTCCAGGCCCGGTTTTATCTGACATGATATACTTGTTCCGATCACAATTGTTTCCGCTTCCATCATGCATCACGCCTAAACTATCGAACAAAATATAAATGCAATCATTACATTTTTTAAATATCATCTTCAAAATAATGAAGAGTTACTATTTCTATAATTATACAGGAAAACGAGAATACATGATCTTTATTTACAAGGTAAAGGTTTTTATCACAAATGTAAAACTGCCAATCATTACATGCAAGTTGAGTAACATATGGTAACAATTATTTGAACGAGTAACAATTATTTTGAACTGGTAAATTACATCGATTAGTAATACGCCGAAATCTAGTGGAGAAAAGTTTTCGAAAAGCAGCATTTCAAATTCTCACCTATATACGTTTTAAATGAATATCCCCAAAATTTTAATCTGTTATTTACGAAAAGTGATTTTTAGGGTACGATTTTATATTCGTAAGAAAGTATACAAAACTCTAAAACTTTTTTTTTATTCAATTACACATTTGTTCTTTTACTCTCCACATACCTTCCATTAAACAAAATGTTTAAAAGAAAATGCATTGAAACAGTTTTTCACAGGTATTGTATCTGAGACTGATACAAAAATTACGTTCATTTAGAATTAAGTAATTTATAGTAAATAAGTCATAACGAAGAGAAAATGAAACATGAAAACTGTACGTTTTTATCAATATAAGTTGTATTTCAGATACATTTATTTTTGCCTAAAAGGATTTTTATTTCCTATTAAAAATGCATCACTTCATACTAATTTTCGAAATCTGTATCATCATTACTTTAGCTGAATTCGTACTCTTGCGTTACTTTTAACTTTATGTGAGTCTGTAATACTTTGAGTAATCTATGTGTAAGACGTTTTCTAGGTGTTACTATCATTATTACTATCATTTACCATTACCATCATTCTTATACTTAAGTAGAATAGCTATAAGAATAGCTCTAGAAAAAAAATAAAAATAAAAACGGAATATATATATATATATATATATCAGCACACTTTTCATGCCTTCGAAAATGTGAAGAAGTGCGATCATGTAATAATGCAAATAAGGAAACTGAAATGCTTTACTGAAAATCGAAATTCTCAATATTTTCCCCCGTAACATGATATGTTTACTTGTGCAAAAAAGAATAAATCACTCTGAAGGGAAATTACGATAGGAGTCAGTTGGGATTTTAGCAACTGTATTGGAATGCTGAAACATTTTAGTATTCTTGAACTTTTCAGCTAGGATAACAACTATAATAAAACATATTCAAAGCTTTGGTGTAAAACCAATGTTATGAAAACCCCATAGTTAAAAATTATGTAATTACATCAGCAGAAACAGGAAAATGAAAGTTAAAATCAGTTAAATTACTTGTTTAGAGTATAAAGCGAAAGAAACTTGAACAGGAATAAAAATTTCACAGTTTATGCATGAAGGATATGCTTGTTCATGAATATGGATATAACAGTATTTCGGGATATATGAATGTTTAAAATTTTACACATAAAAATAAGGGTAGATAGAAACAACATAATTGAGTTAGTTAAATGAAGAGTGAACTCAAGCTACATTTAAGCAGACCATCTATAAGTAATTGCTCAGTGAGACATGAATCAATGATAAATCGGATTGGGACAAAGCGTGCTTCAAATCACCATACGGTAATAATGGTAGAAACATGTTAAGCTACAAATAAAAGCATGAGAGTGTAAAAAATTCATGTTTAAATCATTAAGTACGTATGGCATTAGGGATTTTAAAAGATTGTTTTTCCTTAGATAGTAGACGTATTAAAAGACTAGGTAATGCAATTTAATCACCAAATTTACAGTTATCGCTGCAGAAATTCTAACATCGGATCTCGTTTTCTTTCGACAAATTCCGAAAATGTTTTGATTTATTATGCAAGATAGAGGGTGTCCACTAAGGAATATCTGATTTTAAATTTAAAATCATTCGGAGACAGAGATTAATAAAAGAATTAGAGAAAAAGTATTTTTATATATGCACTGTTAAAAGTTTTATTAATATGGTTTTGAACTTTCAAAATCGTTTACAACTATAGCAAAACAGTGACACTCTGTACTCTGGTCCCAGTAAAGAATCTCTATAAACTGGTCTGTATTGAGTTTTTCCAGACAGTTAAAGTAATACGCTAACCTTCTTTAATGTTTCAGCAATGCAATGTTTGGCTTCACGGGATCTTTTAGTGAGTTCGGTAAAGCTCAGAACTATACAGAGTCGTCTGTTGACAAAACATTTGCAACTATTTATGAAATTGCTATTAAATGTTTTCACAAATTTAAAAATAAATACTTTGTGTTTCATTTTTCTATCAATCTCTCGTCTCGTATTATTTAAATTTAAAAGCAGGAAATCCTTTCCTGGAATTCCTGCTTTTAAAATCTTATTGCTTAAGTGCCTCCTTCTGCATAGCAATATTCACACCCTGTATATCAATATTTCTATTAAATATGTTTTGTCATAAATATTTTTACTTGTCAATTACACCCGATGTATTTTACAATTTGAATAACATTGTCTAATTTTATATTTTTAAATCCTGGATTACGTTGTTTGTGGTTTCAAATTGACCACCTACAACAAGTCTATTTAGTATTTAATACCATGTCGCCGAAGTAAATCCATAAGTGCCTCCTCTTGCACCACAGCTGCACCACAGAGGCATTAACACAAAATTAGCACATAAAGTAAGTACATTAATTTAAATGTATAAAGTTTTCCAATTTTGAGTTAAAATATTGGGTTTATAGCGAAAGATTTGCATTAATAACTTACTGAATTTCAGAATAGACACTATGCATGATGGTATTAAATGGCTTAATTCTTTTATATCCAATTTTTGAAAAACATTGGATACTGGAGATAAATTTTAACCGTAGAAACAAATAAGTTTGAAAAGACCCTCACATATATAGAATCAATTGAATACTGTAAACGTTCTCAGGAAATAGTATGAATATCTCAATTCGTACTATAGGGAAGTGGATGTTTGGATTTTAAAATTGGATGTCCCAGTTGCCCCACTAATTCAGCAAGTGGGCCACCGGCATAGAGGGGTAAGAGGTAACATCTCCTACATATAGAAAGCCTAACAACTGAAACTTTGACGTCATCAATAGGCCTTCAAGTAAAGACGTCGTCACAGTTTTACTTTCACAAACTAAAACTATTTAAAATTTCTGGTGAATGCTACAAATATTAGAAAATATCTTAAATAAAGAATTAAAATTAAAATACCTGTCTCATACAAAATTATTGATTTCGATCTATTTCCTTATCATATTATCTAATTCGTCACGGTTAAAAACTGCCATTTTTCATAAAATTATATTTTTAATCTCAAATTATTAAAATACTGTTATTCATGAGTAAATTCACCAGAAACTTTGTATAGTTTTATTTTGTGAAAATAAAACTTTTAAGTGTAGGTCAAACGATGACGTCAAAGCTTAGTGACGTAGGAGTTGTTAGGCTTTCTTTATCTAGGAGGTGTTCTAAGAGGGCCATCACTTGACTAGGCCATTTTTGTTTCTGACCATAGCCAAAATCAAAGTAAATCCTCTTATGTGTACTCTACCTTAAAAATTATTGTAATAACACTAAGACATAGGTGCCAAGAATTACGGAATATAATTAACCACTTTTTTTAAATCATTAATTCTTTCAATATTTTTGAAAAGTAAAAATGAGATCACGCTTTTAACTCAGAAATGTTGCTGTATCTTAAAGAGAAAATTACCGTTCACAAAAAGTGGTTAATTATATTCCGTAATACTTGGCACCTATGATAAGAAGATCATCACTGTCAAACAGGCATCAAAAGCTAATATTCTGAACTGATATTTCTGGATATAATGTATTTTTATTTTTTTAATATAGGCTACTTATCCAATTATAACTATATTAAATACTATTTATCATTATTTAATTGTTTTAGACAGTTATCTATATAGACTAGGCTAATTTAAGCTTTAGTTCAGCTGTTTATATTAGCCTATTTACAAAACCAATATTTAGTTCTAGGTTTAGATGATGATGATATGGTAGGACGGTATTACTTGAAATGAATGAATGTCCCTAAAACTGCCCTTGACCGTAATGTGTTGGAAGTATTTTGGGTATCCCTGTAGCAGAACAATTAAAGATAACGACACTATTTTCGATGGAGCAATTCATTATGTAACCTTTAACAACGTACAATAGATCTTTTCTGGGTGTTTTGAAGTAGCCTGGGATCAAAAAGGGAGATGCACAGCTTGATGATACAACAATCCTAAATATAAGGTTTCAACATTCTACGACCAATAGTTTTTGAGATATACGAGTTTAATGAATCCCTGCCCATAGAGCTTAATGTATTTAGAATCTTTTGGCCGGTCTTGTAGATAAACTATCCAGTCGATTGAGGCCAAAAGGGGTGGTGCACAAGATGTTACAACAATCCGAAGTACAGAGCTGCCAAGTCACCGGCTTTTTCCGGCCGATTTCCCACCACAATTTTTAGAGAGTTTTATTTTGCATTAAATATTTGGACTTATTTTAAGCATAAATTTGTAAGTAAAAATTAGTGGTGGGAAATCTCCCGAAAAAAGGCGGAGACTTGGCAGCTCTGTAAGTATAAAGTTTCAACATTCTACGACCAATAGTTTTTGAGATATTCGAATTACATACGCACGTATGTACTGACGGCATGGAAAAACTGATCAAAATAGACTCACGGTCGGTCAAAATGTGTTGTACGTGCATTTATATGAACGTGCATGCCAGCGTATGATGAGATGCATCGAAAAAATTCTTAAAAGTAAATTTAGAGGTAGTCAAAATCGTTTCTTTTTTCGTCGAAGTCTGACTCCTGAAATTTTTCGCGATCACATTACTTCCTTATACTCCGAACAAGGAAGTAAAAATTATTTTCTTATGTCTCTCACAATAGGTGCAGTACTATGCTTAAAAGCTCTACCCCCTTACCCTACTTCTCAGGATTAAAATAATTTCGTCACGCACTATTAAGCGGTGTTTCATTCTAAGTTTAGTTTCAAATTTGCATACATAAAATATATTTACTGTTTCATGTACATAGTGAACCCATAAAGTCTTTATAAATTTTTTGGAATGTTAGAATGTATTAAAACGGCTGTCTTCGTGCACCAGATAATAATCACTTTTAAGACCCGTTAAATAATCCGTAAAACTTTACTCAAAAGCTTTCTTTTTTACAGCAATGCAATTTTCTGTTCCCATATTTCTAACTCGTCTTGGAATACCATTTTCAAAAAGTTTGAAAAGCATCTCTTGAGTAATCCTGTATATGCAAAAGAGAAATAAACATGAATTTAGACATTCTACAAATAATCTACCATTAAAATTAAAAATAAGGGATTTTACTTGTGAGCTATTTCGTGGGCAATAACGAAAGCTGCCTCAAAGCTTGTTCCTTCATTTAGTGTGCAGCTGTAGTTGTTCCGACACATTCCATTTACCCATGCAAGTCCTATGAAAAACAAATTACTGTATACTATTTTTAAAAATACAACGATATACTCAAAGTACTCAATATTTCAACTCTCCAAACCAAAACAGTGTACGGTAACACAGAGTTGCCAACTGCTTATAATTAACGTGCTTATAATTAACTGCTATAATTAACCACAGTTTTAAAAAAGTCATTTTTGGCTTAAATTATGAATGAAATCCCAAGTCAGACATATGGGCTGATTGCCATATCGATAAACTAATTTAAAAAAATTATTGTATGTAAAAAGTAGTTAATTATATTCCGGAGTAGTTGGCAACTCTGAGTAATACGCCGAACTTTGGCGATAGGTGGGACCGAGCGATAACCGCCTACGTCGAATTCACGTAAGTTGGGATATAAATATACAAGTACTTACAAGTTATTTTTAACTGGGGACAGACACTAAAGAAAACAAATTTAGAAAAAAATGTAATAAAATCTTAGATATTACTTATGTTTTACAGATCCTACTATTAAAATCGTGAAAATTACTTTGTAAATTAACAAAAGGCGAATCGGCAAGACTTGAAAACTGCGTAACTCCGGATTCACTAAGTCGAAGTATTACTGTTTATGAAAACCTATTTATTGTAAATCATTGATCTCATCGGTGAATTTTGCACAAAGGAAAAGACTACAACATAAATTTATTTTTCGTAAAACACTAGGGATAGTTGTACATTAAATAAATATTTCAGAATAAGAAGAAATTAATAGAACAACTCTCAGAAAGTGTGTGTGAATAAAGTCTATAGCGATACAGGACTGAAAACATTATATTCATGCATAAGCTAATAATCACTAGATAAAAGGCATTGCCTTATTTGTCGGCCTTCTTAACTAGGTTTCGTAAAAGGTGGTTGTGCCAACGCCTCCTAGATATAGAAAAAGTTAGAACTTCTACGTTACCATTAGCCCTACATTTAACAATTTCCTTAACTTTTTCCTTATTACCATTTCCGATAGCAAGTTTTTTCTTAAAATAAAACTGTTAAAAATTCCTGGTGAATGTTACAAATTATTAGGAGATACCTTATAAAAATTAAAATACCTTTCTCATATGAAATAATTCATTATGATCTATTTCCTTATCATATTATCTAATTAGTCATGTTTAAAAACTGCCATTTCTCGCAAAACTACATTTTTTATGTCAAATTATTAAAATATTGCTAGTCATGGGTAAATTCACTAGAATCGGCAGGAAGGTCGGGCATTCCTTTGCGGAAATACTTAAAAAAATTACTATTTGTAAAAAGTGGTTGTTATTACGGAATAGTTGGCTGCCAAATACTACGAAATGTAATTAAGCACTTTTCTTAACCAATAATTTTCGGCTTAAAATATAGCAAAATTTTTGCACCACGCTCGAGGACTGGTTAACATTTTAGTAATATACTCAAAAGCAATACTGTTTACAAAAAGCGGTTGATTATAATCCGCTGTGGTTCACAGCTATGACTAAGGCATAACTGCCAACAAGTCTGGAATATAATTAACCACTTTTTATGAACAGTATACTTTTTTAAACAATTTTTTCAACGTATCAACCACGCACTACAGCAAACTCAATATTTTGCGATGTTTTAACACAAAAACTTTTGTGTTAGAATTACTGTTTTGGTTAATTATATTCCGGAATTGTCTACAGATATGCTAAGGTTTAAAATAATTTTAGAGAAATTTCTCGCCCGAATACTTATTGCAACATAAGAATCCAGCGTAGCTCACCTATGAGCGGTGGATATACTTAGAAAATACATTAAATATTTTCTTTGAAATGTAAAATAATACACTTTATAAAATATTTAGGTGCTTCACTACTTATACTACTGCAAAAAGTATTCAAGCCTATGTCAAATTTCAAGCGTCAGTTTTATATTTAAAATATTGTTCTTCATAAAAAATGAATCAGGTAGTGTAGAATAATTTCTGTTATTGCTTTGGAATCTTGTACTTTTTCAAAAGTTAATAAATTAAAACTAAAATAGGACATTTGGCTTATTATACTCTGATACTTTATTCATAGCTGTCAATATCCAGAATATAATCAACAACTTTTGTAAAGGATATTTCTTTCGAATATTTTTCCAAAATAATAACCAACTCCCATGTTAAATTTAGAAATTTGGATATATTCTAGGTCAAAAATTACAATTTATTAGATGTAGATTTTCATAATCCGTAGACGTTTGCAGCTATGTGTTTTTGAGAGGATGTACTTCTATATAAGTCAAGAGGTGTAAAGGTGAAGTTGTGTGAAAGAAGAGGAAAGATGAGATCAGTTGTGCGGTGGAAATGAGATGATGTGTGAGAAAAAATCCCAATTCTTGAAATAAAATGTAAAACAAATACATAACTATCAATAATTTCGAAAAAATCGGCAGTAATATGTAATATTTAAGTGATGCATGTATGCAAAATTTTAGATTGATAGTAGGAAAAAGGTAATAAAACGTGTACTATTTCGACAAAATTCGTTTAATATTTTTGTGCTGGAACGATTTAATAACACAGCAAACTAAAACAATTCTTGAAAAAACAGAAGTTATGACATAGATAGCGACCAATTATGATAACTTTTCAAGATATATCAGAAAATTGCAATTCAAAAATGATTAACCCATATCAGTGTTTTTATTTTCTCATCATTTTATGAATACGAGCATTTTCTTATGTACCTCTATGGAAGTTGAGCAAACAATATAGTGCGATCTCAGTAGATTGACGCATAACAAAATGCAAATTTTAACTCTCCAACGCTTACAACATTAATTTCATCCTAAATTTACGCTAGAGAAGCTGGAGATCCCGTAAATTACGCTGAGATCCCATAAATTCGTAATACCAAGCAGTAAAATTTCATCGCGTTGGTGTGGCATAATGTTAGACAGAATATAAAGTTTTCGCCAGTCTTTAAAATTTCATAGTTAAAAAAATTATAAAATCAAAACAAATTGTACTAAGTAACTTAAAACATACCCAGAACTTTCGGATTTCTTTTACCTCTAGTTTCTTTATACAAATCTCTCCTAAAAAAAATAAATCGTTAAAAATGAAATTAAAATTCATTTAATAACTCAAATTACGGTTACATAGATGCCAAGTTTTACGGAATATGATTAATCACTTTTCGTTAAAAATAAACGTGTTTAATGTTTTTTCAAACCAGCAATAAGCTCATACGTTAAATTCAGAAATTCTGCTATTTTCTAAGCCGAAAATTATTGTTTATAAAACGTGGATAATTATATTCCGTAAAAGTTTACAGCTACGATAATATATACTTAAGACAAAGACATTCTAAAAGTGAATTCAAAAATATATTTCAAGTAAAAGCTATGGCATTTGTATTTTCCGAAATAATATTAAATAATTTTCAAATACAAAAATCTGTACTTTTAACATGTACATCTTAACGTCACAAACAACATACCCAGTAAGCATAATTGCGTGGTCCCAGTGTCCCTCTTCTCCTTCACGTGCGTTCAGTTTACTTTGCCACACACAAAAATTGTCCAGATACTTATCAATATCTCCATTTTCGGGACTTGGTTCACTCTAAAATATTTAGAATATTAGTATCTGAACAAAAACTAATCAGTTAGATAAATTATTTTGATGTGTAAGATGCGTGTATTTGTGAATCACCAAATTGAGAAAAATAAAATCCTGAAATGATATGTATTAAAACTTGCAAGAAAATTTAGACATTTTTGGTAATAAATCAACACCTCCTATAAAGAGAACCAAACAACTGAAGCTTTGACTTAATCACTCGACCTACAGAAATGCTCCGATATACGAATAAGAATTTTGGCTAGGAAGTGTTTAATAAATGCCTCTTTTTTGCTTAAGATATCGCATTCTCTTGCTTTGCAAATTTAGCATAATTTGATATAATAATAAGCATACAAATAAGACATCTGTATTATAAAGTGTTTAATAATTGATTCACTCTGCGTAGTCTCTATTTTCTAATTTCTTACGCAATATTATACGTCATAGCTGAAACAGTTCCGAACGAATAACAAACCACTTTTTGTAAACAGTAAATTTTGTCTTAGAAAATAGCGAAATTACGAATTTAGCGAAATTACGACTTAGAATATGTACTGTTTACAAAATGTGGTAAATGAATTCCCGGAATCTTTCAGCTATGATACGTTCAAGCACTGGCGACTCGTGATCCATTTTAGTGGTGCAGTCCGAAATTTATTTTTACTTTCAAACGGTAAAACATATGACTAGCATTTAGTAAACAACATTAATTTTCAAATGACAAGTCATAGAATGTACAATAATTTCTTCTCTTCTTGAACACTTTATCAAAATTAAAAAGCTTATAAATATATATTTATAAATTAATACGTTTACTTAAATTCCTCGTCGTCATTTTTCTCCAGTCAAATTTTTCAGTAACTATTTTACTGAAGTCTGGACTTCTCAAAAAATATCCTAACAAGAGCGTTTTATGTACCTTTTTTTTTCATCAAAAGGCGACCGCATCAAGAGGACTCAGAAATAAACAGCAGTGTTTGTTTCCAAGCTCAATAAATTTTGTCTTCATGCAGCAATTAATTATCGCTTTCAAAAGAGCTTAAGTGTTGTACAAACTTCAGTCCATAGTTTACTGAAAAGTGACAATTTTTTATCGAAAACTTTAAATTCAAAACTTATAAGCTGAATTTAACTTTTAATGACACAGCTCTGCAAAATTAACCAATTGTTTTTGTAAATTTATCGGGACTATAGACTAAACTCCTTTTTCCGAGTTTCATCACACTAGCCTCAAAGTCGACTTGTTGTGGCTGCTTAAATAAACAAAAAAGGAATCATTTAGCCGGTTTCGTTTAAAAACTTCCTTCTGGTTCAAAACTAATTCCGTTTCTAATTTCATTATTAATTTTGTGTACATTTGTGCTGTCAGTTACATAGAAAAAGGCACCAGTTTGCATTATTGCACAAATAAGTAATGAATGGTAGTGAAGTTGTGGCCTTTGATCATTTGCACTTATATTTTACTGTTCATAAAATGTATCATTCATCTTTGCAAACAATTCACCCACGCATTTGTATACTTTTTTAAGGCTCTCTGAAGTGAAGAAGCTGAAAAAACTTCCTAACTCCATAAGAGATTCCGACAAGAAAAAAATCAATCATTGCGTGGGGCACTAATTGTCGTGTAATCTTAGGCAGTCTTAAGAGAATGTGGATAAAAAGAGAGGGTTTTTTGCGGGACAAATTAAACGTGATTTCACAAAAAGTAAGACAAAGGTTCTTGTAAATGAAATGGAGCCATTCATCATGGGATCTTAAGTTCTTCAATAGTTTAACGACGATTCTTTAAATGGGATTAGGATCATTTTTATAAAAGCTAATAATTAATCTTGAACTTCATTTGAGATCACATTGTTGGAAAAAAATTGCTGAACTTATATCTCAGTATAAAATGATATGGGCAGCAAACCTTTTTGATGAAAAAAAAAACTTTCAATTTAAATTTCGGTTTTATGAAATACTTCAAATCTTGTTCGGTGGGCGTGCACATTAAAGTTTACGGAGATTTTCTGGCGAAATGCAGCATTACTATATGGGACACACATGTCTAAATAATATACTTTGACAAATAAAATTTTGTATTTAAAGGCAGTCTTACCTGGTTAAACCTTAAAATTTGCAATTTAACCACGACTATCTTGAATTTTGTTAGTAAAGATGAATAATTGTATATCAGTTGTACCTGTAAAGAATAAATTATATCTAAGTAGTCTGATAATGAATTCTGACATCAATTTCTAAGCAGCAATATTCAACAAATAAATGGTGTTACATATCTGCCAACTTTTACGGAATATAACACAACTTTTTGTAAACAGTAAACTTTGTTAAACATTTTTTCAAAGCAGTCGTTAACTTATGTACTGAACCCCGAAAATGAGCTATATTGTAAGTCGAAAACGATTGTTTTGAGAAAGTGGTTAATTATACTCCGCAAAAGTTGGCACTATAGTGTTATTGTAATTCGTTTTCATTCTGTTACCGAATGTATTCCGCTATCAAAAATGTAATCATATTATGTTGGAACGATAGTTTCCAGCCACCGCAAATATCGTCTGCACAATGAATTCCCTTTGGCATATTTGCTCATACTTTATCAAACGATTTTTGGCATTTGAAAGAAAAAGATGCTTTAGAACACAGTTTTGTGAAGTTTGTTTAAATATATCGTTATCATTAATTAAGTACAAGGTGCCTGAAATAGAGCTATCACGCTTCCAGATTAGCACCTTCATTTACTTCCAGTATTGTTGCAAAAAGTCAGCTACAGAACGTCACCGAATCATGTGTACAACTTTAGGTACTACTGTTGTATCATATAACACTATGAAGGTTTGGTACTGTAAGTTCAAAAACAAGAGCTTTGACATTCAAGAAGCAGAGCGCTCTGTCCGGCTTATTGATGCTGATGAGGGCCACCTACGAGAACTTGTGGAAGAAGATCGGTACTCAACCACCCGAGAGCTAACAAAGGAGTTAGACGTTAGTGCCATGACCATATTAGTCGCGATCGCATAAACATAAACTTGACGTACAAGTTCAATCGCTGGGTGCCGCACGAGCTGCACATTCATATATCAACGCAATCAACGCAAGGGCACCATTCTTGACCGTATCGTCAAGGGGGATGAAAAGTGGATTTATTTCCACAACACAGACCGGAAAGGGGGTTGGTCTGCGCCCGGTGAACCCATCGGCAGTAGTGGATTCAGGGTAGGGGCTAGGGGGCTTCAGCCCCCCCAAAAGAAATTGCTAAAGGGTACCATTCTGCTTCATTATGCTCTTTGAATATGTAAAGTGATATTTTTAAATCACTTAGCCTCTCCCAAAAGTTTTTAAATCGGTTTAGACTAAAATTTTGCTTTATTGTATATTTTGTTTGGGTGAAATAAGCTTTTTTCAAAATTTAGCCCCTCCCAAAAGATAATTTCTGGATCCGTCACTGCCCATCGGTAGCGTTATAAAGCGAAATTTGACAAACAAAAAGATCATGCCTTGTATCTGGTGGGATTATCGACAAAGAGTATTTGAAAAAGTTAAAACTATCGACAGTAAGTTGTACAGCAAGATGTTATACGGTGTTGACGATGTTATTCGGTCAAAGCGTTAAACTGAGATCCGGCGCAAGAAAGTACTAGCTTCATCAAGAAAATGCAAGGCCACATGTGTCTGCAATCACCGGCTGAGTCTGTACGGACTCGAATGTGATCTTTAGCTGCATCCACCATACAGCCCCATAACTGCTCCCTCGGAGTTCTTCCTTTTTTCACATCTGCAGCTACATCTTTCTGGTGCTATCCTCGATTTAGCGCAGGAACTCCAAGATGGGGTTGATATGTTTCTCGGCCGAAACCTTTGAAAAACTACCAAAACGTTGGCAAAAAAGTTTAGATTTGGGCGGTGATTACGGCCCGGCCTAAACGCTCTGCTCTCAAGTTCTTTTTCTAATATTATCAAGCACTTTTTTTTTTTGGGGGGGGGGAAATTTTCGTTACATCTTAATGTCGAGCAATGTCAGTAAAATTTTAAAAGTCTCAACTTACATATTGTTCTGGTAATTAAGAAGTGACCCCCAAAAGTGGTTTGTTATATTCCGAAATGCAGTGCTTGGCAATTGCTAAGGAACAGTTACGTTTTTTGGAATAATTAAGAATGGACAATGATTGAAGAAATGAAACTAAGTACATATTTAGTAGTGATGATGTGCATTTATTATAGTAGCTCCTCGTTATATCGCGCTTGTCGGGAGACATGGAAAATGCGCGATATATCCGGGGCGCTATATAACAGGAGCGGGAAGGGGAGTCGTGACGCGTGATAAGATTAAATTTTAGGCCAGGAGTGTAATTTCTGTAACTTTTTTCCACGAGGGCTACATAGTTATCCTCTAAAAGTGTGGTGTTCCTATCACGACCCGCGACATGCTTTCGCAAAGCATTTTCACCTTCAGCGGCCTTCTTTAATCGCAAGATGACACTCTTTCATACACCCATTGCAGCAGCTACAGTGGTGACATTTTGACCTGTTTCTAGTCGTCTAACTGCTCGTAGTAGTCACTCAAATGATGTCTTGCTGACATTTTGCTCTTAATTATCGCAAGAAACAAGCAAAATTTCAGAGAAAAAAAGTTTTATAACACACAGCAATATTTTCGTCAAACATCAAACAGCATGAGTTTTCGTATGAATCATGAGCGTGTATGCACTGTCTTTTATACAGATAACGACTCCTGGTCTACTACGCCCTCTGAACTTGAATTTACTATTATTGGTCAGCTGTCTGAGACGCAATTTTGCATAAATCACTTGTTCCTTAGCAATTGTCAAGCAGTGTAGTTCACAACTCTGTAGAGAGATAGGCATCACAGTAGATTTTACCCCTAACTTACAATGGTATCTCTGAAAGAGAGTTTTGACAAACATTACTTCGGGATCCAAAAAAACCACCTCTTTCTCTCGAGATGCAATTTTCGCATCTAGTTTTCTTATGATATAAAATACAACTTAAAACTGATATTAAATACAACTTTAAAATTGCAACAGAAAAATGATGTATGACTCACTTACTAGTAATCTAGATAATTTCACTTTCAATGTATTATTCAAATCGATTTTTTACTCTAAGCTTGCATCCCATTTTAGATGCACAGTATAGCTACCACGCAGCATTGCATAGTTAGATTTGATGCTTGTTTTGAGAAAGAAGTTCATAAATCACCCTTAAAAAATTATGTCGGGTTTTGGGACATTATAAAGAACTAGTCGTTATTGAAGAATAAAGAGTTACATGCATTATTTACACATGCGCCGCCGCCGGTACAAATGAAATATTCTCTATAAAATCATTTACCCACGTTCTACAAATTGATTGCTTGAAAACTATCTAAAGCGTGTATTCGAATAAATTCAAATTGTGTATGCCAGTTAAAATTTACATTTCACAGCTTTTATAGATTTTGATACGAGTAGAAGTTATAGTTTTTGTACAGGGCTACGAAAAATAATTCTTAACCATAACGGCCTATAGAAGCAATTCTTGAAAATGAGCTAACGTCTATCTAAATTTATGTTATTGTTTGAAACTTGCCGAATTTTTGTTGAAAATGTGTTTATTTTTGGCATTTTTCACTCAAACTTTAAATGATTTCTGTTCATAAGCCGTAATATATAAGAATTTCCTTTTTGCCACCCTGTGAAGAAAAGTTCTGTTGTACACACACCAAAACGTATGCAGATCGTGTGACTGTGACCTATAACATACATACCCAATTTACGCTTAATCGAATTCACCGTTGAGACGCTAGCGCATATTCAATAATTTCTGTCCATAGGGCGCAATGCACAAGAATTTCTTTAAGGCCTGTAAGAAAACTAAATGTCCTATATACATCAGTATCAATACCGGTTTTGTGACGGTGGTCTAAGAGGAAGGCGGAACAAAATGATTCTAACGGTTAAAACGATCCACAAATGTTTTCTTAGATAGAGGTAACGCTGTATACCGGGTAACACATAAACTAGTTGTGCTAAGTGAAGAAAAAACAATGGCAGTATTCAAGTGGTCGTAGTATTACGCGCCTAAATAGAATTCTTCGAAAATTTGGGTTTTATAACATCTGTTATAAGGTAAGCTCTACCTTTCCTATTTATTTAGATATACAGTCTTTCATGTACAGAAACATGAGTTGGTTTACTGAATGGAGTATGTTTTTAGATAGGAATTACCCTTGCTAAGTTTGCTATGTTTCTCCACGTCATGCTGTAATGTGACCTAAAGTGGCAGCTATATTGCCCAGTAAAACTTTCCATCGACTGAAGAAACTCCAGTACCGGGTCCTAACCATGATGACAGCAAGTCAACAGTTTTCAAAATGTGTGACTCTCCCATTACATTATTTAATTTATTTCTGCGTTTATTGCAGGCCATACTTTTTGAATTATAATTTTGAAATATGCCATTTTATTGTTTGTGACATATTTTAAAATTTTCATAAAATAAATTAAGCATACTATATGATTGTAAAACTTATTTTATTTTGCCGATAAAAAACAATTTACAATTGTTTTCAAATGAAGGATCATTTTGCTCTTGGTTAGGGATAAAATCCTCCTTTGGGCACTTTTCTCAGTGTGCTTTTAAAACATTATTATATGTTTATAATGCAAAAAACAGTGTACAATATGATAGCAACGAGCCAAAGATATATTTAAAACTTTATGTTATTTATGCAAGCTCAAACCTTCAGGGGATCATTTTAAGCCACTTTCCCCTTAATATATATACCAAATTTCAGCTCGATCGAATGCATCGCTTAGGAACTATCGTGTTCATCACATACACATTTGCATACATATATACGTTACAAAAATAACACAGATGAATTTAGATTAGCTCATGGACTGAGATGTTTTACGACTATTGACTAGCGGAGGACGGGCGAAATAGCGTCATGTCGAAGGGAAATGCTCGACCCCTTTTTAAAGATTAGCTGCATAAGCACCCTCTATCGACACATAGCTAGGAATCGTGATTCAATCTACTACTTACGCACAGGATAAAAAATTTATGATTACAGCTCACAGCGTTTTTACGGAGAAATTTCGTTTAGTTCTTTCAGATTAGCTCAATGATCGCCGTACATCCCAAGTCCCTGAATTACCTCAAAACATGTAACATGTGATTTCCCTTTAATGGCATTGAGCTGTGTTTGGTTAAAACACAAGAATATGCAGAGCTGCCAAGTCTCCGGCTTTTTTAGGGAGATTTCCCACCACTAATTTTTAATTACAAATTTATGTGCAAAATAAGTCCAAATATTTAATGCAAAATAAACCTGTCTAAAAATTGTGGTGGGAAATCTTCCGGAAAAAGCCGGAGACTTGGCAGCTCTGAATATGGATAAAAAGTATCAGCTTCTAAAGCATATTCCTAGCAAAAAAAATCACATTTTTAAATTTTTTATTGATCTCTAATTATTCCGTATAAGAACATGAATAGTCAGTTTTGTATATAAAATCTATCACCTATGAGATAAGTCAATCTTTTATGGCTATTCTGTTGATGATCAAGGATACCTGATTCATTATTCCCAGCACTCTTCTGACAGTAGCACGGCGAGGATCGATAGCCGTCGTAGCTTCTATTCTTTTGTAAAGCTCGTTATCGACGAAAATGGCCACTTCGATGACTTTCCTACTGGAAGATAAAGTCCCTCTTTTCACACGATTATTATCAATATCCTGCATAAAACCATTTCCTAACACCTCTTCTGGCCCGAAAATTAAACCTAAGAGAAAAGGGTGAAAAATTACAGGTATAAAATAGAGATTTCTTCTTCTTTGTTTGTTTCTTTTTTATCTTTTTCTATTTGAGCATTACTCTTTATTACTTTTATCTGAAGATAAAACATTTTTGATCATATAGTTTCAGTGTTCAGAAGTAGTCATTTAGTGCAATATCTATATAAATAAAATTAGACTTTTGTCTGTACATTTCTTTGAATTAAAAAATTTTGCGATTTCTATCCGTTTCAAGCACCCGGGAATCCGATGCGACCCTCAAAAAAAAGTTTGTCTGTCTGTCATTCTGTCATTCTGTCATTCTGTCCGTGACGCTTTTTTTGTTTAAGCATCACGTAAAAACGACTGAAGCGAATGATATGAAATTTGGTGTCATGATAGGTGGTCACTCAACTTAAAACATAGGCGTCGAATTTTTAAAAAATCTTGATTAGATTTTCAGATTTTGCGAAAATCGTTTCAAACTGCGTAAATTTGTGTTCGCACATCACGTAATAACTGCAAAGGTGAAAAAATGATATTTGGTGAAAGGATAGGTGGTCACTCACCTTAAACTATAAGCATCTAATTAAAAAAAATCCGTCAGATTTCGAGATTTTGTGAAAATCGTTTAAAACTGAGTGAATCTTTGTTCCCGTATTACGTAATAACAACTAAAGCGAATGATATGAAATTTGGTCACACGATAGATGGTTGCTCAACATAAACTATAGGAGTCCAATTTTTTAAACATTTTTATTAGATTTTGAGATTTTGTGAAAATTCTCTCAAAATATGTTTATATTTCTTCAAACATCACGTAATAACGACTAATACGAATGATACGAAATTGAGTGATATGATAGGTAGTTACTAATCTTAATTTATAGGAGTTGAATTTTTAAACTATTTTGCTTACATTTTGAAATTTTTCGAAAATCGTTTTAAAATGCTGAAAATTTGTTCCAGCATCACGAAATAAAGACTGCAGAGAATGAAACGAATTTGGGTGACATGATAGGTTGTCACTTAACTTAAATTCTAGGCTTCAAATTTTTCAAAAATGTTGATTAAATTTTGAGATTTTGCGAAAATTATTTCAATATGCGTCAATATTCGTTCGCGCATCACATAATTACGACTAAAGCGAATGAAATGATATTACTTAGTTACTCTCTAACCTGCAATATTTTAACAATACATAAAAATTATAACTTCGCTTTCTTTACTTTGGCAACATACTACATCCATTCTGTGTACTCCTACAATGCTGACGAAACCTACAATGCTGACGTTCTTGCTTTTTGGAAATTTTCATTCACTAACCCGTCGAGGACGGGTACTTCAGCTAGTTTACTATAATGTCGTTCATATTTTGAGTCATTTGTTTTTCTCACACAAATACCAATATTTATATATATATAGCAAAAGTAAAGTAAAATAATAACTAAACACATACCTGCAATAAACAGCAGGACAGTGGGCTAATCACATGGTGAAAATATAAGAAATATTTTTAGTACTAAATATTTTCATTTTCCATTCAAAATATCTCATTTCTTATACTGATGTTCTCACCATGTTCTTAATTTACTTTAATTTTCCTATTTACAATTCGATTAGTTTTCGCTACATTTGCGCTAATTCAATAGGAATTTTTATCATTTTTATGGATATTTGTAATTGCACTTGTAATGCCATTTTGCATTATAACATCTTTTTTTAATAAATATACATACATGTAATTTTATATACTGATATGCATTTTCAAACGAATCAAAAGAAAAAGGAAAGGAAAAAATGTTTTAAACTATTGGCCAAAGTATTGCAAGTTTGAGAAATCCAATCATCATTTCAAGAATAAGCCCAGAAAAAACGGACAGGAAATTAGCCCGATTTAAATATTTTTGAAAATTTATGTAGTATAATTGGGAAGAATATATCTGAAAATAACCAAAAAACAAAATGAGAGCTTCAGGAACCAATAATTTAATTTGGCACCGCGAAACACCTAAGGAATCCACAACGTTGTAAAGTGTTGTGGATTCCATATCTAAAAGACTGGCTGTTGTGATCTAAGTCAAGGCTGTTCAGCAACATAATATATGATCTTTAGTTCAATTGCATTTATTTATTATCCTCTTTTTGCGGAATAACTTGAAATGATTTAATTTTATTCCGGCGAAACAAAACGGATTATGATTTCTATAATTACCTATATATATTATGCTATTTTTTCAATAAATTAAATACTTATTTTTGTTCTTTAACTTAACGCTATCTTGCCTTTGAATTAATTAATTTAACATGTTAACATTAAAAAATATCAATTATACTGATTTTTAATTTTGACGAGGGAAAGGGGGCTTAATCTTGAAAAGGGTTAGATTTCTGAAACTTGCAATACTTTTGGCCAGTAGTGTACGTAATCTTCGTCAACTTTCTAAGACAATTAATGTCACATTTTATAAAAAGTATCACACAAGTAAATTTTCGTAATTCATATACTTCTGTGAGTATTACTACTAAAAGAACATAAGTATTGTAATCCAGAAAAGGTCTTGGGTGCTTTTAAAATTCTTCTTTATCAGAACAAACAAGTCTTTACACTGATTTTAACCTTTCTAATCTTATTTTAACTGTACTTTTATAAAATTATGGGTGTTTTTGTTACATTTAATAACCTCTGGCTAACCATGTAAAGGCGTTACACAGTCTATAGAGGATGGCTATGGCCGAAATTGAGCAGCTTCCATTTTATTGAGCTGTAGTGGAAGGAAGACCGACTTAGCTGGAATTGTGGTCTAATCTTATAAAATGCTTAAAACATTACATAATTTCATTTCTCAAACTTGTAATTCAATAAATATCTTTATAATTTAAAACACATTTTACATATTTCTGCACTATTTATTTTACACGGGAAATGCATTTAGTGTAGTGTTAGTATTACTTAAAGATAGGGATTTTACTTGAAACACTTAAAATGTGGCATGTTGGTATTGTTGAGCGTCCCGTTTTCTGGGAAAAACATATAATTAAATCAATATTTTATTGAACTTGTGTTAAAAATTGTTTTAAATTGTTATATATATATACGGTGATGTCAGAGCTTAGAATATTAACCACTTTAGAGTTATATTTTGAGGTTCGTAGTACACTTACTTTAACCATATATAGCTCACAAAAACTCAATTTTTAAAAAATCTCAAGCTATTAAGAATGTTAAGATGCATTATTAAAAAGAGTTATTTTAATTTGATAAACATACTCACTTTGTGCATTGTTTATACCACAGAATTCTGAATTTTCTCCCCAATACTCTTGAAGGTAATGCTCGTTTCCAGAGTGTTCTGCAGTTAAATTTGCCAAAGGTCTCAAGAAAATTTTTTTTCCTTCAATCATCATTAAACCCGTCTGAAACGAAACAAACTTCTTAAGTCACCGACAAACACATGCATGATTTCTTTTTCTTATTTTAGTATGACCTACTGTTTGAGTGATCTAGCCCTTAAGAAAATAATTACATTATTAAAGATTTCTAATAAAAGTAAATGAACAATCTAAAGAGTAAACTTCTATTTAAAAACAGGCACTTTTTAAGAACGATATTTTAAAAAAGAAATTAGACCGCAAAACTTAAAAATTTCAATCTATAATTTTAAATTAGCAGCATAGTTAGGCCCGTAGCCGGACTATTCGACTAGGGGGCAGTTTCCCCCCCCCCTTATGCATTTTCAATTGTTTTCTTCACCTCCCCCTCCCTCAGAGATTCTTTAAGTGTTACGAAAGCAAATTTTTGGCTATTTTATTTATTGTATTGTTTTTAATAACTTAAATGCGTGAGTTAATACAATTATACAGTGGTGGCTAAAAGTCCTGAACACACGCTCAATTTGTTGCCTAATTTTTGTGGTTGATTTAATTTTTTCTTATGCAATTATCGTAACATCTTAACTATCGTTAGGGGTTCTAATGCGTTTTAAATACTCAATACTTCATTTATAGTAAATCTATAGTTTTTAACACCAGAAATTATACAAATACAATCTACTGTACTAGCACTCTAGACCGTTAGTTCTCGTATGCTGACAAACCGGTCAACAATTAAATACTCTATACTTCATTTATAGTAAATCTATAGGTTTTAACACCAGAAATTGTACAAATACAATCTACTGTACAAGCACTCTAGACCGTTAGTTTTCGTATGCTGACAAACTGGTAAAAAAAATCGTCAAGGCTGAGATGTTAAATAATATCTCTGTTAAATGCAAGTAAGGCAATATCTTCTTTCCGCCCATGTAACATCGTTAACCACGGGGGTTTTATAGCTTGGTTTAGTCTTGAATATGCACACTCTGTCGTGTATACTTCAGTGGTGGTAAAGAAAGATTTGAAAACTTTTTTAAATGTTTCAATTTTTTTCAATTTGAATTTTTACTTCCACGTTTTTATTTTTTCAAACCACTTTTCCGTCAGTTTTGCAAATTTGGACGTAGTTAAAATTCTTTCAGGAGATAGGCAGGGGTTGAAATATTTTTTTTCAGGGGGCACTGTCCCCAAATGCAAACCCCTAGCTACGAACCTGAACATAGTGGGAAATTAGAAGTGCTTTTTTCCCCTAAGTGCGGCATCTATGCGAATAAAACTATTTCATTTTATATTTGAATATATTGAACCTGATTTAGCTAAAAAAATAAAAAAAACTTGATATAAAATAACTATATTTTGGAGGGTAAACGAATTACTATTCGGAGGTATGCTAGAACCTGGCTTTATCCTACGAGGTCGAATGAAAAATCAGATGCATATAGAAAAATTGTAAAAATTGTTGTTCTTTTACACAAAAATACTTTTTATAAGTTTGCATAATCGCCTCTTACCCTAAAGAGCGTACGTGAGTTTAAAAATCCTGAAACATAAAGCCTCACCATGGCACAGTGGTTATGCCACTGGAAATGGTAGACGGGCGAAATGTGAAAGTCTCGAGTTCGGGTCCCATCGCGCGCCCGTCGACCTAACCGTTCGGAGTTTTCCCTGGTTTTCTCCGAAACTTAGCGTAAATACGGGTTAGGACCCCTTAGAAAGACCCCCACGGAGGGCACCCCACCCATCGGCCTAGAGCCCACGCGTAGCTAATCGGCCGTAATCCCACAAACCAAACCAAACCTGAAACATAAGTTATTTCATATATTTGGAACTTCGGGTAAAATAAGTTAATTAATCAGTTTTGCTTGTTTTAAGAGCAGAAATTGCAAAGTATGCTCCAAGCTATCCGCTACAGCGACAGACAGATCAAATGTAATATAAAACCTGATTTCATAATTAAAAATAATATCTCAAGGAAATGTTATTTTTTCTTGAACTTACATGAAATAACTATTCAAGAAATTAGAAAGGAGGGAACTCAACAAAGTAAAAATGAAACTTTTCTATTTGAATTTTCAAAAACATCGTCATCGACAAACAAGTAATCTACATTGTCTTTTATTCAACTGTAAATAACATCGTGGCTGTCAGCAACTACTAGTTTAATACGTTTTTTGGCTGATGGCAACAGTGATCTAGTAAAAGATGCACAGTCCTGATTTTATCCGTCTTCTAAATTTTTTGCAGCTTAATCATTTTTAGAATAACTTTATGCCCTTTTTGAAAAGCGTGTCCATTTCATCCGTATAGCCGCCGACTCCTCCGATTTTATCGGAAAAATTTTCACTTCAAATTTTAGACAGTTGTATTTTGCATTCGAAATGTTGACTTACTTCACGCTTTAACTGCTAAGTAAAAATTAGTAGTGATAATCTTACGATGAAATCGGAAGAGTTGTAAGCTATGCATCTGGCACTATATCAGTAGAATGTTCGAAAGGGATTTGACACTAAGCGAAATTTAGAGATTTTGAATAATAGAATTTTAAAGCTAGCAAATAATACTACACGCAAAAAACAAGTGCAAACAAGTATTAACTTATATATAAAATCCTTGGTGTAACAATTTCGGGTTGTACCACTCCAAAACAAAACTCTTACCACCATTACTCCAAAAAGAATAAAAAGTCTGCTCTAAAAGCGTGATAAATTCCACGATATTGCTACTATCGACTTGAAATTTTTCACAATTGTGTAAAAAAAAAGCATAGAAAACAAACTTTGCTACTTTAAAAATCTGGAAATTCAAACTTTCCCTGATTTTTAGAAATTTTTTGCCATTTTTAATATCAGGAAATTGTTTTATTGAGGTAGAAAAGTTAAATCTGTAGCACAAACGTCTAGTTTTCTTTTCAAATGCACCGATTCGCAATTTCTGCGATTTATGAAAAAAATTTATTTTTAAAAATGCAATAAAATTCAAACCATTGGGTCGATCGACTCGAAAATTTGCACAAATGCGTGAAAAGATGCACTTCCTTAAAAATCAGAAAAGCTACCCACCGAATCTCACAACCGAGGAAACAGGGTGGCTACATGTCAAGTCTTGTGTACATTATACTATGTACAACGTAGTCATTTGTGAAATTTGTGAATGCGCGTTAGAACACCTCAAAAAAATGTTCTCCGCTCAAGTCCCCCAGGCAGATATCCTTTGAGTAGGTTTCCCTTATCTCAATAAATATACACACGAAATATGCGTCATATAATCAAGCATACATGAAAAATATTGCAGTGTAAAACACATTAAGCGCCCGTTGTAATTGCCTACACAACGGGCTTTATCTACTAGTTTTATTATAATTATATTACTATGTAATAAGAAAATAACATTACGCACTACTTTTCCATCTTCTGGACACATTGAAATAGCCGCATAACCAGTCGGTTCATTAAGAATTTTCCCGTGGAAGTGACAAAGCCCATCATCCGCATATGATTCAAATAAATTATCTGCGAAATGAATAGGAACTTCAGTCAGGCCTTCATTTAAAAGTAGTTCTATGTAGTACGTTATGTTGACTGCTCGAAGGATCAATGTAAACGCGGATCCTTCGTCGAATGTCTTTCTTTTCTTCTTATCCCAGTTGTAAAACTCTGGATAGACGATATGACTAGTAGTTCCTGTATGAAAGAAAATGTGTCAATACTTTATCATATTTTTGTTGCTATACAACTATGCCAGTGACTTATCTACAAAGGGCATTCCATAAAAACTGAGATTTATTTTTTTTACGTAGTGACAACACCGCTAAACTAAAAAATAGAAGTGCAGGCGATTTTTTCAAACTGTTAACGGTACGTTTATACAAAATTCTAAACAAAGCAGACGATTTTATTTTCCTAGTTACGTGCTTGTTTAAAGAGCTGTTTTATTTGCCCTACAGAAATGGAGATGAGTGATTCAGATCTAAAAAACGAAATGCGTTGTGCCATATAATTTTGCTATCGTTTGGGCGAAACAGTTCCAGAAACAGGTAAGTTAATGAAAAAAGCTTACAAAGACAAATGTTTTGGTGAGTCTACGATTTTTAGATGGCATCCAAATCTGCTGGAAAGGTCATGATGATTATTTTCTTTGATTTTAAAGGTGTAATCTATCAGCATGCAGTGCCTGCAAAAACTACTGTGAATGGTGAATATTATGTTCCAGTTTTGAAAATTTTGCGACAACACATATCGAGAAAGCGTCATGAACTGGTAGGGAATTGGACATTACATCACGATAATGCTCGCCAGCATGTCGCTACTTCTATTCAGCAATATCTTAGTAAATGCAATATTAAAATCAATCAATATTAAAATCATCCCCCTTACAGTCCAGATCTCGCACCATGCGATTTCTGGCTGTTTACGACGTTAAAGGAGAAGCTCCGTGGCAGAAAATTTAACAAAGATTCTGAAGTTATTTCAGCAGTGGATGGTTCTTTGAAGCAGCTTCCAATAAAGGGTTTCTCTGCTTGTTTTGAAAAGTGGGTTGAACGATGGGACCGTTGCATATCATCTGACGGAAGGTATTTTGAAAAAGAATGATGTATTTTTTGCTGTAAATATATTTCTTGATTTTTTATGATTTTACTCTCAGTTTTTATGGAATGCCCTTTGTATGCTAAATTATACTCTGACAAGTAGCGCCTGAAATACTATAAGCAATGTAGTTTCAAAAAATTTTAGAATTTACTGAATCAGAGTATGAGCAGCCGGAGGAAACTGCTCCTCAAACTGAACTACATACTAGTTCAAAAAATTCTGGTTCACATAGTATAATATCAGAAAAATATCATGAAAACTAAAACCTACCTTTTTCTTGATTCCGAATATTATCTTCATTTATGAAAACTTTGACTGAACTCCCTAGCGTTGCACCTGCAATCAGCTATGAAAAAGGAGTATAAAATTAATAATAATATTACTACATACAGTGTACAGTGGTGGAAATTGATTTATGAAATGAGTATTTTTAGAGAACTTTTAGAACTGTGAGTTCAAATTGGTTAAAATTTCATATACGGCATATTTTCTCATTAACAAAATATTTCTGCAAATAAATTTTCACAAATATTCATAAACAAAGGGGGGGGCGTGGAAATTTCATCATTCATTTAAATTCAAATGCTCATCAATAAGATTGCGGTCACACAATTTTCAGCCAACCAATAGCCGAGTGGGTAAGACACCGAACATTGGTAGATAGCTGAAATGCAAAGGTCCAGAGATCCTGGATTCTGGCCTCTCAGACCGGCTGTCGATCTAACGGTCTGGAGTTTTTGGCAGTTTTCTCCAAATGTAACGTGAATATGCCAAATGTAGCGTGAATGAAAAAGTCCTTCGGCCAAGGCATCTGTCTCCATGACAGATTGCTCTAGTGTACTTTGCATTAACAAAGCACCAACGTGCATTTTTCAAGGTGGTATGCCACATAATACCATTTAATAAATGATAATGGCGTATATCTCCCTAGAGTAACAAGATTTATGAACATACTCTAAAGCACCGCCATCCCAGCTCACAAAGCATTCTTATTTCCATTGTTTTATTTTTATCATAACTAGTAAATGAGAGTAATTCCCTGCCAATTTTTAGAGTATTCTCCCATTTGATTTTTACAATTAAAACAACTGTAAATGCTTCATATTGCATGTTGAAAAATATTAGAAGACCTTCAGAATGTTAGTTTTTGCCCGAGTTCCAAGCACATCACCAGCTGTGATCGGCATAAATAAATAATTTACCTTAGTGACAGAAGAAAACGTCTGTATGCATCGACATGTACATTTTAGAAAGCGTATGTCCGTATACATGTCACATTGACACAACGTGCCTATTTTTTATGAAAAAATATTAAAACAGATGTTAATTACTTTTGTCTAAATTTAAACTAATAATCTATTCAAAATTTAATTATAAGTTTTAATAGTAATTGTTTTTCAAGCTTTCAAATTTCCTTTGTAAGGCAATAACGTACTTTTAAATCATTTCGATTTTCTGACTTCGGCAATGCTAATCAAATTGCAGCTACTGTCTGTTTTATTTTTTTTATTTTCTTCCCATCCTCTTTCCGCACTTATTCATAAGAAAGCCTAACTTGCAGTATTGCACTGTTCCTAGACCACAGTGTTTTCTTTTTCTTTTTGCTTCTCTGTGTGCAGATGCACGCATCGAATAATCTAGAAAAGTCTTTCGAATTCCGCTTTTCTCTCTTCTGACCAGGGGCGGATCCAGAGAAACCCTCTAGGGGGGGGCTCCATTTTTCATTAGGATGATACATAGATTTCCCAATACTTTTTCTCCCAATGTATAACTAGACATGGTATATCACAACTAAATAAGTATGTTGTCTGCTGCAAGAACCGTCGAAAGAAAACTGGGAAGGGGGGGGCAGAGCTATCGTGCACCTTATACCGATCAAGTTAAGGTCGATGCTCATAAGCCACGTGTTTTATGCGTTTCAATGGACTGACGGGACTGATACGGGGGAAATGTTCCGTTGCTCTCTCCATTGTGTGGGAGGACAGGTTTTTTAGTTTAAAACATTAATCTTTTCTTGGTAGATCTCGACTGGTCATTAAAAGTCGTAAACTTTGCCAGGAAAATGCCGCCTTAACCCCTGTAGTGACGACAAGACATGGCTAATAACCAACAACCTTTATGATTAGCCACGTGATTAGCTTTCCAACGTGTTGTTGTTCGCGGGCCCTACCCATTAACATTTTAGTGTGTACAGAGAATAATTGCTGAATTCATTATTGAACCCATTTCACAGCCACTGTGCAATATACAGTGATCACAGCATACTTTTTCGCATTTTAGGATGGCATTAAGTTTTCCAGATTAAGTAATTCCCATCTTTTTCTGTGAGGACTGTATAGTAAACAAACCTCAATTGCTATTTACAACTATTATCACTATTACCTGCTATTTACAATTTCAGCTTCCTTTTTTAAAACTAGACCAGCTAAACATTGCCAGGTACTCGCTGTGTCTGATATCTTAGAATCTGTTAAACTTTTATAATGAGGATTTGTACACATACGTCTGGGTGGTGCGGACAACTTATGAGAGCAGTTGAAAGAATGAAAGATGTACAAATTGCGAAGGGCTGGATTGTTCGTCTATGCTTCAGCATCACTTACGGCCGATGCTGATTGCCGCTGCGTCTAACATGACTGCAGTAGGTAAGAGGGCATTCTTGTCGCGAATTTTACGACTTTTTAATGGCGATTCGAGGTTTACCGATAAAAGATTTCTGCACTAAACTGCAAACTCCGTCCTTTATAAAATGGAAAGAGCAACGGAAGATTTTTTTCCCGTATCAGTGTGCCTTCGTCCATTCAAATACGGTGGAACCTGCTAAAGTGACCACCTTGGTAACGAGATCGAATGTCTATAGCGAGAACTTTAAGCAATTTCGCCTTAGAACCATCACACTTTACCACCTTTGTAAGGTGACCATCTTTATAAGGTGACCAGTTTTGTTCTTCCCAAAGGTAGTTCCATTAGACAGGTTCCACTGTACAAATAAAACTTGGAACTGTGCTCCAGCCACTGTGGCGATAGCGAGTCAATAAAATTTGCCCTCCTTCTGTTTAAAAATAAAAGCTCTATCATTTTTGTAAATAGAGAAATTATGTTTAATCCACAAGGATTCAATAAGTATTGGTGTAAATATTCTTGGTATATGTATATATATATATATATATATTATATATATATGTAATAATAAAATAAACTTTGCTAGTTTAACCTAATTTAATTTAATGTTATTTGAAAAGCCTTCTTTAATCTCGGTTACTCTCACTGTAAAGTTTGTTTCTCGGCCACACAAATATTACGCTCAGAGACGTTTTTTGAAGTTCCATAAGAAGTAAAATTGTTGATTCAGCAGTAGTTTCAGTTTTCTGTGGCTTTGCTACTACGTACTTTTAGAACTCCTGTGTAAGCAGGTGTTTCTCATGTCTTGATTGACAAGCTAGTTAACTAATTGCATTTGAGAGTAACGCCTTCGTGATCGTGCTGCACCCTGCCAGCAGGTGTAGTAACGTAGGAGTATTTAAGCAAGAGCGCGGAAATTTCGAGAGCTTCGTCTTAACTTCGCGCTTAGCTTTTTAGGAGTTTGGAACGTAAAGCTTAGCTTCGAGCCTTTAGACTGCGATGTAAGAAGATAGCCACGGAACGAATAAGGTCGCCGGCCCGACTCCTGCCCTCTGTCTGAAATTTGAAATAAACTCTTTAACCTAGAACCCCAATGGATTTGCGTCAATTATTCCAACAAAGAATGGCGTAAGGCCCATTCTTTACATATATATATATATATATATATATATACATATACCAATATATATATATATATATATATATATATATATATATATATATATAGTTGGCTCTGTGTTTAATGACTTTCAAGGAACCGTGAAAATGTGAAAAATCATCCTTAAATAAAGATCTTCCATAAACAGAATTTATAAAAGAATAACATTTCCCTTTACACTTTGGAAGGCGCCTGGTTCAAAACCAGTTCGCGTCCGCCGATCTACTGTTTGGGGTTTTCCGTGCTTTCCTCCGAAACTTAGAGTAAATAAGGGTTAGGACCCCTTAGAAAGACCCCTTAGAAAAAAGATAGGTGGGGAGTGCACCCCACCCATCGGTTTAGATTCCATATGCAGATAATTGGCCGTAATCCTACAGCACCAACACCAACCTTTTACATTCTTAGGACTGTGAATATTTTTCTTGATATATTGGCGTGTTTAAAGATGTTACTTTTATTATCATTATATTATTTTATTATCCACAAAAAATTATTTTAAGTTACCTTAAAAAAAAGGTAGTAAAAGCAAGCAATACAATAAAATTAGGTTTCAAGTAAATCAAAATGAGACAGTTGTTTCATTTTTCGCCTTCCCGTTATTCTTTCTTTAAGATTTTCTCAAATGTCAAATGCGTCAGCTTCCATTTTATGAATTTTTCTAGCTAAACAGCCGAATCCTGGAAATTTTGCATTCCAAATTTTTCTGCCAGAATAACAGCACTGCAGTAATTGCTTGATTTTATTTTATTTTGATAATACGAACAATTATCTACATGGGGGATCTAGGCCGAATAAGGGGTGCCCTACTTGGGCGGTTTTCTAAGGGGTCTTAATCCGTATTTATGAGAAGTTTCGGAGAAAATTGCGTGACTCTGAACGGCTAGATTGACGGACGCGACCTGAGTTTGAACCAGACACATATTTTCTCCCAGTTGCGAGCTCTATGCGCTCAGCCACTCGTCGGGCCTCCAGAAATTGGAGTTATGTGTTATGTGATGTTATGTGGCAAGCCTATACTAGAGGCATCTGCATTCTGTGGCGGTTGCCTTGGTCGGAGGATTTTTTCAGAGGTTCTAACGCGTATTCACGTTAAATCTGGATAAAACCATCTGCAAAAAATCCAGATAGTTAACTTAGATCGACAGCCACGCGGCAGGCCCAAATGCGGGACCTTCACACTTCAGCCGTCTATCATGTTGAGTGTTTTATCCACTCGCCCATGGTGGAGCCCAGAAATTAGAATGTTGGATGCTCTTGCTTCATGCAATCATCTGCATGCAGAAGTGCCTTGGCAAACTCTTCCAATCGGCCACATTGACTTTTCGGCCGTTTGGATTTGGATCCCGAACTAAATTTTTGTGCTGTTTCAAGAATTTTCTCTTTGCTTCTAAAGTACCTTTGAGAATACACTCAGATAGTTGAGATTGTCTTGCGAATGGCACTTTTGACATTCCCCGACACTTTTTTCCCACTCTTAAAAAATTTTCCCCCTGTTCCTGTAGCGTAAGATGAAAAAAAAAATTCGTTGTTAAACAGAAACGACGTCGTCTTTGAATAGAAATTTTTTACGTTGGAGTTGCTGGGACTTTGAAATATCGTCTTTGGAAGGAGATCGTCGTTAAACGGAGAGTCAACTGTATATACAGTGCTACTTTTTTAAATTTCAGTTCATGTGAAAATTTGCAATTTGTTTTTTAACTTCCCTAATCCATAGTGTATTTCTAGCTCTAGGGGGGGCTCGAGCCCCCAGAGCCCCCCCCCGTGGATCCGTCACTGCTTCTGACTTACGTAATAACATAACGACAAAATTTGACCTCGTGACAATCCCCCCCCCCTGTTCGGGCAAGCACTTTCCCCTTGGGGATAATGCCTTTGCCCACCTAGCCTGTTAATTATTTTGTAACTAACCGTTTTCATAACCAAGAGTTTTACGTATACATGTGTATGAAAAGTGAAGAAATAAGTTGTAGTTTTTACTATGTGAAGTACTATATATAATGGGTTATGAAGTATAATAAAGAAAAGGTCGTTGAAGTGTGATTTTCATCTCATTTACGTATTCCGACTCTACACGTGAAATCGTGCTGGTTCGAGTTTTGTGCAGGAACGCCTATCGATCTTTTTGCCATCAAGTTTTTTTTTCTCTCTAGTGTAATTACAGATTATACAGTTAATATATGTGTTCGTCTTCCCTTCGAGTGAACAAGGCGCATTTCGTTTACAACGTGTGTGTTACAGCCCTGTTTTCATCTTGCTTTTTCGCTGGCGAGTGTGTATCGGGAACGATAGAACGATAATCTCTTTGTTCGAATCAGTGGCGATCGCAAGTGTTCGAATCAGTGGCGTATGCAAGGGGGGGGGGTTCAAACCCTCTTCCCCTTGTCAAAAATTTTTTAACTAAATGTCCATAAAATATTTTTAATTTTTAGCTTAAATATTACGCATTTTAACACAAAGTTATGTCTATAACCCCCTCCCCACTTGAAGGAAGTCTGCATACGCCACTGGTTCGAATTGTCAACATTAAATATTTCGCCGCTATACGAGTGTAGAGGAATGTTTCACGGTTACATCTTAAATAATGATAGCGGGTTGCCAACTTCCCCAAAGATACCAATGCACAAAAAATAGTGTCTAATCAATAAATAACCAAGTTTATTTCTACTCAAATATTTCTTCAGTACAATACACTATATTTTTCATATAAGAAATAAACTATTTTTAAGCTTCTAAACTATATAATTTAATTTTTATAAATAGCCACTCTGTGTGTACATTAGAATACCTGTAGGAGCAAGAAAGTATACAGCGGAAACCGGAGTCGATCCCAACTGTCGGGTGCTGTGTGCGGAGGCGATCGCTTGCCGCCACACACCGAGTTTTCTAGCTCTAAATTAGTTTGAAAACGCTTTTGAATATTTCAGTATTTTTTAAAGTGGGTATAGGGTAGGGTGGAGTAAGTGGTACAACATTTTATCATAAACTGACTTTAACGTAGTACTTCACCCCAGTTGTAAGAGACCATTTATTTATTTATTCCATATCATCGTACAACAGTTGCCTTTCTGAACAGAGACATTTGTCAACTATCAGAAGTTTCGATTTTGAAAATAATAATAATAATAATAATAAATAGATTCGAACAAGGTGGCCCACTTACCATTTTCATGAGGTAAGTGGATCACTTGTCAATCGTATTCCTCTAGCGGCAAATAGGGTACGCGAGGGGGTGCGGTGGCACCCCCAGATATATTGTGATTTTATTTTTTTTTCCTCCTTGGAGAGGGAGAAGAAACTGGTAAGCAATTTCACGTCCAACTTACATTTCAGATGAAAAACTGGAGAATTTTTCGCTGATGAAAAACTTATGTTATCAGCAGTTATTTTTCTCAGTATCAATTCAATTTTATCAACCCTCTCCCCTCTCTCCCCGATAACAAAAATTTCATTTATTACTTTCCGAAGATGCAGGGAATTTTTTCATGATTATAATGTAATCATGAAAATATTCGACTTTGAGTTATTGGTGTTTTTACACGTTTTGAGGTCTTCTGAATTCATTAGTGCTACTTTTACGAGGTGTATGTATGTATGCGTGTTTGTGTGCATGTGACTGAACACGATAGCTCCTAAACGGTTCATTCGATTAAACTCAAATTTAGTATATATTTTACAAGCCACCGTCGCAAGACAGATATTCAGGGCCGGCCGGGGGAGGGGGAGGGGATGCTGTGGATGCAAAGCACCCGGGCTCAGGTTTTAGAGGGGCCCTTAAACCAAAAGTCCCTTTATACTTTATTATTATCTAATAAAGTGAGAATTTTGAAAGATTCCAACAGACATTCATTGCGATTTAGACGTGGAACTTAGATGAAGTACGATCAGTATCAGTGGTATTTTAGTAAATCCTCTCTTAGTCTTTCTGTAAGCGCACGTCTATTCGTTCACCTATTTTTAGCGTTTGTAATTTTAAGAACCCCCAAAAAGTATTTGCACCCGCGCCCCGTCATATAGGAGGCAGGTCCTGCCGGTATTGATTTTGGTGTGTATAGGACTTATAGGTTTTTTTTTTTTTTTTTTTTTACAGGGCTAGGATAAAGATTTCTTTTACATTATGGCCTATGTACGAAAATTCTTAAAATACGCTAGCGTCTAAACGGTGCATTCGATTGATTAAGTACAAAATTGGGCAGGTATATAAAAGGTCACGGTGGCATGATATGCATTGATTTTGGTGTGTGTAGAGTTGATAGTTTGTTCACAATCTTGTAAAAAGTAATTCTTTTATATTACGGCCTGAGGATGAAAATCATTTTATGTGAGCTAGTGCCTAAATGGTGCATTCGATTGACATCAAATTAGTATGCACATTATAGGTCACTGTCTTACATACTGCATAAATTTTAGCGAGTGTACGCCCAACAGTGTTTTACATGGCTACAAAAAAGTATTCTTAAACATTGCGACCTATACACTCAAAAAATTTTCAGTGCCCAAGATCCTGAACACTAGATCCGATTGAGTTGAATGAAATTTATTTAAACTCTTGGTAAATATCAAGTGTTCAGAAAGTCGAGTGGAGTCACTCCAGATTTCTTTCATATTGTGGATTCGCACGTCGAGTTTACCACCAACAAATGAAAAGCTGAAGTGCCACCACTGTATTTTTCTATAGGCTAATGGTATAATTTTGGACTGGTGAGTAAAGGTAGGTAATAATGTTATCTTAGGAAAAAATTCATTTGTTAAAGAAATTTAGTCAAAATGGCGCACTGTCAATATTTTTCAACCGGCTAATGTAGAATTTGGGTCCCGTATAAGGGATAAACGTAGATATCTTTTTAATATTAGAGGGGGAGGAATGTTCCTTTACTTAATACTAGTAGCTCTTTTTTATGTGTTGCTTCTGCTAATGTTTTGTTTTTAATATAAATCCAATAGCAGAAAATTCATTTAATTTTTAATTCCTTATTTTTTCATTCAAGCACTTTTATATTACAGTTCTGTGTTAATTCATGCTATAAAATATTCGAACCTGAAAAATAACATGTGCGAATGTTATTTAAGCTTACAATTAAATGAAAAAATAACTAAAAAATTTAAACAATGTAGGGTTGATCGAAAATATTTAAAAGAGTCATAGTTGAACAAAACTAGCTATAAGTACCACGGAATTTTCAAAAATTAAGAGATATTTTATTTTTATGCACTTTATAAATACGTATCTCGTTCTTCTGTGCTACATTTAGCTTTCAGGAAAAGATATTTTAATAGAAAAAGTCGAATTTTTACAAAATTGCTTATAGCTTTCACAAAACATGAAATTAAAACAAAATCAATGTTTTCCAGGTGTGTATCAGACATAGACAAAAAATGTAGCAGATCATCTATAATGAAAAAATGGTAACACTTAAAGGGAGTTGACGCACTTTCTTCTCTGTCCCTCTTACCCCTCCTTACCCTACATGTATACAGTGGAGTACGAAAGGGGGGGGGTCAAACCTCCCCTCCTTCCCGAAAATTTTTTAACATAAAGTTCATACATTTTTCATTTTTTTACATAAATATTATACCTTGTAACATAAAGATTATGCACACAAGCCCCCCTCTACCTTGAAGGAAATCTGTGAACGCTACTACATTTATAAATTAAACCTATGAATTCCATGCATTTGCGTGTAAACAGCTGTCTTGGATATGATTGTAGTATAATATTTCTACAAATTCATGCAAAAATAAATTAAAGAAGTCTTAATTTTTGCAAATTCCTCATATAACATCCACAGGGTGTTCCCATTATCCTAGATGCCTTGGTAACAAATAAGAGACAAAAGAAGAGATCCATTTTCAACTTTAAAAAAAAATCTCATTTTTGGGAGACTCAAATTTGTCAATAATTTGCAATAAAATAGAAATTAAGTATAGAGTATTGATTACATGGAAGACTAATTTCTTTAATGGTTTAATTAAAGATGCTTTTTACTAAAATCCAATTAACAGGTTTTCTGTAATAGTTTGTGAATAGAATGGAATTAAATTTCATAAGTAATGAAAATATATACAAGCAATTCAATAACTTCGCACAAAACACTCATAAATGTCAAGTAAAGCAGTACCGTCTGTTTTGGTGTGTTCCCCCGATTTCTACCACCCGAAACTGTCCGTACTGTATTATTTTATATTTATGTGTGTTTAATCATTTAACAGAATTTATTTGAGGGTTCTTATTAAAAATATATATATATTTATTTTAAAAACTCTTGAACAGATGGCGCCACCAAATCATTTTCTTTCTCGTGAATAGGGACAAAGAAAATCTTGATGGTGATTTTGGAGACTTGATTTTGTTGCATTTCCCTTGTTTAGAAACTAGTTAATAGGTATCGCTATTTCTTTCCCTTCTAAACGTTATTAACAAAGTGAAACCAGTCACGCATTGCCCATTTAGAAAGCAAAAATTATGTCATGGCATTAGTTAAGTATCAATCCCAAAACTGAATAGTGAAAGACTGAAAGTAAAGCATTTTCTATAGAAATAACCAGAAATCAACAAATAAATATATTTTCTATGGTTTTTCAGTAAACACATTTTCCAAGTGGATTGATCGTGCAAAAGGATCTATCTGAAGCAAAATGAAAAAAAGCCAACGAAAGCAATATTGTTTCAGTAATAACTATGTTTATTATGTTGGTCAGAAGATGGCAGCACTAAAATATCTAAATTTTTCTTTACTTATAGAACCGTGGAAGAAAATTTTTCTTTACTTACTGAGGCCTTTCTTTACTTATAGGCCTCAGTCCACAGTTGTCATCTCCAGTGGCGTAGCCAAGGGGGGGGGATAGGGGGGATCACACCCCCCCCGTGAGAAATTTTTTGAGATACAAAATGTATATTCTTCAATCTCTTATCACACACAGGTATGCATTTACGTGAGTTGCAGTAGTCGTACCCCCCCCCCCCGCCCGGCTATGAAAAATTTCCTGCTTCGCCACTGGTCATCTCGGTTAGTCCAAAGCCGACTCTCAAATATATTTAAATAAAAAATGACCCCATGGAATGGCCCACTCAGTATAAATTCAACAGTTATGATTTGTTTTTGCAAAATATTCTTTTAGATTTTTTTTATGGAAGAAGAAACATGTAGCAAATGTTCTTTACACTTAATTTAAAGTCCATGTATAATTTTTCAGGCTAATGTCAATTGTTGAAGACCAGTTATCCTTTTTTATGAAAGTTTTATTCAAATTAAATCTGCGTCCATTAAAATATAAAATTTGGACGGAAATTCCAAAAAATATAATTAGTGACAGCTTTCAGTACAATAAAATTAATTAGATGCGGACTTTTACTAAAGTCCGCATCTAATTAATTTTATTGTACTTACTTTGTACTAAATTTTATTGTAATTTTTATTTACTATAGAGATAGAAATATATAAAGAAATGCGCTATTTTTTAAACAATATATACACAGTCTGACTAAAACTTTTTATTATTCTACATATAGCCGTTGTAAAGTTATGCATCTGTTGGCGCGATCAGCAAGCCGCATAAGTCCTCTGCTGTATTGCCTCTTATCTCTTCACAGCGTTTGTTAGATCGTCTTGATATCGTCGAAGCGGTCTGATTTCTTAATTTCAGTTTTGGAAAGAAAATGCAATCTGGTAGTGATAAGACCGGTGAATGGGGGGGGGTTTCTTGTTATTTTTATTTTATTTTCAATTATGTCCTTTGCACATTTGCATTATTTTCGCCAACAACACACGAATATCAGCTACATTGAGGGGACGGCGCATTATCATGCAGAATATATGACTATATTGCAAACATAAATAATCGAACACCTAACGATCATTTTCCCTTCAACAACTCAACTTATCCTGATCCGAATAGTAGACGAGAATCAAAATGCTTTTTTTTTAATTATTTTTTACAGCCTACTTCCTTTTGTTGCAAACAGATATCGCTATTCATAAAGTTGCTATTCAACCAGTCTTAAAACTTTTTATCACACTGTTTATATTGTTTTACAAGTTTAATTTATGGTAAAATTAAGCAAAGTAATATACAATAAATTATAACCAATGCCATCTCTTTATTTCTTACGAAAAGTGAAATTTTTGCAAAGCGCGGGTGGAAAAAATTCTCTAAACCTTCAACGTTTTTCGTAAAGTGATAAAGAACAGTTTACGAAGACGTTTCCGTCCCTGCATTGATGTGTGATTCCGAATAGTTTTGGTTTCCAATACCACTCTGTACAATTTTGGGAGATATTTTTGGCGAGTTTCATGAATATGTAAACATACAAAAACCGTGAATAAGATAAATTCTGCAACAGTCCTCTTAGTTCCAAAATTAGTATACAGAATTTGAAAGTCAACTGAATATACAAATAAATCAAAACTTGACCTTTTAAATCCTCTAGTGAGTAAATGTTTAACCAACAGCTTTTAACATAACTTTCTTCTGAATGCAAATATATTCACCATTACACTGAGATTGCAACACCACTGAAGTATCAACTTTAAAAAAGAAGAAAAAAAAAGGAACAAAAAATTAAAGAAAGTCAGTCTGTCTCTTTTTCGCTTTTCACCGTCTAGATTTCAATGCACGGTATATGTATACCTTAACTCTAAATGTTACTGTATTTTACATTGAGAATTGTTACATATAACACGGCACCTATTATGAGTGTGAAAAGAAAAAATCTGTGACGGATCTGATAAGCTGAATAGAATGAGCCACAATGCTGTTCCTTCGTCGCATAAACCGCAGGAAATTTCTTGCGTGATGTTCAGTTTGGACAGTTATTTGTATTTCGTAAAATAAGAGTGTAATCACCATTCACAAATTCGGACACTATAAGGCCGAACCGGCTTAATGGAATATCGGTTAAAGGAATATCCCGCTTGTTGAATAAATTTTTAGCGGAAAATTTACAGTGAAAGGGTATTTGGACTACACATTATTTCGTATTCTTTACACGTTATCTGCAGTACATTGTAAGTGTTAATATAAAACTGCGTCCAAATACCCTTTCACTGTAAACCTAAGTTAAAATTAATTTTAGAACTTTATAAAATAACACACCTAAAAAAAGCCAGAGTTGAGGTATTTTTATTTGTGTGAATATGTTAAATTACAAAGTTCTAAATTAATTTTTAAACTGCTCGTGGTTCTTCTTCTACTTCTTCGCCTATCTCCAAAGTCCAGAAGGGCTAGACTAGGTCTATGATTCCAAATACCCTAAGGAAGTCCAAGACCATCAACGGACTTTCAAAGAGATCCTGACAACTGAGTCCCAGGCACTCTAAAATGTGAGAAGGTGATGCCCGCTCAGCGGAGCATTTGGTACAAGTGTCGAAAGCTCTCAAACCGTCCGAGAAGGTCATAGTTCTGAGATGTCCGCTGAGGAAACGGGTGATTGCAGTTTGTCCTTGCCTGTCACATTTAAGTGCCAAAGATCCGCCAGGTTTTTCATGGATGAGGAAATGTGCAGCTTCCGTTGTCTTGCGACTAGAGCACCTGTCGTGGAAGACTGACTCAGCTTCGATGCCTGTAGACCTTAGCTGGGCAAAATGGAACGGCCTTCATGCCTAGAGTAGCCCTATCAGGAGATTACTCTCCCGACGTACATCACCCGCTCCGCACAGGTACACACCCTTGCCGACTTTGAGGCTGCCTACAGGACTTGAGGGGTTCTACACGGTGGTTTTGAGCAGAAATAAAATGGTGATTTCTCAAACGACAGCAAAACATTGATTAACACTTTAAAGTCTAAGCTATTTCGCAACCACATATCTCTCTCACTGCGGACTGAGGGTTTTTGATTCTTTTAATGATATTGTAAAAATGCTTGAAAGATATATATATATATATATATATATACATATTGATACTTTTTTTAATTATAAACTTCGAAAAGTCCTTATTCATAATGAAGTAACTATTTAAAAGTAATAAGTATCAATATTAAATGAGAAATTACTGTAAAAAGCAAAAAGTTAAAAAAAAGTTCACCATCATTATAAAGCATCATTTTTAATATGGAATTTTTGGCAACACAGTAAAAATTTACCTAAATGTAGTACAAATACCTAAAAACACGTAGAAAAATATGTTTTGTTGAACTGAACAAAATTTTGTTGATTCAAAAAAATTTGTTTCACGCTATTTCAACCTTATAATTTTGTTAGCTTTAACCAAATTTTTGTTAAATTAACAAAATATTTCGTTGGATTAGCAAAAATTTTGTTGATTGAACAAAAATATCGCTTTGAAATAGAGCCAACTAAAATTTTGTTGAATCAACAAAATAGTTCTTTTTTTCAGTGCAAACATAGTTTGCTTCACCAAAAATGGCAACCCCAGTGACTCTCGAGCTTTTACGTTAAAAAATTCAGGGTAAAGAAAATATAACAACACTGACAGAATAATTACACATTTGTGCTACCTGCATATAATAATTAAATGTTTAAGAAATTGAGTCCGAAAACAGATATAATGACTTCTTAAGTATCTGACAAGTCGTGGGCTTTCGGCGATTATTTAGCGGCTAAAAAAATAGCTACGCAATGCTTCATCGCCTACTATATGAGATTTTAATAATTTGGCAAGTTCATAAAAATGAACGCCTAAACTAAACACATTGGCACGGCAGCCCAAGTAAGATCCAAAAGACCTGTACGCCCCACCTCGCCTTCTTAACCATGGTCCAAGGAGCAAGGTAGAATCTTGTGACTTTTTTTATATGTTGCCCTTAAATTTTCGCTAAGCAATTTTTTAAGTTGAAAAATGAAAAACAAATACAATGAATAATAAGTACGTTACTTTGAAAATTAAATCGATAAATTTTTATTCATAAAAATTGCCATTATTCGGTTATGGAAACAGGAAACAAAACTGTACACCACTTGTACGTCTTGGATTCTATAAAATTCTACACAATTTGAATTGAAATCATTTTTGGAAACATCTTTTGATTCCCCCGAGGGGCAACCAAATTTTTTGTTTTACTTGGCCATTGAAAAATCTGATTGCCCAGGGTAAGCGGGCAATCGCAAATTTCGATCACTGCACAGCAGTTCCGAAGCTTATGCTCCGGACAGATGGTTAGTTGAACCACTATCCTCATACAAGAAAAAAAATAAAATAAAAATGGTTGATCAAAAGTTTAGGCAGCAATATTTAAAATAAAATACACGCAATTCAAATAGTTTTTCTAAAAATCGAGGATTCAAAGAATTGAAAAAAATCACGGAAATCACTCTGCAACAAATGTCAATTTGTAGCTGCCGGAAAAAAAAGGCCCACTTGCTCTTTATCTGGCTATTATTCCATTGTATGTAGCTGTAGGGGAAAAAAGGCCCGCCGTGCCTTTATCTGGCAAAGTTATATATACCATTCGTTTGCAAATAACGTATACTTTAATTTTCTAGCAATTTAGTTCTCATAAGGGGTCGTCTTCATATTTAATTCTGCATCAACTTCGTTTTTTTTAATGGCAACATGCTACTATGACTTTATTAAACGAAAGAAAACCTTCAAATTAGCCTAAATATAAATTTTCATCAATTTTCTACAATAATTTCCAGAGATATTGCGATAATATTTATTGCGCGATTTTAAGGGACTTTCTGCAAATTGAGAAACGCTATTTGTAGGTTTCGAACTTTTCGCCTTTCATTAACTTCGCTCGCTAGAGTTAAAAGAAATAAATATTATTTTCAAGGAAAATACTGTTTCTAGTCTTAAAGTTTTTTGTGCTAAGAATATCAGGTGTAGATTTTAGAATATTTAGACAGTGGTCCAAATGACCCGTGAGTCCATAACTTCCTTGGTTCGTACACATGATTTAAAGGAAAATTGCAAAATGACTGCTCACGAGCGCTCAATTGCGCTTTTTACGTGGAATTCAAACAAATAAATTTTCAATCGTGAAACCATTCTTCAAGTTCGACTGTAGCTGAGTAACATTCATGCTTGTAGTCAGAAGAGCAGAGAACAGCCTCTCACTCCTGGCAACATTTCACCTGTCTAAGAGAACCTTCAAGAGAAATACTCAGTAAAAATTTCAAAATTAGAAAGATTTTCAAAATCATGAGCACATTTTTCCTTTAAATCATGTGTACGAACCAATGAAGTTATGGACTCGGGTCATTTGGACCTCTGACTAAATATTCTAATTTCTACCCCTGATATTCTCAGTGCAAAAAGCTTTAAGACTAGAAACAATGTTTTCCTTGAAAATAATATTTATTTTTAATTGTCGCGAGCGAAATGGATGAAAGGCGGTAAGTTCGGAACCTACAAAGAACGTTTTTCAATTTGCAGAAAGTCCCTTAAAATCACGCAAAAAGTAATTTGCAATATCTCCGGAAATTATCGTAGAAAATTGGTAAAAATTTATATTTAGGGTAATTTGAAGGTTTTCTTTCGATTAATAAAGTCAAAATATAGTGTTGCCATTGAGAAATTGATGAAGTTGATTCATAATTAAATATGAAGACAGCCCCTTGTGCAAATTATATTAATAGTAAATTAAAGTATGCGTTATTTGCAAACGAATGGTATATATAACATTGCTGTACGACGAACGACGGCGAAATAAAGAGCAAGTGGGCGGTTTGTTTGTTTTTTTTTCCCTCATACATACATGTACATAGAGCACCATTGGCCTTAACTGAACAAAGAGATTTGCATTTCTGCCAACTACTCCGGATTAACCACTTTTTGTAAAAAGTATATTTATTAACCATTTTTCCAATCTCGTAAACAGCACCGCCCCTGAAATCTTTTGCTATAATTGAATACCGAAAATGTCCGTTTATAAAAAGTGGTTATTTTTATACCAGGGTAGTTAGCAGCTATGGATTTATTTGATTAATTATTTCAAGAGCTGTTGGAATCGGAACCCACCGAGGTCATTTTACAGTTATTGCTACGCCTGGTGATACACCGTAGGATCTCATAGCAGGGATTTTCTTCGCTTACGCAGACTTTAAAAGCTTTTCTGACATCTTCGACCGCGTTTGGGTTTTGTTTTTACGTCATTACAGACTGTGCAATGACGCCAGCGGGTGCCACTTCCAACAGCTCTTGTAATAATTAATCAAAGAAATCTTTTTGTAGTTAGTATTCTACTTTTTGTTATCCCAGGGTGACGTCGAAATACGTGGTTTGCGACCCAGTGTTCTATGGTAAATTTTCATCCTCCTGGTATTTTCTATCACCCGTCTGAATTTGTCGGTCGAATTTATGAACACCCCATGTTTTTATAAAGGTCGGACGAAGAAATAACTCTTGGACACCTTCTCTGATAGAAGCGTAGCAGGACTGTGAGCTGTTTGCGCGAACTTTCAATATCGTAGGAATGATGTTCTGATTGGTGATATTTTTTTATTGTTTTATAAGAGTAAATGCGCTTATATGTTATTAATTTTAATTGAGTGCATGCAAAATAATTTATTAGCCTGTCTTTTAAATCACACCCCCGAACGTATAAAAGTAGGGAGAGGGTTTGAACCCCCCCCCCCCTGGTCTTCGGGAAAATGCTAATTTTGGTCGAATATCTACCTGTAAACTATGTATTGAAATGGGTAATAAAAAATTACTGCAAAGATCAAAAGTTCGTGATGTAACTGAAATTTTTTTACGAGTTATTTATAATAAAATTTACAGTCAGCCTAATTTAACGATAAGAATCCCCCCCCCCGCCATATCTCTGGTCCCTCCCTTATGAAAGCTATAGCTACTTCCGAGATCATATCACTCTTTAGCACAAGAAAAAAGATTAATTAATTATTTCCTGAACAGACATTTCTCGTTAGAAAATAATATTAGAGACCTACAAACATGTTAAATTGAACTGTAACTTGCTCTCGGAGGTGCTTATTCTAAAAATTAATTTTAGCAGAAGCAGCTATAATGCCGGTTCTGCACTTACTTTCAAGCTGTAATGTTGATGAATGGGTATAATTGTGGAAGAATGTGTTATTTAACATATGTATAAGTGTACAGCAAAGTATCTGAATTTTAGTGAATGAAATTCTACGTCTCGGCATCCAGAAGGTTAATAGTTCCATGAATAGAATATAAAAAGCATTAAAGTCAAAAATTTACTTTGAATGGTTTATCTAGGTTGAGGGGGAAAAAAACGCTTCAGAAAATGAAAAATATTTATCAAATAAATGAAATTTTAATTTTGTCTTCTTTCATGTATAATATAATTCGGTATATTTTACAAGAGCATGATTTTTTTGGCTTCATTATGAAACATTTATTTTATGTTGAAAAGGCTTAAAATTGCTGTATTTATATTTTTACACAGAGTGCAATTAAATAACTGATATTACAGTGATAGAATTCTTTTAATTTACTAAAAAATTAGTCTAAAATTTATTATTCAAACTATCTAAAAACTTGATCAGAGAATTACTGTTTCCGTTAATATGATTAAGCCGCACTATTTGCATTGTGTAAATTAAATATTGCAATTTAGATCAACAAACTTCTGCCCTATGAATCTTTAGTTGATCTGGCTGCTTGTTGTAAGACTAGCTTAACATATTGATTAACACAACACTTGAAGTTGAACAGTAACTGTTTTATTAATATTAACTCAAACAATAACTAGAACAAAACAAAAGGTAACATAACTTAAAGAGAGCAGCAGTGGGCTAAACCGGTGTTTCACCTTATATATTAGAGTTGATCGTCGAGGTGCATTTGCATATTGCTAACTAGCTGAAAACCACAGAAAGCATAGCGAATTCGCCTACAGGCTAAGTTCCAATTGCAATGAGCTTTCCATGGTCGGTCCTGAACGAGTCTAAACTTTTCTGTTTGTTAGTTGTTGGCAGCCTTAGAGACTTTATTTTTACTAAAGAGTTAGATAATCGAGTACTAATATGATTTTATTGTTATCTCTAGCCAAAGTTGTGGCTACAATAAGGCAATTCGTTTTAACAACTTTTACACTATCGAAGTCGAAATGCATTCATTTTCGGCCTATAATTAGCATACAATTACAAGTTGCGTCTATTTATTCGTGATAGAACGTGCAAAAAAGTAGATAAAAACTAACTTGGAGAGGGGGGATGTAAATTGTGACAACACTGTTATATACATTTAGAAGATAGTATTAGAAAACCAGGTGTAGTATTTCTTAGGAGAGGGGGCGAGGATATGTTCGATATCTATTTGAATAAAGATGATCCCATAAAGGAACTTAATGGAAAGCTTGCAGATTCTCGTAGAAAGTTCATCAGAATGGGACTAACGTTTTTAATCATTTAGCACGATTAAAATAACCTTCATTTAGGGAAGTAAGGAAAAAATTGGATTCAAAACAATTTCATCTTTTCACCCGATTCAAGATTAAATCAATATTGCATAGCTGCCAACCGTTCCGTTTTTATCGGAACATTTCCCACCACTATTTTTTCCTTAGCAATTTAAGCTTAAAATAAGTCCATATTTTTAATTTAAAATAAAACTGTTCAAAAATAGTGGTGGAAAATGTTCCGATAAAAACGGAACGGTTGGCAGCTATGATATTGTAGCCAATTTAATCAAATCAGCCATTTCAAAAACCATATAAGTCATGGTATCGAAACGCAGTCAAAAATCGATTTTAATCCATTTTTTCTTATCTCTGTAAAGAAAATAATAGTACTACATACTTAGCCAAACGAAGCCTAATCAATATAAAAAAGTTCAAGCAAATTCTTGAAAATTTAGGTATCCGTGAGTCACGTACAGTGGCGGGGCAAGACAAAAAGTAGCAATTGTCGAGGCGAGTTTTGCGAGGTGCCAACCCTATTATTATAAGTTGCAATTTTAGGGGGGGGGGATCGTTTGAAAAGCTGTTAGTAACACTTTTTTGTTATATTAAATAAAAAAGCACTAATAAATGTTGTGTTGATAACTTATTATTTGATTTTTTAATGCCCATCTATTTATTTAAAATATACGTATATTTGTTGCCTTTTAAATACAACACTCAGGAATGTGGGGTCGGAAACGTCCTTTTCATTTACCTGTTAATAGAAACATTAATAGTCATTTTAAGAATCAATCCTGTAATCAATATGTAATCTGTGCTAAAATAATCCATTCTGCTACTAATAAATTTTCGTCAAGTGCTTTTTGTGGAAGATCCATTAGTTTTGAAGAAACATGATCGGAAAGTTCACTATTATTTCAAAGTTAATATTAACAAGGTACGTGAAAATGACGTTTCCGACCCACATTGCTATGTGATTCTGAACCCCCCTTCTTTCCTTCTACCAGGGCCTTGTTAACCTCTGAAGTTACGGTAAGCTCCATCTCATTTCGGTGCCCCCTCCACTTTTTGTTACAGGAAAGTTTTCCAAATTTTACACAAATTGAAACAAAACTCACTAGAGCTGCAATTCTAAATGTGGAACAGCCTATTTCAGGTTGAAGTTTATACTTCTCCTCCTCTCACACACATTGCCATGTGAAAATTTTGTACATTATACATGATTACATCACAATTCCACGGTTTTTTAGTTGAATAAGATTTATCATGATATTACAGTGCACTTTAGAGAATTAATTAAACGTTATAAAAATATATTGTAACTAAGTTAGGCCAAATCTCCGTCAGATTTTGGAGCAGATTCTGACTAGGGTCAGGATGGCACAAATGGTTGTTAAACAAATTTTTAAAAAAACATCGATTCAAAACTTTCATATATTTTAGTTTAATAACAGAACAATATTATGAAGGTAGGAATTAAAAAAAAAATAAGACCGACTGTGACGCCTGCCTTTAGAATAGCTGCCAACTTTTACGGAATATAACTAACCACTTTTTGCTAACAGTAAATTTTGTTAAACAGTTTTTCTAATTTCCACCTTCATCAAAATTTTATTTATGCAGCCTAGTATTTTAATGGTTCGATAGGCGAAACCTGAACATCTAAAAGAACATTTAACAACTGTTGAAGCAGCAGAACATTTTACTCTGTTCTTTATAGAGGTAGGAATTTAAAAAAAAAAGGACCGACTGCGATGCCTGTAAAGGGGTTTTTCAATTTCCGACTCCTCATGACTTTTATCATGAGATAAAAATTTTATATGAATTGCACATAGATTTTCTGTCTTCGTGAAATTTAGTCTCTAGAACTGAAGATTTAATAATTAATTCAAGCTTTTAGCAATTTGCAATTGATCTGAAAATTTAAAAATTCTAAGAGATCCCTTAAGAGATCTAAGAGACATCGCTGGCAGAATTACATTCCACTTATTCTTTATTAAATTTATAATACATATATTACAGCCTCATACCTTAAAATATGCATTGCATATTCTATCGTTTCAGCCTTCGTAAATCTGAAGTGTTCGGTAATGTTGCGTGTTTCATTAAATTTCATAACATATTTAGGGAGTAAAAATCATACCGCTGAGGCTTTTTCACAATCTACACTTGTTATACGGTTTTTGAATACATTTAAAAGAAATAAATTATGCCAATCACACAAAAACATTCAAAATGTTTCTTTGCAAAGTGTATTTTGAAAGTTCATTTTAAAAAACGTTTTATTGTTTATTTTTGAACAGTAAAACGTTTTTTAAAATGAACTTTTATAATACACTTTGCAAAGAAACATTTTTGAAGACAAATTTATATGTCTTATGTAATTTTTATTAAAACTTTTTACGTACATCGTAAAATTCGTCCAAGTGCTATCCTTAACTTTTAGTTCATTGCAACAGTTCTCCGAATGTTTCGGAACTCTTCTAGGTTTTCTATTTGTAAGAAGACATAATGTTGATATTGAAAAGACTTTATTTTTATTTTTATTAATTTATTTTGAGCTTCTAACTTAATTTGACTTTTGTAAAAATTTATCAGAGCTAAATTACTTCTCACAAGTACAATCTTTACTTATTGTAATAGCATAGGTGCCAAGTATTACGGAATATAATTAACCACTTTTATTGAACGATAATTTTCCGTTTAAAATATAGCAAAGTATTTAAGTTCGGGAAATTATTCCAAAATGTTTTGGTTTACAAAAATGGTTAATTATATTCCGTAATACTTCGTATCTTTGTAATAGCATAAATAAAGCATATCAATACACTTCATTTAAAAGTCATGAGATTCAACACCTCAGAAACTTCAAACAATCATGTTTGGTGTTAGTGTAAAATTCCATTTCAAAATACATGAATTTTATTTTCTGGTGTGTTAGGCGTTCGTGTTATTCTCTTTAAATATTTGATTACAGATAATGTGTGTAAAATAAAACTACTTCCCCTAAGCATTTTTCTCTTTAATTAGCAATCAAAACTATCAACTTGTGCATAAACTACTGAAAAGTCTAATAAAAATATTTTCAATATTTTTGAACTGGAATAATAATGAATCTTTACTTGACTGTGTAATCTATTTTTTCGATAAAATATTCATTACACTTCACTTTTCATTTTTTTAAATACTATAATAGGACAATTCTTGATTTACTAATTCAAAGATATAAAAATTATCATAAATCACTCTAAACATCTTTATAAATAATTCGCGTGATGCAAGATAATTTCAAAGCAACTGAAACAAATTTAAATACATATTATTTTCTTTGATAAACAAATTATAAATATTCTCTGTAAATTCAAGAATAAATATCTTACCTGAAAAGTCAAAAAAATGCTGAAAATCGAAAGTGTTAATAAAGGTCCAATGCCCATTTTTAAAAAATTGACAATAATTATAGATTCTCACGGCCTTTCAAATAAGTAAAAGTTTTCAGGTACCAATACTTCCCAAACTCTCTGCTCGACTTCATGCTTATTGGTTGTTGAATTTTGGGACCGGAACCAACCAGTTACGCGAAAATCATTCTACCGTGATCCCATGAATGACCAATGTGATTCAGAGGCCATTCACAAATTAAGCATTGTACATGTAAGTGTAACACTTGTTAAAATATATACTTCGCTCGAAATTCAAAAATTAAAGTACAGAAAATAATTGCTTCTACAAGTATAAATTATTATATATAGATTTAAAGCAGATTAAATGGTTATTTTATATTTTACTGGGCGAAATTATGGAAAAGTTTAAATACCAAATGTTTTAAAAATGTAAAAATGCGGTAGGTTCGTTTTTCCTAAATTTGTAGTTCGTGAAAAATGATAAATATTTTAATCACATATTATTTTTCAGAAAAATCTCTGACTTAGACAATTACACCTGTAGTGCATTTTGAAATGTAGATAAATAAATGCGATTAACAGATTTATGGTAGTTTTATGGTAGTTTAAATTTAATTCGCACAGTGCTTTTGATGCAGCACACCATTTTATATTATGATAAGAGAAATTAAAGTTTTGGTTGAGGAACTCAACTTTTTCATTTTCATTGGGTATCAATACTGGTATACAAAATTTTTCAGAGGCAAGAAGATCGAAAGTGTAATGTTCACACAGATAAATAAATAAAAATAACCATGGGCATTGTGAGGCTCATGACAGAAACGTTGGAAAGGGCGGGGGAGAGAAATATAGCGAGTGCTTTATGTAATTTCCAATGGCATAGACCACTGATGACAATGACTACTCACATAGATGATTTTAGGACTCAAATTTACAAACTTTCGATTTTATGAGTAGTCCCTATGAGTTCATAAAAACAGGCTTCGATAGCATTGCATTTTGCGTTATTCATTCTTCATGAATAATTGAAGTTCGTTTTTATTTTATTTGTTTTGTTTATAATCAACAAAGTTTTCTGGGAAAGAATTTAAATTAATATTTAAAAGCATTTAAAATGAATAAGTCCTATTAGACAGAGATGACTATAAGGAGAAATAGACAACCATACTCCTCTGTTAGCAATATATAAATTACCTTAATCAAACTTCACGTACGTACGTTGTAGACAAATATACTACGCCAGTGCATTCGGGTGAGCTCATATCTTCTTAAAAATATTCCTGTGTGCGTAATTTATTTAATTTATATCACTTCTAAAAAAAAATTTTGTTTGTGTGTGTATGCGTCTGCTCAATAGCTCATCTTTCTCATTTAACAAATAATGTGTTTATCTCCTTTCTTTAAAATAAACTTAAGAAATTATTGTAATTATTCTTTTTTAGTGCTTCAAATCAGGTTTTTATCCCTGGAACCAATCAATTTCCTGCCAGGCATTCAAAGGGTGAATAAAAAATTGTTTTCAAATAATGTTTTTTTTTCTCTCTAATGATAGAATTAATTGATTAGATTTGATTAGAATTGATTGATAGAATTAAAATGTGAATTTTTTGAAAGCATACACGGATATCAATTTAAGTTTCAAAAATTGTGAAGTTATTTCGTATTTGAAGTATTATTTGCCTCATACCTTGATGGTCCGATATGCATATGACACAATTTTATAATTGTCATCATCCGACATATAAGGCATTTTAAAATTTGTGAACCGAAATATTACATGAATCACCTTGTGGCCAATAAGAATTATACTACAAGCGACGGAAATCTAGGGAGAAAATTATTTTCTGCACTTTAGTTCTGCTTTCTGAAAATTTACTTTATAATAGATAGTATTAACGCTCTCTCGCCGTATTCAGCCACTACCACCTAGATATAGAAGGCCTGAAAACATAAACTTTTACGTCATCAGTAGGTCCACTAAAATGGAATCATCACACATTTATATTCACAAAGTAAAACTATTCAAAGTTTGTGGTGAATTTACTCCCACATAAAACATTTTAATGATTTAAGATAGAAAATTTAATTTTACGACAAATAGGAAATTTTAACTATCATTAATTTTATAATATGATATAGAAATACATCATAATAAATAATTTTTATGAGAAAGGTATTTTAATTTTTATCTTTAACTTAAGATATTTTCGCAAATTTGTGTCATTCACCAGAAATTTCAAATAGTTTTACTTTGTGAAAGGAAAATTGTGATGACGTCATCAAAGAAAACCTAGTGATGACGTAAACGCTTCTGTTCTCAGGCCTTCTGTATCGAAAAGGTGGTGATTCAGCACGCAAGCGGGAAGTTATCTACGTGCAAGACGAATTGTAGCAAGCTCACCAATGCTAAATATTTTGGTTTTGGTCAAAGCAAAGCCACATGGTGATTATCTGTCTAAGAAGATTATGCCTTGGGCGGAGGACTTTCTAGGGGGTTTATTCACTTTACATCTGGAGAAAGCCGCCCAAAATTCCAGATCGTTATATCGACAGCAGCACGAGAGGCAAAAATCCTAGATCTGCACACTTCAGCCATGTCTCAACGTTTAGTGTCTCAGCCACTCGGTCATCAGTCGACATATGCAATGCTCAAAAGATTACCGTTGTCACATATTCCGCAAACCAGGCTCAGAGCACGTTCCCAGGCTTCTAAGGATACTTTCATATAGCAACTCCTACCACCCTCAGGCGGAGTTGCAGTCCTAGATTTCAAAATTCATTCGTTATAGGGTACATGCAACACCTCCTAGATACAGAAAGCCTTACAACTGCTACGTCACCAAGCTTTGACGTCATCATTTGGCCTACAGTTAAAAGTTTGATAGTGACAAAATAAAGCTATTAAAAATTTCTGGTGAATTTACCCATGATTGGCAATATTTTAATAATTTGAGATAAAAAGTATAATTTTACGACAAATGGAAGTTTTTAACCATAACTACTTAGATAATGTGATAAGGAAATAGATCATACTGAATAATTTTGTATGAGAAAGATATTTTAATTATAATGTTTAATATATTTTCAAATATTTGTAGTATTTACCAGAAAATTTTAATAGTTTTACTTTGTGAAAATAAAACTTTTAAATGTAGGCCAAATGATGACGTCAAATGTTGGTGACGTAGGAGTTGTAAGGCTTTCTATATGTAGGAGGCGTTGGTACATGGTGTTTTCACTTGGAATCTTAATAAAAGCGCACTGTAATAAATTTCTGGTGGTTTATTTTAATTTATGAATACAGTAGAGTCTCGATTGTTCGAGTTTCCCATAAATCCAAGTTACTGAAAAAAACAGTTTAGTTCCCAAATAATAGACCACGCCAACACACACAAAACACGTCAGAAAATTATTTCGCACCACGAAATTCAAATACCTGGAGCACCCGCATATCCCATCAGAAATCCCCCTCCCAAAGAAAATAGGTGTATTCTTACTATAGATGGCCACACAGACATTTCTCTGCAGTGTTGACATACTGCTTTGACGATGGCGTGATATTGCTAGACGGAAACGTGTCACCGTGTTAATACAAAAACAAGCAAAAAAAAATTTGACTATTATTTTCCGATACAGCTAACCTGTTCTAATAATCAGTAATGTAATAATATGCAAGTACATTTTTCATTTAACTATGCAATCAAACTATAAAATTTGCTTTCTTTCCATTTATTTGTTTATTAAGTTTTATGATTTCGATAATTAGAGTTTTCGATAGTTCGAGGCAAGCCCGGTCCCGCCCCCCTCGAATTATCGAGACTTTACTGTATTATACTTATTTGCACCATTGCTTTAAGCACATTATTTTGAAATTATTTGTTTGGGAAATAAAGAAAACGTGGTACTACTTTGAAAACTAATGACGAGAATAAAGCAAAATGAATATCGTTTCGTCCTTTTGATTCTGTACTGAAATCTGAAAAAAAAAAAAAAAAAAAAAAAGCTTAAAACGTTGAGACCGCATACTCTTACTATCCCGATTAAATTCGAATAGTTTTGCCGGCTGTGAAGCAACATTTGTGTCTCATTTTCTTTTATAATGCACTTGCTTGGACGAAATTTAGCATTTTTGTCACTTAAATTTATCACTGTGGGGCACGAAAAATTTTCTTTCTAGACATCTGCACACTTAGCCATATTTTGGAGCTGGTGCTTAACTCTATCAGTTCTTAATGAACAATAGGTTTATACTTTAATTTTTAGTGCTTTCTTTAAAAAATAAAATACTGAATTTTTTGAACAATAATGAAAACCATTACAGTAGTTATAGTTTTAGGTGTAAGCTGCATATATGTCTCATTTCACACTTATATTACCCAGCTTCTCCAATTCACAATCGTTAACGCTTAATTTAATGGATTTCTGTTACACATGATGTACAGAGTAGGAGAAAGACATCATAAATAACGTTTTGGGGGCCCGACCAGTGGCATAGCGCTAGCGCTTTGAACTCGGAGACGGAAGATGCCTGGTTCAAAACCAGGTCACGTCCGCCGACCTGACGGCTCGGAGTTTTCCGTGGTTTCCTCCGAAATTTCGCGTAAATACGGGTTAGGACCCCCTAGAAAGTCCCCCACGGAGGGCATTCCCACCCCTCGGCCTAGAGCCCTCGCGTAGCTAATCGGCCGTAATCCACCAAACCAACGTTTTGGTGAGTGACACTTTTCCAGAACTGCCAAGTCTCCGGCTTTTTCCGGGAGATTTCCCACCACAATTTTTCGACAGTTTTATTTTGCATTAAATATTTGGACTTATATTAAGCATAAAATTGTAAGTAAAAATTAGTGGTGGAAAATCTCCCGAAAAAAGTCGGAGACTTGGCAGCTCTGCTTTTCCGATTTAGCTATCTCCATATCAACTTGTTGCTCTTGCTCCTCTCGGTGTCGATACAATGCAGTCTTGTAATATTATTTTATGCCATCTCAATTAATTCCAGTATAATACCCAAGTATCGTTGTTATATTTATTATAACATACCTCCACGTATACATATATCTGTAAAGAGCAGTGGCATAGCTACGCGGGGGCGTATTATATTTTAATAATAGTATTTCAAAATAACAATCACTTACCACGCCGAGCGCAAAGAAATGTTGGTGGTGCAACTTAAGACAAAAATTTCTATTTTAAAAAAGTGGTTTGTTATACTCCAGAGTAGTCACCAGCTGTGTTGGTGTTGTGGGATTAAGCGACGCCTCCTAAATATGGAAAGCCTTACAACTCCTACGGTACAAAGCTTTGTCGTCATCATTAGGCCTACATTTAAAAGTTTTATTTTCACAAAATGAAACTATTAAAAATTTCTGGTACATGCTACAAATATTAGAAAATATCTTATATTAAACATCAAAATTAAAATATCTTTCTCATACAAAATTATTCAGTGTTATCTATTTCCTTATCATATTATCTAATTAGTCATGGTAAAAACTGCCATTTATCGTAAAATTATATTTTTAATATCAAATTATTAAAATATTGCCATTCATGGGTAAATTCACCAGAAATTTTTAATAGCTTTATTTTGTGAAAATCAAACTTTTAAATGTAGGCCAAATGATGACGTCAAAGCTTGGGGACCTAACAGTTGTATGGCTTTCTGTATCTAGGAGGTGTTGGATTAAAGCCAATTATCTGCACGAGGGATGTGAGCCTACGGGTGGGATCCCCTCAGTGGGTGTCTTTCTAAGGGGGCCTAACCCATATTTACGCTAAGTTCCGGAACAAACCACGGAAAACTCCGAAAGGTTAGGTCGGCGGACGTGGTCATCAGCTGTGATAGAGTACATCAAAATTTCCCAGCTGAATGCGCTGGCCGGTTACCATTTTGGAAACATGTATTGTTTACAAATAGTGGCTCATTTGTTTTTGTTTCCTTTGTAACATGTATTTCCGATTTGTGTGCTTGGCCTGAAGAATCTGCTTATAAATCCACGTCAAACGGACAACACAAGGGGAGGTGCCCTTCGTGGGGGTCTTTCTAAGGGGTCCAAACCCTTATTTACACGAAGTTTCAGAGAAAACCACGGAAAACTCCGAACGGCTTGGTCGGCGGATGCGACCCGGTTTTTAACCAGACACATTCCGTCTCCCAGTTCAGAGCCCTATGCGTTCGGCCACTGGTGGGGCATGGTTAATTTGTACAATCTACGCACTTTTTTACGAAATCGGATGTCCCACTCAAATAGCTCTTAAAATCGCCTATGAGAGTGTAGTCGGGGCCACTCGTCAGTTCGTTAAATCGCAAGTGTTCCTAAAAAAGAGGTTTGCAAAAACGAGCGTCCATTGTATTTCGTAGAGGTTGGCAGTTATGATGATATTGTTTTCCTGCCTTTGTAACATCATAACACTGATGAGCTTGACGTTAATAAAAATCCGTTGAATTTTCTCTGTGAATGTTTAATTCTACTTTAAAATATAATTATTTCAAGGAATCATTTTCTTTCTGTAATTATTGACGAGCATAGACGCCAACATGTGCGGAATATATCTAACCTCTCTTTGTAAACAGAAATTTTTTACTTAGAAAATTGTTGAAGTTAGTGCGCGGATCGGTTGATATTCCGAAAAATTAATCAAGAAATAATGAAAGCTTGATTCATTATGATTTTAATGATGAATGATGAGAGCGATCATGTGATTTAACGTCACTCGATTTCTTTCTGTGGGGTTATTTGAAGTCAAAGGTCTATGTCAACAAGCCCACATTTACCCGTGCATGAAGGAGAATGTGAGAAAGACTCAAAGCTGCATCAACGAAATTCAGCCACGTTTATTCGAAGTGGTCTTGGAAAATTTGGACGAAAGAGTGCGTTGCGTATGTGCCAGCATGGAATCATTGGCCCGATGTGCTATTCCATACATAACCCTATCATATGTTCTTTATGCTTCATTTAAAAAAAAATACAATTGGAAAAAACTGTGTTTTCTATTTAATACAAATCTTGCGTCATTTTAGGACACCCAATACATGTTGGCAGCTACGTTGACAAGGTTCTGTCAGTGAATGTTCAAGAAAGTAAATTCTATTTACCCAGAACCTTTGAAAACTCTTTTGTGTTTGAAATGCATACTAATAGCATTACAGTAGTTCTTTTAACTGCTTAATATTTAATAATTTTTCAGTAAGGTTGAAGTTTACATAAACGCCAAACAATGTTTTTAATTCAGTCATGTGGTGTTCGTACAAGGTCATTCAGAATGATTCAGAGAAAGTAATTTGTTCGTTATTTCAAAAGAGGTCATTTTAATTCGTCGCACTGTAGCTGAGAAGCTCAATATATTGAATTTGACTTGCGTCTTTGTATTATGGCAAGTCTACACGAGGGGCGCCTCCCTACGGCGATTTGTTTCCCTGCAATTCATGTAATGGAGCCAAAAATAAGCTCCCACACCAGTGTGAAATTGAGTTAAGAAAAGGAACATCAGTCACTTTCAGACGCACAATCCATACTTAGTTTAAAAATAAAAAAAATAAATAAATAATAAATCTGAGGCTCAGATGCTAACTATTTTTATCTGATACTCAGGCTAACTTCGCTAAAGATACAGCGCTTATTAAACGCACATAAGGAAAATTAAAGAACGTACAATCTAAAAATGCATTAAAAATTATTTATCTCTATGCCTAAATTTAATTGTTGATTATGATGACTTAGTTTAAATTCTATTTCAATATAAATAATGAGAGTCAAATAATAATAATAAATTACAAAAACTTTTCCAATTTTTTTACTTGTAGAATGTCATCTCAAAAAGGGTATAGCAATTTGCTAAGACTTATTTATTAGTGAAAATTTGATTCCTTTTGAATTATCATTGTGACTGACAATCGCGCATTTCTGCTGATTAATGCTTCTTTAAAACATTTTAAAAGTTTTATTAGCGCTTTCTGGGGTTTAAAATTCAACAAATATAAAACACCAAAAATATGGAAGGTAATTTTTGAATTGGTGATTCTATGCCTCTAATCACTTACTCATATTTCGGAAAGAGTATTTAAATTTCACTTGCTGTATTTGAAACGACGAAAATCAACACAATATGCAGATGTATGCGAAATTTACGTTTTTCTTTTATGTAGTATGGTAAAAAATTCATTTATTTCTTCTATCGAATATTTTCTTTTAAATTCTATATCTTAGTAAATAGTTACAACAAAGATCTTAACATTGAAAGATCCCTTACATTTAACTGAAATCAAGATTATGCCTTTCTTTACCCCAAACCTGAAGTATCTTTGTATCTAACACTATTATTTAATTTGTATTAAATTTCTGAAAAATAATTTATTTCAAATTCAATCACCTTTTAAATAGTAATACTCATTAAGCAATATTCAAATAATCTATAATATATATAAATTGTATTAAAAAGGTAGCAAGCTCGCTGTATATAAACATGCAGTCTCAGGATAAGATGCTTCAGTTTCAAGAAATAGACGGAAGCATCATGTAATTTTTAAACCTCTTTAGTTTTATATGAAAATGAAACTACGAGAAAACAAGTATTTTGCCTTCAATAAATAATCTTGGGAGGGAGATGACTCTTTTTTTCAACAATAACGTCCTATAACAGTCAAATCAGTTGGGCAATAAAATGACTGATTGAATCACTACATTTTTGTCAGGCAGCATCATATGAAACGGACAACATAATAAAAACTAAATGCAGATTAAAAAAGGAACATGGCATGTTTTTCTGATATGAAGTTGATTAAAGAGCGTTAAATTAGAAGTCATCATTAAAATAAGCTGAAAAATATTCTGTGAATGAAAACCATTGGTGTGCTATGTTTTATCCACCAACCTCATGAGTTCAAACGCAGTGATGTGAAGATAAAATTCTAGTCTAGTGAATGCAACGGAAACCATCCACAAAGCTAGTAAACATAACACAGCTTGAGCATTTCCTGAACTAACACATATATCCGGAGCTCCGATATCTCTGCACAAGAGTAATGAAAGCTATGAAAATCGGAATGAATTATATCAGATTTTTATTTACTTTTTTCAGTCAGAAATTGGAAGTTCTTCCTCGGGTCAAGCCATTCATTTATCTGGGAAAGCTATGATCGACAAGACAGTCATAATCGGACATAGACGGTTTTCAAAGCGTACACCATCAACGGATACAAGCAGTTAGAAAACAGACTATCAGAAACCTAACATCAAACAGGATCTACACAGGCGAGCAAAATTTAGATTACACAAATGTATCATAGAAGAAAGTTTATGATACCTTATCTTTAGGACATGCATATGAACTTGATATATTTAAAACTAATTTCAATTATCACTCCTGTGATAAGAAGCGTTTGTATGCAGTACGCGTTTATCCGATGAATACAAATAGAAAACCATAAATGAAAGCAACAGCTTTTATTGATAATTGGATCATACGTCAGGTTTGTGATTTTAACCTCGATGACTTATTTATACTGAGCTTTCAATGAGATTCCTTCACAATTTAGATCCTTGACAGAAGAAGAAATTTCCTTCTGTTCTAGCATCCTTCCAAAATTAACTGAGACAGATCAACCACCAAGATTTAAAATGCTAAATATCGTCATTCATAAGAAAAAAAAGAAATAAAGAAAAAGGTTTTAATTTGTTCATACAAACAATTTGCGCACGAAAAAAGTGGGTGTTGCCATTCGAAAATTTCGTTACTGTAACCTAGCTGTGAGAGGTTTATTGTTTTAAATCATCACAATCTGGACCCCATACATTCAAATAACTATTTCTAAACTTTTTTTCGATTGGTTGAACGGTTCGGCCACTAGGGACTCATAACAGGGGAAGTTTCTTTTAGACCACCCTGTACATTATTTAATATTTTTGTATAATAATATTAAGTTGCAAGAGTTACTCAAAACAAAACAGCATAATAAACAGCATTATTACCCAAAGATTATGAATATATGTAATACTTTTAAAATAACACTTAATTGCTGGCAATAGTAAATTTTAAACAAATGTATTTCTTTAAAGTTTTATATATAAAGCACGTTGATAAAAATTTATTTTAAATTACTTCAGTTACAATGTACACACTTTAAAAAAGTGTGAGTACTCGAGCTTTTGAGTTGATTACAATACGTGTCTTATAATTCAGTAATCTTAAAATAAACAAAACCGTGGAATTCCTTGGAAAAATTTTATTCATAATGTTTTAAGAGCTTTTTAAGAGCAACATGTGAGTCATAATTTTATTAAAATTTAAAAAACATAAAATTCATTAAAAAGTGTTAAAAAACGGGAGTTTCACGTAAAATCCTAAAAATCTGTTTAAAAAAAAAAAAAAACGTAAACTTTACTCAGAAAGCGTAAAAGCTGTCAAAGTAATGATTTGACTTCTTTCTTCATGTGTTGAAAATTCAAAAATGGGATGGGCTTTGTATCTTAAAATACCAAATTTTTTCAGTTAATAAGTTTTACATGCTTTCAAAAGTTGTGCAAGACCGTTATTATGCTTTATTTCATCCAAAAACATAAAAAATACAAGTTTTGTAATCGCAAAATAACAGAGATATAAAAATGGAAATAAAGCAAAGGATGTTTTGATTAAGAGGGAAAAAGCATTTGCGAAAGCAAAGAACTTGGCATGCTTATTTTTATCATTATTATTCCTTTTAAGGCGTAATTTTACGGTACTTTTATTTACAGTAAATTTTATGAGATTATTTTTTAAAACAAAGTATGGTGGTATTTGTATTTTAATGCACCAATTTTTTTCACTTAATAAAATTTACACTTTTACAAAAGTTGTGAAAAACCGCCATTATGCTTTATTTAAAAATAAATAAATAAATAAATAAATCTAAGTTTTTTATTGCAAAATAACGGGAATCTCTATTTACCGACAAATTTTTCAAAATCACGCAATTTTTTGGACCCGAAAACTTTTCATTTTCGATCCAAATTTTTATCGCATTCGATCCAAATTTTTATCGCAATCGGCAACATCTGAAAATTTTCTCAGTATATATGTATGCTACCCTGCAATCAAAAGAAGGAAAATGTGGCACAAGTCCCAGGCATAGTGCTGTTACGTCAAAATGGAAAGAAGGGAGCGTTAAAAATAAGATTTGCTCCGGGCGACATGATCTCTAGTCGCAGCCATTGCATAATATTTAGAAGTAATCTGTAGTAGGAACGCCAGTTAATCTAAGACGTGTCCGAGAAAAAAAAAAAAAAAAAAAAACAGAAAAATTGCAAGTGCACGACATAGAAAAAAAATGGGGGGGGACGATAATATTTCCCATCATGCGCGATTCTCTAAGGAGGCAAAAAGTCTTAATAATTATTTTCTTGCAAAAGTTTGTAATTGCATAGTTATAAAACAACTCCCGACTCTTCAGAGATCGGAAAGAAGTTGACTCACTTGCCCAAATTTTGAATTTCCCAATTGATGGATTCAAAGTAATCTCAGTGGCCCCGTCATCCCGCATTTTCGCACTGTTGGGCTTTAGCTGAGAGCGTGCTACAGTGAAAATGAACATCCCAGGGCCGCGTGCAGGCGACGAGAAAGACTTTCATTCTCGCAATCGTCGATTTCATTTTTAGGGAGCGCCCCAGACAGCACAGCAAATTTGCATCAAACTTGCAGTAAGCTTGATTTATCAAGGTAATAAACTTGCATTAAGCTTGATATTTTAAGCGTGTAAGCTTAATGCAACTCAACATCAAGTGTTCAAGTTTACACTTGCCCAACTTGCATTAAGCTTGACTCAGCAAGCTTGATTCAAACTTATTACACTCTAAAAAAATTTCCCTCTAAAAAATTTTCCAAATTCATGGGACGCCGGTCGGTAAACTCGCCACATATATTTTATTTTTCTACTCATTTTTCCCTCTACGCGGAAACCTCAAGTTATTTTGAATCTGCTTCCGTCTAGCGTCCACGACTGGGATCGATCTCGAAACCTAAGGTGTAGGAAGCAAGCTTCCTAACCACCATGCAAATCTGACTCTAGGTGAAACGACTCAAGCTTGAAGTGACTGTTGTAGTTGTCACGCCGTTTTTTGGCGAGATTGATCAGTATTGCCCGATGCCGATCTACATCTTTTATTTTTCCATGGGATGAATCAAAATTAAAATAATGTTATATGTGATTTATAGACTCTACTAATATGGAAATAAGCATATTATAAACTTAAAAGCAGCACACATTTTAAAACTTTCAATATCGCAACACTCATGTTGGACAATATTGGCCAAAATCGAGACAAACGACTGATTTTTGCCGACGTCTGACGAGGTTGGCCAATATCGAGGCGATATTGGCCAAACTTGCTGTGATACTGGGGTAGATTCGGAGAGAGGGTAGATTTCCATAAGCGGAAAATTTCAAAAAAATAATTCGTGAGATTTTTTGCACTGAGCGCGCTATTCTCAAAATTCCACTCTTGTAATTCCAACAGCAATATATGAGTCATCCGCTCAGATTGCAACAAATTGAGAAATTAGCATATGCTCTGCTCAAGACAGCGAGAATATAGTACATCTAGAATATTCATTTGAAGGGCATGAGTGAAAAATAAAGGTTTTCTTTATTTACTACTGTTAGATTCGGATGCGCATGCGTAGTAACTTGCTATCTTACTTAATTTTGCTGCCCTTACCGTTAAATGGCATACGGTCATGTTTTACAGTAGTTTTTACAGTAAAATTAACGGGTATTTTTTAGAGTGTAAGCCATCTAAAAATGTTCAAATCTATTTTTTCATACACACCAAAACAAATCTGGATTTTAGAATTGTCTTATGAAATCAATTTAGTAGTATATTTGGATTTCATTTTGAAGAATTTCAATATTTTGAAATATACAATCTATTTTTTTTTTATTCTATGGTCAAGCACATTTATGATTGATGATAAATTATTTGTTATGCGGCTTTCCAAATCAAGCAGTAATCAAGTTGTATTCAAGCTTGACAGTTGAAATGACTTAAATTCGGCGGGAAAATATTTGCTGACTCATTTCTTCGTAATCTCCAAGCTTGCTGCAAGCTTAAAATGAATTGAACTGTCAAGTTTGTATTAATAGGTCAAATTCAAAGAAATGTCAAGCAGGATCCGCATTATTTAAACTTATGTGCCGTCTGGGGGAGTCGGTTTGTCGAGTTGGGGCCCTGGGCAAAAGCTTCATTGGCGGACCCTCTTTCGAAAACTTTTTCAAAATTTAAAAATTTTAAACTTAAAGAACAATTTGTGGGGATGGGCGCTTGCCCCGAATGCCCTCCCGGAAACCAGACACTGATGGAGTGGCCACAAAACTGACACAAATATTTGTATTAACAGCTCCCAACCCTTTTTCCACCTAAAATTGTTCAACAGCAGAGCTAAGCTATCATCAATCTGGCCATGTGTTTTTGGGGGGAAAGAGACTTCTAGACATTCACCGGAAATTCGATATTTTCACGTATAATGCCCGACTTTCCCGCAGTGTGAAATAACATTTCCCGACTGCTGGACACCCTGTCAATGAAGCAATTTTTACATCGATGGGAGGGGGTTTTCCCTTGAGGTGGCTGAAGGTTGACAATAAAAGAATTAAAAAAACTTTTAACTGCGCTAAATACAAATAAATTTTATTCACAGCCATTTTTTTATCTCCACAAAAGAACTACTTATTTAACCATGGCTCACTGGGATAAGTACAGGCTGTCCGGAAACCAGTTTCTCCTATGGGATTTTCCGTACGAGTAAATTTTCGCCGCTTCGCCGATTTGTCGCTTTTACCTACCGAATCACTGTTGCCAACTCTGCCGGAGAAATTATGGCTAAAATCAAAGCTAAAAGTATCCAGTAATGGATAACAATGGCCGCATTCGTAAACGCCAAACGAGTTGCACTCGTGCAACGAGTTTATCGTTTACGAATGCAGCCAATGTTTTCAAGCCGAGAAAAAAAAAGCTGTGTTTTGGCGCCTTTTTTTTTTTCTCTCAGCTCTCTCGGCGTTTCTTTAGCATTTACTTTTAAAAGCTTGTACTGCTGAAAAGGGCTTGTCTGCTGGTGCTTTTTGAGTCAATTGGACTTTCATTTCCGACTTATAAAATACTTCGGTATTGCCAGTTTGCCAAGATCTAACCACAAAGTGTCTAAATTGGCTGATTTAGCCGCAAAAAGTAGACAGATCTATCCACAAAGTAGCTGAATTGGCAACCTTGCTCTTAATGTGCTTCCGAAATCTGATTATACAATGCTCTTAAAGGAGCGGGAGGCTCTTTTAAAAAGGCAAATTAAGATAAATAATATAGAAATTTCAACAATTCTTCATTTTTACTTTCCGAGCATGTACCATGTAAGAAAAATATGGTACTTAAGTATTTTCCCGGCGGTCATTCCCGCCAAATTACTTTTCCGTCAAATGAGTTGCCAAACTGTTGCCAATCTGCCAATCATATTCAAAACCATTAATTATTTCATATACCCGGCATTTCTCTTGGCAAAAATATCGCTCGTCTTGGCGGATCGCCGGGATAATAGGTAAATACCGAAAATATTGTAATCATACAAAAAATTCGACTATGCGATTTTGGTGTATTGACACATTTTGAGGTCTTCTGAATACATTTTTGCTATTTTTACGAGATGTATATATGTATGTGAGTAAACAAGATAGCTCCTAAAATGCATTCGATTGAGCTCAAATTTGGTATATTTCTCATAAACCATCGTCACAAAACCGTTATTGATTTTGGCGTGTATAGCACTTACAGTTTTTTTACAGAGCTACGACAAAAATTTCTTTTACATTATGGCATATGGGGAGAAATTCTTGAAAGTGCGGTAGCGTTTAAACGTTACATTCGATTGAGCTCAAATTTCGTATATATGTTATAGATCATCGTCGCAAGACCGGTATCGATTTTGGTATGTATAGGACTCATAGTCTTTTTTACAAGGCTAAGAAAAAGATTTCTTTTACATTAGAACCAATGGACTGAAAATTTCGAAAGTGCGTTAGCGTCTGAAAGGTGCGTATTCGATTGAGCACAAATTGGTTATGTATATTATAGATCACGATAGCATGACCTGAATAGATTTTTGTGTGTGTGTAGTTTGTTCACGGGATTGCAAGAAATAATTCTTAGACATTACGGCCTATGGACTCAAATCATTAAAAGGAACTATGTTCGCCGAGTCGAGAGAACGAAACTAAACAATTGCACGTGCAAACTGGCGAAGAGTAAACAACTGGCATTTTGCCTAAGTGCCAAACACAGTATGAATTTCCATTTACGCTGTTAGGCGAATTTAATCTTTCTTAATTCCAAACTAGGGATTGGTGTCAAAAAATGTAATTCTTTGGTAAGCCGTTTGTTTACTTTCGTTCTCTCGTTTCCGCGAACAGACTATAGTGTCTAAATATCGAATTCGAAGAAGTTTAAATTGGGTACGTATATTATAGGTCGCCGTCAGACAACATGTTTAGAGTTTGCTGTGTATAGGACTTATATATTTTCGACTGGGCTACAAATGAATGTTCTTTTACATTATACCCTATGGACGGAAATTCTTCAAAGTGCGCTAATGACTACCCTACTAGCAATTTTGCTCGGGCAACCACCGGCCACGTAGCCAGCCGATGATGGCCCGAGCAAAATTGCTAGTAGGGCATAGGCTGCATTCGATACAGCTAGAATTGTGTAAGTACAGTGGCGTAGCCAAGGGGGGGGATAAGGGGGTCATAACTCCCCCATGAGGAATTTTTTTTCATAGAAAATGTACATTCTTTACTCCTTTATCACACACATGTATACATATATGTAAGTTGCAGTAGTCTTAATGCCCCCAATGAAAATTTCTGGCCACGCCACTGTGCAGTGGTGGATCCAGAATTTTTTTTTTTTTTGAGAGGGGCTAAATTTTTAAAAAAGCTGATTTCACCCAATTAAAATGTACTAATTTATAGTGAATCAAAATTTTAGTCTAAACCAATGTGCATGCTTTTGGGAGGGGCTAAGTAATAAAATATTATCATTCTAGCTATTTAAAGTGTATAATAAAGCAGAATGTTACCCTTTAGCAATCTCTTTGGGGGGGGGCTAAAGCCCCCTAGTCCCTGCCCTGGATCCACTACCGCCACTGTGTAAGTATACTATAGGTAGAGGTCTGCGCCGGCTAAGAACGCAGATTTTACACAGCGGCGTACAATCGACTTGAAAACTTGTTTTTAAATTGTACCTAAACTTTCAACTGCTTATTACTTCCTTGTACGTAGTATAATGTGATCCCGAAAAATTTGGGGGGGCCAAATTTCGACGAAAAAACCGATTTTGACTACCTCTAAATTTACTTTCTTGGGTTAATTCTTACTTTAACGTCCCGACTCTCGCCAAGGTGGCGATAATTAAACATATGCAGTTACGAGGACGATTTTTTGCATTTATGCGGCAATCGTAATTTAGAATTAAAATGGCGATTTGGAAGAACATGTAAGTACAGCGTTCCGTTATTTATTTAGGGTTGCTAATTAATGTAGTTTTAAAATTAAGTGTCTTCAAATTCCTTAGCTAGTGCGTTTATCGCTAATTTGTTCACTTTTTCATCTGGTTCTCTTGGGAGCGTTGAAACTTGTGTATAATTCCTAAGTGACCCATGACTACAAAGCTCGCCAAAGTGCGGGAATTTTTTAGGTTGGCGAAAATCATGGGCGCCGGCAGCATAGGGCAAAGGGAGGTCAATGCCCCCCCCCTGGATTTTTGTATACAGTGTTTTCCCTTCCTCTTTTCAACATGGTAACCATACGTTGAAGTAGTCTTTGCCCCCCCCTGGGAAATATTCTGTCGGCGCCCATGGCGAGAGTGGGATGTTAAAATAGGAATCAACTCTTTCTTGTACCATAATAAACACATATTTGGAATCGAAATCTATCTTAAAATCTCCTACTGAAACTGTTTTACAATCTTCTCCGCAGGGGCGTAGCCAGAAATTTTTTATGGGGGGGGGTTACGACTACTACAACTCATATATATGTATACGTGTGTGTGATAATGTAGTGAAGAATATACATTTTGTATGTCAAAAAATTTCTCATGGGGGGTTATGACCCCCCTAACCCCCCCTTGGATACGCCCCTGTGGCATATTCCAACTATATCCCGTAGACATTTTAAATACTGTTTGGAATAGGCATCATAATCCATGAGTGTACCGTGTTTCCCTTCCTTGTTCCATTAAACACTTCTTCGGAATCGAAATCTATCTTAAAATCGCCTACCAAAACTGTTTCACAATTTCCGACAGGCATAGTCAAACCATACTTCACCTTTATAAATCTCATTTGGAAAGTGTATCATAATTTATGATTGTACGGCATTGGTCTTCTCTGTTCTATAAAACATTTCTTCGGAATTAAAATCTATATTAAAATCGCCTACTAAAACTATTTTACAATATTCGCCAGGCGTTTTCTAACTATACTCGAAATATATTTATAATAAATTGTCGCATTTTGGCACCAAATTTAGCGAACAATTATCAAAAATTACAAACCTTGAGCGACTTTCAACATTTTATTAATGCCCCCCCCCTCCTCTCTACGTTATCACATTTGAAAATAAATTAAGTATAAAAAAAAACATACTTGAAAAGTGACAAAACGCACTAACTGTAGGAAAATCGTGTCTACACAAAAACCGTGCTCGAGCGAAATAGCACTCAAGTGCTAAAAAAGGCGCCAAAACACGGCTTTTTTTTTCTTTTTTTTTCTCGGCTTGAAAACATTGGCTGCATTCGTAAACGAAAAACTCGTTGCACGAGTGCAACTCGTTTGGCGTTTACGAATGCGGCCATTGTTATCCATTCCTGGATACTTTTAGCTTTGATTTTAGGCATAATTTCTCCGGCAGAGTTGGCAACAATGATTCGTTGGGTAAAAGCGACAAATCGGCGAAAATTTACTCGTACGGAAAAACGGAGCTTTCTGGACAGCCTGTACTTATCCCAGTGAGCCATGATTTAACAGAGCACACAATTTTTATGCCGTTGCCACAGTCACTTTGTTAATTTAAAAGTATGTTTTCCTTTTACGCCTCTATGGTAGAAATGCTTTTAATACACGGTTGTCACAGAGTATCCCCCAATAACGAAGAGATAGTCTGAGGAACGATCAAAGGAATACATGAAAAATAGAGTTTTAAGTAAAATAAGATACTAATTTTTTTGGAAAATGCACGTCTGCCGGACCTAGTTACTTTTACAGCAGTTTCCGGACATCGTGTATAGAAACCGTTTCTTTACGGTTTCTATAGACCGGGGCTACGGTCAGCTGGACAACTACCAGCTGACTGGAAAAGAGCCACAGACCCCCCTAAACACCCCTTTTATACACTTCTGAGCGTACAGACAAATAAAAATCCAATATTTTTATCTCAAGGGCATTAGACACATATATTTATATACTTTTGTTTATAGAAAAGCATTACTATGTACTGAGAGTAATCAATATACATATTCAGGAAATAAGCAGTCCCTCTCAAAAAGAAATGTAAGCAGAACACAAATCATTTTTAGTATGCAACACGCTAAAGCAAATTTCCTACTCTTACATAAATTTTGTGACAACCCAATCACATTTTGGATCAAGTTAGGGTGCGAACTACAACCAGCTTTGATGGGGTGTACTTTCTGGCATTCCACCGGAAAAGATTCAAGATTTATTTTTCCTTCCTATGAAAGGCAGGGCTCTTGGCACTAATTAAAGAGACGGCAGGCCACGGTGCCCTTCGAAAGCCACAAAATGTCAACACTGGATGAGCTGCCCCAAGCTTCCAATAAATGACGTGCTCCAAATTGAATTTGTCTACAGAGGAAACGCGTGCCATTGTGTGCCCATACGCGATCAACAGACATAAAAAATAATATGTTCCATGTATGTGTGAATGCATATGCTTGTATCAGTATGAAAGGGACTCCGTTTGGGGATTTCTGCCCCGGGCCTCAAGTATGTTGTGATGAAATTAGTCGGGCTGTGACGGTCATTGACACTTTAACTTAATAATTTAGTTGAATCAACAAACTATTTCGTTGTATCATTGAAGATTTTGTTGAAAAACAAAACTTTTGGCGAAATCTACATTCCCATTTTTATTCCCAATACTTTCCCATCAGAAAACCAGGCAAAGAAGCAAGCTCTCCCGAGAGCTATAGACCTATTGCCCTCACCAGTATGACTTGTAAACTAATGGAAAAAATGCTCCTTGCTAGGCTTCATTACATTCTGGATTTCGATCATCTTATTCCACCCGAACAATATGGTTTTTGAAAGGGGCATAGTACCACAGATCAGGTCCTGTATTTTTGTCAAAAGGTCAGAGACGCCCAAAACTTCAAACCTACTCGACATACCGTGGCAGCTTTACTAGACCTATCAAAGGCCTTTGATACGGTGTGGAAAGACAAGCTTATCATAAAATTACACGATTCCTTCAATATTAGGGGCTCTGCCCTAGTTTGGATTGCTGACTTTCTGCACCACAGATCCATAAGAGTTAAATTCAACAAGACTTTTTCGGATCCTTTTAGACTGGGACAGGGCGTTCCTCAAGGATCAGTCAGTCATAAGCCCTACTTTATTCTCCATATTCTTGGCCGGAATCGAGAGGAGGAGATCAGAACTTGTCGATATTGCAATCTTCGCTGACGATATTGTAATTTGGAATTCAGGCACTGACGTGACTAACATTGAAACACTTCTCAATTCCACTTTGACTGCACTTTCTGATTTTGCAACAGAACACAAATTGACTTTCAACCCAGTTAAATCAACTGTGACTTTTTTTACTACTAATAAACATCTATACAACTACAAACCAAAGCTGTATTTTGATACCCAGCTTCTCACCTATGAAAAACATCCCAAGTATCTAGGATTCATCCTGGATCCTGAATTCAACAGCAACAAGCATATTAACCACCTGGTTTCAAAGGCTCGTAAGCGCCTTAACTTTCTTAAATATCTAGCTGGCAGGGATTGGGGAGCTGATGCTATCACTTTTAGAACCACATATATTTCGCTTATAAGACCTATTCTGGAATATGGCTACCCTATTTATTCCTGCGCGTCTGAAACCAATCTCCAGAAATTAGAACGTGTACAACTGAGTGCCGCTCGAATCATTCTCGGACATAAAAATAGCTGTCCTTCTGGTATAGCCCTATTTGAAGCCAACTTACAACCATTGCATCTTCGAAGAAGAGCTAACTTGGTAAAATACTTTAATAAAATTTACAGCTATGGCTCCCAACATCGTACTTCCTTGTATCTGCACACCTGGCATAATAATCAAAGACTTAAGAATTTCAGCCCTTTTAGTTTGGCGGAAACTCAAAACCTGATCTCTCGTGAGGTTGAACCTCAATCTTTGAGATCTTATTTTGATCCCTCTGAGGGAATGCCAAAAGTTTTCTTCCACTGCAAACAAGCAAACCCATCATGACGACCATCTTCGGCAACTGGCCCTGGAAATCATTAGTCACATTCCTAAAGATGCAGTGCAGGTCTATACTGATGGTAGCCGTACAGAAAATCGTACTGGCAGCGGTATTTATATTAGAACTCCTCATCTTGAGACTTCATTAAAACAACGAAACCCTGATACTTGTTCTGTCTTCAGGAGCGAATTAATTGCAATAAATGTTGGACTTGACGCTATCTTACCTATTGATTATGAATTTGGTGAACTTTGGATCTTATCGGACAGCCGCAGTGCACTTCAACATCTTAGTGACTGGTCCTCTGCAGGCGATGAAACCAGTATATCTATCCTGCTCAAACTAAAGAAACTTTCTCAGAACCACGACATCCATCTCCAATGGATCCCATCACATGTAAACATTAGTGGTAATGAGGTTGCAGATAGATTAGCAAAAGAAGGCAGTGGGGACGAAACGACCACTGGTGTTTCGCTTACTCACCAAGAACTGTACTCAAATGAAAAATCTAAATTAAATTCTATTTGGCGCATTCCACCTGCGCACCAATGGTACACCGGAACATCCCCTGGCTTTCTACTGGAAATTAAATGTGATCGTGGCTCCCAGACTGCACTTGCTAGACTTAAAAGTGGCCACCTTAAGTGTATTTCGTACGAACATGGCAAGAAATTCCACCCCACTTGCAAGAAATGCTGTGATCATCCAGCCTCTCCAGAGCACATACTGATTTGCGTCGGACTTTCTAAGGACTTAACATCTGCTCCCCTTTTAGTTATAGACTTTCTGTCGGTCAACAATCTATTGGAGTTGATCTGACTTATGTCAGATCTTTAAAGAGGATAAGCAACAACAACATTGCACTCTATTGTCAGCGTTTTAGCCGATCGTGAAAGAACCTTGTGAGGGATTGTATATGGCTGATACCGTGGAGCATGCACCCGATCCACTCTCAAAAAGACATGAGAGCAAATATTTAAATCAGGGCGTACATAGTATTTGTCGAATGAATGGCGAGATGTTGCTATTATGTTTAACCGTCTCACCTTATTTCGAGGCTCCGTGAAAAAGTCGTTACTACATGGTTGGACTGGGATAGCCTCTATCATATCGCAAGGAAGGCGAAGATATGTTCTATATACTAAGTCAGAAAAGGACGTATTCAAGTCTTCTTTAACAGCTGTTCTGATTCCTAATAGAACTATTGGGAGTATATCAGTCCATCTGTTTCCATGTTCGTGGGCTTTGATAGATGCCTTAAGTGGCGATAGGAACGTTCGATGATCCCATTGATAATTGGGTGGTAAAGAGTCGTTCGAATGCGTTGCGTGCCCAGCATATTGGAAAATTCAACAAACATTGATGACAGCATTTGTGAACCTTGGTCTGTAGTAATCGTTGATGGACAACCAAAACGTGCAATCCAAACATTAAAAATTGCACTGCAGATACTTTTCGTCTGCATGTCAGGGATGGGAATAGCTTCAGGCCATCTCGTAAAACGATCTATTAAGGTTAAAATATACCTGTAACCATCAGATGGGGGTAGTGGACCCATGATATCCATATGTGCGTCAGGTGTAGAAAATGTACCCAGGGGTGCTTTTGTGTCTTTGAATCTTGGAGCGTCGACACTGCTGGCACGATCTAACCCATTTCTTTATTTGTTGTTTCATGTTAGGTGCATTTCACCAGCCGGCACACCATGGAGTTGGGAAATTTCGCATATTCCATTCGTTAGTGCTTCGTTAGTACCGGTTAGTACAGAGAGATTTTCGTTAGTACCGCATCCGTTACGGATTTACAGACAGTACAATTTTCCTGTCACACTAGCTACCTAGCCCGTACAAATTGAAGAATGGGGATTTCGCATATGCCGTTCGTTAGTACTTTGTTAGTACTGTTAAGTACCGAGAGATTTTCGTTAGTACCGCATCCTTTACGGATTTACGGACAATTGAAGTTTCCGGTCACACTAGCTGCCCAGCCCGCACAAATTGCAGAAGGGGAATTTCGCATATGTCATTCGTTAGAACTTTATCAGTACTGTTTATTACCGAGAGATTTTCGTTAGTACCGCATCCGTTATGGTTTTACGGACAGTTGAAATTTTCGGGCTGGTGAAATGGTCAGCCCGCATACAATGCAGATTGCGAATTTCACATATGTCATTCTAGAGTACTGTTTCAGTACTAATTAATGCCGAGAGACTTTCGTTAGTACTACATCCGTTACGGATTTACGGACAGTTCAAATTTGCTGGCTGGTGAAATGGTCAGTCCGTACACCATAGAGTTGGGAAGTTTCACATGTGCCAAACGTTAGTACTATATTAGTAGTGGTTAGATTACGGAGTAGGTACAGATTCACGCACAGTTCAAATTTCTGGTTACACGAATGTTTTGAGGGAGGGATTTCATGAAAATACGTATACTCATTAGTCCACCGCTGAAAATAGAAAGCATTGCTTAAATTTTACTACCTCTTTCAGGAATGTTTGGTATTTTATTTCTTTGGCAGCGGATTGGCAATGGGGGTGGGAGTTGGGGGTGCAAACAGAACTGAATTCGCAAAATCGGCGGGATCTCGAGAGGTTTAAGAAGAGTCTTACTATTTATGTTTTATTTTACTTATTTAAAAAGAAGGGCATGTGTAAGAGAGGATTATATAGCGTTGAAGAATTGTTCTTCAAGCTGTAGGGGTGGGGGAGTGCAATTTTGACTCTTTTGACGGGGGATAAAATGAACTAGCTATATTCGTGTTTTGAATCCACTTTTTATAGATCCCAGACAGCACAGCAAACTTGCATCAAACTTGATTTATCAAGTCAATAAGCTTGAAAATTCCAGACATGTAAGCTTGATGCAAGCTTGAATCAAGTGTTCTAGTTTACACTTGCCCAGCTTGCATTAAGCTTGACATTTCAAGATTGAATCAAGCTTGACATATCAAGCTTAATTTCAAGCTTAAAAAATTTTCCAAAAAAAAAAAAATTCTAAATACACGGGGCGCCCGCTGCCCACATACTTTATTTTTCCGCGCATTTTCCCCCTCTATGCTGTAATTTTAAGTTATTTTAATGTTTCCATCGAGTGTCCGTGGCTAGAATAGAACCCGGGCCTTTTCGGTTCGTAGCCGAGCGCGTTATCCATTCAGCCACCGGAGCCTTGTGCAGCTATGACTAAAGTTTGAAGTGAATTATTAAGCGGTTTTCTGGCCAGCTTGATAAGAGGGCGATATGTTATTTGTTTTTTTTTTATTTTTCCATGGGATGCATCAAAATTAAAATAATTTTATGTGTGATTTAGAGACTCTACTAATAGGGAAATAAACGTAATATAAACTTAAGAGCAACACATGTTTTAAAACTTTCGCAACACTCATGAGCAATACTGCCCCTGGCCAAAATCGAGACAAACGACTGATTTTGAAATCAATTTTGTAGTATAATTGTATTTTATTTTGAAGAATTTCCATATTTGGAAATATAGAATGGGTTTACTTACTTAACACAAATTTTGTGTTAAGTAATCTGAAATCAAAGAAACAGATAGTTAAACGTTACTTCGAAATGCTATATCACAGTTGCTAACATAACATGTATGGAATACAAGCACTTTAGTCATTTTTGTAAATATTTCTTATAATAACAAATAATTGAAAAATTTTGCTATTTTTTAACGCTAAAAATTCTCTTTACAAATGTGGTTAGTTATTTTCCTTCATATTGGTATGCTATATCGATATAGAGCATTTCGAAGAATTAAAAATAAGTTTAAATTAATTTATACAAATGTAAATTTGAATTATTTTCATTGTTCATACTATATAATTAAAAAAATTATTTAACTTCTGAATTTTTTTTTATCCTTTGTAATTTTATTTTAAAACTACAAAAGTGTAAGATGTAAGATTTTTGGGTCCTAAAATCTGTAGGCCCTGGGCAGTTGCCCCGTTTGCCGTGCCGGTAATATGGCACTGGTAATAAAATAAACACATCTTTTACGAAGCAAATTTGAGGACGCTAGACAATTAATGTCCATTCTCTTTCACAGATGGCGCCATCAACGCTCCTTTAAAAAGGAAAAATCAGACGAGTAGCAATTGCCAAGCTTAAATCAAGCTGTATTTAAGCTTGACAATTCAACTTGACTCTGCAAGCTTGCTGCCAGCTTAGAATGAGTTGAACTGTCAAGCTTGCATTAATGCGTCAAATTCAAAGAAATGTCAAGCTTGATTTAAGCTTATGTGCTGTCTGGGATGTACTAATGTTGGCCTATGGGTAAAATATTTTTTTATAATTCAGGATGATTACTCATGATGTTTTCTAGCTATTCTCGTAAAATTCTCCATTTTGAGTCAGGCATACATTATATACTTTCAGAAGTCATTAGCTGCTAAAATTTAATATCGATGTTTTACTTTTGTGATAGGTGTTTTACTTTTGTGATAAAATTATTATTGTTTTAGAAGTATATAAAACATTAAACTTAACACTTATTTATATAATTTCTCATACTCTTTCTAAACTTATTTTACTTCTTCATTTTTTTTAAAGCAATCAATATGTATTTAAATTGATAATGTCTATTGAACATCACTTCCTAAACTCATTTTACGAATATTTAATATATTTTACCTTGAATTACATTCCACAAACGTTTAACCTCTTCAAACGCGACAAAAATCTCACATCTTAAAATAAAGAGGAATCTCATAATTGTTTTTAAAAACCTATTACACTTAAAAACGACAGATAGCAAGCATATTTTAAAATAATTTTTCGAATAAAATCCTCATCTCCAAACTCTGTTTCCATAGTTAAAAGTCCTTATCAGTGGCGTAGCCAGAAATTTTTCATGGGGAGTATTACGACTACTACAACTCACATATATGTATTCATGTGTGTGATAAGGAAGTGAAGAATATACCTTTTGTATGGGAAAAAACTCCTCATTGAGGGTTGTGACGCCCCTATCCCCCCTTGGCTGAGCTACTGGTTATTATCACCCATAAACGAAGACTGTCAAGACACTTTTAAAGGTAAATGATGTCCCACAAGTTCTTTCCGGCTAAATGAATTATGAAAAAACAAAAAAATATTCACGAATTCAACTTATAAATTTCAATAACGTTCAAATACTTTTTTGTGTAACGACAGCCATGATAAAATAACGGCATACAAAAAATAAAATCTGTGTATGAGTGTGTAGGATTTACGCATTCATGTGCGCTAAAATCATTAAATGAAATTGAAGCATTGAGGCATATGTACGTAACTTCAGAACTACAAAACTCTTAAAGAATCAATATAACAGTGAAAACAAAAATTTGTGCATATGTGGACATCTGGAGCGAAGGTGTTATTAGCTACCGTATTTTCCTGCCTATTATACGCTGTGATGTATAATCCCCATGCGTGTTACAACCAAATAAATAGAAAAAAGGAAACAGATAGAAAACAAAAGAGTGGAAATTAAAAATAGAATGATGTTCATACGAAATCACCTGGGACATCAGGATTCAAAAGTTGATAAATATGAAAATATTGAACAACTTTAATTTCTATGTTTGAGTATGTCTTCATCCTCGTATATCGATGCAATTATGCTGCAATATCAATCACAAAATCATTTAAATTTTCCTATTGTTGCAAGGGAATGCGATAGATATGCAATTTTAGATAGAGCAGCTGCTTCAAACGCCAATGCTGTTTTGCAAGACATTGGAATTTTACATGAAGGGCAGACTTCACATGTAGTAGATTGCAATAAAATTCATAGACAGCGTGAAAAGGTTCGAAAAGAGAACAGCTGCAGAGTTCACCAATTTAACAGTGTATCAATCTAATTTAACAGGATAATATTTTGATGGAAGAAAATACAACACAAAAGTACAAGTTATGAAGGGCACAAAATACTATCCAAAGAGAACAAGAGGACCACCATACTCTTGTAAGGCAACCCAACTCTCTCTATATGCTTCATACAAGTTACCTCTCCGACATTTACCTAATTTAGATGGTGCAATCGAGCCTCTCCGACATTTACTTAATTTAGGTGGTAAAACCGATAATCCAACAAACTTCTGCGGACAGACTGGTAAAGCCATCAAAACCTGTGAGGAGCTACCTATAGTTTATTTTTCTTCAACAAGTGAGGAAAATATGCCAGATAATATTTACAGTAGAATTCTCAGCAATGATCAACAATATCATGTGGTGAATGTACTTCTGAATTGGCATTAAAAAAACCTGGACAAGGTGCTCACTCAAAGTGGTTAATGAATGCAAGTAGAATTTTAAAATTGTATGTGGTACAGAAAAACCATCTGTAAATCTTATCATTTTTTCAACATACATTATTAAGGTATACACACCTGTATGGTTTTATAATAAAACAAAACCACCCATAAAAGAAAGAGCATGACATATTTTGAGACTTATCTGCTTTTCTAGATATTTGAAACAGAACATAAACATAACAGATAATGTCCAAAGAAACAGCTTCTTTTGTCATCCTGAAAATTTGTTATTGTCACAATGCTCACAGATGACAGAGAGCATATGAGGTCTATAGGAGTACGAAAACTAATTCGCGCTAGAGATGGAAACGGAGAATCATCAGAGGTAAGAATTTTTCAAGTACCAATACTGCACTTCAAAGCATCAGATTATATTGAACGTCTCAACTGGCTGGTTGGACATTTTGAACCACATCTTTCGATAAATGTGTCATGTGAGGAAACTTGAGGTCATAGTTATAGTTGAAAAAACAGAGGAATGGTTACAATATCCTTGCCATACCCAAACAGTTGGAAGATGTGTCCACCTAGTGTCTGGGGCATCAGCAAGTGTATGTGGAGCAGAGAAAAGACACGAATTCATATTGAATAAAATAAAATCAAGAAACCATATCAAACATTTTCATACAAAAAAAAAAAATTATCCTTTAGAAATATTTGAATCTTCAAACAAAGCATTAAATAATCTATTGATTCAATTTATTGTTTTGATTTTAAATTTGTGCTTCAGATATCAATATAAAGTTATAATAAATATTATTTACGTTCTCACTTTAATACCTGAGTGCTGTTCCAAATTTACAATAATAATTATTTACTTTCAATAAAATTGTCAATTTTATACTAATTTACAAAGACTTGGGGCACAGGGAGATATGAATGGAATGAAATTAATATACATTAACATATATATATACATAAACTAATGTACCCAACACACAATTTTATGACCCTGTACCAACAGCAATTTCAATCACTATTATTTTTTTTTTCAATTGTACAACTATATTTGAGACACTTGGAGCACCGGAAGATATTGATGGATTTCAATTTAAGAAAGCATGTAAACTAAAATGCTCTATACACAACTTTTCCACCCTATGCCAAAATTAATTTTGAAAAAAAAAAAATTCTTTTTGATCCATCCTACCCTCCATGTCATTAAGGTCAGAGGGTGTTTCATTCTTCTACTTAAACAGTTTTCATCAAATTTTTCATGAGGTCTGTGATGAACAAACTGAGAATTGTCCTGAATTATCTGAAACAATTCATCATAAAAACAAACCTGAAATATCAATAGAATCATGTGAGGTAAAGAATTTTTGATCAGAATTGAAAAGAGAAAAAGATTTAAAATGACAGGTTTACCATCTCCCAGTCTTCTACACTTCAATGTTTTATGCACTCAAGCAAATGCCACTCATTTAACAGACATCATCTCTGTCAACTTAAGCTTTTTGAAAGCTTGACAACAGTTGAAAATCAATTTTTTCTTCACTGTAAAACACTGTCAGATGATCTTAAGACAATCTTCTAACAAGGCTTTTATAACTTTTCAGGACTTGCTACGAGTTTCTATTATGTGGCTTATTTCCCTCTCAGGTCAAGGAGTTGTGAAATATTTTCTCATATTTATCATTATGTTTCGGCGATAATGACTTATTCTCATCCAACACTTTCTTTACATTTCAGTCTGCAGACTGTGAAATGCCGGCTAGTTCTGCTATTTTCCTTTGAGAATGATTCATGTGTTTCAAAATTGTTCTTATCACAGACCTTTTCTTAGAAGAAATCAGTCCAAAGGTAGACATAAAATACTAATATCTGATTTATACTATTTATAATTCAAAAATAAACAAACAATAAAACTCACCTCGAATCAAAACAGTTTCTTTTTACTTTCCGAACATGTACTATGTAAGGAAAGTATTGTAATCATGAAAAAATTCGACTTAGATTCTGGTGTATTTACACGTTTTGAGGTCTTCTGAATTCATTTATGCTATTTTTACGAGATGCATGTATGTATGTGTGAGTGAGCACGATAGCTCCTAAACGGGGCATTCGATTGAGCTCAGATTGGGTATATATGTTATAAACTACCGTCGCAAGACCGATATTGATTTTGGTGTGTACAGGACTTATGGATTTTCTACAGGGCTACGACAAAAATTTCTTTTACATTATGGCCTATGGGAGGAAATTCTTGAAAGTGCGCAAGCGTTTAAACGGTACATTTGATTGATCTCAAATTGGGTATACATGTTATAAACCACCATCGTAAGACAGGTATTGATTTTGATGTGTATAGGATTCATAGTTTTTCGACAGGGCTACGACAAAGAGTTCTTTTACATTATGGCCTATGGGGGAAATTCTTGAAGGTGTGCTAGCGTTTAAACGGTACATTCGATTGAGCTCAAATGAGGTATATATCTCATAAATCACCATCGTAAGACCGGTATTGATTTTTATGTGTATAGGACTTATAGTTTTTCTAAAGGGCTACGACAAAGATTTCATTTACATTATGACCTATGGGGGGAAATTCTTGAAAGTGCGCTAGCGTTTAAACAGCGAATTCAATTGAGCTTCAATTTGGCATATATGTTTGAATTATTCATCAATTAAAATTTATTTAAATGCTTGGTAATGATCTTAATCGTAAGTGTTCGGAAAGTCGAGTGGAGTCACTCCAGATTTTTTAAGAATATAATAATTTGTAATTTTTCGTAATCTCATGTCACACTCACCAAACAGGGAATGAGGGACTGTTTCCTTATACAGTGTTGCCATTTTCAAATTATTAGATTGTAACGAAAGTTTCCCACCACCGCAAATATGATCTACGCAAACAGTTCATGTTTGAGTGTTTGTTCATATTTTGTCAAACTATTTTTGGACTATTGAAAGAAAGACTTGCTTTAGCATTCTGTGTTATGAAAGGTAAAAAAATACCGTTATCATTAAGTACAATGTGTCTGAAATGGAACTATCACACTACCAAATTAAAACCATCATTTAATTCCAGTTCTCTGACAAAAAGTCAGTTACAGAATATCAATGAGTTAAATGTACAGCTTTTGGTAGTACTGTTGAATCATATGACAGTGGGGAAGCTTGATACTGAAAGTTCAAAAGCAAGGACTGTGACATCCGAGAAGTAGAGCTCTGGCCAGCTTACTGATGTTGATGAGGGAGGGTCGCCTGTGAGAGCTTGTGGAAGAAGATCAGTATTCAATTATTCGAGAGCAAGCTAAGGAGTTACACGTTTCTGTCATGCCCATTAGTCGTGCTATGCACCCCATAAACTTGACATACAAGTTCAATCGCTGGGCTTTGCCTCATGTATTGATTCAAGCAGGTTTGGTGGAAAACTTTCGTTACAACTTGATATTAATTTATTCATCTGTTAGCATCTTATAAAATGTAAAAAAGTTCTTGGTGGGGAGAAAAAAAAAAGGTTTAAAAAAAATGGTTTTAAGACAACTAGGTTTCTTGATAAATTTGAATAAAATAATTTTACTTAATTAAAATCAATTGAGTATAATTTGGCCACTCACTGATCCTTTGTTCTTAAATATGTTGTACTTCTATTAAAATGTATTCAAACAACTGACCTGGATTTTTATATAGTTCTGCTGCCATTCTGCTGTTTCCTTTTTAGTAAATCAATTGTATGAATTCATGCATGAACAAATAAAAGATATTGTGTATAAAATGCTTTAAAAGACTAAAACAAAATGAACAAAAATCATGAAATATATATATATAACCATTACTTTTATTTAATGAAATAATTCAAACAAATTTGAACTGAAATGTAGTAAGTCAGAGCATTCAAGAAGATGAGTATTTCCAAGAATACTGATGAGTTTTATAAATTTTTCAGTAAAACTTCAACATTTGGGAAATTAAATTCTCATTCAAGCTCACTCTTAAAATTAAAACAATTTGCTTAAGTCAGAATTAATAGAGCACTACAAAGTACAAATAATCTTTTCAATAATTTTACAAAACGGAGATCTGCCAACATATTAAGTGTCTTTTGATATAAACACTTAGTGATGCCATTAAAGTCAGTTTTTTTTAATTACATATATTTTATAACTTAAATAATTTTACATTTTTATATAGCATTTAAGCACCAGTGCATTTGCCTCTACACATAAATTATAATGCAACATCAGGAGACAAGGGGAGAGAAACTACATGCAGTTTTCTAAATCTAATACATTATGACATAAGGATAATGCTACCACACAATTCAGCTATAGGAATGTATAACTGAATTAATATCATCAAAAGGATCATTCATACTAAAAAATAAAAATAAAGAGGATTTGAAATATATCTATTAAAACCTGTGTATCAAAGCTCATATTTTATGACATGTGATTTTAAATATTGCTATAAAAGAACAAATATATACCATCTGTAATTTCCTTTAAAAGAAGTGAAATGTTTTATAATTATATATAACTTTGTACTAAATGCACTTGAGTAAGAAATAATTCTTCATATATTTCAAGAAATCTATGTGTTCCCCCTCTTTTTGCAGGAGTGAGGTATTAATAAAACTCATCTAAATGTAGACAGAATAATTACAAAAGCAAAACTGTAAAAAAAAGTTGAGTATAAATTTACCATTTCAAGAGAAAATTTCTGCATTGCTTGAAATATAGCTACTTTCAAGTGTTGTGTCTGTTTAAGAAAAGATTACACAAAATTTTAATTTTAAACAGCATTCTCATGAGTGCTTTTTATAAAAGCTATTTCAATTCTCATAAACAAAATAGAACCTTTGTATAACTGTGTATGCATAAGCAAATGAAAACAAGTTTTAACAAATTATCAAACTTTTAAGAGAGGTATATACAATGAAAATTGATAATTGTCATGATAACAGAACATAACACAAATTTAGTAGTTAAACACACAGTTCTTTGAAAGTCTGATTTCTATTAATACAATGTAGAAATAAACAACAACTTCCAAATTAGTAAACAACTAATGACAGTATTCAAAATTGTTACAATAATATAACACAAAAAAATATAATAAACAAACTAGTAGTTCTTCAAAAATGTTGATTTTTTATGACACATTAACCACAATGAAATATTAATGACACTTTATGTAACATTGAAAACACAACTGTTCCAGGATGAAAACTTCACTAATGTTTAAAGTCAAATTCACAAGTGCAATATATTTATTTGGATGAAACAAAGTACTATCACAGCATTGAACAATAATTTCTACAACTAAATATTGTTTAGAATACAACACAGCCTGCAAATAAAATAAACATATATGATCACATTATTACAGCTGCTTAAATAATGAAGCAAACACAATGTTGTGTGGTACCTTTCTACTACAAAGTATTAAAATGAAAATCTAAAAATACTCAGACACATGAAATATTCTAAGATGCAGAGTGCCAGATATGGATAGAATTAACGGTGTATGCGAAAATGTTGATCCTTTACAATTTCATATTTTGCCAGTTTCAACTTATAACCATCTGGTAAACAGCTGTCAATTTTCTCTTGAATACTTGAAATATCCACTATTCTGCGTCCGTCATGCAAGTTATCAAGCATGTACATTTCATCATTTGACAATTGAAAATCAAACACCTGAAAAATACAAAATAGTATTATTTGTTTCTTCGTTAGTTTCTGGCTAAGCTACATGAAGGCTATCTGTCTAGGGCAGGGGTTCCCAAACTTTTTTCTCCCGTGGCACTCTTGTCAGGCTAAAAACACTTCGGGGCACCCTTCTCAGGCTGAAAAGTTTCGGGGCAGGTTACATTTAAAGCAATATGAATATGAAGGTTAGAATGAAGCAGTTTGAATACACTTTTCATTGTTTCTTTTATGTTTATTGGGCTTACTATTACACTATCTGTAATTTCCTTTAAAAGAAGGAAATGTTTTATAATTATATATAACTTTGTACTAAATGCACTTGAGTAAGAAATAATTCTTCATATAGAATCTTGCCCCCCCCCCATATTTCAGGGAGTTTCTGTAAAATAGAGGCGACTGGACACCGAACTCTCTCGAACTTGACTAAAATATTTTTGTTTCGCCTACTTGATCATCGGATTGGCAAACTTTTTTGTGAAATATCGGTTCAAAGGAATTTTTTTTATTATGCTCCCCCAAAACTTAGACTTTTCTTGATTATCTCCACGGCACCCCAGGGTGCCGCGGCACACAGTTTGGGAACCTCTGGTCTAGGGTGAAGGGGAAAATGCCTTGGCCAGGACTTTTTTAAGGGGTTCTAAGTATGAAAGAATTACTTAGAATTTGTCTAAGCTGAATAGTAATGTAACACATTTTAATGATGCAAACAGAACTAAAACTGCTATGATAATGTAATGTTATGCGGGCATTTCTATTAATCAACTTCAGAAAATTTAATTTTTTGTAAGAGTGAAGTGTTTGATTTTTTTCTCATCATCTATGAAACAATAATCATTTGAAGATCACAGTATGTGCTTATTGATAATTCCTCCTTTTTCAAAATTACTGAAGGCATACATTTATAATGAGATGTAGGGAGAAGATATTTTTAATGAGCTAAAATTAGCAGGAAATACAACATAAATGAAAACATTACCTCTGAATTTTCTTTCACTCTTTCAATGTGTGTTGATTTAGGTATTGTCACCACACCATTCTAAATAAATAAAATAAATGCATATATTAAACAATAAGCTTTAATTTTTTTATCTCCAAAATATGTTGCATGAAGAATAGTAAAGATACAATAACAATTACAGTTCCTGAAAAATATTTTTGTATAATTTTTGTAACATTCATTTTTTATATTGCTTAAAAACCAAAAAAATACAATAATTTGAGAAATTCTATGCAAAGTTATTGCTAACATTTTCTTTCAAATTTAAATCACAAGAGTTTCTTCATTATTCTTTTACAATAAATCTATAAATAGCATTAATAATATAATTTCTTACATTACAAAATAAGTGGATAAACCTTTGTCTAAGGCAATAAAAATTATCGGTATGCTTTGTTTTACTATACTCACTCAAAAAAGTATTCAAGTAAAAGCCACAGTTCTCACTTCAGTTAGTGGAGTAACTACCGTATTTACCGACGTATAAGTCAGGAAATTTTGGACAAAAAAGGCTTTAAAGTGGGGGGATTGATTTATGTGAGGGTCCTTATTTTTAAAATTTTTATCAGAAGTCAAAAATGTCCTTTTGGAAGACAATATTTCTCTTCCCGCATTCCCTAACACAATGACGTTACTTACTCTCAATATCCATGAGGAAGGAATTGTTTTTCATTATCAGCCCAGGGGTGAGGGTTTGGTCCTGGCGATGAATGTACACCTTACACCCCCCCCCCCCCCGATACTGAATGGATCTTTAAACAGTTTAACTTCGTGTATTACTACTTACCATATCATACTATCAGCAGCGTCATGTCACTATTATTCATTATTATCAGTTTAATCCTGTATACTACTTTTTTATATTATAATCTTTATTATTATATATTTAGTACTTTCTTTTTTTTCAGATGATTTTAAATAAATGAATTTTTTTTTTAATTCAAATTTATAGATCAGGAAAGTGAGGCGTAGACAGCTATCGTATTGTTTGAAATAAATTGCATTTTTTGAAAGGAAACATTAATTCAAAATTTAAAAAATACGTGATGGAACATAAATTTATAGTTTAAAATAGTTTTGTACCTTTTATGATTATGTTAGCTTAGTCAAAGTGTTGGCAATGAAAATAACTTTAAAAAATAATTATAAATTTCTTGGTGAACCAATGATGCTCAAGAATGAACGGGGTGCAATCTTTGGTGTTTCTACCCGCACTTAGTAAAACTAGTCTTTCTTTACAAATTAAATGTCTTTAGATGGAAATTAATACGTTTATTTATGTCTGATTAAAGGGGAAATTTGATTTTCAATTTGAACGTTCACTTCTATGATACACTTTGAAATAAACTGCATCTTTTGAAAGGAAATGTGAATTAAAAGTTTTAAAAATGCATGTAATGACTGTAAATTTAAATTTTAAAATTAAATACTTGTAGCATAGAGGTCACTCCACTTCCCAGAGTAGCATGCAGACAACCTCTTGCTTCAAAAGGCTAGACAGTGCCCAAATAACAGTTCAAGGAATGTTAGGTTTGGCTGTAATGCACATACACATAAATTCGAGATAAGAAGTTACATTAGACAAAACACTGTCAAATTGAAACACCCAGCTGGTAAAAGATGTACTTTAAAACCAGACTTAGTTTAGTAAAGAGTTATGGGCCACTGTCTAGTTCGATCATTTCAGTTGGTGATTGCTATGCTTTAGAAGCATGTGTGCTGAACAATTACAAAGCTGTATATTGTTAACTACAGTTTAAAGGCTTTTGTACATCCACCGTAACATCAGCAAAATAAAGGTATAATGTTCAAATAACACAGTTCAGGGGTTTTGAACTAGTACCTTACAAAAACTCTTTTTATGTTCTCATTAATGACAACTTAGTACTTTCTTAAAAAGGAAAAAAAAATTGTAATTTTGTTTAAGAACATCTGTAGAGCTTGGGAGCTTTAAGCAGTAATTTGATTTTTTTTTTTAAATCAGACTTGAAATGTAAAGCATTAAATCTAAAAACTTTTAAAATGAGAATACATAAGTGTTTTTAAAGTGATCTCTTTCTCATTCATGCATAAATTAATCTTCTTTACAGATTTCTTAGAATATATTTATTTTAGTATGCTATTTACACAGCCAAAAGAATAAATTTAAATTACTGATGAAAAATGAATCAATTTGGCACAAATAGATGCATTTATTAAATGGGCATGTATATTTATGGGCAGGCAATATAATATTACAATTTCAACCAACTGGGATCAGGGCCTAAGGAACACTTAACTGTTTTCTTGAAGGAAGCATAATAAAAATGGTGATAAAAGCCAATTAAATGAATATTAAGGTGTAAACTATAATTCATGTAGAGAAATAAAATGCTCTATATTAAAAAAATAATACTTTACACTTAATATTTATAGTTTAGTGCAATTAAGAAAGAAAGGAATGTTTTATATTATATATGATTAAATAATACTTTTTAATACTAAAAACTTCAATACCAAAATTTGTTCAATTAAGATATAAATAGGTACAAAAACATTATATATAATACAATACCTGTATTGACCATCTTATTAAAACTTGAGCAGGAGTACGGGCACATCGCTTTGCAACTCTTATAACAAATTTTTCACCTAACAATTTTCCTTTACCAAGTGGACAATATCCCTGAAACAAAAGTCCATTTATAAGAATCTAATACACTTCAGCTAAAAGGGGGCTAAAATGATAAAGAAATACATTACCTCAATTTGAATCTTATTATCTTTGCAGAAATCTCTTAATTCTAGTGGATTTTGAAATGGATGAAATTCAACCTGATTCACATGAGGTGTAACTGAAGCAGTATCCATAAGTTTTTCTAAGTCAGCAATGCCATAGTTGCTTACACCAATAGCACGGCATAATCCTTAAGAAACAAGATAAAGTACTTGATAAGTATGCCATTCCTAAATAAGGTACTGTATAGTTAAAGAAAAAACTTTGTTATAATGAAAAACTATACAGAAAAAAATGATACAACATATTCAGGTTGTGTGATTGATAACAGATATAGTGAAAGAGTAAAAAAAAAAAAAAAAAATTTACCTTCATCATACAGTAACTCTAATTCTCGCCATGTTTCTTCAAGTGTCTTTTCCTTATCAGCACATGATGAATGACACAATGGCCAATGAAGCATAAAGAGATCTAACAGATTAAAAGTCAAAATGTAAAGCAAACTGAATTCAGAAGAATGTAACACTTAACAATTTGAATAAAGCATAATACATGCACTCAAATAATAATTTAGTGTTATTTGAAAGTAGTACCAATTCCATTTAACCACTAATAGCACGCAAGATCAAACCTTCCATAGAGGACTTCCAATGTAGGGGATGTGTTAAAGTATGCACACAATATACCATAAGGGGAAAAAAAAATTTAGAACAAATTTTCTGAAAGTTTGTGAATATTTTTCTTTATGCCTGTAATTTTTTTTACTTCCTGTTAGAATTTTAAAGGCCACTTTCACTCCTTGCCTTTTATGAGTGTGTCAAATTTGATGAGCAGTCTAGGTGCCAAAGGCAAAGACAAGAAAACTCTTTTGTAAACACAGACTGGGGACTCCCAAACCTCCTATTATACAGGATGGATAATAGGAGGTTTGGGAGTCCCAATGTATAATGGGAGCCCCAGTGTATAATGGGAGGTTTGGAAAAGGTGGTTAGGGGCTTTAATTCTTTACCTATTAGAGATAAGTGAATAATGTCAATTGAAAAAATTTTCAAAATAAGGTTGGAAATAAGGATCTGTTGAGGAAAAAGTTCTCATTCATTTACAAAAAGTTACACTTTTTAAACTTTTATACGACCCCCTTACGAAACAATTCCCACTTCGAAAGTTTTTATTTTCCCTCCAACAAGACTAATCGAAAAAAATGTATAACTGTAAATTTAAAACTGAGCGAGTTATGCTTAATTGAAAATGGAAGGCTGTACAAAGGGACCATACACAAAAATAGAAATGTAAATTTGTGGCATGTTATAAAAGATAGAATGAATGAAAATATTTACATTAGAGCCATTTTTGCATTTTTAAGGTAGATTCATGGTTCCGTTGAAAATTATCATATTTTTCAAAACAACATTCTAACAGACGAACTGAGACAATTTTTTATTTCTTGTTGGTGGTATTTAACCATTTCAAATGTTTATGATAAATCAATTTTTAACACCTGCATAATGAAATGCAGATGATTTCTTTTCAGTTTACTCATTTGTTTCCAGCAGCAATTCTTATCAGAACAACTGAACCAAACTTTTCTTGTACATATCAGAATAAATAGTGTAGTAAAAATTATGCAGCGATATTTAGTTTTCATATTTTTAAAATAAAAACATAACTAGTACTGCATAATGGTTTTTTTAACAAATGATGAGCTGTTTGAATTCACGATGATTTAATCTAAGTGCAATAGAAACAATACAGAAACTGCTTGAGAATTCGGACGACGATATCCGAATTCACCTGAAATTTCTCCCATGTTTGTTTACCGGATGATGAGGTGATTGAGAACGACCGATGCTTCTCATCCAAAACCTGGCCCTGGGAGAAATCGCTTGTACGATGAAAACCAAGAAATGGATATTATAGCATATTTTTCTGCCAACCCACGTGCAAGTATACAAAAAGTAAGAGCAAATTTGGGTCTACCTACAGCATCAATTGATAGAATTCTTAAAACACATAATTGGCATCTATTTTGTATATATGGACTGCAAGCACTCCATCTATCTGATTTTGCTCTATGTCTAGCATTCTGTAATTGGTTGTTAATTCAACAAGATAAAAATGTGAATTTTGTTAAAAATAATGTGTGGACGGATGAATGTTTTATTTACGAAAGATGGGTCAATAAATACTCATAACGATCATTAACGGAATAATACAAAACCATATTTTGTGCAAGAAATACACCACCAAAGAAAATTTTCTGTCTCCATGTGGTGCAGAATTTGGAATGGAGAATTGGTTAGTCCTGTGTTTTATGAAGGGACAGTTACAGCCTCAAAATAGCTGCAGGTTATTTTAGATGGCATAGTAGCAGATATTTTGGAGAATACACCATTATCGTATGTAAAATGTACATATTTTCAACAAGATGGAGCACCTGCACACAAGGCTATAAGTGTAACAAACTGGCTCAATGTTAACTTTGATAAGCAGTGGATTGGTTTGAAAGGAGTCACCGAATGGACCCCCCTGATCCCCTGTAATGCCGCTCGATTTTTATTTTTAGGGTCAGCTTTAAACACTAGTTTATACTACTCACCCCCTAATGCAACTAATCTAAAACAAAAGATAATTGATGCATGCAAGAATATTACAGAAGAAGAACTCCAAAATATTTACAGAAGCATTATTATCTTCTTCATACCTGACAAAAATCTCACATCCAAAATTCAACAGTGATGCTATAATTGTTTTTAAAAAACCTACTACACTCAAAAATGACAAGCAGAAAACGTATTTTCAATTTTTTTTTCGAATAATAGCCTCATTCTCAATTTCTGTTTCAGCAGTAAAAAGTTACTATCACCCATAAATGAAGACTTTCAAGATATTTTTACAGGCAAATCATGTCCTAAAAGTTCTTTTTAGTTATATGAAATTCGAAAAAAACAAAAACTATTCCCAAATTCAACTTAGGAAATTTCGATAACATTCAAATATTCTTTTGTGAAACGGCAAACAAAGATAAAATAATAGCAAGCAAAAATAATATGTGTGTGTCAGTGTGTAGGATTTACGCATTCACATGCGTTGAAATTATTTATTCAAAACTAAAGCATCGACGCATATGTATGTAAATTAAGAACTACAAAAAATCTTATATTAGGTTGTAACGAAAGTTTCCCACCACTGCAAACATTATCAGCACACAGTTCGCATTGGTACATTTGCTCATATTTTGTCAAAGAACTTTTGCATTTGAAATAAAGAGACTTACTTTATAACACTGTGTTGTGAAATCTGTAAAAAATCTTGTTATAATTAAGTACAAAGTGTCTTAAATGGAACTATCACGTATTAGAATCATCATTTACTTCCAGTTCTGTTGCAAAAAGTTAGCTACAGAATGTCAACAAATTATGTGTGTACAGCTTTAAATACTATTAAGTACTATTACTGTGCTATCATGTGACACTGTGCAGGTTTGGTACCGGAGTTTCAAAAACAAGGACTGACATTCAAAAAGCAGAGAGCTCTGGTTGGCCTATTGATGTTGATGAGACCAGCCTGCAGTTTTTCAAGCAGAGATTTCGCAAAAAACTTTCGTCACAACCTGATAGAATCATTTTAACAGTAGATACAAAAAGCTCCACATATGTAGACCTTTGGAATGAAGAAGTTAGAAGAGATCAGTTATGTATTGGAGTTGGATGGAAAACATTTCAAGAATGATTTGTAAATCATATTTTCTTTATTTGCATTTTTAATGAAATTTGCTTTTTTTATATGAGTGGTACCATCAAAAAGTTTATAAAATTGAATATTTAGCAATCGTAATAGGTACTTATTCATTTTCAAAAAATGTTTTAATTTTAAAATTACATGCATTTACATAAATGTTATTAATTGTAAATCTAATGTAATTATTTGGAGTGAAACGTTTCATAAATATAAGTATTAGTAACACAAGAAAGCATAAATAAGAAAAAAAATGTGTACGTAACAAGGTTCAGAAAATTTGCATATTCCTTAGCTTTCCATTTATCTTGGGAAATCCGTATTTAATTTATAAGGTTTCAAAATCAACTTCAGATTTAGTTGCTAACCGAATTTTTTTTTAAATATTTCTTAAGATACTTAATTTGAAACATGTTCCAAGTTGCAATATCATATTTTTTATCTAAAAATTCCCATTATCAATTTGTCCCCCCCCCCTTTTCACAGAGAAAATAGCCTTTTATGTGATAAAAAATGTCCGTAAAAATGGTATAAGTCCAATTTTTTTTCTGCAGCATAATTCAGTTAGCATTGGTTAAACATTTTCTTTTTTTTTTCATTGGTCATGTTGGATGGAAAATAAAAACTTTCTGATTGAAGATTTTTTTGTATGGGGGTCGAATAAAAATTAAAAAAGTAACTTTTTTTGAGAATCAGCAAGAGGAAATTTTTCTTAATAGATTCTTATTTCCAACCTTATTTGGAACATTTTTTTCAATTTACACTACCCACTTATCTCTAATAGATAAGAAGCCAGTAACCACCTTTTTGGGACACCCTGTAAACTGTTCCTTGAAATTAAAAAAAAAAAAATTACATGGATAAACAGCACTATGTATCAAATTGTAGTCATATGAAAGAAACTGATTAATTTATAATATGAAAAGGGAAAATACAAAATAATTATTACCCAAGTAGTCAACACCCAATCTCTTTAAAGAGCCTTGAAATGCTTTTCTAGTTGAAGATGAACCATAATCAGTACACCAAAGTTTTGAGGTCAAGAAAATTTCTTCTCTAGGAACACCACTTAGCTATAAAGATGTTGAAAAGACAAAATAAAATTAGTAAAAGTTGATTTTTCTTTTAAAAAAGATTGGATGAACAATGAAAGCAATGTGAAAAATTGAAAAATTAATAATCCCTACCTAGCATGATGACAAACTGAAAATTTTTTAAATGGGATTTCATCATGCCAAAGGAGAAAAATAATGATTTGGGACACTTGATAAAACCAATTTGGATACAATTTTATTTAAAAATATGCATACATAGGTTGCATATACACATTTATTGTTATTAAGGAATTAACATGCCTAATCTCAAACTTAGGAATGTACAATAGGGTGTATCGAAAAAACCTTTTTTTCAAAACTCGCTTATCCTTAGAACTATTTTTTGGCCAAATTGGCTCAATAAAAACTGCCAGATTTCAACTCGATTGGTTAAGGTCTTCAGTTGCTGCTTTGGACTCAAAAGTTTGAAAACAAATAAAAAAAAGCAACTTTTTGAAAAATTTCTAAAAAGTATCATTTTTTTGAAAATTTCTTGTCCCTAGCAATGAAGTTTACCTCAATTGACTCAATAATAGGTGTGCAAGTTTTCAACTCAATCGATTAATATGTTCAGTTGCCACAAAAAGCCTGAAATTTGAGAAAAAGTGAAAAAAAAAGTAAATTTTGCTGACACTCTTTACATTTCATTCCTTTAGTATTAATATTTTGTGTGTACACCAAGTCTCAATAACGTAAATAACGATAGAAATGTGTTTGCAATAGTCGTGAACAAATGGAGCTGCAATCACAAGAGTCTGTATTCTTCCGTTTTCACTGCTTTCTGAGAGAACACTTAAGGACTATGTTTACCAAAACCATCCAAAAGAATGATTATACTTATTTAAATAATGATCGTTGATCGATTTTGTCTTGCAGCTTTATCTGTTACCCGTTACGCAGTGCAGGGGGGGGGGGGAGGGGTTCAATCTCACTTTTCGAATGTATTTCAGCATAAAATCCATGCATTTATAATTTTTAACATAAAATTTCGCCTTTTAAAATTAAGATTACATCTATGAGTCCCCTCTCCTTAAAGAAACCTTTATCTATGCATTTATCTCTGGATTGAAAAGCACTGTCTACCTGAACTCTCCCAATACACTAATGTCGTTTGAATTGTCGCCAAGAGCTTGAATTGTAGATTAGTGCAGCATATGAATCCATTCCCACTCAGACACTACAGGATGTGATGACTAATTTCATTTTTCTTTTGCTTGTGACATCTTGGTATGCCAAATAATGGACATTTTGAAAAATTTGCGCTGCGGCTGCTTGAAGAAAACGAATATAATGATGCATGGTAATAATACAAGCTTTATGATGTGCAGCACCATTGTTAGCACCTACTGTAACTACTATTTCAAAAATTCTGTATAAATTTTTTAAAGCTTATGTAACATAATAAGCATACAGTTTGCAGCATTCCTCTATTGAACTTTGTTTTTCACAATTTTAATTTTAAAATCAAGGTTTTAATTTCCTGGACGTGTGCTGTTTTTTTTTTTATATATACCCTAGTGTCCAGCAAATTTTTCAAAATGTTCATTGTTCGGCATACAGAGATGTCACAAGCAAAAGAAAAATGAAATTACCCATCATATCCTGTAATGTACAAATGAGGACGGATTCCTATGCCGCACTAATTGACAATTCAAGCTATCTAGCCTATTGGGAAAGTTGAGGTAGACAGTGCCTTTCAGTCGAGAGACAAATTCATACACAGAGTTTCTTTGGGGTTCATGGATGTAATCAGTGATCATGATCCTCTAGATGTGTATTTCATGCTTTAGAAATTCAAAATATGCCTTAAAAATTTCAGAATGTGCATTTTTACGCATTGCTTTTCTATATAAAATTAGGTATATTTTGATAAATAATTATGATTTGCTGATTTTAAATTTAAAAAATCCAATTATTGCACTAGTTTTTGTTAAACTGACATTTATGTACCTAGACGTATAATCAGTTATTATTTATGTGTCAAATGCAATTTAATTATGTATTTGAATATTTAGCATAATTGTTCGTTGCTAAAAAGTTAAGGACTATTTTTACTCTTCTGAAAAAATCCTAGATCGATCACTGGATGTAATCTTAATGTTAAAGGCAAAATTCTTACATTAAAAATTATAAATGTAGGGATTTTAAGCTAAAAAATATTTGACAAGTAGGACTGAAACCTCCAACATCCCCCCCCCCCCTCACATGCACAAAGGTAACAGATAGAGCTGCAAGACAAAATTGATCTACGACCATTTTTCATAAGTATAATTATTCTTTTGGATGGTTTCGGTGGATATAGTCCTTAAGCGTGCCCTCTGAAAGCAGTCACAAGGAGTCAAATCGGGAGAATACGGAGGCTTGCGATTACAGTGCCATTTGTTAACGGGTACTTCAAATACATTTCTTATGGTATTGAGACTTGATGTACACACAAAATATTATACTAAAGGAATGACATGTCTCATCAAATAAAGAATGTCAGCAAAATTTACTATTTTTTCACTTTTTCTCAAATTGTAGGCTCATTGCAGCAACTTAACATACTAATCAATCAAGCTGAAAATTTACACACTTATTATTGTGCCAATTAAGGTAAACTTCATTGATAGGGGCAAGAAATTTTCAAAAAAATGATATATTTTAGAAAATTTTCAAAAAGTTACTTTTTTGAATTTGTTTTCAAACTTTCAAGTCCAAAGCAGCAACTGAAGACCTTAACCAATCGAGTTGAAGTTTGGCACACTTTTTATTGAGCCAATTTGGCCAAAAAATAACACTAAGGATAAGCAATTTCGAAGAAAAGGTTTTTTTCGATACACCCTAATGCACAACCTGCTACTCTTGAAGATTAACTTTTCACCAGATAAGTTTGCTCTAAAATTTCAATGATAAACTTCACAGAATCTAATGATGATTCTTAATATGAAAATTGCATATGTACTAATTTTTCCATCTTTCCAGATAATATATACTTTCCCTTCAACACTCGTTTATTTAAATGCCCAATGCTGTAAGAATAAAAATTGATTCTTATTTTGATTTTAAATGTAATTTTTTACCTCTCCTCCTCTCTCAAGGAAACCAAAAAGAAGGAGAAAAAAAAAAAAAAAAAAAAGCTGCATTGAATAGGACAGGTTCAGATTTTCAGTTTAATCATTTTTCATCCCTCTTGAGAGTAAATATTTTTCCTTTAAGTACTCTTGCATTTAAAGCTCCAATCCCATAAAAATAAAAAGTTATTCCTATTTTACTTAAATTTTTTAACTCCCCCCCCACCCGGAAGCCAGGAAGGGAAAAAAAACTTCACTAAGTAGAGCAGGTTCAGTAGTGAATGAAACTGATATTAAAAATAAAATTAAATTAAAGAACATTTTGACAATAAATAAACTCAGTTTAACAAGTAGTAACAAGAGCACTAGTTATTAACAAAAAATGAATTTAGTTTTACTGATGTGAGGTGGAAATTTACTGAAATCAGCATAACATTTTACTGATGTTAATTTTCCCAGGTTGGCAGGTCTACTGTTTAGCATCATCAATGTGTGTGTTTAATGTGTTTTAAGCAATTAATATCAATTTATAGCATCCAAAGATTATGCTGTACAATATATTGTAAACAAGCTTTTGCTGCAAACAAATGGATACAGATAAATTTTTTTCTAAACATGACTTCCATGCAGTGGCGGCTCACCTATTTGATCACGAGCATGTGAACCCCCGAAAGAAAAACTAAGAAGTAAACACACTAACAAATTACATTTTAAAAAATATTAAGTACACTTATAGATTTTTGTGAATTTAAAACACGAGTTTTTCTCTCCCCCCCTCCCCACACTATTATTAAATATGCTTAGCTTATCATAGCTAACACACTGTATTGTAGGTTACTACAGCACAAAACATCAGGTCTTTTCCTCGATCGCACGTGTGATCGGAGAAATGCCCTTCTAAACCACTCTTTGAGAACAGAAGACGATAAGTAAGGTGCTGCTGATATCATTCCGTTCATTTATTTTCAATGTGCACATGGACCATTTTTTATCAGTTATCCCTTCCAAATTCTTCCTTGGTTTGTATGGTTCGGTTAGTTATTTTTTTTTTTTTTTTTTTTTTTACAATTTTCTTATTATTTTCTTTATTTTTATCATTTTTCAGAACAATATTTTTTACAAACTAGTGCAAATAATAAAGATGGCAGCAAAGTAAGTGTTTTGGAGTTAAAGCAACTACATTTTCAACATTGTCTTTGGAAAGAAAAATTAAAATACAATTATTCAAGCTAACCTCTTTGCTAAAACTTATAACAAAATGTAAGACTAGAGATTATTTTTTTCTTTTTTTTTTATGCTACATGTATTGTTTTCCTTTAACTTATGAAAACACAAATGTATATCAACTTGTAAGTTGTGTTGCATCTGCATACATAATTTTCGAAATTTGTTTTGTGAACCTCAATTTAATTAACCCACGAGCCGTCACTACTTTCATACAAATGGACATTTTTTAATGTAAGAAGATCATGACATTGTTCTATACTTCCCACACAGTTCAAAAATAAAAAATTTACATGTTACAACAAAGGTAAAATTCTTATTACCATGTACTGCATATAAATAGCAACTGTGGAATAATATTTCATAGTAACTAATTATTGGAGAAGCTACTTAATTAGACCAAATTACTTTACCCAAATGTGGCTCAAATAATCAGAAATGAAAAATAACTTATCTTCCATAAATATTAAATTATGTTTAGCAAGAAAAATTATAACTCAGGATTTAATTTCAAATAAATTCACTGCAATAACTAATAAAGAAAAGTATAGAGCTTTATAAACTACATAATACTAAAGCTGTTCTTTTAAAAAATAGCCAGTGCCACAAGACTTTTGAACAATGAAAAACAAACCAATTATGTTCAGTGTGAAGCAAAATTTCGATTTTTTTTTTCAAAGGGTTTTACGTACTTTTATTCAAAAATAACTACAGAGTTCATGGAGCTTGCAGAAAACAATATTAATTGCTAAATCAGATTGGAATTTTTTTTTGAGTATGACTCTTCAGTAGTAAAATATTATGTTTAAAAATTTTGAAGTTTTCATTAATTGTATGATCTGACCATTCATGAGAGTGCATGGTCTAAATTGTACAGACAAACTGGATTTTCCCCCTGTCTTAAGTATTTGATGCAATTTGTTTATTTATAAGCTGTCTATGAGTTGCACAGTTTTTAAAAGAATAGCTAGCTTTTATCAGGCTGTAGCACTTAAGAAGAAGTAGCAGCTAGCTTTTATAATCATTTTATGACCATACAGACTACTTATTATAAAGAAAATTAGATGAAAAAAATTACATGCAGGTAAAATTTTCTACCCAGAAAGCTTAAATTTATAAAAAGAAAAATTTACCAGAAAATTAAAAATGTTGTCCATATGTGTATAATATTAATCTTTTTAAACCAAAAGGTGTTCCCTGATATCATTTAATCAATTAAATATAAGAAAATCAAACAGTAAAACTTTCATTTTTTAAGAATTTAACATGAAAAAAAGTGGAAGCATATTCAAATTTAAAAAGTTGACTTATGAAAATAAGTTTCATATTGTTTGCAATAAAACTTACAATAAGAACTCATCTGTTTTTACTAATTGGAAATCTTCATAGAAGGATAGTTAACCTGAAAATGCTCATAAATGAGTTCATTAAAGACATAGAACAATAAATGATATCCATTCATTTAACAAAAAACTTAATTGTATGTTTAATGTGCTTAGACTGCTATAGAAGAGACTGAAATCATTCAAATATAGCTACATAAAAACGAAAACAACATTTTTGTTCTCTAAATAAAGCTTTATTATTTAAATAAAGCAAGCAAAATGGCATTTACAGCAAAATATAAAAAAACTTTTAATGCAGTGTCACACCCATAATCTGACATTGAGGATTAAAGGAAAACCCAAAAATTTGGACTTTTTCTCTTCCCTATCCAGTACAGTAGCCTCTCATTATATTTTGCTCTTGTTGGGAGACAAGAAAAATGTACTATATATCCAGAGGTGGTGACAGGTGATGAGAAATTTTACTTTTATAAACGCATATACTTAAAATATAATAAAATTGTATAAGTATTGTAATAAAAGATAATCACTCAAAGAATCAGCATAGAAGTTTAATTTACCCTTTTGAACTAGGATACAAGTACACATTTCATTTCGACATTAAAGTGGCCCACAGAACATCAGGTACAATCCTTTGAGGGAAACCGGGAGGAGACTAACAAAAATACTGTAACCCCTGGATGTTGGCATCAACAAATCTTTCAAATCAAAGATCAGAAACTCAAAGAAAAATGAATGGAAGAGAATGTTCATGAGTATAAAAAGAGCGGGAAAATGTGACATGCATCATATGCAGACATAACCCACTGGGTAAAAACTGCATAGAATGAAATCTCTGTACTCTAAAAAATGCATTTAAAAAATGTGAACTATTAGAAGAAAATTCTGAATCAACCACTGAATTGAACGAAGATTCTGATAATTCCCCAGAATTGAATGATGATTTACTTTTAGATTTTCCAGATTCAGATGATTCTAATTTTTAGTTTCTTTCTTTTTTTTTAATTACTTGTAAATATTAAAAGTAAATTTTACTGAGTATTGGCTGTATTGATTACTTTATTCAATATTTGCTGTCAATATATAGATATATGTTATTCCAGTAAAATGGTGTCTCATTTCAATTTTGTTGTGCTTATAATAACACCACTTGACTAAATAATTACGATGTTACAAAATGTGAGATAAGTATTCTGCATGCTACCATAGATTTTGCTTTGTTTGTTCCTAAAGAAATGTTTACTTTTTTATTTTTGATTAATATCATAATTCAGTTCTTAGTGCTTACAGGTAGAATGCCTAGCATAAAAATTGTATATCGATTGTGATTTAAATAGAAAAAAGACTGTTTAAGAATGTTTGGTAATTCTCATTCATAACAATAGATTTTTAGCAGGAAATGTTTCACACTAAGCTGATTTTAATATTAATACTGTGGTTTTACTATACATAGAAAATAATCAATTTTGGCCAAAGCATTGCCATATTATCTGCAGATTATCTAAAGAAATATTTTTCTTCTACTTGAAAAAAAGGACCTGTGGATTATAAGCTGGAAATTATGATAAATAACAGGTGCTTTGGCTGTAAATCACAGGAAAGATGAGTGGCTGTGAGCCACGTGATATGGCCTCTGCCATTAGCCCCTCCCCCCTACCCTTGCAGAGATGGCCATGGTACCCCCTCGCAGCATGATTCCTCGACTTTAATTGAGAACTTAACTAGAAAAAATAATTATACTATAACTAGATACAGAAAAAAATATTATATTCATGATTTCAATTTAGTTAATTTCTGCAAGAAATTTTATGGCGACTGAAGGCATTAAGTTTTTGAAAAACTTTAGCACACGTCATACTGACCAAAAAGGCAGTGAAATTTCCCTAAAGGAAGTTGGAATAAAGTAGTTCGAAAATTCTCTCCACCCCAATGCACAACTCACTTCATATTTTGGTATTTGCATTTTTAAAATGCTATAACAACATATCGGTTGAAAGTTATATGGAGAGTGCAACACCAGGCTAGTACTTTATTTTTTGTGTAAATAAAATCTACCCTCATGGGAATCAAACCATGTACCTCTAGGCTATGAGTTAACAGCAAACCCACTTTTCCACACTGGTCATCGAAAAATTTTTAACGCACTTGAGAAATAATTAAGGGCCACCACTCCTTTGTAGTCCTAGGGCCTCCACACCTCTAAATCCAGAACTATCTGTGCTTAGAGAAATTTCTGAGGGGAGAAACATACTTGCCTCTATGTGGAATGGCAAAATCAGATAAATCTTACACAAGGCAAATGTCTCATCTTTACTGGATCCTTTTATACATGGAATTTTTTAGTTAACCTTTCTTTCAAAGTTTGGAAATGAGCTGAGAAAAATATCACACAACATAAAGCAAAGTTGCAGGTCCCATAAGCAGTCGGACCAAAATATAATGAAAGGCATATGAAGAACTATTCACAAGCACAGGGGTTTCAAAAATGTATGCTGCGGCACTCCAAGGTGCTGTTAAGTGCCCATGATTTCATTTAAGTACTTGCTTGAATTTTAAATTAGAATTGTATGAATTATGCTGGTTTTCACTACTTCTTTAATTAGTTCTTCACAATTGTACAAATATAAAGTATATAGCAGCAGTACACTATAGATATTGTATGACAAAAGCTCCATGAGAAAACTCTAATTTTCTTAAGGGTGAAAGACTGGAATAAGGTTGGGAACTCCTGCTGAAGCATGAAAATTTCCCACTCATTTTAATCTATGAAGTCATGATTGAGGAAACCATGGGAAAACAAATGCCTAATGATGAACCTGGAATAATGAGGTGTTAGCAGAAAAATCCTTTAGCCAAGTAATCAAAATGTATAATATTTAAAGTTATAATTTTTTTAATTCAAATATCATTCTTTGCTAAATATTATGCTACATGAAGAGTTAAACTTTCATTAGCAATTTCAAAAGCAGCTAACCAGATGTAAATTGGAGAAGTGTTTTCAGACAACAGGTCTGATACTGTATATTTTTTTATATGCAGTTGTATAATAAGGGATAAGATTGGCAAAAAAACAAAAAACTGAAATCATATGAGAGTAAAAAATTTGTACATGTATTATTTGTATATAATATGCATGAGAGAAGTTTTAAGAAGTAAAACATCAGAACATGATACAAGATAAAAATGTTACACAGTTAGTTAATAATTACTATCAGGAATTTACAGATAAAAGCAGGATTTTCAGCAAAAAAAAAGTGAATTTCTCTTAATTTACAAAAAGTTGAAGAATCTGATTCCTGTATAATGTTTTGGAACTTTCATGACAGCCAAAAAAGAAAAAAAAACTGTACTAAAATAAGAGTATATTTCAAAAGATGAAGCTGTATTTTCATTTTCTTTCAACTAGAGACAAAAACTAAAAAAAAAATACACATTATTCTATATTAATGAGAAAAATATAAATTAGGAAACAAAAAATAATGCAGACATTTAAAAAAAGAAGAAAAAATGTTCTTTAGTTCATATATATATGATAAACATTCAAAACATTTTGATGCTACAATAGCAAATAATTTTAACAGATACCCTATCATGTATGAAGACTACATGATGGCAACTGTAGGGTAGCAACTGTTTGCTTTAACAGTTGCAATATAACAAACACACAGGTAACAAACAGTATTACATTATTAAACTTTTGTTTCTTGAATTTTCAAAATTTGGTGCCTGAATTAATTATTTTTTACCTTCTTAAATGGCTTAGTTTCAAAACTTTCAGTGGCGGCTTGTGGGTGATTTAAAAAGAGGTTCACAAAACAAATTTAAAAAATTAAATATGCAGATACGACGCACCTTACAAATTAAAATATATTTGCGTTTCCAGCAGTTAAAAGAAAAAAATGCACGCAACTGAAAGAAAACAAATCATCTTGGGTCACCAAGATAAGTTTTAACAAAGCTGCTGTCTTGACTCATTTTATTTCAATATTTTTCCAAAAGATAATATTGGAAAATGCCATTGCTTTAGCTCCGAAACACGTATCTTAATTAATTACACTAGTTTGTAAAACAAATAATGTAGTGAAAAATTGTAAAAATAAAAAAAATATTAAGAAAATGAAATAAAAATGAATTAACTAACCGAACGTAACAAACCAAGACAAAATCCGGAAGTGATACCGTAAAAAAGTGGTCATGGGTGCACAATGAATTTGTGCGAATGGACAGATTTCATGAGTGCCGTGCTTCCTCCCAGCTGTCTGGGCTTCTTATCCCAGAGAGCGGTTCAGAGGGGAAAATTTCCGTTCGCACGTGCGACTGATTAGGACTGAGTTATAGTAACCTACACTACAGTGCGTTAGCTATAATAAGCGTATTTAATAATAGTGGAAGGAGGGGGGAGAGAGTAAAACTAATGTTTTAAAGTCACATAAATCTAGAAGTGTGCTTAATATTTGCTTTAAATTTAATTTGTTAATGTGTTTATTCTTCAGTTTTTTCCTTTGGGGATTCACGTGCTTATGTGCTCAAACGGAGGAGCCGCCACTGAAAACTTTATCAATTTTAGTGTGGGGGGGGGGGAATCAAAAGCATTTACTTTTTGGGTAATTTTTTTTCAGAAAACTATTCATATTAAGTACTATATTTGCCATAAAACCATAAAAATTGCTTGCATGGTCTTAGTGTAAGAATCCTGAAATTACCTGATTTGTGTAAATTCTGACATATCAATGAATGATCATTTGTTGCATTTCAAAGCAATTTTTTCCCGCTTGGCTTATTATTTATGTACATATGAGGAAAATGAAAAAAAAGAAAAGAAAAGAAAGAAAGAATTGCCTCAATGGCAATTTTTAAGAAACTTTTTTCATTAGCCTGTTTTATTTTATTATTTATTATATATGAGCAAAGTAGGAGGGGAAAAGGCAATGTAGTTGCCTTTAATGTAACAAATTTTCATTCATACATATTGACAAAATTTTCAAAAATTGAATATTTTTTGCTTAGTTTTAGATGGTTTCTTCTGAATATTAGTACAAGTGGTTTTTTATTTTTTTACAACAGATGTAGTGCTTAAGTAAAAACAGTTTCATGAAAAATAAAAACCAGAAAAACAAATGCTTTCTTGTGAAAATTTTCAGGCTTTTCACAAAAACTAATGAAATTTTGAACCTTAATGCTGTCTGGAAAGGCAGAAAAAAATTACATAATAGACATAATTTTTTAGACCTCTTAATAGGCTTGTGGTTGGTCACCACTTGGCACTAGCCAATTTTGAAACTCAAAAACAAATTTTTCAAGCCACCATAATAATCACATTGGAAACATTCCTCTGTGACAAAGAGCAAATCAGGCAAACTAAGCACCCTGTGCATAACAACAATGTGACTAAAATGAAAAAAAAATACTTTTTCCTTACTGGCAGGACAGTATAAAAAATACAAACAAAGCATGGTAGCTAAGAAGCTAAAATAGGCCATAATAGATAAAAGAAAAATTTAGGCAGCACACAGTTAAAATTTTTAGAAGTTAAAAAACATATTGCCTGTGGGGGAGGGGGGGGGGATATTATGATACTGAATAGAGAATGCTAGATGGCCAACTACAGCAATGGTTTGAGAAAATTTATGTAATATGGCTTTTGCAGTAATTGCTTGTAAAATGCTGAAGTTACTAAATACCCAATTTGCATGAAAACAGTCCAAATATAGTAAATTTAGATAACATAGACATACATGGATTGCACTCTGCAAAAATTCTTCACAGCCATATCTTTTTGCTGTATCAATCAGTCTATAGTTACAGCGCTTCAAAGCATAGACCACTGCCTCTTGTGAATAACCGCCACTATGAGAAGTGCCTAGTAAAAAATTATATATTTTATTATGTTGAAAGTACAAAATAATATAAACAAAAGTGTGTAATTAATTAAAATGAATGACTACAAAAAGAAAAAAAAATTGGTTAGTAATTTTTTTTTAATGAAAAGCTCAAAAGAATACTGTCAACCAAACTCAATACTCCAATCAAGATTGAAAAACTTATTGACAAAATATGCACCTTTTTAATATAAACCAATGAAAATATAACATACATAATAGTTATTACAGAACAAGAAAATACTTTATCAGAGCTTTAAGAACAACAAATTATGCTATGAAATGAAAAATTTATGTCAATATACCAAAAAGTAACTATTGCGTTGAATGACAAAATTCAAATTTATATTCTCTTTAACTGCAAAAATCTTGCAGCAAAATTATTGGCACACACTGATGTTTCTAGAAACACTTAAGACTAGATTATGCACTACACAAAATAGAAATCCAAGAACAAGCAATATCTCTGGTCCTAAGGTACAGACAAATTAAAGATAGCCTTATTTCAGTAAGTATTTTAGATAAATGTACATAGAAATTTTTTCTTAACATTTTTATAAAACGGCCAAACTATTGAAATTCAATTCTGAAAAATCAATAAGCAGCACTGTTTAGAGCTTCATGTGCCAAGCTGGCAAAGAAATTTAAAAAAAAAAAAAAAACAACTTCATCAATTTTTAATAAATATTCAGTGAAGAAGAATTGAAAAATAGAAAGAGATTTCTAAACTTATTTTTAAAAAATACATCAGAGCTTTTATTATTATGCTTTAAAAAAATATGAAAAAACAATTGCTACATTTTTTACATTAACATACATCTAATTTCTAGAAAAATTCATCGATAAATTAAAATTTGGGTAAAATTGACCAAGACGGTAAAATTGACCACCAGTTACCAAGCCCCAGCAACTGTCACCAACCATTTTGCACAACAAAAGAAAGACAAATATTTTAACAAATTAAAATTGCACATAAATTACACTAACAAAAATAGATAAAAACGCAAAATTCGTTAGACAGAAATTAGTAGAATAAGAATTTAAATTAATAAAATGGATGACAAATTAAGGAAATTATAAGATGGTGCATAGTACTTATAATTTAACTGTACAATCTGTCATAATTAATCTGTCTAGCATATGGAAGTTGAAACGAAGAAGAGTCCTAGATGAATTCCTAAAATTTGTGGATAAGGCAACAATTTTCGTAAGGAAAAATGCTGAGTTCTGCTCAACAAAAATGAAGTGGTTTTGGTAGATAACCTTACCAAAGGAATAGGATTGAGTTTGTATTTTGCACTCTCAAAAGTGCCGTCTTAAGTGGAATGGCTGAAAAATTGCGACGCAATAAGTGGAGAAAAGTAGGTGAAAAGATGTATTAAAAAGGTTGCGAATTTTGGAAGATGATGTAGTATTTAGAGGGATGTCTTATACAGGTGACTTACTAACGAGGTTTGATTATATTCTGGATAGATGAATGTGGATTTTTTTTTCCCCTTGTAACCAGGGATGGCCGATTTGCTGGCATAAAGGTATTTATGTCAGGACAGCAACAAGGCTGATAAAAAAAAAGGGATGGGGTGGTGGGAAGAAGGCAATTACTCAAATTTAGTCAGTAATAATTATTAAATATCGCATTTCATGTTGGTGTATATATCTGTATATTACTTTAAATTATTGCGTTTGCTTATCTGAGTTTAATTAGAATATTTTAGCTAATTGAACATAAATAAATTATTTTGGCGTGCTTTAAATACTCAATTTATATTTTATCAGTAGATACTTAGAAATAGCTACATTCAGAAACTAAATTTTAACTACTTTTGAGAGTACAATACTTGACAGCTATTGTCATTATTTTAATAATCTGTATTTTTAATTAATAAACTGATGCATACTATACTTTCATTTGAAGAGAAAACTACATAAAACTATAGATCTTAGATCCTTTACATACAACAGCTTCCTTTGTTGGGACTGTTTAACGTTGATATTAATTTGAAAATTATGAAAGTAAAGTTGAACTGTGAAAAGAAATCATGTAATAACTTTGTTTAATTTAATTATCAACTATTTAACATACTTTCATTCAGATTCAACATCCCAGAATTATAAGAAAATCATAATAGCATTTAAAAACAGCTAATGAATACTAAGAAATGGCTCCAAACATTGTGATTCATATTCAAGACTTTAATTTTCATAGACAAGACCTTATAAAACAATTAAAAACAATATCAATTGCATTGGACATTATTAAAAAAAAAAAAAACAGCTACCATAGCAGATGTGGCCATTATAAGGATGTGAACTTCTAAAATATGAAGGTTTAAAACATTATATTCAAAAGTAAAGAAGAGATTGAAGAAGCCATTCTGCCAAGCCACCTTGTAGTTTATTTACTACACTTGAAGTACAGAAGTGAATATTTAAACTAAAAGCAAAAGGAAAAAAAATGCATAGATATCTGTGTATAACATGATTTCATTAATTTCGAATATTGATTAGACTCATTGGTTTAAATCTTAGTTTATTTATTTTTTCAAAACATCGTACAAGAGTAAATATAAATGGAAAAGACACGGTACTTTTCCGTTATCTCGACACCACCCAAATTTGGCGACTTTTTTTTGTCGCCAAGTAGCTCCGATGTTTTTTGGCAACTTTTTTTGTCGCCAAGTAGCTACGATGTTTTTAGGCGATTTTTCCTGTCCGCAATTACCTACCGGATATTTATTTCGCCTTAAACATTTTCAATGCCTACAAAACAAACATTTTAACAGAAAATACAAAGTTAAAAATGTAAACATACAAAATAGACTCACCATTACATACGAAAAATTTCAATGAATGTTAAATCATAATATGAACAATTCATAAAACGTATTACTGTTATAAAACTAAAACGATAATTTTCAAATCAATGAATATTTTAAATATCGACACAATACGACAACGAAATTGGGATTCTCTTTTTAACAAGTTAATTGACACACCAAGCATGTGCAAGGCGGTTTGACTGCTATACTAATTGCATTCACCAATTTCTATATCCTGAAGATTCTACACAAATCGAAATATCGGCAATTCTACACAAATCGAAATATTTTAAAACACTCTCACATTTTCAGCTTCTTGCAAATTCCAAACGTTTCAATTTGAAGCTCAAACTATGAAGACACACAATTTCAAAATATACATGGCGGCATTCACACTTTACAAAACAATTCCTTTAACAACTCTGCCAAAAACTTATTTTATCATCTACATTCGTCGCCACATTTCCTATTAATTCATATTTATACAAATATATATGTAAAAGCAACACTCACCTAAACTGAAGTAAATATGGCTATGCACGCTTATACATACTACGCACGTTTATACATCAAAACAATAACAGGATCGTGGAAGGATACAAAACAGACACAATCGGCGTTTTTCTGCATGCAAACATATGCTCTCGGCCTACGCAAGATTAATAAATCAAATAGGTTGACGAATACAAAACAGAAAAATACGTTATCCTTTACTATTCAAACACAAGCTAACATACTACGGACACAGAAGCAACGTTAGTAAAAAAAAAAAAAAAACAAGCTCGCCGCACGATTCAGGATACACGTTTGCGTATGATTAAACAACACACTCGGAGATTAGTATAATCAGTACGTCGCATTATTTGTTTTGCTTTCCTTTTGAAACAGTAGCACTTGTACTACGCATTAAGAATCCGGGTTACCTAAAAAAAAAAAAAAAATGAAGATCGCCACGCAAACGAGGATGGGTTACCAGAAAATATTGTCGCCAAGTATCGCCCTCTACTGCCGGGAAAAAATCGCCAAATTTGGCTGGTGTCGAGATAACGGAAAAGAACCAGAGACACTATCCAGGGCAGCCAGTAATTTGCAATTTTCGTGGCTTTTTTACAGGTATGCGGAAATCAGAATGCTGCAAATTCTCTCGTATGCGAGAGAACCCATCCTTGCTGATTCACAGCTTGTGACATTGTGAATTTAGAGTTACCGTCTATTTATTTTATTTTTCTTACTATTGTTTTCTTAAACACATTTTTCTATTTTGGCAATTGTTTTTACGACAACTTTGTGGCATTATTTGCCAGGATGACCTAAACCTATATAAAGGTCTGTAGATAGTAATATTTAAAAGTTTTTAGATGTCGGTCTTTTTCAACTGTCCGTTGAAGGCAGGTGCGGATCGTCGCGTCAGCCCCGAATTGTAAAGTGCTTGTCTAAAGAGACCTCCTCGGTACGGGTATGGGATTAATAAATCTTTTGTCAACGGCCAGGCCAGACTTGTGTCCTGTGATATCATCTTTTTCTTTGTTGCCTTCCTGCAACCCGCAAAAAAAGTTTTTTTGAGCTACATTTACTTTGAAAAACCTTGGCCTTTGAAAGTTTTCAAGTTTTGTTGCACTAAGAAAAGCATATCATAAAAAAAATGTCCGTTTTACTTATGTATACTATTTACGAGTAATGGTGCAAGACTTTGCCTGCCAAAGGGGAGGGGGCCAAATAATAAACCTTAACACAAATGTAGAATTTTAAATTTGAATGCTTGTGCTGGTACTACAAGACTATTTTATCATTTACATTATCATCATTTGAATATTAGTATTAATTTAATGTACTAGTTAATATTAATAACTTTGCTTAATATAAAATGTCTGAAAAATATTTATCGATTTATTTGGTTGTTTTTATATATTTTTAATTTCTGGAATTTTCAAATTTTTATTTTGCAATTTGCCCGTACTGGTGGGGTCATACGTTTGTTACAAATGTGTTAGGGGCATGGGACGAACCTTGAAGGTCAAGAATCGTCGAGCTCCGGCCGGGCCGAGACTCAATTTTCAGGCCCGTGCAGATCTCTAGTTTCAATGTGTATTTTTTAAATGTTCTATAGAGCTCATTGAAAGTTTAATCATTATAATGATACTTTAGATATGGGAAGCAATATTCAGCATACAAAATAAAGCTCCCCTCCCTTTCCACGTGTTGCATCACAACTGTGTGGGTCGATGTCGTGTTTAGGCCCTCTAGAGCATCAGCCCACATGCTCTAGAGACAGCCCTCTATAAAGACAGCCCTATATAGACAATATATAAGCCTATATATAATGCTCTATAAAGACAGCCCATCGGGCAATAGCCCGACTGCCCAGTCTAGCCCTAATTGGCTGCATCCATTGCCCGAGGATTGCACCAGAATCATGACCAAACCAAAACATAAAAAGAGCATCAAAACATAAACAGCACCAGCTTCTCCATACAGTCCAAAATGCTTACTGACATTACCTTTTCCACATTAACAATACATTAAAGGAAATCATCTTTCATCATTGGAGGAAATCATCTTTCACACCACCCAAAGTAATTGCACTATACTACCTTATTGGTCCAAATATAATATGGTATTTTTTGACTGATCTTCTTACAAATTAAGCTGTTTAACTTCCCTGTGAAGAACAGATATTGAAAATGGTTACCTGTGATTAATACTCTGTAATGAGGTGAAAGGACTGCCATTTATGGGAAATTCTTGCACCTAATTCCATTTTGAATGGAGGATAAAGACTGTGACAGTAATTCAAAGGATAATTAAAGCTGAAATTTTTATTTCTTTTGTAACAGAATTTAATCTGTAAAAGAGATCTAGTAACTGAAAGTACTCTATTGAATCTATATCCCTTTTTGTATTTAACAAGTAAGTGAACAAGTAAATGAAAATATGTTGTGACATGTAATGGAGGTATACAAGTATCCCTCTGTTCATATGAAAAAGCAAAATAAAAAAATAAAAACATCATCAGTTTTTATTAATTATATTTAAAAATCTGTCATAATATTTAAAATGTCGCATGAGAATACAGTGAAACCCCGATCTATTGTTCCCGCATTGATCGTTTTATTTCTATAGTCCCTGCCCCAATTGATTTGATTAACGTTAAAGAAACCCGCATCTATCGTTCGCCAAAAAGTGACTTACCCGCAGTCATCGTTGAAAAGTTTTTCTCCTGATCAAAATGAAATTGAATGTTAAGTGGATCCATATGTCATACAAACTGTAATTGCTTCCTGGTATGATTTCTCGGTTTATTGATGATCAGTTGAGCAGTGGTTGCACATTGAAGATGTGTATAGCATGAAATTTAATGATTATTTTTCCATTAATCAAGATGGTGAGGCATGCGGTATCCTAAACATGGAAGAAACGTGTGATGATGCAAAAAATGGAAAATAATTGTGAAGCAGCAAATAATGTTCATTCCCATGAGGCTAAGCCTGCTCTAGTACGAAGTTTATCTGAAGAAATAACAGTATTTGAAACTATACGAACTTTTTATACAAACATAAAAATCACATAAAAGGACCAGAAAAATATTATAAATCTTGAAAATTTATTATTTAATTTCCGAAATTTCAAAATAATAAAAAACCCCATATAAAATCATGGATTTTTAAAAATAAGTATCACTTAATTTTCATCTTCGATTTATTTGGTTTACAAGTTTGTAACAAATTAGCATTGGTTGGTATACAGTAATTGTGTATATGCATAAAGATTGCTTTCTTCATATTTTGACTAGAACCCGTATTTATCGTTTTCCTGCATTCATCGTATTTTCCTAAGCACCCCATGAAAAGCGATGAATGGAGGTTCAACTGTATGTTAAAATAATTGTTTCCAAAACTACCAATCACAAACTGCAAATAGCACATTTTTTGTAGAATAACCCACCTGAAAAAAATTATCTGGATGTCAAGGTGTTAATGACTCATTATTCAAGTATAACATATTAATCAATTAAAAAAAAAAAAAAAAAAAAAAACAGTGCATACACAGTTTTGTTTTCACAATCAAAGTTTTATGCATGATAAAACTTACCTAATCCATGAATAGGCATCTTCACATAGTTTGACAATTCTACCTCTCTTGGGCCAAAGTCTCCTTTGGATGTTGTGACAGGCATCTCAATAATGATAAGTGCCTATATATTCCTAAAATAAAAAATTATTCAATTAATTTATATTAAAATGTCTAAAAGGAAATATTTAATGAGGGAGAACATATTTTCTTATGATACAGGTAGACACCTGGTAACATATTTGATTCTATGTATCAGTGATATAATCTAAGGAAAATGCAGGAAATCCTCATTTTCTAATTTAATTATTGATAGCAAAAACAAAGCATTTTTCGTGATTCAAAGTTTCGTTCATCAAAGCGTGCTGGCCACATGCAATGCCTCTATAAAAATAAAGTTTGCCCAAAGATTTTCTGGTACTCTGAGAATCCCATCGTTCCTAAAGCAACAAATGTAGCAGATATCCCCCCAGCTCTGTATATTACACGGTCTCCAAAGAAAGGAATTTCCCTCTTGGCTCTTTATTCTGATATCACATGGTCCTGGTTGAATAATCCTTTCTTCATTTTTTGGAAGCTCTGAATTTGTCTGATACGCATTTTACTAATTAATTTTTTAACTGACCAAAAGATTATGCTAGATGCCTAATTTTTTTTTAAAGCAAAAGCTGAATAATTTGTCCGTAACTGTATATTTTATTGTTGGAATAATCCATAGTTTTTTCGATGCGATCTTCCAGCGGCGCCATCTTCCAAAATTCTTCCAAATTTGCTGGAAAAAAAGGGTCCTCAATTTTTAGTTTTTAGAAATCATGAAACACAGCTAATTTGAAAATGGTGGTCTCATTGGAAAGAAAACCCTTTCCTCTTTCTTGTAATTATTTTTTCTTTCAAATGATCGAAAACCCTCTTTTTTTGGAGGGCAAAGAGAAAAAAACAGTAGTGATGCAACGGATATCAATTTGGCCAGATACCCAATATCCATCCAATTTCTCTTTAGTTTCAAATCATTTAATTCAAAAACCATAAATCTTTTTGGGATTGTTCCCATGAAATATACCAGTTTTACTGCAATTAAAGCTGATACAAATAACAATGTCATTGATGTTCACCTTTAAGAGTTTGATAGATATCGTAAACAATAATTTCTTGAAAGAAAAACATCTCCATTCAGCTACCGGAATATCAATGTAACTTTGACAAATAATCAATAGTGTTTTGTCACGAGCCAGCAGTACTACAGCAAGTACACTAATCTTATAAGCAGGGTTGGCATGGTTTAAACCGACTGGTTTAAATCATGGTTTAAACCAAATGGTTTTTTCTCAAAAAAACCAATTGGTTTTTTTAAAAGAATAATTTAAAATTACGAGTACTACAGATAGAATATTTTCTGATGTATTTTTAAATTATCCTCATAAGTATCAACAATGAGATTTTATATCACTCTAGATACCTTATTGTTTTATAATTATTAAAAATTATTAATTAAACATAAATTATTGGCTGCATTTTTAACTTGTTTGTAAAATAGAGGTTTTGTGTTTTAACAACTTATTTCTAAACCTTAAAAATATTATTTTGAACAACTTATCAACCTTATTGCTGATGAATCTAAGAGCAATATATTCCATGTAAAATGTAGTAAACAATTGCTATTGTATTATATTATACTAGCTGCCAAGGTGGCCAGCTTCGCCACCCCACACCTTACCATATATACTCAGTCAGTTTTGTCCAATTTATCGGAGTCTTTTCAACAAAAATCCTATTTCATGGTTTTAACAGTATTTGTCATGAAATTTATTTAGGTTATGGTTGTTACAAATTTTGGGGGTATCATGACAAAAGCTGATGGTGGCCATGGCAGGGTTTAAGCTGAGCTCAAAAATTTTTTAGCAGAAAAGCTAAAATAAGAAAAAAAGCTTTAGCAAAATGCTAAAAGGATAATTCGATGTCTGATCTCCTTTTCCTCTCATTGTTTTTGCAGTGGTCTTGAAAATTATAGACGTACAGGCTTTATATTTCAATTCAATATGGTAATCAAAGATTGTCCCCACAACTGTTCTATAACCATTCCATACAGGAAGTTTTTACTTTTATCCCTGTTTCTCTTTTATATTTCAGTTTCAAATTTTTTCCGAATACTTTCACAATAAAGCAAAAGCCCATTAGTTTCATTTTAGCATTTTGACAAGTTTTTTCGCATTATGCGAAAAATGCGACCGTATCTTAAACCTTGGGCCATGGGACATGTGAACAGATCCAAAAGATTTTGGGGTCCTCATCATGGCACAGTGGTAATATCCCTGAAAATGGTATATGGCCAAAGTGTGAAGGTCCCGGATTCAGGTCCCATCATGCGGCTGTCGATCTAACAGTCTAGAGTTTTGGTAGGTTTTCTCCAGATGTAACGTGGATACGCATGAAAACCCCTTAGAAAGTCCTCTGCCAAAGCACCCCCCTATCCTTGGCAGATCACTCAGAGTACTGTTGCCATTAATCAAACCAAAAAGAAACATTTCGCTTTTTCGTGTATGGAAACAGGAAACGGCTAAATATGCTTCAACCCACTGCAAAGTGGTTTTTTTTTAGATGTGCAATAAACACGAAGTAAAAAAATCCGAAAGATTTTGCTTTTTTGCATATACATTGTTATTTTGTAATCTATCTACTGCCTGACACATGTAACCAGTAACGAATATGCTTGCTTCACTTGACGTCATTGAACTGTTAATCTGGATTTTTGCATGTGTGTTATTGTTATCACGCTAATGTTTACATCTAGTTCTTGCCGCTCCCAGCATAAAAATATCGTCAAATTTGATACCGCATACATTAGCGTATTGTATAAGTAGATACTAAGTATGAAAAAATAGTATTTCTAAATAAAATATTAGAATTGAATGATTTCAATGGCCACATAAGTATAGCAACTATAGTTTATTTACTTTGTTTTAATTATTTTCAGAAGAAATATTAATTTTTATTTGAACATTTTACAAATAATTTTATTTATTAATATTTAACATGTAATTATAAAAGGATTTTTTAAAAAAACCTTAAAAACCTGGTTTAAACCAAATAAACCCGGTTTTTTGGTTTTTTTTCAAAAAAACCGGGTTTATTTCCAACCCTGCTTATAAGCGGGGTCAATTTATGGGGAGAGGGGGAAAAGTAACCAAACTCTTACAAACATTGAAAAACAAGTGTTTTTGCACGATAATTTCCTCCAGTAATAATTTACTCCCCAAAGAAAGATATAAGTTTTTGCCCCATTTTTTATACATGATAGAAGTATATTCTAAAAAGTATTGAAAACAAAATATTTTCACAAAACTTTGTTTTTTTCTCATTTTTTAAAATTTATTCATTTATGTTATTTCACAGTATAGAATGTTAGGCCGAATGTACTGCCGGGTGCGCACCGGCTTGTATGATTTTACCAGACTTTTTTATTATATGTATAGGTTTGTTGCTGTTATCCAAGTGTTTTCTGTTTTTGACCATTTTGGATCAAGCGTGTAATTCACAGGATGATTCTACTAGGGATGTAACCAGTGGCGTGCATTCCGCCCAAGCAACCCAAGCAAGAAGGCAGAATATGGGTTTCGGAGTGTCGTCTCTGATTGGCTAATTCTCTGATGAAGTCATGTTTCTATAGCAACACCCCTTCAGCAGACATTGCAGATGGGTTGATCTCACGGCAGAGAAATGAAGAGTCAGAAAGAAAATATACTTGTTTATCCACTTGACATTTATCTTTGTGTTAAGAAATTATGAATAAATAAGGTAGATGGTATTTTCTTTCAATTTGTGATAGAAAGCAAAATTTTAAAACAATAATAGCCTTATTTTCAGTTGCCCAAGCACTGCTTGGGTTGCTTGGGCGGAATGCACGTCACTGGATGTAACGGATATCCGGCAAGTATACGGTATCCGGATGATTTTTCAATATCCGAAATATTGATTGGATATCCAAATCATAACTACCGGATATCCAACAACTCTGTCGGATATCCAGCTATATTCTACGAAAGTTCTATCTATAATATGCATGGACAGGATGGAAAATTATATTTAATATAATTAAACTTCCCCTACAAACAGGATTTTACCACTAAAACGGGTGAAAAGATAGCAACCAAATTTGTTTTATAGACTAACATGAACATGAGAAGTGCTTCGGGAATTTTGATTAAAAAGCTGGAGTTAAAAATGTGTAAGTTGCTATTAAACACGAAAAAACAGCAAATTTAACACTGGAAATGGATCATTCAAAACAAATACAAAATTTTAACATTTGTTCCGTAGTTTTTGAGCATATTTATAGAGTAGATACCGGTTATAACGTACTCTCACGGGACCTAAGAAAGTAATACGTTATAGCCGAAGAATGTTATAAGCAATACCGCTACTAAGATTCAATATTACACAAAAAAAGAAAGTGGACTCATGATTTCACTGAAAGATAAATTTTAAACAGGTCTGATTTTTTAAAAATCAAATTAAAAAACAGAAAATTCTTTATTACTTTCAATTTTTATTGAAATAAATAATCTGTAATTTTCTTTTGTTTTAAATGAGCAGATACTTAAAAAATACCATTTTGGATACCCATAATAGACTTTTGTAGGGTCTCTGCATCATCACTGCAGCATTTAAAAATGCATGATAATGCTGTTTGAAGCATTTAATGCATTGGGTATGCTTGGTATAAGCTCTTCTGTTTCTTTTTCACTATCATCAGAATCATTATAGATGGGGCTTTTCATACGGCATTCACATTGATGAATGACAAAAAAAACACATGGTCTTGTTCTTAGCCCGACCTAGCAGGGAGAAAAAAAAAAAAGATTGCTCCCTTCATTTATACACAATTCATCTCACTAGAGAATCTGAAAACGGACAGCGAGTGTTCTTGAAAGTAGTGAAATTTCTGAGAAAAAGGAAATAAAATGCTTAAGAAAAGCAAAATTTTATTTTTGGCTTTGGTATAAAACGTATGTTATAGTCAAAGTACTTACTTTTCTGAAGTACGTTTTAACCAATGTTAAATAACATTATAAATATAGGACTTCATTCAGGACCTAGCTTCTAGGTACGTCATAACTGATAGTACGTTATATGCCAGGTCCGTTATAACCGGTGCGCACTGTATTTAGGCACATATACTGAGTGTAGAGCTGATTTCATGTTGCAAAGTGTCCCGGGAAATATTCAGTTACCGGGTGTCGCCTATTTTTGGCGACTTTTTTTTCTCGCCAACACCCGCTACTTGGCGTTTTTTTTTTGTCGCCAAATTTTTCACGTGTGAAACACCATTTTAGAATACGATAAAATAATACAACATGTTGAGCACTGTCAGGAAATACAAATTACTTTAACACATTAAAATTCCACAGATATTCCACTTAAAAAAAAACAATAAAACAAAATACACCATCCATACTTAACACTAAAAATTGTCAGCAAATTCAGTAACAGGCAATTAAAAATGAGCAAACAGTAAACCACTTTTAACTAAAAAAATTTCAGAATATTAAGCAATCTAGTTCTACAGCTATGTAAACTATGCAACCAGTGGACCGTTTTTAACTAAAAAAACCTCAGTGGATTCAGAAACCTAGTTGTACAGCTATGTAAACTCGGCAACCAGTGGTCCGTTTTTAACTAAAAAAACCTCAGTGGATTCACCAACCTAGTTGTACAGCTATGTAAACTAGGCAACCAGTGGTCCGTTTTTAACTAAAAAAACCTCAGTGGATTCAACAACCTAGTTGTACAGCTATGTAAACTGGGCAAACACTGGCCCGTTTTCAACTCAAAACAACATCGGCGCATTAAATAAACTAGTTATACACCTCATATAAAGTCACTATATGAAAACATAACAACATCAAATATCCATTTACAATTCACATTGAAAACCTTAAGCAATTGCAAAAATTCTTTAAAAAAAAAAACACTTACCTTTATTTTAAGAAACTCTTCAAAAATATCCATAACACATCAGCTAATAACATAACACCAAAACACTTCCTTTTATTTAACATTATAATCACGCCCTCCTTCAAATAAACACACACTTCCTTTTTAAACAACAACATAATATTCACTACACTTCAAATAACACAACACATTTCCAAATACATCTTGTATTCCCCGTAAATAACTCAACAAACACCAAACAAGAACTGACACATCGAATATCGAATTCAAATTCACCTGCTTTTCGGTTTACCGATTACAGTTAAATTGCCTAAACCAATCACAAAATTCCTTTACCAAACATCCTGGTATCGTTTAATGAACCCACCGAGCGTTTTTTCATCAAAATACAGCATCATCCAACACCTCAACTCAATCTACACAGGTTACAACACACATCTGACTCTAACGCTAAAGTAAACAAACTTTCGACCAAACTCCAAGTTTGGCGACTCATCACCGCTTGGCGACGACACCCGGTAACCGAAGAATCCCCGTGTCCCTTAGCAGGTCTGATTATCATTTTCTGAAGCTTTTCTGATCTTAGCAGACATTTTCTGAACTAAAAAAAAACTTAAGTGCAATTCATGTAGTGTCCATATACAAATTTGGAGGCAATCTTCTAATCCTTTTCAGACTGCTGTTTATATGTTAAGTAACATTTTTTATGTACATATATGCAAAGATATTTAGTTTTTGTAAATTATAAGTCAAATAGTTTTTGTAAATTATAACTCAAGCATCATTAAAGTATTATTGAAAAATACTTTAATGATGCATGAAACATTTTTGCAATTTATTGTTCTGATATCATTATATTAATGAAAATGAAAAAACACAATAACGAATTACATGTTTAGTGCCGAATATCCGGTCAGATATCTGTATCCAGCTATCAAAGGAGCTCCAGATATCTGATATCCAGCAAACTCAATATCTGTTACATCAATAGATTCTACTTTTAAGGATATGAATACTTTATTTAGCAATTACAAAGAAATGAGAGTCTCGATGTCCATTTAAGTAATTCAAAAGGCATTTATGCATAATCACAATTATGATTATGACAATCACAAAATAAAAAAATTTAGTAAACTGGAAAGAAGTTTAAAAATGCATGAAAACATGTGTTCCCTCAAGAAAATAAAAAGTGGAAAATGAATGACATACCTCTTAACTACAGTACAGTCAGGTGGTAGGGCTTTACTCCAGAGAGAATCTTAACATCAAAATCTTACTAATCTTTACAGCTTTGGAATGTATGTGAATTCAAAAATAAAGATTGTTATTTGTTTTTTTTTAAAAAAAGCTTTTTTTTTAACTTTTCATTATTGTTCTATAGTATTTAATGAAAATAATATTTTAAGCTGTTTAATTTTAGAGTAAAAATCAATTCATTAAAAATATTGTTAACAAAGTTAACAATATATTAATTTATTTACTTCAATTTTTAGAAAAGAATTATAAATGCATTTCCTGTTTTTTTCAATGCTTACTTTTTAATTGAGTATAGCATTCATAAAATACTGAGTTTAATTCATTTTTAATATATTTACTTAACAGTTTAATAACTCTTTAAATCTCTCATTTTACTCATATACTTTTAAACTTTAACTCTTAAAAAATATATGAGTAAAATGAAGAAGGCCAAGTTATCTAAAATCAGTGATGGCAGATTGTGTAGGCTTCCTCCCCAGATTTAGGAGGGGGGGAATAAAATTGAGTTTTTAGCAGAGTTTTATTTTTAATTTCCTTGTGCCAACAGAACGTCAATGACCAGTGTAACAATAACTGCATTTACAAAAATATAAATGAAGTATAAAATATTATGTTACATAGTTACTAGCAGGGGCGCAGAAAATGTTGACTACGTGAGTCATTTGATGTAAGTACTTCTGAAATTCAATCTGTGGTTTGTAACGTATAAGAATTTAATTTTTGTTGTTGTTGTCAAAACATTTTTAATAAATTTCAAGAAAAATGAGTAAAGGCATATGCAGAATTTTCATTTTTTAATCAAAGTATTTCATTTACTATGATATTTTTAATACTTGAGGGGGGGGGGGATTCAATCACATTTAAGGGGAAATGTCTCAGTAAGTCTGGCAACACTGTCGAAAATTACTTTTCACTCTTGAAAAGTCATGAAAAGAAGAAAAAATACAGTTTAAATTAATAAAAATTTACAAAAATAAAATAATTGGGATATAGTATTCATGAAATGACACTTCTTCCTGTAAATTAGATTTAAAATATTACTTTCCTATAAGTAATAACTACTGTACAGTACACAGCTATTCTATTAAAACTAAATATTTCATTATTTCTCATTTAAAATGATTTAAAGTAATAAAGAAGCATTAAAAAACTTGCGTATTTGCATTTAGTGTTATTAGGTAGCAACATTTAAAACAAAATTAATTTGAATTTTCAATAAGTATTTTAAACTGTATTAGAATTTATAATGCACAGGAAATTGGCCGAACACAATACATAATGAAATTTTACTTCACATGATCATAAACTAGTGTAAATCAGTTCAATAAAATTCAATTGTTAAAATTAAAGGCTTAAACATGCAATATTAAAAAAAGAACTACCTATATACTTGTGCAATAAGTCGAGAGAACAAGCAGTAGTGTTCAGCTAGCAAGGTAGATTCTCGGAGCATAAATGAGCAAGCAGCAATATATATTTATGTTTATATTTAGCAACACTCATCCACTCCATTCGCCATTCCCTTAAGTGACAGAATTCAAACAGCGATAAACAAACACATGTTCATAACGTGATAGAAGCCGGGAAGATGAGAGATAAGATCGGATTGAATTAAACATGTGAATGTAACAACTCTGGAAGAAAAATTGATCCGGGGATAAATTCTACTCACCACGTCTAGTTTCGGACTGCAGTTTCGAACGTGTAAGTGAAAAACGACTTGGAAACTCTATCTGCATCAGAGCAGCTGCTTAACTTCAATATTTACAAACCTTTTGGCTTGATACTCTAATTTTAACCTTGGATTATGTAAGAACAAAACAAATACAACTCGCCGGAATACTTGGTAGCACGGACTAGAGATGGCCAATGATTCGATGAGTCGAATCAGTGATTCGAATCTTGGTAATGAGTGGCTCAGTCTTTACACTCACTCTCTACTGATTCGAATCTCAAGCCCTCAGGGGAAATACATTCCAAGTGCGAAGGGAAGAAAAACTTATTTTCCCTTTGCCGTTCCCAGGGATTTTCCCTTACTCTTTCAACTCTTTTCGACTCTTTACGACTCCTTTCGGCTCTTTTCGACTCTTTACGACTCTGAGTCGATAGATGATTTGAAACAGTAAATGAGTGGGTGTGGGTGAGTTGGTGCAGCAACGAATCTTTACTGATTCAGTGTTTCGCTCTGTTTCGGTGATTGTATACTATGGTTGAGATTCGTTAGTTTTTCGAATCTTCGATCGACTCAGAGTCGAAAGGAGCCGAAAAGAGTTGAAAGGATGTTTCATTTAATTGGAGGGGTTTTTTCGAATCTTCTATCGACTCAGAGTCGAAAGGAGTCGAAAAGAGTTGAAAGGATGTTTCATTTAATTGAAGTTTTTTTTTCGAATCTTTGGTGTTTCATTTCTTGGTTGGTGGTCGGATTTTAAAGTTTTATCTGTCTGTGGGTGTGGAGTGGGTCGAACATCGTTTGCTTTTGGCGGGGGGCATAGGCGTTACTTCCTAAGGGCAAGAGGGGTCAATCTCCCCCCCGAAAAAAAAATTAAGAAAATCCCTCCTTCCAACTTGTCCGACTGATTTAATATTTGTTTAAAATTTAATGAAACATCCCTTTTCTACTTTTAACTTCAATATATGTCCCCCTGCCCCCACCCTCAAAAAAAAAAAAAAAAAAAAAAAGGAACGTTAAGTTTACATGGTGGCGGATTTTCATGTGAAGGGAAATAGAATGAAATAAAGTTAGGATTGTGCTTGTCACTTTTAATGAAGGATACAGGGGCGGTATTAAGCGCTCTCACAAAAGGACTTTGTAGTAAGCAAAATAACATTTCGCTTTATTGCAGCAGATTTCGTTTTTTTTTTACCTTGTTTTTCGTTTAAGGGGAATGATTTTATTTTCTTTCGTAATTCAGAGAAATACAAAATAGGGCCTAAAGCAGTGGCGTAGTTAGTGTTATTGACAGTGGCGTAGCCAGGATTTTATTTCGGGGTGGGCTGGGTATCAAATTTAAAGATAAAGTTCAATTGTAAGCTAAGTAAAGGGTCCCATTTTTTTTGGGGGGGGGGCAGCAGCCCCTCAGTAGGACTGGGCCAAAAATCGACATATCGGTTTTATTTCAACATCAAATATCCGATATTCCCATTTTCATTTCAGTGAAATCTCGAATTCGATAAAGGGCAAAAATACAGGCCGGCCAGGGGCGTAGCCAGAATTTTTTTCTGGGGGGGGGGGGGTTATGACTACTGCAACTCATATATATGTATACGTGTGTATGATAATGTAGTGAAGAATATACATTTTGTATGGCAAAAAATTCCTCATGGGGGGTTATGACCCCCCTAACCCCCCCCCCCTTGGCTACGCCTCTGAGGCCGGCGATAAGAAAATCCTGAGATCAATACCAGCTTGTGATGCTTTTGCTACTGCTTTCTCTCGGAAAGCTTCTTCTTCTCTCATCGCAGAAAAAACAGCTCCATGGTTTATTAGTCTAATTACCATAATTAATTAACGTATATCTCGGAACCTATCCACCAGAGCGCGTTTTTATTGATTCTCGACCCCCCCTAGACTCAACACCCCACCGATACTTAAAATTTCGAATGCTTTGACACCAAACTTAACCTTTTAATCTTACAGGCCCAGGGGGTCATACGAAGCTCCCCTATATTTTCAATTTGGGCATTTTAAACACTAGCCTCCTCCGACGGCATCTCCAAAGTCTGGAAACCATCCCAGAGCCAATTTCTACATCTTTGCAGTCCTTTTAAGCCTCAATCATGGTTAATTAGTCTAATTACCATAATTAATTAACGTATATCTCTGAAACTATCCATCGGAGCGCGTTTTTATTGATTCTCGACCCCCCCTCTGGGACCCCCATCGATACATAAAATTTCGAATACTTTGACACCAAACTTAACCTTTTAATCTTACAGGCCCAGGGGGTCATACGAAGCTCCCCTGTATTTTCATTTCGGGCAGTTTAAACACTAGTTTTACTGGAACAAGGAGAGAGAGATGCTAACTGCCCGAGAACTCAGCGGGAAGAAACCCGATGAATGGGTGAAGGGTGTTTAAATAGTACGGCTTTCGGCGCAGAGAGAGGGAAAATTTCTTTAGTTGTTTTTTTTATTCAAGATTCGAATCACTGATTCGAATCATCGAAGTAGTGAGTGAGTTGAGATTCGAATCAGTAAAATGAGTCGGTAGGTAATTTTGAAAGTCGAAGTTGAAGTAACACGAAAGGAGAAGTAAAACGATCAGCTGATATTTCCATTACAGTAAAACACAATTTATTTTCCTTCTCTCATTAAAACAGACGAAATTTAAATTTGAGTGCATAAAGATGATAAAGTTTTGTTAAAAAATTAAGACAAAGAAATCGTCCGTTTAGAGTAACATGCAGTGAACATTTTTTTTTTTTTTTTTTTTTTAATGAAAGGAGACCACTGAACTCAAGGAGACGGGAAAATTTGACAATCCCTTTGATTCCCATGTTGAAATCTGGTTCACATTTTTGGCTTAAGTACCAGTGGTGGGTCCAGAGTGTCTGTTTTGGGAGGGGCTAAATTTTGAGAAAAGCTTATTTCACCCAAACAAAATGTACAGTAAAGCAAAATTTTAGTCTAAATCAATGTAAAAACTTTTGGGAGGGGAAAGATCATTTTACATACTCAAAGCGCATAATGAAGCAGAATGTTACCCTTTAGCAATCTCTTTTGGGGGGGACTGAAGCCTCTAGCCCCTCCCCTGAATCCGCTACTGTTAAGTACAACTTCATTTTGATCCTTTTCTTGTATATACATTAAAAAATATATCATTGTCCCCTACATGGCAGCTTTTCGCAAATTATATTATATTTTATCGAAGTTTTAAATATTGCAAGCCCCACCATCAATGGCGGCCCGTGGTCAAAACTGTTAGTGCAGTCGGAAGCATATGAGCCCCCCCCCTTTCCTCCGGACAGGATTGGAAAATCTTTTGTTACTGAATTCGAAAGCTGGTGGATTCCCTAGTAGCAATGACTGCTTCTTTTCTGCTCGGTCGTTCATCGACTCATCGTTAACTCATCGACTCGTCGAATTCAGTCATCGGCAAGTGCACTTTTGTTTATCTGCAATAGATGAATTTTTATTCATGGATAGAAGTGATCTAGACGAGCAGTTTCGCCGATGGGAAACCGAAAAACAATATCTTATCCGAAACTGCAGTTCTATAGTCATCGGGCCTCGCAGGTGTCCCCAGTGGTTTCCTTAGTAGCAATGACTGCTTGTTTTCTGCTCGGTCGTTCATCGAATCATCGTTAACTCATCGACTCGTCGAATTCAGTCATCGGCAAGTGCACTTTTGTTTATCTGCAATAGATGAATTTTTATTCATGAATAGAAGTGATCTAGACGAGCAGTCGCCAATGGGAAATCGAAAAACAATATTTTATCCGAAACTGCAGCTCTGTAGTCAACGGGCCTTGCAGGTGTCCCCAGTGGTTTACACTTTACCCAAATTCCTATAAATATTTGCGTAATTTAGATGTGCCTTTGCATAATCTAAGGGAAATTTTGAACAATTCTTGAATTAATCGCATAATTTACTTCAAATTTATTGTATTGGGGTTTGGAGGGGGCAGGGGGTGGTATCCCCCCTTGCCCCCTCCCACAAATTTTAAATTTGAAAAGAAATATTTACCAAAAAAATGTAAGCGTTTATTATATAAAAATCGTTTGTAATATTTAAATAATTAAAAAAAAAAAAGAAAAAGAAAAGAAAATCTATTTGAGCGTCAGCTGCATTATAAGAAAAAATGAAACTTCATTACAGTGAGCAACTCTTTTGAAACCTCTTTAATGTAAACAGCAAGAAGAGAAATCAGTTAATTTTTAAAAGTTATCCAAGAAATATGAAAGTTAAAATCGCACTAAAATTCCTATACAATTGGCAATATTGTTTTTTAATTATTAATTATCAATTTTGTTGCTACTTTCATACATTGGTAAAAAGTGAAATTAATTTCTTTGCAATCGAATAATTTGAATATTATTAATAATAGCTGAACAAAACTTCGTCAAAATTTCACGCAAAGTCCCAATCTGATACTAAAACAGCCTGTACTTCACACTTTGCCTTTCACACATGACAAGATTGGATGGTCTAGGGGTAGAGCGCTTATCTGGTAATAGGTACGCTCAGGGTTCGGGCCCGGGGGAGGAAGGAATTTTTTTTTTCTGTTTTTTTAAGAAAAACAGAAATTTAGCATACAAAAAACGAAAACATAATAAACAGAACGGACATTTTTTGAAAATTTTGCTGCCAGTCGTTTATTTTTTACTAACAAATATATTTTTCACAGTTTATCGGTTTCTTTTCGTTATTTTATCGGAGTCATCGGGAAACGATGATCGGCTTTATGGTCCCCCGAGTGGACATTTTGTACCAGTTGCCGATGAAATTTCCCCTTTTTTGGATGAAAAGCCGTGATCGGCCATTGCTCCTTCTCCTCGGATTTAACTCACCCGCCTCTCATCGACCGATGGGTTATTGCTACTAGGGTTACACTTTACCCAAATTCCTATAAATATTTGCGTAATTTAGATGTGCCTTTGCATAATCTAAGGGAAATTTTGAAAAATTCTTGAATTAATCGCATAATTTACTTCAAATTTCTGGTATTGGGGTTGGGAGGGGGCAGGGGGTGGTATCCCCCCTTGCTCCCTCCCAAAAAATTTAAATTTGAAAAGAAATATTTACAAAAAAATGTAAGTGTTTATTATATAAAAATGGTTTGTAATATTTAAATAATTTTTTAAAAATGCGTTTAAAAAAAAGAAAAGAAAATCTATTTGAGCGTCAGCTGCATTATAAGAAAAACGGAAACTTCATTACAATGAGCAACTCTTTTGAAACCTCTTTAATGTAAACAGCAAGAAGAGAAATCAGTTAATTTTTAAAAGTTATCCAAGAAATATGAAAGTTAAAATCACCCTAAAATTCCTATACAATTGGCAATATTGTTTCTTAATTATTAATTACGAATGTTGTTGCTACTTACATACATTGGGAAAAAGTGAAATTAATTTCTTACCAATCGAATATTTTGACTATTATTAATAACAGCTGAACAACACTTTGTCAAAATTTCACTCAAAGTCCCAATCTGAGACTAAAATAACCGCTATTTCACACTTTGCCTTATACATGACAAGATTCGATGGTCTAGGGGTAGCGCGCTTATCTCGTGATCAGAACGCTCAGGTTCGGGCCTGGGGTAGGAAGAATTTTTTTTTTTTTTTTTTTTTTCAGAAAAACGAAAATTTAGCATACAAAAAACGAAAACATAATAAACAGAACGGACATTTTTTGAAAATTTTGCTGCCAGTCGTTTATTTTTTATTAACAAATATATTTTAAACAGTTTATCGGTTTCTTTTCGTTATTTCATCGGAGTCATCGGGAAACGATGATCGGCTTTATGGCCCCCGAGCGGACATTTTGTACCAGTTGCCGATGAAATTTCCCCTTTTTTGGATGAAAAGCCGTGATTGGCCATTGCTCCTTCTCCTCGGTTTTAACTCACCCGCCTCTCATCGACCGATGGGTTATTGCTACTAGGGTTAAGCCCTCCCCGAGGAAAAAAAAAAGAAATTACATAAAAAATGTAACAGTTCCTATTTTACTTCCATAAAACGGACATAAATTTCAACCAGCCGCTCTTATCCTCAAAATTGCATTAATCCGTGTCTGATTCGAAGTTTCCTTAAAATTTTCTTTTGTAACGATAACTTGAGAAGAAAAGAAAAAAAAAGAAAACTTACTTATTTTTTATAAGTCAAATCAATCCTCCTTTCTTTTAAACATGCGAATCCGTCAGTGATGTCCCCATAAAAAGGCGTTGTTTTAATTCAGATATCAATAATTTTAAAAGCTCATTAAAATGTCCCATGTTTAAAGAATTTTCTCGCTCGCCATGTCCTCTAAATGCCAGTTCTTGCTTACTTAAAAACAATACTACTTTGATGGGTATTTGTCCATTCATAAGCGTCTATTCAGGCTTACCTTCTTGATAAATTCAGCAATAGAAAGTCGAGAGTTTTCCAAACATATATTCTCCTTACCCCCTCCCTCCTTCTCGTCCGAGCCAATCAGTTAGTCGAGTTCTCAAGTTCAGCCGCCGTTAAAAAATCTTTTATCGGCTGTATCAGCTGCTTACTCCCTATGCCGGAGAGGCTGCTTACGTATTCGTTGTCATAGCAACGGTGCTGCCAATTTTCTTTTCAGCGCTCTGGGCTGAACCAAAGATTTTCCCAATTGAATTGCGGGAAGATTAAAGTGCTTTTTTTCTGAATGAGCGATCCGGCCACAATACGTTTTTTTGTGTTTGGTTTTTTTTTGGAGATTTTTTTAATTTACCGTAGGAATTCCTATTAGTAGAATAAATTATTTTAAAGTATGTGCTGATAATTTCAAGTGCAGCCCAGCTGTACTTGCTGTATCCCACGAGCCGCCGCTGATTTTCCTAAATTCAGATTAGAATTGTGGAATTCCTACGGTAAATTAAAAAAATCTCCGAAAAAAAACCAAACAAAAAAAAACGTCATGTGGCCGGATCGCTCATTCAGAAAAAAAAGCACTTTAATCTTCCCGCAATTCAATTGGGAAAATCTTTGGTTCAGCCGAGAGCGCTGAAAAGAAAATTGGCAGCACCGTTGTCATGACAACGACTACGTAAGCAGCCTCTCCGGCATAGGGAGTATGCAGCTGATACAGCCCATGAAAGATTTTCTAATGGCGGCTGAACTTGAGAACTCGACTAACTGATTGGCTCGGACCAAGGAGGCTCGGACGAGACGTGAGGGAGGAGGTAAGGAGAATATATGTTTGGAAAACTCTCGACTTTCTATTGCTGAATTTATCAAGAAGGTAAGCCTGAATAGACGCTTATGAATGGACAATTACCCATCAAAGTAGTATTGTTTTTAAGTAAGCAAGAACTGGCATTTAGAGGCTTTGGCGAGCGAGAAAATTTAGATAGCTTTTAAAATTATTGATATCTGAATCAACGCCTTTTTATGGGGACATCACTGACCGATTCGCATGTTTAAAAGAAAGGAGGATTGATTTGACTTATAAAAAATAAGTCAGTTTTCTTTTTTTTTTTTTTTTTCTTTTCTTCTAAAGTTATTGTTACAAAAGAAAATTCTAAGGAAACTTCGAATCAGACACGGATTAATGCAATTTTGAGGATAAGAGCGGCTGGTTGAAATTTATGTCCATTTTATGGAAGTAAAATAGGATCTCTTACATTTTTTATGTAATTTCGTTTTTTTTTCCTTCTGTGAGGGCTTAATCCGCCAGCTTTCGAATTCAGTAACAAAGATTTTCCAATCCTGTACGGAGGAAAGGGGGCGGCTCATATGCTTCCAGCTGCACTAACAGTTTTGACCACGGGCCGCCACTGCTGCGAGGGATAAGACTGCGCGCGCCACCCTACCAACATGTACAAAACCAAATACGTTTAGACATCAAATGAATCTATGTAAAGAAGCGGGGCCTTTGTAAGACGCAGCCCCTGCGTGGGAAGAACTGTCCGGCCTTCCCCTCCAAAACTTGTGACAAAAGTTAAAACAACAATAAAAGTCCGGCACTGCAATAGCGCACTGCGGAGAAGGCGTCATCGTCTGCTCCTGGCCCGGCGCGGATGACGGTACTCCGTTGTGCCTCCGGCCAACACCTCCTACATATAGAAATCCTAACAACTGAATCTTTGACGTCACTACTAGACCTTCAAGTAGTGACGTCATAACAGTTTTGCTTTCATAAAGTAAAACTATTTAAATTTTCTGGTGAATTCTACAAATATTAGAAAATATCTTAAGTTAAAGATAAAAATTAAAATACCTTTGTGATACAAAACAATTCATTGTGATCTATTTCCTTATTACATCCCATAATTAGTTACAGTTAAAAAATTGCACTTTGCCGTAAAATTAAATTTTCTATCTCAAATCAGTAAAATCATAGATTAAGGAATACCTAGATTGCTCATAAACTGTTTCTAATCGTGTGCTTTTTGTTGCCAAAAACGCACCCCATTTCTGCCACTATCATGGCTGCCGTTGATTTAAAATAAAATTTTCATTGTATTACTTTAGAAAAATAAATAAGTTCGAGGGAAAATATTTCGATACGAGTGCTTTTTAAAATACAGATCGTTCTAAAATAATTTAAAATACCATTATAATTTAAGTTACTGTCATTCTGCGCATGCGCATGCACTATCATGGCTACCGTTTCGAGGCAACAAGTTTTCTCTCGTTATGCTCAATCTAGAGATTCCTATATCTATGAGTAAAATGCTGTTGTGCGTGAGTATATTCACCAGAAATTTTAAATAGTTTTACTTTATGAGAGTTAAATTGTGATGCCGTCATCCTTTGAAGGCCTACTGATGACATTAAAGCTTGGTGACGTACCAGTTGTTAGGCTTTCTATGTCTAGGAGGTGTTTTTCTGGCTCTGAAGGATCTCCAGGACCGCCGCAAACCGCTCTAAGGTGAGCCAATTTCAACTAACCACTTTTGTGAGCGGTAACTTTTGAGAATTTCTGAGTTAAATGAGTGATCTGGCTACTGTTTTGGAAAAACATTCAAAGAATTTACGGTATACAAAAAGTGGTAATTATATTCCGTAATACTTTGGCACCTATGCCAAGTGAAGAGCGAGTAAGGTAATTTCGTTGTGTTGCCTGAAAGCGCGCGAAATGTAGAAGAGAGCAGGGAGCTTAGAAATCTTGTTACCGCTCAGGATAATTCAGGGAATGTATATGTTTTCTCTGCTCGACGCTATGACCTCATCATATGGAAACGGGAAAGAAGAGTAAAATTACGCGAGTCTGGGATAAAATGCGTGTGTTTGTGTTTCGTTACATGTCGTTAAAATTACTCTGAAAAAATTACTGACATGGAAAGTTTATTAACCGATGATATTACTATTTATTTCAAATAACTCCAACACTAGAAATTTAACATGATTTTCCCTCGATTTACGGGGGAGGGAGGTGCATGAGAGAGATACACAGGCTACTGCCAGTGGCGTAGCCAAGTGGAATTTTGGGATCAGACCCCCACGCCCTTTTCCTCCCGAAATGAGAGAGACACTGGAAAACAGATCTTATCCTTATTTTTTACCGAATAGATCTTAATTCGCACGTATTATGCAATTTTCTTTATCTTTTCTGCTGTCTTTTTTAATTTCCAGTGTCATAAGTCATTTTTGATACCGCCACCATTCATATTAACTACATGACATTCGAAGGGAAAATTTTTGTCAGACTCCCCCTCCCCCTCCTCGAAAGAAAATCCTGGATATGGTGCTGACGTTTTAGTCACACCTCTTTGCACTCGGAGAGTCATGTGATCTAGGGTGTGTGATTATTTTAGTATGGCTATCTCAGATTGAGGCCGCGTTTCCACTAGACCTTTATTTTCCTTACTGCGCTTATCGCCGCTAAATACTCTACCCCAAGCTACTGTTTTCGTCTCTACGGTTGTTTTTTATCGGAATAAAAACTTTTCATTCCTCACCTCTAACGCCGTAAGAGTCTCGTAACCCCATTGGCTGGTTCCATAAGAAACGCTCTCTCAAGCATTCCAATATGGCGGTCGCGAAAGTGAGAGAGCCTAAAGATTAATAACGCCTAGTTTCTCCAATGACAGTTTTGCTTGTTTCTAAGTAGATTTTTAGAATTTTTCAGACACTAACTAGCATTTATTCTAAATGTTAGTACATTCTATTCTTGTAAATTTGCTTTTTTCTTTAATGTTTGTTATAGCCCTCTCTATTGGGATAGAATTGCAATTTAATTTTTTTTTTAAATCGGATAAAAAGCTAAACTGTGAAGATTTCAAATATAGATAAAGTATTTAATTGCTCTTGTTCTAATTCTTGTAATTCTTTCTTGGTGGCGCATTCACATATAGACTTGGTGTAGAAAAATGTTCTCAGTCTCACCAATTTTATTAACAGAGATACTTTCCCCTACAATACTTTTGTTTGTTAAAGAAATCGATGCATTTAATGGCTAACAGCTAATAATCGTTGAGTTTACAATAAATAGATTCAAGCTTTAATCACGTGCAGATATTTATTTTTATTTGTCTGATTCCTCTCCTTCATTTGACCAAGGGAGTCTTTAAAAGGACACTGGTGAAATAGTAAATTAAGAGAATTTGCATATTTTATCGAATTTCATGAAAAGAACTGAACTTAATGTAAAACCACTGTGTGTATGCGGAGCCAGTAGAGAAACAGGCTTTATAAGCGCGCGTAAGTTAAGACGCATTTCGTTCTCTAGCACACCTCGTCGAATTTGTTGGTGTTATTTTGCAGCAATCGGTTAATTTGAAATTGCAACAGTAAAAATGAGTAACCACCAACGTTTAGATGATGGAATGAGGTGGCGAATTGTGGGGAGGCTAGAAGCAAACCAATCTCAAGTCCAAATTTGTAGAGAGTTCAATTGCACGCCCAGCGTCGTCTGTAACATATGGAAACATTTCCAGGATACTGGATCCATTGAGAGAACGCCTGGGCAAGGTCTTTCAAGAGCCACGACGGCCAGACAAGATCACCATTTGTCCATTATAGCAGGGCCGGCCCTAACAGTTTTGCCGCCCCGGACAAAAATACAAAATGCCGCCCCCCACAGTAAAATTACTATTAAAAGAAATAAATTGTTCACAGATATTGTTTTCATGCATATAAAACTGGAATAGCTCTTTAAACATAACGCAGCATAAGAAAAACCATATTTATTAAAAAACACCATTAAGCTAAAAACCAAAAGAAAGACAGAAAAATAAAGAGCTTATTTTTCTGACTTTTAATTCCGCAAAATTCCTGACTTTTTCTCTTAAATCAATTTTTCAACTAATTCATGTTCGATAGCCAATGTAGTTAAATTATTTAACCTATCTGGAAGAGTTGTAGAACATAAGAAATTTTTAATTAACTTTAATTTTGAGAAACTCTTCTCTGCACTTGACAAAATTATCGGCAAAAAAAGAGAAATTCTCGACTCGAAGCAATACAAATGTACTTATTAAATTAAATCTGCACTCTAAGTTATTAATCGCTTTGTTTGCTGTAAAAAAATAAAACAATCTTAAATTTTAATTTAGGATCTTACACCCGATCATCTCGTGATTCGCAATCAAAATTAATTTGTTACGTGGCTGCTTAAACTCAGTGTTATCCAGAATAGTATCTCGTCGGTCAGTTCTCTTACATAACAGAACATTTCATTTAAAATCACACCCAATCGAAGATTCTTTCAAAAAATCTTTGCAGTTTCTTAAGAGTTCTAGAGCAGGTGGTAAATCGTTGTATTTTGACTGCAATACCTTTCTTAAAATTCACGCAATTGAAGATTTTGTACCCTATAAAAATAGAGCATAGGAACATGAACTGTTTGAGAGAGTTAAATAATCCTAGCGTCATTGGAATTAGATTTCTCAATACCTTTATACCTTACCAAGAATGCGATCTGTTCTTTTTTTTTCCATCAGGAATGCAATCTAGAAATATGGGATGGTATTTGGCTTGTTGAATTTCATTAACATCCTGTAATTTGAATCCAACTGGAAATCTTCTGAAAAATCTATGCAAAATGTGTAAATACTTGTTTGCACATCACAAACAAACAACTGAACAAGGGCGTAGCCAGGATTTTCATTAGGAGGGGTTGGGGGGCAAGACAAAGAGACCATGGAGTCCAACTGCTCCTTCCCCCGGTTTGTCATAATCAGACCCTATGTCTAGCTCATTTTAGGGGGGCAGCTGCCCCCAGCTGGCTACGCCCATACAACTGAAGCGAATGAAATGAAATTTATAGCAACACCAAAAGTGGCAACTTGATTTAAACTGCAGTTGCTAAAATATTTCTAACTCGTTTAAAAGTTTTAAGATTTAAAACTGTTGTTTGAAAACTGTGTGTAAATGTATGTTCGCCCATTCTTAAAAAATGGCTCAATGAAATAGAATGAAATTTGGAATTATATTGAATGGTAAGTTAATTGAAACAATAGATGCCAAAATTGTTTTAAATAATTCATAGACTTTGAGATTTTGTAAAAATCGCTTTAAAGGTTTGTTCTAGCATCCATCAAAAACGGATTAAGAGAACAGAATGAAATTAGGCCATATGATGAGTAACAAAGCATCATCGAAATTTTTAAAAGATTTAAATAAATTGAAAGGGTTTGCAAAAGTTGCATTTTATTTTTTCTTATCTTTTCTAGGGAGCGGGGAGAGAGAGGGAGGGCGTCACTTTAAGACGTCTGGAGGTAATACAATAGGTGGCTGGTTTCATTATAATGGAATTAATGTTCGGCTTAATAATTTAAAAAAAGAAATCGACGTAATTTTTTTTATTATTTTTTTAATTTTGAGAAAATTGTGCAAAATTTTGCAGGCATAATATTAAAATTACTAAAGTTAATAGAACAAAAATCAGTTATTATCGATGAGATTGAGTTAAATAACATTGATATATATATATCTTATTTTGAGAAAATTTTGTGTGACAACTTCGTGAAAACAACTACTGGTCAGACAAAAGGGAATGAAATGAAATTTTGTTAAATAGTAGGCAGTTAGTAAATTAAAATTTCAGGTTTTTAATTTTCTACAAATGTGAATTATTTTTAAGGTATGACGTAAACTTTGATTAAGTTTACGTACGCGTGTTCGTAAGATTTTCGCGCATCAAGTAAAATCATCAAAATATAATTCAATCGGACGATGCAGTGTTAAATATCGGCTACTTGCTATCACAAAGAATTTTCCAGATATTCTCTTTTCAGTTTAATATTTATTACTAGCATCTTTTTTTGCAACTTTAAATAACTTCTTGATGTAGGAAGCTCATCCACTAAAAGAAAACATTAATTTTGAATGTAAAGCATTTTCTCTATTGACAGTTTGTCTCAGTAATTTGTTACTCTCTAACCTGTAATCTTAACACTATACACAAGAGTTATAACTAATCTTTCTATATTTCTGCAGTATGTTAATTCAATTTTTTATACTACTACAATGCAAACGAAATTTCGCGCGGTTAGTAAAAACCTATCAATGACGGATGGGTACATCAGCCAGTAAAGTTATATAGAATGATATTCTTCAGAATATTTTATAACAATTCTTTTACTATTACGAAATGTATTTTTCAGATTCGAGCCAAAATGCCGCCTCGGACAGGGGTCCGGTTTGTCCGGCCCTAGGGCCGCCCCTGCAGAAGCAAACCAATCTCAAGTCCAAATTTGTAGAGAGTTCAATTGCACGCCCAGCGTCGTCTGTAACATATGGAAACATTTCCAGGATACTGGATCCATTGAGAGAACGCCTGGGCAAGGTCTTTCAAGAGCCACGACGGCCAGACAAGATCACCATTTGTCCATTATAGCGAGGCGTAACAGGAGTGCTACTGCTTCTCAGCTCTCTGGTGACTTGTATGCAGCCACAGGAACCCGTGTATTAAGGATGACTGTTTCCAAAAGACTTCATGAGAGGGGGTTGTTTGCAAGAAGACCTGCTGCTTGCATCCCGCTCACTTCTACGAACAGGAGAGTCCGTTTAGCTTGCTGCAGAGAGCATAGAGATTGGAGTATGGATCAATGGGCGACCGTTCTCTTCACTGATGAGTCCCAGTTCAGCCTAAACACCGATTCTCGCCGTACGTTCCATATGGAGAGAACCAGGGACCCGCTACCTACCCTCCACTGTCCGCGAAATCGACCATTATGGCAGAGGAGGTTTAATGGTCTGGGCAGGCATCATGTTGGATGGTCGCACCCCTCTCCATGTCTATGAAAGAGGCACTGTGAGGTATAGGGATGAGGTCTAGGAGCCCTATGTTCGCCTTTTCAGGTGTGCAATTGGCCCAGAGTTCATTTTAATGGACGATAAGGCAAGGCTACATAAAGCTCTTCTGGTTGACGAATTTCTAGAGAGTGAGGAATTCGCTGGATGGATTGGCCAGCCAGATCTCCAGACCTTAACCCTATAGAGCATGCCTGGGACGCTCTGGGGAGGGCAATTGCGACTTGTAACCCCCCTCCGAGAACCATCCAAGGAATGAAAACAGCGTTGCTGAACGAATGGGACCAATTGCCACAGGAAATGATAAACTGCCTTTTTTCAAGTATGAAATCACGCTGCGAGACCTGTATATTTGTAAGAGAGGACTATAACCCCTACCAACCTATCTATTAATCCATTTTTTTGTTTATTCTGCAACCGATGTTTCATACCTTCCGACTCCAACGTGTGTTACACACGATCATGCGCGTGTATAACAATTAATGAATGATTATTTGTTTTGTATTGTATCAATGTACAGCTAAGGAAAATAAGAATGCCCACTTGTACATGTTTCAGTCGTTGTCCGTCGTACAACAAAGTTACATATACTAATCAATCGTTTACGATTAGCTTGCACTTTAATTTGCTATATTAGTGATTGCATTGGGGGGGGGCATCGCCATATTAAAATTTGCATTAACTTTTTTTTCCCCTTCATATTTCAATAATTTAGCTCATTTTAACTCCGGATGTCGAGTTTCAATAAATTTGAACTGAAAATGAGTGATTTGTGAGCCTCCGAAATCCTCCTCCCCCTACGTTAAAATATTTTTTCATACTTTAATTCGTATCTCATATAATACTGATAATAAGAAGCTGATTTTTATTCGTACTATTAGAACTAAACGACCCAAACATAATCGCCTTGTATTATAATTTTTAATAAAATATTAATATGAATTGTAGATTATTAAATTAATATTTCAAATAATTATGAATAGCGACCTAGCCAAATTTCGATGGAAATTGATGCAGAAAATGATATTACATGGCTGTGCAGAATCTCAAATTTTACGTTCAGTAGTTTAATTTATATTAAATAAACTATGCGTTATTTTCAGGAGTTAGGGGATCATATATGAATTTATTAAGGGGCAATTTTTTTTTGAAAATTGCGTAACTTAAACGTAAATTAAATTTCTTTTGCACAAAAATAGTAAAAGTTAGCGGTATTAAAAAATTGCAAATTTTGATTAAACTACCACCAAAAGTCTTATAAAAATATTGCCTACTGCAGACAATATTAAATGAAGAAAGTGACATAACAAACACAATGATAATATTGGGTCGACAAAAAAGTAATTGCGTTTTTTTATCTGAAATTCAAACATGTAAATTTTCAATCATGAACCCATTCTTATTGTTCGGCCACAATTGAGTAACTTTCATGCTTGTAGTCAGAAGAGCAGAGAACAAATTCCCACTCCTGGCAACATTTGAGCTGTCTAAGAGAACCCCCAAATACTCAATAACAATTTCAAAATTAGAATGATTTTCAAAATCGTAAGCAGTCGTTTTGTATATTTTCTTTAAATAATGTATACGGACCAAGGAAGTTTTGGAGTCACGGTTCATTTAGACCACTGACTAAGTATTTTAATTTCACCCCTGATAATCTCAGTATAAAAAAACTTTAAGACTAGAAACAGTATTTTCACTGCAAGTAATATTCATTTCTTTTAATTATATCGAGCTAAATCAATGAAAGACAAAAAGTTCGGAACTTACGAATAGCGTTTTTCGATTTGCAGAAAGTCCCTTAAATTCACGTAAAAAATAATTCGCAATACCTCCGGAACTTATCGTAGAAAATTGGTTAAAATTAATATTTAGGGTAATTTGAAGGTTTTCTTTCAATTAATAAAGTCAAAATAAAGCGTTGCCATTGAGAAAAACGAAGTTGATGCAAAATTAAATATGAAGACGGCCCTTATGCAAATTAAATTAATAGTAAATTAAAGTATACGTTATTTGAAAAAGAATGGTATATATAACTTTGCTGTACGACGAACGACGGCCAAATAAAGAGCAAGTGGGCGTTTTTTTCCCCCGCAGCTGTACATATCAAATTTCATTAAAATCGGTCCAGTATACTAGAGCAAGTCCGCATATTCTCTTGATTTCATACACCAGTGTAAATGATATTTTATTTTTCAAACCGTTTTGTTTATAAAGGAAAATTTTAAAGGTAGATTTTACGTGAAATTATTTTTAAATTTTACTATATTCATTAAAATTTACGCTTGCGAAGGAATTTAAAATTTTATGATTTTTATGTAATTACTTGTTAACTGATGGATTGTTTGGTTTATTAATATTTGTTGGTTCTAACCCCTCGTAATAATTAGTCATTTTTAAATAGTTTTTTTACTCCATTGAATTTATAGGCATGTAATAACTAAAACTTTTAGTAAGGTAAACTGATGATATTAGCATAATTCATGAAAGTATTAAATATTAGAAATAATCCTTCTTAAATATATGTTTAGCTCTAAATAAGTAATACAGATTTAAACAAGTCTGGTTTGTATTTTAGATTATTCGTTTCAAGGAAAGAAAAGACTCCCTAATTATGAAGAAGCAATGAATATTTCTTATAAATATCGATGTTGAGATTGAAATAAATAAAATTGATAACAGGATTTAAATTTATTTCTTAAATTTGAAATCATTAGAAGATCCATTAAAGATACGGAATAAAGAATATAAATAATACATGAATATCCTCCACCTCCAGTGGCCTACGCAATGGGGGTGGGTCAACCTCTTCCCCTTTATAGAAGAACTTTTAATAACAAAAAGTCCATAAATTTTTGATTTTCAACAAAAAGATTTCATCTTTTAACAATAAAATTCCGTCCATACCTCCCACCTCTTAAAGGGAGTTTGAGCACCCCACTGTCTACCCCATTCGAAAGTCTAAATCCATGTGATTCAAATTCCAAAAGGACAGAGTGATAGAGTCGATCTCAAAATGTTTCTCCTTCCTGCGGAGACGGAGTAAGTGGTCAAAGACGGGCATCTGTCAGCAGCGTCTTGGATTTTCGGTATACAAAGGATTTTGACAAGTCCCTGCTCTTGCAAAAGGAGTAAAGTATATTAAATGAGTACTCATTTTAAGCACAATTTTAATCTCTACATCTCCTAAAATGTGTACCTGTTCATGTTCTTCGCCCTTTTCGAAATATTCCAGAAAAACCGCAAAAACACTTCATTTTCGGTCACATTTTTCAACGTAGGAGCCGACGTTCACCTCGACATAGGGGGGGGGGGAAACCTAGGACAGTCGTACTGAAGCTATTAAAACAATAAAACCTTTACCAACAATTTTTCCACCAAGAACTACCAAACTACTGGACTATATCTGTATTAACCCTTTAACGCGCAGTGTTCCCGCTCTGGGAACACCAAACTCTGACGTTTTGACTGTTGCCAGTCACGAAGAATAGATTTGATTTCTATAAAAATAGTGGCGGGTGACATAGCACCACGAGAATCCTTTACTTTTTAGCACGTCATTTCCCGTAAAAAATTGTCACGATTATTTTTAACAGCACTGACATCTGCTGAAAAATGGACGAATGCGAGAACAGCTAGATAGATTGCCCAATGCTGAAAAAAGGGCAGCCGTTGCCATCGCTCGACTTAACTACCAGCAAGATGGTGGACGATCGAAACGTTCATCGCGTGCGTTGACGCAGCTGGCTGTGCGGCACAGACAGCTGTCGTCAAAAAAGGGTCTCTAGATTTGTGGCACGCGATGAACGTTTCGATCGTCCGCCATCTTGCCGGTAGTTAATTCGAGCGATGGCAACGGCTGCACTTTTTTCAGCATTGGGAAAGGGTTGCGCCTCAAAGGGTTAAGCAGACCCCTTTTTCCAGCGGGAAAGTGCTTCAACTTCTCTGATTTAAAATACTTTTAACTGGCCTTTAGTTTTCACTGCTATCCATCTTCATTTGTAGTAGTTAAAAATCATGTATCAAGTTATCTTTCATTTTTTGAATTTGTAATAAATAGTATTTATTAATGATTTTCTTTTGAATGTAGTTGGTTAATACATATTTATTTTCATATTATTAAAATTGTCTAAACTTAAAAGAGTGCACAAAATTTTCACAAGGGTCCGTTTTTTTTCTCTTTCTTTTAATGTTGAATACAGATTTAACCTGTTTGGTTCCATGGTTTCGTTTTCGCAATGGAAGCTAAGAGATTAAATCTGGCTTCTATTTTGGGAATAAAATAGAAGGCAACTTCCTTATCGTCCGTATGCAATTTCAAGAGTTTGACGTGAAGTGAAACAATTTAAATTTTTACCCATTTTCAAAATGATCAGAAGGTCTGATTAGGCATGGTTGTACCTAAAGATATAGCCAAGAGACCGGATTACACATTAGGCTGAGTAGTTTTTAGCATATGGGCTCCGACTATTTTATTATCCAAGGGATTGCTAACGTTTATTCCCATGCACTGTGAGAAGGGTTGGATTTCTAAATTTTAAGTTGTAATAGTTTTTTCCTTGCATTATTGGCTACCTCCTCCTCTTACAGTGTCTATAATTTATCGTGACCCATTATTTCTCTTTATAGAACAAGGTCAGTGGGGATATTTGTATTTTATAGGAATTTAAGAGTAACGCAGAGTGTTTTATGCAGGAATAAGTTTGTCTAAAGAAAACAGTAGATGTTTCGAAACTTCACTTCAAGTTCTCAACCGTGCAGCAACTTGCTCTTTAACAGTTTATACATAGTTTTGAATGCTCCTAAATTATAGGTATAATTCGAATTTACATTAGGAATCTACTAATATCTCTCCATCATTTTATTCTATATAGCATATGAAGGAACATTTTAACTTAAGCAAAGTTTTAATCTTTCAGCCATAATATCCTTTTTTCTTCGATCACTGCCGCTCAAAGTTAATTGAAACCAGCGGATGCTGAACTGACGCTTTTATGCAATAGGCCCAATTATGACTTATTGATGCAATTTATTACTAAACTGCAATTTCGCTATGTATGCCAGAGTTATTTATAAATATGGCTCGATCATGTCAACGTTTGGTTTCAAAGAAGATCAATCCTTATATAGGGTCACATAAATACTACTATGAGTCACGATGTGAAAGATGGAATAAGAAAATTTTAACGCAATTAGTCATTTAGATGTTTTGAAACACAAACCAGTTGTTAAAGATGTTTCAGTATTACCAAAAAAAGTTTCGTGAAAATTTACCTTGGTTTGAATGGATAGCTGGATGTAAAACAGATAAGCGATTTTTAAGTAAACAGTTGTAAATTAATGCGTTTTTCCTAACCAATTGCACATATCATTTGAAGGTTACCAAGTGGAGGAAATTAGATACATGCTCAAATAGCTGTATGAGAACTCATTTGTTCAGTAATTAGATCTCACAAAACATTCTTTTACGAAAATTACAACAAAACATTTATTTTTAATGTAAGAGCTATTTGAAACTAAAAGAACTTACTTTATTATTTTATTATTAAATCAAGTGGTTAAAATTATTTTTAAAATATGTACACAGTATGCAAAAATAAGAAATTACAATCTCAAGCAATCGCTTAAAATGCACCTACCATCGCATATCGTACCGATTTTAATTTTTTAATTAACTTTTAAACTGCGAAACAGACTGGTATATTTTATTCGTCAATTTCATTTATTGAAATTTGCTTATTTGAGGGGTAACTGTAAAAGGGAACATGGTTTCATAAAATCTTTTCTCAAACAGAATGAAAGCCATAAGAATTTCTTCCTCTTTTTTCTTTTTCTTTCTTTTTTAAAATCGCTTTGAGAGGGATTGAAGTCTCCCTTTGGCATAGGAAAGATACAAAAATCTTTCTTCTCAAAACACACGCTGTTAAAACTTTCCACCTACTTTTTCTCGATAAAAAAGGAATGAAACGGGTATTACGTTCTCGGTTTTATTTATATATATATATTTATATAATAGTTTTCTCGTCAGTCTGTCTGTTTGTGTATGTTTTCGCTATAGGTGCCTAGACCGTTCGTTGAATGTTTACCAAATCTGGCACATTGACTGACTAAGTAAGACAAAATAAAGCTATTGCTGATTTTAAAGCTATTGCTGATTTAATCTGACTTTTAGTTGTTTAGTTATTTTATGTTCTGTCTAGATGTCGACCCTTGTTGTTCAGTTTGCGTAATCGTGAGCAGAATTTTTGACCGAAAACAACATTTTTACATAATCAGAGAGTCCAGATCGCGATTTTCAAATGAGCTAAGCTGGAACATCGTGCCTAAATTAAATATTTTTAAACTTATTTTTAAAATTCGTGGAAAAAAGCACTCATTGAAGCATTTCTTGAAATTTTCCTCTGGAACTTTCTTCTTTTGGACTCGCTTCAAGTGTATACATGAGCTCAAGTGTATACATGGCAACTAGGCAGGTGTTCGTTTTCTATGGAAATAGTCGAAGTGGATGGTGCATAACATTTAGGAAGGGAGGACAGTTGCAGGGAGGGAGCTGACACAGTAAATCCGAATATTTTACAACACGCACAGCGGGAAAATATAAATCATTATGCTAACAGATGTTTTATTTATTGAATCAATTGTTATGCAAATTGAATTTAGTTAGTGCGACGGTTTCTGTTGTTTATTTTTTTGGGGGTAAATTTGATTTTTGAGAATAACGAGACTTGATGAATTTTTTTGATTATTTTTTATGGCTAAAGGATTATCATCCCAACCTTGTGGCCCAGTTAGCCGAAAATACAGGGTGATTCTTAATTCATCATCAATATTTATTAGGGGGGTAGGGAGTAGGAAAAGAAGACAATTTCACATAGGAAAGCATGGGCGAAAACAAACGCATCATGATCTAGGGGGCGCTTTATGTAAACAACCCCCATTCACGCGCTGTACGATTGCTCTGTCAAAATAAACTTCACTAGCAACAGGGGTCCGCCCGTCATGTTTTTCGTCAATCCCATACAAAGAAGTCGATTGGAGGTAAATCCTGTGACTGTGGTGGCCAACAAATCGGTCCACTGCGACCAATCCATTGTGCTCCAAATTTTCTTGCCAGATAATCACTCGCATCATTTTTCCGAAATATTGAAGCAGTCGATTAGACTTCTTTGTATGGGATTGATGAACTGACACAACCGTGCATGCACGCTGTACGCGCGATGACGCGAGCGTGGTTCGCTCTCGCCAGTGAAGTGTCTACTTCTAACAAAGAAGCTGATCGTACAGCGCCGCGCCTCGTGAATGGGAGTTGTTACCATAAAGCACCCCCAGCATCATGATGCGTTCGTTTGCGCCCATGCTTTCCTATGTGAAAATGTCTTCTTTTCCTATTCCCTACCCCCTACTAAATATTGATGATGAATTAAGAATCACCCTGTATAAAACAATATGTTTGATTTGATATGATTTTGGTATTGTGGCCGATTATCTAAGCAAAGGGATCTAGGCCGAGGGGGGAATGCCCTTCATTGGGGTCTTTCTAAGGGGTCCTAGCCCGTATTCACGAGGAGAAAACCACGGAAAACTTCGAATGGTTAGGTCGACGGACGCTACTTGGATTTCAACCAGGCACCTTCCGTCTCCCAGTTCAGAGCGCTATGCGCTCGGTAACTGGAGGGGCATAAAGCAATATATGAACAGGTGTTTTATTTATTGAATTGAATGTTATGTAAATGCAATTTCAGTTTGCGCGATATTTGCTAAAGTTTTATCTACCCAAGCCCAAGCCGCGGTTCACCATGGCCACGTGGAGAAGTCATTGAACATGGTAAACAGCTGAAGAGTGAAGGTCCTGCGTTCGGGCCCACCGCAGGGCTGTCGATCTAACGGTCTGGAGCTTTGGTCGGTTTCTTCAGATGTAACGCGAATGCTGGTTAAAACCCCCTTAAAAAGTCCTGCAACCAAAACGCACAGCCCTATGGCAGATGTCCCTCATGTAGGCTTACCATAACACACACACACAAAAATAAACCACACCAAGCTGGGAATCGAACCCGAACCCAAGATGTGATAAAATTTTTACCATGCATCATAAGGGCTATTTTCAAAACTTTTATAAAAATTTCACCGACCCCTCATGTTTTTTGTGAGTAGCTACGCCTTCTAGAAAACAGCAAGGAAAATGTGTTGTTTTAATGCAAGTTTTTCGCTTTAAATTTGAGTAAATTTGAAACAGTACGTCATGAATGGAGGATGTATTACTTTAGAGAATTTCAGGAACTTGTGCTTAAACAATTTTTTTTTAATATAAAGTCTATTTAGAGTATCATCATAAAATACAGAAAAGAAGGCTGCTTTTCGCATCAAGCGCAAATAAAATCTTGAACAATTCTGAGAAGTTTCAAAAAGCCACAAAAAAGGAAAATCTTTCTGGGTTTGTTAACCTCTTTCATAACCAACTCGCTTATTATTCAGCGTATTATGCTAAAACATGCTTATCTGCTGCACATATTTTATTTATCTTTTTCAGTGTCTGAGTATGATTCACGCAAACTATCGATCACTAACCCTGGACACTAATTACCCCTCTTCAAGTTTTACAAATTTGTGTATAGTGTCTGGTTCCCACAGGTCGCATTGCACAATTTCTGTTTACTGACAGATGTTGGTAAGTTTTCTTGAAGATTTTTAAGCGACTCTCATTTCTACGGGCACAAAATTATTTTTATTTTTTTAAAGTCTTGTTACCTCAGATTTGAAATTTAACTGATCTTCGGCCAAAAGTGATCGAGGAAAACATTAGATACTGCATCAATATTTAACAACAGTATTGTCATTGTTGTTGTTCACGTGTCCATGGATAGACGATTGCACTATCCATGGAAATAGGTTCCATTGCTCCCGAGAGGGTTGGACTTTTGCTTGTTGGTCCAGATGAAGGACCAACAACCGCCTGAAATCGGCACCCCAGAGGTATCGTTTAAACACGGAGGACTTTGGAACCACGTCGGATTTTTACGTGCTCCAGCTTCCATTATCGCACACGGTCCCACAGCAGTCCAGTCGAGAGAGGAGTTCACCCTCCCAAGCACTGGCCAAGCCGGATGCTGCTTCAATTTCCGTGTTCTTACGGGAGCGGAGTTTAGCGAAACAACAGTACGAGTAGACTGAATATGAGATGTTCGATTTAAATTAAATTAACTTATAATTTCAAAACCAGACAACTTCGAATGAAATTAAAATTTACTTCCGGTGGCTTTGAAGTACGTTGAATGTTAAAGGAAAGTGAACGTATATTCCTGTTTATGACTTTCTGATATATCTGATATATGGGAAAATCGTCTAATAGTTAATATTAAAAAAATATGCATATAATCCAAAAAAGTCGTTATAGTTCTCATTGTTCTTTTCTTATCAACATTTGCAATACAATTTTATTCATATATTCTGTTAACATTGCACTTTTCTTATCAACATATACAGTACAATTTTATTTACTACAGAGGCGTAGCCAAGGGGGGGGGGGTTAGGGGGGTCATAACCCCCCCCATGAGGAATTTTTTGCCATACAAAATGTATATTCTTCACTACATTATCACACACACGTATACATACAAATGAGTTGCAGTAGTCGTAACCCCCCCCCATGAAAAATTTCTGGCTACGCCCCTGTATTTACATATACATTTAACATTGTATTAAATTACCTTTTGAAATAAAGGATAATGGGAAAATCCATTGACCAGTAAATATAAGGTTTAGTATATTTTTTTACCATTACAAGGGTTAATTTTCTTTGCTTTGTGACTCGTAGACTCAAATAATAAATTAAATGCTATAAAAACCAACTTCTATAGTCTAACAATAACAAAAGATATCGCGGATACTTGTGTATTCTTCTCGGAAAGAAATTTCTTCGTGCACATTGTAAGGTATTTTATAACATTAATGATGGAACCATAAAACCTTTAACTGAAATGCAATTGAACGCCTAAGTTAATATATGAAATATTCCCAAATCCTTTTCCGTAAATTTTTTTTATCATCCTCTAAATGTAAAAACAATCACATTAACTTACTTTAATAGCTTGACAGATAAGTAAATAACAATGTTTTAGAAATATTGTTTTTTAACTTCTGTAAAGAAATATTCGTAACTTCTTTTTAAAGTGTTTAAGCTGAAACTTTCACGGAATGCTAAAGAAAGTACGAAGCTTTCTCTAACTTTTCCTTTTAGGAAGAAAGTAATCATATTTGTCAGAATGTTACACATGAGACAGATTTTACCGTGAGACGAAAACCTTGTAAATTGCCGCGTGAGGGAATTTCATAATTAAAAACCTTCTTATGTTTTTAATTAATATTTTGTGATTACTGAAAGGTCGGGTGTCTTTTCTCTTAGCATTTCTAATTTTTGTAATCAACTAGTAGTTATTATTTATCACAGACAATGTTTTAAAACTCTTTTTTAACCGTTTGAAAATGGCTAACTATATACATTTCTAGAAATCTGCTTTTCATTTTAACTTAATAGAATGTCAAATTTTTTACAAATCTTAAAATACAAAACTTTTTGCGAATGAAGAAGGAAGTACGAAAATATCGCCTATTTCCTTTTAGGAAGAAAAAAAAAAAAAGTCATGAATGATCGGACTTTAAACACCCGATTGATTTTACCGTGAGACATAAACCTTGTGAAGTCGTGTAGGTATTATTATTTTTTTCTTGTTTTGTTTTGTTTTGTCCCCCTTGTTACGCTTTCAATTAATATTTTTGTTATGATGGAGAGTTCCAGCGTCTTTTTCTCATAGCGACAGTTCAACGTCTTATACCTGAAAATCCGGTACCAAATGTATCTTGCTTAGCCACGTTTCTGATTCTTTAAATAACCAAATAGCTCAATTCTCCTTGTTGTGGCGATTGCTGGTCTAGAAGAGGATACATTTTTCTCCAAGAGGACGAGCTGAACGCGTGTGACCTGAGCTTACGGAAGCGGTAAGTGCACTTCGTTATAGTTCAAGGCCAAGGATAGAGTATTGTGAGATTTTGAGATGAACAATAACGCGAAACTAGCTTCCGTGGATAGTTAGGATAGAGAAAGATTTCACAGTGCTTTTTTCATTTGGTTTCGGAGTCACCAATTGAACTGGAATCTTTTAACAGTTTGATTCATCGGAGGGAGGAAAAAATTGTCGAATGACTTTCGAAAGAGAAATTCCGTGCTTTGTTTTGATATTTAATATTTTGTAAACAATTACGCTCAGGGAATTTTATTGATAATGCTTTTCTTGTGCAAATAAAAGTGTTAAGAACTGTGGAACCTGCAGTACAGTAATAATTCACTTTAAATGGAAAAACATGTCCACATTCGAAAGATAACTTTCATTACTTCAATTATTTAATATGAAATGTAGAATTTCATCACTATTTTCAGGGATAAAATGTTTACGAAACCCGAAAAATTCGATATTATTATTATTGTTATTAATATTTTGATAATGTAGAGATTAAGGATTGTTGAATTTTTAAGTGCATAATAATTCATACGAATAAATTTACAAATGTGTCAGACAAAACCTAATTTTTTATTTTTAATAGTTTGTTATGGAATTTATTATTTTGTCAACATTATTAAGAAAACCTTATAATTATTTAGAATGTCATTTATGTGTAAATAAAAGGAATTAAAACCACACAATTCTTAAGAAAGTGAAGAAAGCAACTAATTGATATGATAAAGTATATTTTCATTATTATATATTTATTTATTTATTTTGACTCAATAATTGTAATAGCAAATGTTTATTATTATTATTATTATTATTATTATTATCATATATATATATAATATAATACATTTAAATTATATATAGATATATAAGAACCGTGGCCTTTTTCTTTTCTGCCAATTAAAAGCTTGTTTTCTAGCATTTATTAAACATACAGAAAATCCTTGAGGTTATGAAATTTTTGTAACTAGTTTCGAATAAAACATTTCTCCCAGTAACTAAAAATTAAGTAAATAAAAATAGGGGAAATAAATAAATTTAGTCTACGTTTTTTATTTTTCTAGAATATCTTAACGCATTCTCATAGCGAACGTGATATGAATATCATTATTTTCATACTAAATTCAACATTGATAATTTTTTTATGTTAATTCAAAATGTCTTTCCACGCTTTTGTTTAACTTACATTGCATGTCTGGATCAAATCTGTAGTCAATTTTTTGGTAACTTCCAAGCGTCTAATTGAGCTGAATTTTTGCTTACGAATATACGTTAGCTAACAATACATGAACCAACCAAGAAAAGATTTCTGTATTCAAATACGTACTATTGATTAACAGCTCTCTCGTTAAGCTCTATGGCTAATTCAACAAGTATTGTTAAATTGGTCCTTCACTTGTTTAGATTTTTACGTAGTTGTAGAAAATAGTTTTTTTTAAATCGCAATACGCTTAACAGTGGCGTAGCCAGAAATTTCTTATGGGGGGGGGATTACGACTGCTGCAACTCACATATATGTATACGAGTCTGTGATAAGGGAGTGAAGAATATACATTTTGTATGACAAAAAATTCCTCATGGGGGGTTATCACCCCCTATCCCCCCTGGATACGCCACTGACACTTAATAATTGTTTATAGCGGACCAATAACAGAAATATAAAGCTAGCAGTTGGGCTCTTATATGAACTTTTTTTCTAAGGGTTCTATATGAACTACTTTTCTTTCACTGAAGTTTTACTGTTTCAGTGCATAGTGTAGTACAAAAATATTGTACATATCTCTCTTTTCCTTAGATACATATAAATAAATAAATGTGCTGCTTTCCTAAATATTTCGAAGTCAGAGAAACACATGCTTTTCTTGCACATATATTTTTTCACTGGTATTCTGAAACCCTCCAAAAATAAAAAGGTAAACGAACTTCTCTTTTAGGAAGGAAAGAAAATTAAGGCTTGGCACTCGATTTTTCGCTGGATAAGAAATTAATTATACTTTACGGAAGAAAAGAAAAAACTCCGAACTGAAATGAGCACTTTTGTGTTTTTCTGTGGATATTACTCCCCCTCCCCATTTGATTAATTTTTCTTCCATGGTTTATTGTAAATAATTACTACTTTACTGCGTGTGTAACGAAGCTCCATGCAAAGCCCCAGGTACAAAATTTGCAGCAGATCCTGTATTCTCCTGTTAACTGCAGTATTTTCCTTCAAAAACATTCATAGGCAGTGAATTTCAAGGGACCAAAGATCCATTTCTTAATATTTAAAAATTCATTAAAGAGAAATTCTTAATGACTGCATTTTTAGTGCATCATTTTCTTTAAATGATGTTCGTTAAACTGAAATACTCGTATAAGTGAAGCTCCTTGTAACAAGACTTAAGTGTATTTCCGAATGTTACACAGGTAAGAATTACGGCGAAGAGAGAATTATAAATACGTAGAATATGTCAATCAAGTTCGTTCACTTAAGAAATACCTTGAAATGCGGAAACTGTGAAGACTGTAACAAAGAAGCGTATATAATACCGATGGGCGTAGATTCACTTCAGAAATGCGTATATAGTCTTGAGCCTTTATCGTGCCCGTACAAAATGCAAATTACTACCCTCATTCGCTGCCAAGTAGCCCCATACCATTACAGAGCTTCCTTTAAGAACCATGCGCCTGTAACAGAAAGGATCTTTTACTTCATCTTTCTTCTTAATAACCTTTCGGCCAATATTTTCGCATGAAACCTGAAAAATTGATTCGACTGTCCACAGTATAGTCTCCCGCTGAGATGGAGTCCAGCTAAGGTGAGATTTGGCAATACGGAGACGCTCATTCGATTAAGTGAGAGATGGCTTACGTCTTACTTGGTTAATTGATACACTTTCGTTACTAAGTTAATTGATATACTTTAAATGAACTGTGTGCGAAACACATGGAATGCCATAATTTATTATTAATGACTCATTATCAAATAGCTTCATATGTGCAGCGTGCATCTGACCTTGTGTATCACAGCCTTAATTTATTTCACTTTATTTACGAGCGTAAAGAACTGCCAGACGGAAAATAATATATGATCAAATTATTATTATGCCTCGAAAGTTGTTATCGATCACTGATTGCTTTAGGCTGAACAAGTGTCCATACCTTAATTCATCGAAACGGATAACATATTTTGTACATAACTCTCAAGCCTACGCAAAAGTTTTCAGCATCAAATTTTAATTGCTTTATTCACCAAAATAACCGTAGTGTCTGCTTATGCTTTATTTATCAGAAATCATGGTCACAGCATGAATTGTATATAAAAATCACGTTAATTTTTTTTCTAAACCGGCTAACATTTTCAATTATTCGGTATCGTGAGAACTGAATTAACAAAATGTATAATTTCAGAATTTTCGGATTCGCACTGAGCATAGGTGCCAAGTATTGCGGAATGTAATGAACCTCTTTATGTGCACAGTAATATCCTGTTTAAAGTATCGCAGAATTTCTGAGTTAACAGGGCGAGCTGAATACACTTTCGGAAAAACATTCAAATAATTTATGGTTTACAAAAAGTGGTTAATTATATTCCGCAATACCTTGCAGCTATGTTAAAAGCTAAATAGGCAGACTTCGAAATAGCCAACAGCCTCGCCATGGCACAGTGGTTATGCCACTAAAAATGGTAGTCCCGGGTTCGGGTCCCATCGAGTCTGTCGATCTTAAGGTCTGGAGTTTTGGTAGGTTTTCTCCAGGTGTAACGTAAATACCCGTTAGAACCCTTTAGAAAGTCCTCCTACCTAACTAACCAGCTTCCTTGGTAGATCGCCCTAGTGCAGCGTTGTCATAATTACACAAACAAATAGCAAACTTTTTCTATATACCTGTATTATGGTTTGACAAGTTTGGAATTCGGATTGTCTCTATTTAGGAAGACATAATTGCATTCTTAAAAATCCTGACGGGGTGTAACTTCGCAGACACCTACTTTCCCTTCGATTGAGAATCTGGGGAGCGAGGCAACAAAACAAAACTTGTAGTTAAGCTACACTGCTTAGCATGGAAACAAGATTGCTTTCTCAAACGTAAATGTTTGCATTACTTTTAAAATATTTTATTTTGAAAATTAAAAAAAGGAAAGAGAAATTCACAGATTTATTAAGCGTGTTTAAATGAAACCCGATTTATTTTTCTAGGTAAAACATAAAAACCAAGAGGAAGAAAATACAAATATACTGTAAATTTATCAGTATTTATTAAATATTGAGTCATTAGAGCACTTACTTCTTTTTTATAATAATTTTCCTATTTTTTTTTTTCGTAGGCATTTATTCAAATGAATTCTTTTTTGATTAAAGATAATCAACAAATGGACGCTTTAGTTAGACTTATTACCACCTATTCAAAAGACACTTTAAATGACTTAAAGAGATTAAATTCACAGCGCTATAAATTTGAGATGTTCACGAACACGTTATATTTTCTTAGCTACAATATGAATTTCATTATGGTCACTAAGCAATTAATTATTCTGATTTAGTTACAAAAATTCACACACGCATTTCAAAAATCCATTAACTGCACTTGATCCATCAAACAATTTTATGAAGATGATTCATAATACGAATTAAATTTAAAGAACACATTTTATTGAAAAGCTACTCTTTTAACAATGAAAAAATATTATTAATGTAAAAACACGTCGCGATGCGCTTTAAGGGGTTAGGGGTAGTCAGAGGCGTGAAAAAATGCCATTTTTTATTAATTTTTTTTACTAGTAATTAACTTTATTTCACATAAGTAAAAACATAGTATCATTTCATCATACTTTAACATTACATCACTTAAATTAAAAAAAAAAATAATTATTTTACAAGTTATGGCGGTCTAAGTTGAACAGGTTTTAGTAATGGGTCCTTGCGGTGACCATTACAGCTCCTTGGAGATTCATCTAAAATCAATGAAACAAAAAGATTATTTTTATGGATAGATAATCTTGTGCCTGATCGAAGCTTTTTTTGTTTTTTTCAAAATTAACAAAATGGCGGTCTCTGGAAATTTTTTTGCAGATTTTCGGGAAAAAACCAACAATTAATTGTTTATAAAAAAATCGAAGTTTAAAAAAAAAATCCTTCGATCAGGCACTAGCTTTTTATGTTTTCTAAAAGCTGTATAAGTTTCATTCAAATCTATCGAGCGGATTTTGAGTTACAGTGGTCACCAGTTCAAAAAACATAGTTTTGAGAAAAACGCATTTAAAGTTTTACAGTCGATTGATGTACAGTAATACGAATGATTTCAATACTTACACTGAGTCATCTATTCCTGGACCATATAAGAGTTCTTCAGACGTTGTAGAACTTTCTAAAACATCAATTTGTTGTTGTCTACGTCGCATTCTACCTTCGCGAGTGTTGTCGTTAGCGCGCTGATCAGCTACTTTTACACGTGCACTATCGGTTTTTTCAGTATACCGATGCGAATTAGGCCCACAACTAAGTCCCAGTGTGTTCATTATTACTTTGTCCCTTCATTAAATATACTCATAGCTACGTATGCAGCAATTTGAATAATGGTAAAACTAGTATTGATAGTTTTTGGGCATATTTTCCACACTAGTTGGTTGAAGCTCTCATTATTATTTTGATTAAATCCATCTACACATCTTGAAAGTAAATTTTCATTACTAAGATCTTCATAAATAGGCTTGATTGCTTTTAAAACTTCAGGAGGTAAGGGAGAATTATGCCGCTAGCTAATTGTTCTCGGAAATATTAGACCGCTCGAGAGCCTTTTATTCTTCGCTAAATAACTCGAAAGATATTTGTCGGTTTCACTTCAAACTTTCAGAGACTATACTTTAAGAAAATGCAAAAAAAAAAAAAAAAATCAATTTTTTGAAAATTCTGACTACCCCTAACCCCTTAATGTAAGTTATAACACTATGTAAAAAACTTAAATTAAAAAATAAAATGAATGCAATTTGATACTTCGTGTCTAATAATACCAAACTGTGTGCAATTAACTATGTACAGAGTATCAATATTTACGGAATACAACTAACCACTTTTTGTAAACAGTAATTTTCGGCTTAAGATATAGCAAAGTAATTGAGTGCGCGAGAAGGCTCGTAATGTAAAAATTGATACTGTTTACAAAAATTGATACTGCTTACGAGAACTACGTAGTCTGTTAGAGAGAAGAAAATGCCATTTTGCTAAAGCAGAGAAAAATATGAAATGCTTGTTTCTCTGACCAATGTCAAGTGTATAAAAATTCTCTAAGTAATTCAAAGTAGGTCAATAAACGGAATGAATTACGGGGATTAAACTTTAAAAAAATGTATAAGTAGGAAGTAGCACATGAACTACTAAAGAAATGTATAAGACAATCGATAAGAAGGCATTATTTCAACGATAAAAACAAAAAAAGAGCGGTTTGAACTACATTTATTTACGAAATGAAATCCTGCACTTGAAATTAATTTCGAGGAAGTTTTTTTTTATTTTCAAATCTCTTTCATTCAGGAAGTTTTATTTATTTTTTCAATTCAGTTATGCTTGTCTGCATTTTCTTCGATGCACGTTATTAAAAAAAGCGAAAATATTTTGATCTGAATAATTGTTATGTCTTATCTGATTTTTAAACAATATTTAGAACATTTGTGTGTTAGATAAATAAGAGATACATTACGTAACACAGTGTTCACAATGTAGAATTAAAAGCAGAGAGCACTTTTTTAAATCGAAATTTATAGATTATTATTCCTAATGAGAATTATTAATTAATACTGAAAGTGTGTAACTGCAACGTCAATAAAATTTTCTAGAAATGTTTTGAAAGAACATATCTAGATTTCTTTCGATTAATTTTTGTGGAAGTTGGCCATAAGCCTTGTATCAAAACAATATTTCTCCATGTTAACGCGTTATATTGCTATTGAACTATTCATTTGCACTGTCTGAGGTTTTTTATTTTCAGATTACTTAATTGCCGATGATTGCAAAAACGGGAATCTATGGTAAATCGATAGATTCCCTTTTCTGTATCTCCTTGATTACAAAACGGAATTTTTCATGTTTTTGTTGAAATAAAGCACAATGACGGTCTTACACAACTTTTGAAAAAGTGTAGATTTTATTAAATAAAATAATTTGGTATTTTAAAATACAAATTCCACCGCACTTTTGAATGTTCAATTCACGAAGAAAGAGTAAAATCATTAAGACACCTTAAATATATTTATTCATACTTGCCAATTTGTATAGTTTCAGTTTGAAGGCTGCATTTTTAACACCGATGTTTACAATTTTGCTCGAATGTGCCTTTTCTTTACGCTTTTCCACCGATTTTTACGCTAAAGAACTTTTTAAATTTGGCATCTGAAGAATTTCATAGAAACCAAACATGTGTGTAAAATGCAGTTGCAATTGTTATAATTTCAGGTTCGTTCCACTAAAAAATGACGTGGCCACGCAAAAAATCCAGGCCATTGCAAAAGAACTTAGAGAATCTGAGGGGAAAATATATTTATAAAGCGGACCAGCCCCCATTTTTAACTGTCATACTATTAGGTGTACCGGAAAGTATTGCTGTTTTTTCGTATGTCAATATTTTGCCTAGCCAAAACAACAGAAGCTTTTAATACGAAATTTGTTTCGGTTTGTACGTGAGTTTTATAACATAGGCGCTAGAAAACAGAGCATTTTCCAAAATTTGTAACTCATGGGGGATAAGGGGCCAAAACGTTCTTTTCAGATATCCTGTGTGATCTTAAAGAAGAAAAGAGATAACCATAAAATTCTTGCCTTAAAATACAATGCTCACGAATACCTAAAAATAGATTTCAGAACATTTCGAATAGAATACTCCAAGGAGGGTAGACGTGAAAAAAGGGGGAGGGTGGCCATTTTTCTCTGAGAGGGAAAAAAAAAATTATCTATAGAATTCTCGTTTTGAAATTATGAGTCCTGCGCTTAAGCACAGCTTGTTTGTTAATTCAATAATTGATGAAAATTCATTTGTTTGAATTTTATGTAAAGCAACGACATTTTTTTCCGGTACACCTAATATTTAAGTTTGGTGTATTTTTTCTGATTATTCACACCAAAAATATTTTGTTTGACTTTTTGTTAATTATGAAGTCAAAATAAAGAAAATGTCATAAATGCCCCAAAATAATTTTAAATCTCTTGTATAAAGTGTTTGGATTTTTCTGAATGTTTCTTAGTTCTTAATTCTTAATACTAAAATTCTTCTTCTTAATTCTTAGTTCTAAAAATATGAATTATTTCAGTAGCATTATTTATTTTTTAAAGAGAGAGATAGATGTTAAAATAGTACAAATCCACGTTAACCTACATCCTTTCTCCAGCATTTTTTCATTGCACATTGACTTATTAATTTGTATTCTGTCTGAATTAAGGAATGACTTTATCCTCCTGTATATTTTAAGGAGTGATTCGAATGTATTCAGCAAATACTGAAAAAGTAATATGTTGTATTGAATTTAACTTGGAACGATATATTAAAAAAATATGGATCCAGATTTGTTTTTTTGAAATTCATTATTATCAGATATGTGGTGTTATGTAATGTGACAGTTATTTGCCGAATTTCGTCTAAGTTTCTCTATATATTTCAAAAAGTGCCATGTCTCAACTAGAAGTTGAACCAAAGAGTGAGTCGAAACAGTTCTTCAAACTAATTAAAAATGTGATGAAGGCAAGGGAGGTATAACAGGTCACGACTGAAAAGTTTTTCTAGGTTTTTACAGGTAACCTGCGTTGCTTGCTGTCATATAAGAGAAAAGTGTCTGAATTTTGTCTACTACTTTTCAATTGCTTGGTAAACAGTCGGAGCCTGCGATTCTCCTGAAAATGTTGGTATGTCAGGAACTCTAATGTTACGTTCTTTTCCCTGAAAAGTTACAGATTTTGCAACAATTACTGTTACAATCCTTGATTATCGTTCAGGTCAAATGGTTTTCGATTTTGTCTTTGTCATGCTTCTCATCTCTTATGGGATCTGCTCTTGAAAATAACGCTCAAGTGCATTTTCAGTTCTGTTTTCCCCATTCATAAAAACTGCGTTCCTTTCCTCAGTCTAACAGCCGTCAGAACCCATCAATAAAAGCAGAAGCGAAAGCGAGAATAACTCCTCAATACCACGTGCCTTTTAAAAGGCTAGCTACGTTTGTTTATATGGGAGTCATCAGGGACTACCCTCCCCAGTCAAACAAAACCAGAATATTTTATGTGAAATTTGCGACAATGTAACAACACCTAGTGCTATTGCAATCATTATTTATTTTTTTAAACCAATCTCATACTGTTGTGCGTTTCTGAGGCTTTTTGGTCAGAACAAAATCTTGGAATACGTGACATTGCGCCTCAGATGATGATGATCATAATGTTAATAGTAATAGAACAAAACAAACACCTTAAACCAATTATGTTAAATAAAATTTGCAATACTTTTTACTATTAGTGCTTACAGTGATTACAAATAAAAAAATTAAAAGTAAAAAGTAATAATCTAGAAAAAAATGACTTTTTTTCCCGAGCGATTTCATAACTCCAATGGCAAGAGTGGTCGCCTTGTTATTGTCCAATTACACTAAAATTTTACGCAGAACTTTTTTTTTATGATTGAAACAAGATGGGGGATTTAGTGAAAAAATTTTAGCCAATTGAAAACTAAGGGCCCGCTATTATACAGACACACACATTAACTCATAATTAATTTTTTAAACAGCTATCATTTTGATATTGCTTTTCTTTCCGATTATACGTAAATATCATTGCTACGCAAAATTTTGTTACACTACTACTATAGTAATCCTATTTGCACTTTTTTGTTTCAGATATGCAGTCTTACAAGTCAATTTCTCTGGTCGCTTGCCTTGCACTTCTTGTAAAGTTATCCACAGCTACAGAATCCTCAAATTTTGTCGAGAATTCATCTTTATGTACTGAAGACAGCATCACAGATGTCAATAATTTAGGTTTTCAATTGCTAAACAAATTAGTAACACAACAAGGAAATATATTCCTTTCTCCAGTTGGAATAGGTTTTAATCTTGGAATCCTGTATTCTGCTGCTTCAAATGAAACTGCTAAGCAAATAGAAAGCGCTTTAGTGCGAGAAGGCAGCGATGCAACTGTTGAAAAGGTAAGAGTATTATTGTGCAATGTGTTCATAATGAGAAGATGAGAGTATAATCAAAATAAAAAATATATTCCGAACTGAATGAAAATGCATACAAATCGTCGTCACTGTAAAAGACAGGTGGATTTACAAAACAGTTAAATTTTATGTAACACTAACGTTCAACTTGAGAAACCTTTAAAGTGGTGCACACGGATATGTAAAAAGTTACAAAAATTTACGCTATCTCAGCTTTATATAGGACCCAACACCTAAAGCAGAAGATTAGCCACCTAGGAGGGGTATTGGTTAGATAACCATTCTTTCACACATCACACTTATATATATATAAAATACTATATATATGTAATAATACTATGCAAAAATAATGTGGCGGCACGATCACCTCCGCGCACACAACACCCGGCAATTGAAGGCCGGTCGAACGGGTACCTTTTGGCCGAGCCGGATTGCGCCTCATTCCACCACTCGAATTCTGTGAGTTCGAACCCGGCTCTCGCCCCACGCTCTCCCTTCATTGGCGACCCGGACAACGAACACGCATTCTCCTTCTCGTCCAAGCGACAGATGGCGCCAGCACCGCCCTCTTCCATCTCTCTCTCGGCTCTTTAAAAGTCCGCAACGAGTGGCATCGACCTCAACAAAGTCCGCAACGAGTGGCAGCAACCTCACAAAGTCCGCAATGAGTGGCATCGACCTCACAATGTCCACAACGAGTGGCAGCGTTCCATAACGCTTGGAACATCGTTCGTCAGCCTCCGACTGACTCTTTAGGGGGGGGGGTAGTGTGGCGATACGATCACCTCCGCGCACACAACACCCGGCAATTGAAGGCCGGTCGAACGGGTACCTTTTGGAAGAGCCGGATTGTGCCTCATTCCACCACGCGAATTCTGTGTGTTCGAACACAGCTCTCGCCCCACGCAGTTTGAGATTGGGATTGTTTAAAATATTAGAGCTCTTACAGTTACCCACCACAGGGAAAAAAATTCGATTCGAAATTTTCCACTGGTAGCACCTACTTTTTTCCTGCGAAAGTTGATCAGCGCATAGAAAAATTATAAATAGCGTTGGAGTAGTACACGTATCACGAAAATTGGCGCCCTAAAACACTTGCAACGAAAATCATGGTAACGAACCAATGACAGTTGAAGAGAGGAGGGGGATTTTTTATTGGAACTAAATTTTTTCTAGTGCCTTACTGTTAGTTTGACATTTCTACTGTCTGTTCCCGTGAATTAATGAGAACTGTGCCAATGCACTTTCTCTCTGTACTTACTTTGGTACTTCAAATGATCTTTTTTGCAAATGTTTTAAGCCGCTAATCTTCATCATATGTGTATTGTTCCAACCCCATTTATGATTTTTCAATGCACTGATCAACTTTCGCAGGACAAAAGTGGGTGTTGCGAAAGAAATTTCAGAATTTTTTCACTGTAAACGTGCCGTGAGAACTCTATTGTTTAAAACTATCCCACTCTCGAGCGCATACCTCTGAATAACTATATCTCAAATCTCATATCAATCGGTTGAACAGAGTGATGGCTGTGATGGCTAGAGGTCCATATATCGAGAAAAAAGTTATGACTACAATGTACTTTTTTACTATTTTTCTGAATCTTTTCTCTCTGACTATGCTTGGAGGACTTACTATTAAATTGTGTTTAATTTTATAGCTTTAAATGATTTTTTGTAACAAGCTCAGATGGTTGGTAAATTTTTCAGTAAATATAACTGGGGAAAGTAAGACTAAAGTCTTACGTTGACAAAGCTGGCAGCTATATTGGCATCTATGGTTGGTAGCTAAAGTTGGCAGCAATGATAACACAAGTAATATTTTTAAATAAAAGTGCTACTAGCAGCACTTTAAAATATAATACTACAAAATTATATAAGTATTTATATATATATATTTATGTATATTTGCATATTTTTTCTCATTTTTATAGGTGGAAGAAGAACTAAATCAGTTGCTCGATAATTTGAAAGGCACTGACAGAAATTTTACAATACTGAATGAAATTTTATTTGAAGATTGCAAATATATTAATGAGGACTACGTAAACACTCTAAGAGACAATTTTGTAGACGAAGTAAAGTTGCTACATTATTCAGGGGTATTAAAAGAAGAATCCAACAGTTCCAATGCTACAGACAACAATTCAGATAATACTCTCTCTAAAACAGATAAACCGAACATTAAGGTTCTAAGCTCCTTGGCTTTCAATGATTCATGGAAAGTTCAGTTCTTAGCTGAAAGAACACAACGGGATTACTTTTATTCAGGAAAAAGAGAAACAACCGAAGTCTGGATGATGTCAATAGAAGCTGAAAATTTCAAGTTTTATGAAGATCTTGAAATGAAGTACAAGTTTATTGAGTTGCCTTATGAGGTGAATATTTTTATTAGATAAATTCTGAGCTGAAATATATTTATAAATGCATTTGATATCACACAAATAGATTAATATAATCAATTTGCAGGGTTCCGGATTCTTTTAAGGGAATTAAAACTCAACCATATCCTATTTTTAAATGGAAAAATATGTTTAAAAGTTAAATAAATTTGCCATTTTTTAAAATTTAGCTAAAATTGTATTAAATTATATATAGATATATATATATAATGAGTACAAAATAAGTTATAATGTTATATATATATATATATATATATATATATTCTACATTACAACTTATTTTGTACTCATTATGCTATATACATATACAGGGTGTCCTAAAAAGGTAGTAACGGGCTTTAATTCATTATCTGTTAGAGATATGTGGGGAGTATAAATTGAAAAAATGTTCAAAATAAGGTCGGAAATAAGACTCCGTTAAGAAAAAATTCCTCTCTTTAATTTAGCAAAAGGTTATACTTTTTAAATTTGTATACGACTCCCGTACAAAACAATTCCCAATTAGTAAAATTATCCCCATACACTCATGAGGTGACATACAAAATTTGAGAATTATACCTTAAAAGTGTCAGAGATATGAAGATTATAACGCTGACTTAAAACACTTTTCCATGGCTCTCGAAGAGAAAAAAATCACGTCAAATGATCGCATTTTAAGGGTCGTACAGAAATTACGAAAGAAAATCTATTTTTACACTCTAGCAATAAACTCAATCAAAAGCAATCAAAATCATGTATAGTCCCCGATCATCTTCCTTTAAAGCTATCTCTCCGACGTTGTATGATGAAAGGCTCAAATTTGGTATATTGCCGCACTAGCGTATTGGGAATGCTTTTGTACGGGAGTCGTATACAAATTTAAAAATTGTAACTTTATGTAGATGAACTAGAGAAATTTTTTCTTAACAGAGTCTTATTTCCGACCTAATTTTGAAACAGTTTTTCAATTTAAACTGACCACTTATCTCTAATAGATAAAGAATTAAAGCCCGTTACCACATTTTCGGGACACCCTGTATATATATATATATATATGTTTTCTTACATTCACATACACTTACTATAATTATAGAAATGTAAGGAGCGTCAGGCAACTTTCTGAATTTTGTTTAAGAAGTATCGAACTGCTAATAAACCGTTAAGTTTGACATTACTGTGACTTTAAAATTTTGAGTACTGCTTTTAAGCTTAATGTTCGTCAAAAAATTAACACTTGACTAAATTTCTACTAGTTTATTTAATTAGGTTTTCCACCCAAGTGGTGTCGTGGCTAAGGAACCATTCTACTATAGCATGGGTCCGTGTTCGATTCCCGATTTGGGCTTGGGTGTTAAATTGTCCGTCCCTTCATAGAGCGGAATTCTGGCCACCCATTAGATGCCCACATACTGAAATGGCCAGTCGTTCTGGCCTTAGTAGTGGCAAAGACTTGAGGCATGTGGCAGCCCATTGCCTCCGGCAGTCGCGTGGCCGCCCATTGAAAAAAAATAGGTTTGAGTTTTTCAACCTCGTGTTAAAAAAAAAAATATATATTGACCATTATAGGAAAATCTCGTGCAGTTATTTTGAAACGTTCCACACATTATGCCAAATTTTTCTTTATGAAATCATATATTTGGAAATATTAAATTTCTATTTATTCAACTCACATGATTGGCTTTCTAAAATATAAATTTGTGCAAATGGTTAAGGATATCCATTTTATCTTTTTTTTTTGAGATGATGAGTAAATGATAGACTACGATACACAAAGTCTATCTATTAAATTAATGTCCCATTTTACTATTAATAGTAAATAAAAAAAAACTAAAATGTTTATATTATGATAATTTCCCAATGAAGAATAGAATTTAATTTGCATTGTACCAAATATTCAAGAGGGATACATGCTGGCACTGAGTTAAATTTTTGCCAAAGACATTCTATGAATTTTTATATCATTCAAAATTCAAAGAACTTTCAAACTCACATAGCTGCAGCAATTCCGGGCATATAATTAACTACTTTTTGTAAACAAGTATTTTTGTCTTAGAAAATAGCGAAACTTCTTATAAGTTTGGTTGCGCTGTTGAAAAAAATGCATGAAGATGTACTGTTTACAAAAAGTGGCTAATTATATACACGGAATTGTTCACCACCCTCTTCTTACAGAAAGCCTTAGAACTGAAACTTTGACGTCATCACGGTTTTACTTCCACAAAGTATACCTATTTGAAATTTGTGGTGAGTTTTCTCACTCATAAAACTGTTTAATGATTTAAGATGAAAAAATAATTTTACGACGAATGACAATTTTTGACCATCACAATTGCATAATATGATACAGATGTAGATCACAAATAATTATTTTGTATCAGAAAGGTGTTTTAATTTTTATCTTTAATTTAGTATATTTTCTAATATTTGTATCATCCACCAGAAATTTTAAATAGTTTTACTTTTTGAAGATACAACTGTGATGACGTCCAAGCATCAGTTGTTAGGCCTTCTACATCTAGAAGGTGCTGAATTGTTGCGATTATGAATTTTTTGTGTGGTATGAGATATAATTTATTTATGCAAAATTGTACCACTTGCTGATTAAGTATCCATCACAGCTGTGGATTATATATATTGTAGTTTAGTGATATTAATGCGTATTGCATAATATTCTGTAGAACTTAAACCCACTGCACGAGGGATGTCCAAAAAATGATACCTGTTTGGTGGTTAAAAATTAAACGATAATAATTTCGTAACGAACTTTTTACTTTTACATGTACATACATTAATCTGTTTTTCCATAAATTTACCCACTTATCATACCGTTATACAAGACTGCGTACATCTTCATTTTACACCAGTCCATTAAGAGCTGTTTCTTTAATGCTGATGCATATTCGGAAATCGGAAACACTAAAGAAATTGGGTCTGGCTATTCAAAATCACAGGCAAGGACTATTGTCAAGCAGGTGTGAACCTCTTGCAAGATGAAGCTCAATCACGTACCTCAGGGCAAACAAGACAGCTTCTTCACACATTCAAGCGGGACGTTTTTTAACATCTATTTTACAATTCGTATCTGGACCCCACAGAGTAAAGTCTTTCTCTTAAAGTAAAGGGATTTTTGGGAGGAAGAAACTGGTGAATGACGGAGAACTTAAGGAAACAGTATTTACATATCTGAATGGAATGGCGGTAGACAAGGCCGTACCCAGGGAGGTAGACCAGGGGGGGCGGTCCCCCCACCCCGAAATTAAAAAATTTGTTAACAAAATAATAATGATGAAGTCTTTTTGAAAAATTCAGCCTTTTTCGCCGTTTGGTCCCCCTCCAAAATTTTTGGACCCTGCCCGATTTTTTTTCTGGGTACGGCCCTGGCGGCAGAAGCATATGATAAGTGAGTAAATGTACCCGGCGATTATGTGGTAAAACAGTATACATTCAAGCTATATTTCCAGTTTTATAGTTTACAATCTTTTTTTTTTCAATCATTAAATGCACGGGGCCTCTCTCTGAGTCATGGTCAAGTCAACTTAAAGAAAGTTTATATACATTAGGAATGAGAAAAGAATGATGTATACATAACTGCCAACTGCTACGGAATATAATTAACCACTTTTTTAAACAATAATTTTTGCCTTAAAATATCATAAAAGTTTTGTACTATGCGAGCAAGCGCATTGTCAGTATGGCACTGTTTTGAAAAACAGTATTCCAAAATTGACAGTATGGCAACTGTTTTGAAAAAATACTGAAAAAAGTATACTGTTTACAAAAAGTGGTTAATTATAGTCCGTAGTAGTTGGAATCTATGGTATTAGATTAGATATGGTATCTAGACCAGGAGATTTTTTTTTATATTTAAGTTTGTAGGTTACTCCATCTTGTGAGGGATTAACAGAAGCAAGGATGCAGATGGAGGTATAGTCAAAAAGCTATGAATAGCACTTTTAACAGTGGGCGGCATTGAATTGATTAATATTAGGCAGGAACCAGTGGCGGCTCGTGGGATACAGCAAGTGCAGCCAGGCTACACTTGAAATTATCAGCACCTACTTTAAAATAATTTATTCTACTAATTTTCCTAAATTCAGATTAGAATTGTGGAATTCCTACGGTAAATTAAAAAAATCTCCGAAAAAACGTATTGTGGCCGGATCGCTCATTCAGAAAAAAACACTTTAATCTTCCCGCAATTCAATTGGGAAAATCTTTGGTTCAGCCCAGAGCGCTGAAAAGAAAACTTGCAGCACCGTTGCCATGACAACGACTACGTAAGCAGCCTCTCCGGCACAGAGAGTATGCAGCTGATACAGCCCATGAAAGATTTTCTAACGGCTGCTGAACTTGAGAACTCGACTAACTGATTAGCTCGGACGAGAAGTGAGGGAGGGAGTAAGGAGAATATATGTTTGGAAAACTCTCGACTTTATATTGCTGAATTTATCAAGAAGGTAAGCCTGAATAGATGCTTATGAATGGACAATTACCCATCAAAGCAGTATTGTTTTTAAGTAAGCAAGAACTGGCATTTAGAGGACATGGCGAGCGAGAAAATTCTTTAAACATGGGAAATTTTAAAGTGCTTTTAAAATTATTGATATCTGAATTAAAACAACGTCTTTTTATGGGGACATCACTGACCGATTCGCATGTTTAAAAGAAAGGAGGATTGATTTAACTTTTTAAAAAAGAGTAAGTTTTCTTTATTTTTTTCTTTTCTTCTCAAGTTATCGTTACAAAAGAAAATTCTAAGGAAACTTCGAATCAGACACGGATTAATGCAATTTTGAGGATAAGAGCGGCTGGTTGAAATTTATGTCCATTTCATGGAAGTAAAATAGGATCTCTTACATTTTTTATGTAATTTCTTTTTTTTTTTTTTTTTTTTTTTTTTTTCCCTCGGTGAGGGCTTAATGCGCCAGCTTTCGAATTCAGTAACAACGATTTTCCAATCCTGTCCGGAGGAAAGAGGGGGGGGGGGCTCATATGCTTCCGGCTGCACTAACAGTTTTGACCACGGGCCGCCACTCGCAGGAACTGCTTTTCTTAACAAAGAGCGAAGCAGCTTTTTCTTAATCCGTAAGAACCTAGAACCAGGCCCGAAGATCCCTGAATTAGTCCAGTCAAATTAGGAAAAATGGGGGAAAAAATTTATATATTTTTGAAACTTGAGGAAAACACTAATTGTGTATGTAGTTGTATGAAACAGAAAAGTTCCCCCCTCTAGGGGTGCCGCGTCCCCCCCTTTGGCCCCCCAAAAAGGTCACTTTTTTAGCTTTTCACTTGTACCTCAAAAACCGTTCGTCTTAGGAAAAAATGCCAATTACAAAATGAAAGCTGATAAAATTTCCTACAAGATTGTAATTGGTTATTTTTTTCTATCTACAATAGCTTTCGAGATATGTTTTAGACAAAATCGCAAATTTTTGGAAAACGCTTCTTTTTATTCAGATTTTCAACAAATTTTGTCGTATAGCTCTTCAACCCTCAGTTTTATAGAAATTGTTTTGGAAACAAAGTTGTAGAGTATTCAATTACATATAAAATGAGTTATTATTTGTAACTTTATCTTTAAATGATCAAAAGTTATTGCAATTTTAAATTTTCAACAAATTTAGTAAATTCGAACGAAAACTACATTGCGCGACAAAGTACAACAAAATCTAGGAAAAAAATTATAAAGCTTTGAAACTTGAGGAAAACATTGATTGGGGATGTAGTTGTACGAAACAGAAAAGTTCCCCCCTCTGGGGGAGCCGCGTCCCCCCTTTAGCCCCTCCCCCTAAAAAAGGTCATCTTTTTTTATTTTAACATTTATCTCAAAAACCGTGCGTGTTTGCAAAAAAATATAAATTACAAAATAAAAGCTGATGAAATTTCCTTCTAGATTGTTATGGGTTATTTTTTTCTAGATGCAAAAGCTTTCAAGATATACGTCTTAGAAAAAATCGCAAATGTTTGGAAAACGCTTCTTTTTATCACTATTTCCCACTAACTTTGCCTCATAAGTCTTCAACCATCAGTTTGACAGGAATGGGTGTAAAACAAAATTTTAAAGTATTCAATTACCTCTCTCGGGGGGCCGCGTCCCCCCTTTAGCCCCCCCTAAAAAGGTCCTTTATTGCATTTTCACTTTTATCTCAAAAACCGTACGCCTTAGCCAAAAAATGTTAATTACAAAATGAAAGCAATTTCCTACAAGATTCTTGCTGGTTATTTTTTTCTAGATACAGAAGCTTTTGAGTTTTAGAAAAAATCGCAAGGGTTTGGAAAACGCTTCTCTTAATCACAATTTTCCACTATGCGTTCTACTAGCTCTTCAACCCTCAGTTTTACAGGAGTATTCAATTCCTTTAAAATAAGTTATTATTTGTGATTTATGTTTAAAGGATAAAATATTATAGCAATTAGAAATTTTCAATAAATTTAGAGAATTCGAATGAAAACTACATTGCTCGACCAAGTACGACAAAATCTAGAAAATAATTTATAAAGTTTTGAAACCCGCTGAAAACACTTGTAGGTTGTGCAACATTAAGAAACAGGAAAGTTCCTCTATCTTGGGGGGAGCGCGTTCCCCTTCCCTCTAAAATTTTTTTAATGCAAAACGGTTCCTTTTTTTTTTCAATAATAATTTGTATTACATAAGCGTACCATTTAGTTTCATTTCGTTCTATTTTTATTTCTTCCTCCTATTGTTTCTGCTGAACTAGTTACATTTTATTTGTATAAAAACGCATATTTAACACATAAATGTTAGTACTAAAGTCTAAATGAACCGCCTCTCGCTCCCCCCCAAAAAAATCTTTTGAAAGAGATATTTTTTCCATCAATACAATTCCATCAATAGTAATGCAATTCATCTGTTCAATATTATGTACTTTGACATTTGCATCTCAGTGATCATTCATCATCAGAATTAATACTTACAGCAAAATCAATAAAAAAATTACTACATAATTATAACACACTTACTTTCTCTTGTGTGCAACATCTGTACAATAATAGAGCAACAAACCTGTGGAACAATTTTATTTTTACAAAAATGTATGCTCATAGTCTTCCGTCAAATCAGTGGGAGTCCTATTGCTGCAACTTTGACCTCGACAGCTTTTGCACATTGCTGTACAGCGCAAATTGGCTTTCACACGCGTGCATTTTTTCCCGCAAGCTTGAATGCAGCCGCATGAAATGAGAAATAATATTTTTTCTGGAGCTGGTGCTCGTTCCATATAAACTGGAGAGAGCGATGAATTCAGTTCTCTCCATCTTCTGGGGTTTCTGGGTTCTAAATTGTTCCCGCTCATTTCACTTGGCCGTCTTTTGAAGAATTTTCCCAGACTTTCGGAAAATGATTTCAAGATAAGGAAAATGTATCAGAAAAAGGGAAATTTCTTGAAAAATGGAGATTACAAATTTTGATAATTCGACATATAAAAAAATAAAAATTATATTCTAAGAAATTTCATCAGTTTTCATTTTGTAAAAGGCATGTTTTTGCTAAGAAGCATCAATTTTGAGATAAAAGTGAAAATCTAAAAAAGGGAACTTTGAGAGGAGGGGGCTAAGAGGGGGGACGCTGCACCTCTAGAGGCCGAACTTTTCTGTTTCATACAACTACATCCCCAATTAGTGTTTTCCCCAAGTTTCAAACCTTTATACGTTTTTTCTAGATTTTTTCTTGCACTCTGACACACAATGACCTTTTCATTCGAATTCCCTAAAAGATATTGAAAATTTCAAATTGTGATAACTTTTAATAAATTAAAAATACAACTACATATAAAAATTCAATTTAAAGGTAATTGAATACTTTAAAATTTTGTTTTAAACCCATTCCTGTCAAACTGATGGTTGAAGAGCTATAAGGCAAAGTTAGTGGGAAATAGTGATAGAAAGAGCGTTTTCCAAAAATTTGCGATTTTTTCTAAGACGTATATCTTGAAAGCTTTTGCATCTAGAAAACATAACACATAACAATCTAGTAGGAAATTTCATCAGCTTTTATTTTGTAATTGATATTTTTTTGCAAACATGCACGGTTTTTGAGATAAATGTTAAAATCCAAAAAAAGAACCTTTTTTTGGGGGGGGGGCTAAAGGGGGGACGCGCCCCCCCAGAGGGGGTAACTTTTCGGTTTCATACAACTACATCCCCAATCAATGTTTTCCTCAAGTTTCAAAGCTTTATAATTTTTTCCTAGATTTTGTCGTACTTTGACGCGCAATGTAGTTTTCATTCGAATTTGAAAATTTGTTGAAAATTTAAAATTGCAATAACTTTTGATCATTTAAAGATAAAGTTACAAATAATAACTCATTTTAAATGCAATTGAATACTCTACAACTTTGTTTCGAAAACAATTTCTATAAAACTGAGGGTTGAAGAGCTATACGACAAAATTTGTTGAAAATCTGAATAAAAAGAAGCGTTTTCCAAAAATTTGCGATTTTGTCTAAAACATATCTCGAAAGCTATTGTAGATAGAAAAAAATAACCAATTACAATCTTGTAGGAAATTTTATCAGCTTTCATTTTGTAACTGACATTTTTTTCCTAAGACGAACGGTTTTTGAGATACAAGTGAAAATCTAAAAAAGTGATCTTTTGGGGGGGCCAAAGGGGGGGACGCGGCACCCCTAGAGGGGGGAACTTTTCTGTTTCATACAACTACATACCCAATTAATGTTTTCCCAAAGTTTCAAAAATGTATAAATGTTTTCCCCCATTTGCTGTTTTTTGGTCTAATTTGACTGGACTAAATTAGATGATAAACGGAACGTTTTTTGGTTATATTTTCACAGCTGAAACAATTCCTGGATTGTAATCAAACACTTTTTGTAAACAGTAATTTTTGTCTTAGAAAATAGCGAATACAATCATCCAGGCGTGTTATTGAAAAAAGGACATAAAAATATACTGTTTACGAAAAGTGGTTAATTACATGCCCAGAATTATTTCAGCTATGTAGGGGGAAGGGGATTATGACGCGAGTAGTAGAAACTCGTTTGCTCGTTTATAATGTTTAATCTCATGTTTGACTTCGCATAAACAAATCTCTGTATCACTATTGAGGCTGCTGGTTGGCTTTTTCTAGCTTTATTTTTCCTACCTCATATTTTTTCTGGAACCTCGTATCAAGCAGAATTTTTAGCTTCAAAGAGGGCAGCATTTAAGCATTGCAGGGATATCGTTGCGACAGTGGATATCCGGGAGAATTTAATTAATTGAGGCTTCTGCAAAAGTTCGCCAGTTGGTCTTTATGAAAGATTGATTACAGGTAAAAATGTAAGGCGTTCCATTGTTACAGTAATTAAAATATAGTTAGAGTCAAATTCGTCTATTGTCTTTCAGTACACTGTATAGTGCTCTAGTGCTCTATCAGTACACTGCATGTTTTGCAACAGTTCAATCACAGGAGAGGAGGTGTACGCGTAATGTGTTACACATTCAAGATTTTTGTCACAAATATATTTAAGTAGCAGACGACCACCTTTATTTGCATTACGGCAGTTCCACTCAATAGTATGAACATTTAAATATTACAATGTATGTACACGTAAAAATAAATTATTTGTTGCTAAATCTTTAGTTGTTAGTTTTAAATATGGCTTTCTGCACGTCTTTCGTATCAAGATTGACTACGCTTACGTAACTGATGTTATCTAGTATTAATTGAAATAATTTCACATGTTTTAAAATGTTGCATTGTAATTATCACGAAACTTTTCAAAATGAGACACGTAGCTTCAAAAAGAATACAGTTTGTCGGTAAGCATATATGTAAAGCAAAACATTCAAATATTACAGAACGAAAGTGAAATTACAAAATTTAACTTTCCTGTGGTAAATTACTTTCATAACTTCATCAGTTTTAGAGTTAATTGGAAATACAACCCTGATACTTCGTATACCTACATCAATATATTTCAGTTATATCTTGAGCTAAAAATAATTTTTATTTTCTGTTGCATTTCTCTCATGCTAAGTTATACCCAATTTATCTTTTAGAGTGACATGAGCATGATATTGGCTTTACCAACTCAATATGATCAACCAGCAAATTTACGTCTAGATACGGAAACTTTCTGTAACATAAAGTCTAAGTTGATTCCTACAAAGTTAGACATAGTGTCGATTCCAAAGCTTCATTTTGATGAAGAATTTAGCATTAAAGAAGAATTAATTTCTTTGGGAATTGAAGATGCGTTCAACCAGAGCACGGCTGAATTTCCAGGCTTGAGTGAGGATGAAGGATTTCACGTGTCAGATGTCAAACAAAAGATTCACCTCGAAGTAGACGAAGATGGAAGTGAAGCAGCTTCCATAACGAAATTAAAGTTTAAGCCCGTTGCTTTTAGAGGTGTGAAAGAATTCATAGCAAACCATCCGTTTTTGTTCTATGTAGAAGACAGAAAGACTGGAACCATCTTGTTGTCTGGAAGAGTTGACGAACCGTCAGAATCAATATCCTTTACAGAACATTTGCGTTTTTAAAATTTGTAGGCTACAAGTGGAGGCATGATAAAATTCGTTCTATTAAGCTTTTTCGACAGTGCACAATCCCTCGTTTTGAGCAAAAAGTTTTTCAGTTCTGAATTCCTCTGATAATTGGCAAGTCATTTACTTATCGCGGATAAAACTCAGCACACTAAATATTAAAATTTATAATAAATGATCGTTTTAAATTCGTCCAATAGAGATGTGAACATTTTGCCAAAAAAAAAAAAAAAAAAAAGGTTGAAAGTCTTACCTAAAAAAAATTGTGAGAGTTATATTTTACAGAGTAATATACATTATTAAAGATTGTAGCGGCAAAACAAATAAAATAAAAATGAACTGCATCGTGATTTTTAAGGGTACCATCTTCGCGGTATAGGTTAGCGACATTAAGTATTCTAAAAGTAAAAAGAAATATTAAAAGAGGATTCTCTCTCGTGTTCTTCCTGGAGTAAAGTTAAAAAATAAAGCTTGAATCATTTTGATAAGCTAATAAATATCATTTATTGCAAATTTTTAAAAAAGGGAAAAAAAGACATTAGATCAGACACAACAAGTGTTAAAGCTTAGTTAAGTTGGCAGCATCTCATTTATGATGTTAATATATCTACACTGGTTTCGGTATAGTATTATTGTAATACATCTATGAAATCTCTTTCTAAATAATATAGCTAACAAAATTAAGTATTTTTAAAAAAAAATTTCTTTATCGTCTTTTTTGCATATTTCTGAGATAGAGTTACTTTATTACAGCAAAATGGCATACTATTTTAATTTTCTTTAGAAAGAAACATCTTTGAAAATTTCTCTATACATTTCTTGAAAATATTTCCCTGTACATTAAACCCTAATTCTGATTTCACCCTTTTCATTGACCTGCTTTCATTGTCAATGTATTTTTCTTGCCTTTCTCCAGTCTAAGAAACCCAATATGATCAGGCTTTAATTAATGGTCGGGATACTTATATGGTGAAACTTTAAGAATCTTTAAAACAATTATTAACAGATGTTTGTTGTTAGTTATAGCTTGATGATCGGAATTTTAAAAAGATGCTTCACTTCTAGTGACTGTGGTGTGCAATATACGTACGTATTAACTGTACATAGAGACGCCGGTCCTTGTTTCTTTTGTAAGGCAAATCCAAACGAGTTCAATGTTCTACTATGCAATAGTTCATGTACTTTAAATGTATTGTGTTATTTAAAATAAAACAGTTTTGTAGTTGAAAGAGGTTTTTTATTTTTGTGTGTTTCATAGAAATTCCAAATAAGAAAAAAACGACCCTATCATCCATTCATAGGAAAAACTGATACACTGTGTTTTTTTATTTTTATTTATTTTTATTTTTTAACTATATATAGAGCGACGCACAAAGTTTACCTGAACCAAATTGACTCAAATTTTTGGAACTTTGTGAAAGATTATACCAAATTTTAAATTTCATACAAGCATTGTTATTTAATTTGTATTTTCTTGTTTTAAGTTTTAAAAACTTATCGATTTCGAACAGTCTTTACATTTATAAATGCAAAATGGGTGTTTAAAGTTTAATTTGTGCTGCATCCTGTTACAGTATGCCAAATAGTATCTATGATGTTTCACAAGAGAAATTATTCTTTTTATAGAAATCTTATCCCGTGATTAGAAAGCTTTTACACCTGTTCGCTTTTACCGTTGCACAAACTCAACGATTCTGTGGTTATATCTGTGTAACAACAGAATTGAAAGAATAAATACAAAACACCAAACTTTTGAAATGGAATGTCAGATTTAAAATCTACTTAAAACTAGTAAGTATTAGTATGGGCGACGGCAGCATAGGGCAAGGGGGGGGACTTGTACCCCCCTCCGGGATTTTTGTGCGTTGTTCTTTTCCCGCTTTTTTTACGATTTCCAGCATAGTAACCATACGCAGAAGTACTCTTTGCCCCACTCCCCTGGAAAATTTTCTGCCGACACGAGTATTAGAGGGAGGAGGTTCTTTTTCAGTATTTCGAAAGCTGTACAGTCGAGCCCGCTGAATAGAATAGTAAATTTGCCACGAAAAGTTACTCTGATAAGGTGGATATTTTTTTATTCGCATAGGTGCCGTAACACGGATTATAACAAACCATTGTTTTGTGAACAGTAATTTTCTGTTTAAAATATAGCAAATTTCTGAGCTAAAGGTCTAACCTGGTAACTATTTTGGAAAATTATTTAAAAAAAATACTGCTTAGAAAAAGTGGTTAATTATATTCCGCAATACTTGGCACCTGTGTATTCGGGATCACATAGACTATTTGCATCGGTTTCGTACATGGAAAACGCAGTGCCGGATTAGCTATACAGTAGAAGTAGCAATTGCTACGGGCCAGCGACTTTAGCTTGAAAGTTTTCGTTTTCTCCCCCCTCCCAAGAGAATTCTTTTTTCAGCAAAAAATAAATATGGTAATTCTTTCTTACTTTCTCCCTCTCCCCCGTTTTTGGGATAAGACAATTTTTGAAGCTCTAGTATGGAACTGTTAATCAGTTGTAGATAACTCATTGAAAGCATATATATAAACTTAATGTAGGTGTTGCATGCCTGCATTAGTTTGTCAACTGATTACCTAGGCGCAGTGGCGTAGAGAAGGAGGGGTGGCAGGGGAATTATCCCCAGGGCCTCATCTTGGTAAGGTGCCCCTATGTTGCTGTTTATATGTAATACTTAATTGCGTGTTGTCAATTTTGAAAAAAAAAAAGTCATGCATATTATGTCGCGGAAGTTTCAAATTAATTTTTTAAACAAAATTACAAAAACCAACTAGAACATAATCCAATTTGACAAAAACGAGGAGTGTTAGTGATTTAGTCTTCTTTTTCAAGAAAAGAAGACATTGACGGTGTTATTCAACAGTTTGCTATGACTAAAACTAGAAACGATTTATTTAACAAGATTTTTTTTTTAAAGACACATTGTTAAGGAATGTAAAAAAGGGCATGGCCAGAGGAGAGACTATGGGTCCACCCAACCTAATAAATTTTGAATTTTCCTTAACAAAATATTAAAGATCAGACTTTCTATGAGAAATTTTAAACTTTCCACTTTTTTGGACTTCTGAAATTTTTTGGCTGCCTGCTTGAATGGAAGTATGAATAACAATATTAATTTTTTCAATACTCACGAAACATGCTATGCAAAAATGTTGTTAGCGTTCCAAATAGAGTTTCACTATGGAGGTGACGGAACCTTCAAAACAAAATGTGGGTATTTTTTGGAGCATGGATGTGTATTAAAGTATAATACCTTTAAATTAATAATTTTAATTCTATTAATTATTTTCCAATTACTATTAATTGAAAGTTCCTTTAAATGATTAATAATTTCAATAACGAATAAATGATGATGTAGTACGACATCAAAAGCAGGGCCAGAGTTAGAAAAATCTTGACTAATAGGCGCAACTCGGGATGGGGCCCCTTGACATCCATGTAGGCAGTGTGAAATTTCCAGAGGTAAATGGCTGTCTGTCTGTGCCCTACTGTCGAAAGTCTGCACTTTTTTTTTCCAGAAATGGCAGCCGTCTGTTATCTTTCATAATGAATTTAACAAACAAAGCTAAGCTGTACATAAAATGTCTAAGAATTTACAACTTTTTTCAGCTCCTGGTTATAAATGCCATCCAATCATCGAGCAGAATGGCAACTTGTTTAAAATATTGTTTGAAAAAAATTGAAAGGATAGAAAGGTTATATAAAAATCTGCAATTAAAAAAGATTAAACTAAGAAAAATTGATTTCAGATGTTGCCTTGGGGGGACCCAACATTCGGGGCCCTAGTTAGTCCCGGGCCTAATGGAAAATCAGGGCCTAATCAAAAGGGTTTCTGGATAGCAAAGGGATCCCGAAGATTTTACCCCAGGGGCCCCGACCGGGCTCTCTGTGCCTCTGCCTAGGCGAAGCTGTATGAGTATTCTAAACACAGCAATAAGAGACACATACAAGAGTATATTTAACACACTGTGGAACAAAAAATGCAGTACCCAGAAAAAAATTTCACAGAGGGTCCAAATTGGGGAAAGGCAGATTTTTTCAAAAAGTCTTCATCATTATCTTTTTGTTGACAAAAATCGCAACTCGGAGGAGGGGGTATCCAGACCCTTGGCCCACACACTTAAGTATGACCTTTAAAAAGTGCATTCCTTATAAATAATGTTACCAGTTTGTCTTTATTTGAAGAATGAATCCCGAAATAAACAAAATATAGAATGAAAACTAAGTGTCAAAATGAAAGAACAGAGTCAAGGCCGGATTAAAGGGAGGGGGTCGGAGCGGGTGACCGCTTTTCCAGAGAGAAAATAAATTATTGTAAATAATCCTATTTCACTTCCTTAAAATGGATGTGTACGGAAAATGACTAAATAAAAATGACTCAATTGCAAAATGACTCAATATACAGGGGATTTTTCTTAGGATTTTCTCTGGAAAGTGAGTTGAGCTTCTGCATTTCCCCGAGACCTGAAATAATTAGGATGAGGAGGATCTTTGCACTAAGACAAGGTAACTCTGACACAGCCCATTGCTATTGAATACTAGCTATAACTGAAATAGCCAAACATATTTATTTATATACTATGTTTTCCAAAGTGTCACCATTTTAGTATCAGTTAGTCATAAAACATACAGTACATTATTAATTCGTCAACATCGAATGCTTATCACAAATTCGGAAGATGCAGTATGTCGATAGAGTTCTTCACACACAAGTGGGTTATATCAACACCTCCTAGATATACAATGCCTGAGAACAGAAACTTTTACGACATCACTAGATCCACTAAAATGACGCCATCACATATTTATTTTCACAGAGTAAAAGTATTCAAAGTTTGTAGTGAATTGTCTTCCGCATAAAACATTTTGATGATTTAAGATAAAAAATTTAATTTTACGGCAAATAAGAAATTTTAACTATCACTAATTATATAATATGATATAGAAATAGATCATAATAAAAAAATTTTTGGAAAAAGAAACACATTCTTCACGCCCGACAAACGTCGGAAATTTATTTATCCCTTCTGGGATTAACATAAATTGGAGAATGCGATGGAAAAAGTCGGGCTCTAATGGGTTGAGAACTTGGACTTATTGTAAGCTTGTGTTGCTGAGTAAAAATTGGTGGTGGAAAATTTTCCGTTAAACTCGGAAGAGTTGGCAGCTATGGTTTTATGCATAGGTGCCAAGTATTACGGAATACAACCAACCACTTTTTGTAAACCGTAAGATCTTTAGATATTTTTCCAAAATAGTAACTAACCCAACCGTTTCGCTTCGAAATTTTGCTATATTATAAACAGAAAATTTCCGTTCACAAAAAGTGGTTAATTGTATTCCGTTATGCTTAGCACCTATGGTTTTATGTTATGGGATACCTATGTATATAAACTCAGGACTATGCCATCATCAATCAAGTAAATTTTAAGATATTTTAGAATTTCCAATTTAAAAAAGTAATTACCACTTTCTAAATAAATAAAAAAAACTAGCACATTTTCATTTCATATTAATTCTGAAATCTAGCTCCATTCTATAAAGAAAGTGTGCGTGAATTAATTGCTAACGCTATATTAAAATTTAAATTCGTCTTTCACTGTCATACATATCAAACATAACATTAACATTTGTATTTTTCGTAAAAAACTAACCGCAAACTGTATTCAATTACATGTACAGTTTTTTACATATAACATGAAAATATTATCTTTTTGTTTAAATCCGTAAAATCAGTAAAAGTGATACCAAAAATAAAAATCCACATTTTAAAAGCGTGAAAGAAAAGAAAGTTACGATAAACCTAGAAGAGATCTCGGAAGACACACGAGTCTTGATCATAGCTACCAACTACTACGGAATATAATTGACCACTTTTTTAAAGTAATAATTTTCGCCTTAAAATACAGCAAAATTTTAGTACTACGCGTAGCAGTTGGTTACTATTCCGAAGAAATACTGAAAAAATATACTGTTTACAAAAAGTGGTTAGTTATATTCCGTAGTAGTTGTCATGTATGGTCTTGATCAAGATCATGTTTACAAAAAACTCGCATAATTTATCTTTTCTTGAAGCGTTCCACTGCCTTGATCACTTTGAAAAGAGAGGTAAGTCCATGAAGGATATTGGAAGAACATACTTGTAATTCAGAGACACCTTTAGGTGTTAGGAATTTGCTTCGATAATTAGTTTAGCAAGTTAGCAAGTTTTTTGAACGGAAGCTGTTGAGCATTAAGTGCGCGCCGGGAGATAAATGTTTTCAGATAACTTAGTACCTCAGATTATAAGGGTTACCTGGAAGTACCTCAGATTATAAAGGGTTAATATTCAAACAATGGTTACAAATAATGAGTGTTGAAGTTGCGTTTATATAATGGGTATAGACAAAAAGAGGCTAAAACAAATTAACTAATGTTATTGTCTGTTAAGAGAAGTACTTCGTATTTGAATGCAAATCCATTGTTACTTTTCCAAATCTGTTTATAGGTACGAATCGCACATGTGTGACTTGGTAATATTAACAATCCAGAGTTTTCAGACTATCGATGTAATTGGGCGGAAAATGATCCCTAGTGTTTAGGTTCTTACCTCCTCCTCACAAGAAAAATTAGATTTTCTATAGCAAGAATAGTATGTCTGTAAATAGTTCTGCCGACTTGCAAGAGTTGTATGTTGCTCTTCATTTGCACTATTGTTTCAGACACATATCGTACTGTCCCAAAGTTTTGTAATTTTAAATATTGGGAATAGAGGTGACTAACGAAAAAGTGATAAAATCCCGTATCTCCACTTTTATTGAATAGCTGTTAAGGTGACGATTTCTCATGGTAAAATTGCAGTAAGGTGTTATTGAACCAATGACTGTGAAATGAGTGAAATGAAATAACGTCCTTACTGAAAAGTTTTCATTTTATGAGTAAAAGTTCTTTGTAATCAGCTACATTTATGCAGAGAATTTTACGTAAGCCTCAAAGTTTTTGTTGTCTCAAAAGAATATAAACATTATTGTGATGCTGATAAACATGTTTACTTATATTTCTTTCCTTTCCGTCCCCCCCCCCTCCCCGTTTTTTTGGTCTACATGCCGAGAGTATTTTTTTTAGCTTTACGTCACGGCTCCGTAACATTTCGCAACTTGTACTTGAAAAGTAATGCTATCGGCAACAGTTGAAGTTCGTCTGTTAAAAAAAATAATAAATTGTTGACTGTAAGCGCGTATTACTTCTGCATGTCCTGTAAAGCTTAAATCCAATAAAGCTGTTTTTTTTCCCCTCTAAAACTGTGCCTTTCACTGAACTCGCTAAGAAGTTTAACGAACCTGGATTTATCTATCTGCATTGCCTTAATAAGTTGCTTTAAAGTTAAAATGCGACATATTCAATGAGACATTTATTTCGATCACATCATTGCTTAAACATTATTTATACAGGATAGTTATAACGTGAGGTGTTCAGAGCCCTCTACAAATAAAGTATTGGACGAAACAAAGCCAAATTTGATGATAGAACATAGTAGACCACGGGATTTCGATTAAAAAAATATTCACACCAAAAGTTGACAGCAGGGAAATATTGGTGCTGTTTATCAAATAAAAAACATCAATTGCGTGATCGTGTTACTCGTTGCGATTGTGGTTATAAAAGGAAAGGCTGTGAGAATGTCTTACCCAGGGTGCGAATTGAGGGGGGGGATGCCGGGGATCGTCCCCGGCTGAAGAAAGTAATATCCCTGGCTAGAGAAATATTAATGGATCCCTGCCAGGGATACTATTTATGCCCTGCTGGAGAAATGTTGAATTAATCTGTGTCCCACCCTACAAGTTCAACAATACCTAACTATTTTAACTATTGAGAATAGAAATTTTTCTTTTATTTACTAGACAAAGGAGCAAGTTACAAGCATGCCTTTGAAATAGATATAAACATTCCTGATTCCACTTCTCACTCCGTAACTGGGGTCAGGTTTCAAAGGAAGACTGCGAAATGAAGCACTGCTGTACCACTAGCCGAATATCAGGGTAGACGAGAATCAACATAGGCAGGAATATGGGCATAGAAAATCGGGGGTCGACTTTTGTTTGAATTTAAGTCACTTTTTAGACATGTTGGCGACTGCATTTGTCATGTAATACCTAATATATTGTGTGAGTGGAGCATTTACAGCTTCCTCCTTTTTCTTTCTTTCTGTTTTTTTTTTCTTTCTCAAATGTCCCCTGCTAGAGAATGTTTTCTCTCAAATGTCCCCTGCTGGAGAATGTTTTCTCTCAAATGTCCCCCCTGGAGAAAATGTTCAATTCGCACCTTGCTTACCATTCAGAGGTGAACTGATTTGAAGTAGTTTCAACTTTTGGCAGACTAGCCACTTAGTATCCCCGGCCTGGTTGTTGAACTATAGTTACTGCAGTTTCAAACCGTTAGATCATGTTTCGCAATTTTGTTATGGTCATCAGTCCTTTTCGTACCTTCTTTAACAGCCGAAATTTCAGAAGGTCAGAACTTGGAAAGGGATTCTCGTTCTGCTGGCAACAGAGATTGACGGACAAAGCATTGTCCTGTTAGGTATGAGCCATCGAATTTGACCTCAAAGTGATGAAAAAGCCAGCTGGCCTCAAAAACATGATGCAGCGATTTCAAACTACGGGAACTCTAGCACAACCACAGAGGCCGTGGACGAAAGGCGGTTAGTCTCCAAAATTAAGTTGAAACTGCTTTAAACCAGTTAACCTCTGAATTGGAAGATCAGAGGCTTTCTTGTCAAAGGACAACTGGCTTTCGATGGCTCTTACCTTATAGGGCCGTGCTTTGTTAGTAATCTGTATTATTAGCAGATCGAGAATGCCTTTACTGCCCTTCGTGGATTTCAGCAATCAAAAAAGTTACAAAAAAGACAGATGAGCATAGTAAACATAAAAAGCATTATGCAAATTTTTGAAATCACGGCCACTCTAGCATAGCACCCACGCAGATGACACAAAGGAGTTAGTCTGCAAAATGTTGAAGGAGTTACATCTGCTTCAAGTCAGTTGGCCTCAGAATGGTGAGAATTCTCCCAGCCTTTCCTTTTATACTCATGATCGCAAGAAGGAAGGCGATTATGCAAATTAATGAATTGTACTCTGTAAACAACGTCACCATTTCCCTAGTGGCGACTTTTAGTACTAATTTTTTTCCCTTAAAAATCTAAATCCCATTATCCGCCGTGTACGCTCATCGCATTTTGTCGTGTTTCGCTAAGTACTTTACTCGCTAGAGGGCTCTAAACACCTCACGTAACATTTTTAACCATAGCTGCCAACTACTACGGAAAACAAATCGCCACTTTTTTTAAACCATAACTTACAGCTTAAAATCCAGCAACATTCTTGCATTACGCGCGAGAGATCGTTATTGTTTTTCAAAACATACTAAAAAAATGTACTGTCTACAAAAAGTGGTTAATTATATTCCTTAGTATTTGGCATCTATGTTATAACCACCTTGTATTTTAGAAGTGAATAAAACACGTTTAATAGCAAATTACACCTGTTTGTGTCATGAGGAGGAATGCTCTGATAAGTGAACTTTCTAAGAAGCATGGGTTTCACGAAATATCTGATTATTTTTTCAAAATTTGATATTGTCAAACTAATTTTGAAGATGATTTAGCATAGGTTTATACCAATCCTTTCAACGAATTTTTACGGGATAGAGCAATTCGATAACTACCCCACCAGTTTACTAAGATGAAGTTTGAATTCTGATTTTGTCTTAAACGTTCGATCGGAGCTAAAAATCGGAAGTATCTGTCTATTTAACAATCAGGGGGGAGGGGGAATAACTCTTGTGACAAACCTCGAACCAAATCTATTACAGATGTGGCTTTTGGCTGCGAGTTAATAATCAACACAATATCATACAATGATAAAATGCTGGAGATAACCCATCAAAATGGAAACAATATTTAAGTTTGATTTGAACTTGTGATGTATTGAATTCTAATGATTGCGATAATAATGAATTTCACATCTTTGGGAAGAAAGTTAGAATTTAGGGGGAGCAATAAAGAGGAAGAGCCTTATATAACTGAGTAATTCTTTTGTTTTTCTAATAAGGTTACGAAAATTGCTCAGTGCTAGGATGACTAGATGTTCAAAAGATAAATAAAATAAAATAAATAAATAAATAAATAAAACTCTGTATGGCTTTAGTAATATCATGGTTCCAGAAGTCAAAATTTTTTTTACAGAACCCAAAATTTGTGATTTTAAGAATTACATAAACGCATGACTTCACTATGGTGTATTCTGCAGTCTCATCTCAAACCAAGGGCGGTTCTAGAGTTGCAGTCTGGGAGGGGTAATGATATTTTATAATTTTAAATAAACTCAGTGTCTCAGAGGAGGATTGACTACTGGGGAGCGCACAATAGAAAGGGGACCCTTCTGACTGTACAATACATTTCATATATGTAAACTAGCTGAAGCAGCCGTTCTTCGGACGGAATGGATATTGTCAAAACCAACAAATACAAATGAAAATAGTCCCGCAGTGGTCTGGGCGCTAAACTCCGTTCCCATAAGAACACAAGAACACGGCAAGTGAAGCAGCCTCCGGCTTGGCCAGTGCTTGGGAGGGTCATGTCCCTCTCGGCTCGTCCGCAGTGGAACCGTGTACGCTAATGGAGCTGGTGCACGTAAAATCCGTCGTGGCTCCAACGTCCTCTGAGTTGTTAAACGATACCTCTAGGGGTGCCGCTTTCAGGTGGTGGTTGGTCCCTCTTCTGGAGTCGGTTCAAAATTAGGGACCAACAAGTAGAAGTCCAACCCCCTCGAGGGCAATGACACCCCTCTTTCCATGTATAGTGCCGTCTATCCATGGACCCGACAACAACAACAAATGAAAATAAGTAAATACATATCAAATAAATTTTGGTTATATATGAAGGGTCCACGGGAAGAACGATGAGAGTCCACTTTTCGGCAATGTTGAGGTTTCTATTGCATACTGTTGTTCATTAGTGGCACTATTAATATCCGAACCCATAAGAGGAAAGAACAATGAGAATACATTGAAAAAATAGCCCAAAGATACAGTCTACTGGGGAAGAACGATGAGAGTCCATGAACGCCAAACTCTAAATACACTGATTTTTTGAAGAAGTTAACAATTTGTCTGGTTTCCTGCCTTCACGAGGAATTATATTGAAATATGTCATTTTAATAGCTGGAATTAAAATTTAATTTTTATTTTTATTGGTAGTAAAAGTATTGACACTGTTAGACTTGAAAGTTTATTTTTCGATTTTAGGAAAATCAGCTGAATTGGACTCTCATCGTTCTTCCCGTGGACCCTTCATATTTAATCGCCAACAAAAACTGTTTTAAAATATTCTTCAGGTATAGTCTAACTTGATTTTTTTAAAATACTGTTTGGAATGTGCATCATATTCCCCTCGTATTTGTCCTCTTGTTTTTCAAAATTGAAATCTATGTTAAAATTGCCTAATCTCTGCCACGCATATTCTAATTATACCTTTATTTACCTTTATTTCACCTTTATTTACTCGAATATAGACACCAATATTCCCATTAAATAAACAATACGGTTAGGCAATTGCTCAACAAAGATGGTTGTGTTTTGTTGTGTTGTGGGATTACCGCCGATTAGCAATACTTGGGCTCTAGGCCGAATGGCGGGGGGTCTGTCGAATGGCGGGTCTTTCTAAGGGGTCCTAACCTGTATTTACGCGAGGAAAGCACGGTTAAGTCGGCGGATGCGACCTGGTTTTGAACCAGGCATCTTCCGTCACCCAGCGCAGCGCGTTATGCGCTTGGCCACTGGTGGGGCACTCGACAAAGATGGAAGATATCGCTTCGGGTACTTATTTCTTTTATGCCAATTTTCGTGATACATCATCAAAAACGGCAAACCTTGGGGATTTTACTTGTTTAATCTGGCAACCCTTGAAACTTGATTCGCCCTTTCACCAGGCAGACATAAATCTTTGTCCTGAAATTAACAGCACCCAAGAGCTAAATATCTTAAAGAACACCTTTTTTTTTTGTCAACTTACCCTTTATAAGGTCGATTTTTTAAAACATTTGAAAAAGATTTTTATGAATTTGCGTTCGTTATATTTTAATCCAAGATTTTTATGGCTATCTTCATTTTCCTTCGATATATGAAGACAAATATGAAAATAACGTTTTAGCCCCTCACAACAGTTTGAACTGTAACTCTAAAAAACTCTGAAAATGACTGTTATGCATTCGTGTTAGCTACATTTTAAAGCAAGAATTTTGTGAATCTCTTTTTCCCTTTGAGATATGATGGAAAATTTGGAAACAGCATTTTGACCCCCTTTATGATGCAAATTCTAAAAAAATCTGAAAATAATTTAAAGGCATTTGTGTTCAGTGTATTTTTAATCAAGAACTTTAGGCTATCTCTTCTTCCTCTGACATATGAAAGGAAATATGAAAAGAAAGTTTTGGCCCCTTACACCCACTTGGGTGCAAACCTTTGACCCCCTTATCCCCGTTATGATGCGAATTCTAAAAAAAAAAAACCTGAAAATAATTTTAAATCATTTGTGTTCACTATATTTTTGAGCAAGAATTTTAGGCTATCTCTTCTTCCTCTGACATATGAAGGGAAATGTGAAAAGAACGTCAAAGAACGTTTTGGCCCCTTACACCCACTCGGGTGCGAATTCCAAAAAACCCTGAAACTGATTTTTAGGCATTCTTGTTCGCTACATTCTAAAGGAAGAATTTTATGACTATCTTTATTTCCCTTTGAGATATGATGGCAAATTCGGAAATAACGTTTTGGCCACTTATCCTCCTTTTCATGCGCATTCTAAAGAACCCAGAAAGCGAATTTTAAGCATTTGTATTCCCTATATCTTTAAGCAAGAATTTTAAAGCTATCTCTATTTTTCCTCTCATATATCGAGAGAAATGTGAAAGTAACGTTTCGGCCCCTTACGCCCGTTTGGGTGAGAATTCTAAAAAACCCTGATAACAACTTTTAGGTGTCTGTGTTAGTTATATTTTAAAGCAAGGTTTTTACGGTTGTCTCTTTTTTCCTCAGAGATATGAAGGGAAACGCGAAAAGAATGCTAAAGAACCCGTCTGGGTTCGAATTTTTAAAAATCGCTTCTTAAATGACGCCGGGCACAAAAGCTACAAGCTCCTAAAATTTCATGGCTGTACCTCCAGTAGATTTGGCTGGGCGATGATCGTCAGTCAGTCAATCAGGACATCTTCCTTTATATATGAAGATTAAAATGTTTAATTAATCATCAAATGTGAAATAAATGTTTAATTAATCACATAATTAATGAAGTATGTAAATACCGAAAATAATAACCTTGCCTCTTTCCCCCCCCCCCCCCCAATCGATCAAAATTATTGTTATAATTGAAGAGTTCCTATGTTTGCCATGTAGATAGTGTTATTTGTTTATTTCACCCATGCAGAATTCCCCATGCACCCCCCCCCCCCAGTGAATTCCCCATGCAGAATTATTTTTCACTTTCGTTTTCAAAATCCTGGGAGGGGTAATTACCCCCATTACCCCCCCCCCCCCGTAAAACCGCCAATGTCTCAAACCATAAGTGGAAAGTTCAATAGTAAAAGCCGCTCTATGCTGATGAATAAAAGATGAACGAATTAAGCTTCCAGAAATGCCATGAATGAAAAAAATAAATGAAAAAAAAATAAAAATAAAACAATAGAGAAAGAAAAAAAAACCACTTCTTTTGGGTGTGAGGGATATTTTTCTTTCTGAACTTTGTACAGTCTGATGTTATCCCTTGTCCTTTCCCCACAAAGAACTTAGGTGAGAACCGGTTTCCAGACACAACAAACCATCGTAAAACTTCAGAGGCCACATTTCCATTCCGCTGGTAAGTGTTTTAGCCTTTACTTTTTTATATTGAGTACATATATATTGCTATAGGAATAGTGATAGCCACAAAACTGAATAAGTTTTCGGATTGTCTTTTACTTTTTTCACTAATTTTTGTGGACAATGATTTTTACAAACACTTGCCTGTAGTATGTACTATATGCTGACATATTTCAAGCTTATCTTCTCAGATTAAACCCTTTCAACAACCTATTAAAAGCGTGTTCCTCAACCAACAGAACAACATAATTTTAAAATGATTTGTGCGTACTATCTAGTACTTCTTTTGACGTTTTGTAAATAAATTACATCACAAAAGTTAACTTAAATGTCACAGGCTGTTTAAAAGTTAACTCAAATGCAGGGAGGGCTTTAGTAAACTGATATTCTGACGATAATTGCTTTTTACTATATGAATTTTGTGTGAAATTTCGAGCGATGTTCATGTTTCAGTTTGGAAATTTTTAATAAGTTTGAAACGTTTGAGAGTTTGGAGAATTCTCTTTATAGAATTTCACGCACACACACAAATATGTATATTTCTCTTTTAATTTAATTTTCTGTAAATACATATATTGTGTATACTTAAACTCATGCAAATCATTAATAAAAAAATTGTTTCAGCAAAATTATTTACTTTTTCAAAACTTCCTGTTTTATAGCATTACTTTAATTAAAACTTCCCTTCCACTGAATAAGTGTGAATTGTGAATGCTCCTGAATATCAGTAGAATGCCGTGAATGTTGATTAAATTTTTAACCCTGTATCGAGGGTTTTTAGTTAAAAGGTATTTTTTATTTTGATCCCAGACACTCTTTCTGCTTTATTGGAAGATTAATAAACCGTTTTACTGTCGAGAGGTATTTAGAGATTTTTCTTTTTTACTAGAGCAGTATAGTCCTTTTCTGGCATGTTCCCTCTTTTTATATTTTAAAATGAATTTAGATCATGAAATAGTAATCATTTTACAGTTACCAGCGGACACTCTAACATTAATAACTTAAAATACAAAGGTATATTGAATTGAATCTTATAAGAGATCTATGAAGTTTATTGTAGATATTATACAACACATTTTTTTATAAGGATATGTTACATCCAATAACAATAGACATTTTTTAGCTAGTATCCTCCCCGCTTCCTTTAAATTGCTTAAAAACCTAACTGTATGACTTGAAGAAGAGTCAGACAGAATTTTTCTCTTTTCATGTACAGCAATTAAAAAAAATAATACAAAATATCCTGATTTACTACTTCTTTCAAAGGATTTACCAAATCGCAAATTATCCTATTTTTTTTCTTAAAAAATTGATTATGTTAAAGTAATTTAAAATAATTTTAGCTGATTTTTTAAAAGTAACTGTGAATATGAAAATGAAAAAAAAAATCATTGCTTTAGTTTGCAAGCATGCCAGTACCAGTGTCTAAACACTTGTATGCACACAGAAGCAGTTCCGTTGCCAAGATTTTATTTTGGTTAGAGCTGTGGATAAAATCCTACGCTAAATTTCAATTGTAAGCTAAATATCGAATTATAAGCTAAGTAAAGGTTCAGATTTCAGGGGGGAGGGCTTCATCCTCCTTAGTTCGCCCCCCCCCCCACGGGAAACGCACTTGCACAGAAAGAAAGTATGCTAATAAGTATTCATAGATTTTTAAGATATATAACTCTTTTTTTCATTACCGTAGAACCTTTTCCAATTACTAGTGCCGTGCATAGTATTTAGAAATGCTTTTGAGATGCACTTACAATAGTGTAGTTTCCACAGAGAGAATTAGTTGAAGCCCATTTTAATTCCATTTCAACATAACAAAATAATGTATTTTATTGATTTTTACTACAACATGCATCTGAGGGGCCAGTCAGTATGTAATCTCATCTTGCATTTATGGGATCGTGTAAAAGCATTCGTAATAGTGAAAGTGTATGGTCTTAATTGCTTTCACATTTCGGCGGTGCATAAAGCATATAATGATAGCTCGTTTTCATATTAATAGGGTGTACTAAGTAGTTATATTTCTTTTACAAGCAGGTTCAAATGAATTATAAATATATTTTATGAGTGGTTATAATATGTGGTATTTAACTACATTGGTTAAGTTCTATTTTGAACAAAACGGAATTAACATACTTCATTTTCTCTGCATTGTATATTTTTACCATAAAACTATTGGTATGGTATAAATATATAACTTTTATCGTAAGGTTTTCATGATCAATAAATTTGGTATGATTTATTTTTATTATTTACATTCACATTCAAATGCATTTTAAAACAGTTCTATAGAAAAAAAAAACCTCAGTAAGATCTGGTATAGGTAATTGGTTCCACCCCCCCACCCCCCAGTTGGTTTATAAATTAATTGCATTAGTACACAAACAAACTTCCTTATATTAATTCGGGCAATTTGTTTGATATTGCAAAGTATTTAGAGTTACAACAATGTTTTGAAGTATAATATTTCGATTCTCTTTTTTTCAATTGTTATACATTGTTTTCATTCTACTATAGTGAAATATTTAAGTATCTCTAAAAAGTTTTAAAAATGTACGAACATTTAATTTCTTCTTCTTTTTTTATATTTTTTTACCCTTTAGCTTTTTATTCCCCCTTTTTAAAGAACTTCAAAAGAAGTTCTAAAATTTGTTTTCATTTTAATTTTCCATTCAATAATTCTGCTCATATATTTTTTGTTATCTTAAATTGTTTAGTTTTTTTAAATTAGCTGTATACTTTTTCCTACTCCTCTAAGTTGCTATTGCTATTTTAAATTTTACTTTCTAAAATTGCACTGGTGTGCAGAAATTAAGTGCGAGGTGTTTTTTCCTATGCATCGTATTGCGGTGCAGCAGTATGTAAAATCGATATAAATCTTACCATAACTTAATCATACATAGCATCATAACATATAACTTTTATCGTAACTTTTATCATCCTCAGCATGTAAGAATTTGGGAAAAGCAGGCCCGGACTGGGAGGGAGGGGGTCAAGAGAAGGGGGGGCCCGGGTTATTGTGTAACCGATAAATAATAGGATGTGTTAACTTTCGGAGTATGGGGGAGGTATGGTGTTATTATTAATTAATTATGATTGATAATTAATGCATTCATAAAATATTGATCTATTAATTCATATGCGTCATTCATATTAATTAATCCCTTGTTCATTCGGAAACCCTCACTCAAAAAATTTTGAGAACTACATTTAAAATGAAGTGTTTTGAAGTCTTCTGGGGCGCAAATGCAGCTGAAAAAAATTTTTATGTGTCAAATTTCATTCAAGTGCTATCAGTATAGCACTTTTTTTTTTAATTTTCTTTCTTTTTTCTGTTTTGGGAACTGGGCACCCTGGCCAGTCCGGGCGTGGGGAAAAGTGTTCAAAGGCTTGAAGGAAAGAAAAAAAAAATGAAAAGAATTACAATTCCGAATTTTCCCACTTCGTCCTTAATTTTTACACACCAGTGTAGTATCTACGCTGCATTTTTTAATCAACTATGCTCTTCCCGATTTTCAATTTTTTCTATTTTTCTACTCAAATATTTTAAAGAGAGAAAGACAAAAATCTAGGCTTTCACTAAATTTATTCTTTCTAAATATAGTTTTATGTAATTTTACCAGGAACAACTTCCTTTATGAAACCGGATCTTAACGTATAGATAGCAAGTTCCGCCGGGCTCATGAGGTAGATAGTAGAATGAATTAACCTTTCTGAACTAAGTGTATAAAAGAAGCACCTGTAACAGCGGAAAGATATCCCGATTATCAGGTAAATATACCGTATGTTTTTGAATTATAAGTAACCTCAAACTCTTTTTATTTAAAGAGTTTGTTTGTAGATTTTATTCTTATGTAATAAAAATATGATTTTAAATATGCGTTCTTTATCTTAAATTATTAAATAAAAATAAAACTACAACGATTTTAATGCTAAAATGTATTTATAAGATAATAAAAATAAAGTTTTATTTACAAATAAACAAAGTTAATAATGTGGATTTTTAGAATCCTACTAGACCTTTCATTTAAGATATGCAATTGCAATATTTAAAAAAGACTTTTAATAACTTAAAAATCTTAACTGCGTAAAAAAAACTGATTTAACCGTAAACAAGTGTAAGTGTAAAATGTATGACAAGAAAATTTTACTAACAGCGTTTGTGTTATTCGTTTTTGTGCAACTAATTAAAAATTTAGTATTTCGGTTAAAACTCAACATTTTTTCCTTTTTTTATTGAAGTAAAGTAGTTTAGAAAATTTTTAAAAAATGCTTTTTTTTATTTGATTAAATATTTATTTATTTAGTCTCCCAGTCCTATATATTGGGTTGGCAACAAAGTAATTGCGTTTTTCCGTATGTCAATATTTCGCCTGGCCAAAACTACTGAAGTTAATTATGCGAAATTTGGCACGTACGTGAGTTCTTCAACATAGGTGCTAGATCAGAGAGCATTTTCCAAAATTCGTAATCTTAGGGGGGGTAAGGGGCCAAAAAGTTCTTTTTACATATCCCGCGTGATCTCAAATAAAAATAGAGATATTCGTGAAATTCTTTCTGTAAAATACAGCAGTCACGAATACCTAAAAATTAATTTCAGGACATTTTTAATATTGTCCTCTAAGGAGGATAGAAGCGAAAAAAGGGGGAGGGTGGCCATCTTTTATGGACGAAAAATAATACTGCCAGTGAAATTCTTACTTTAAAATGTAACAAATATGAATCGTATGTTCAGGCACAGCTTACCTGTAATTAAAAACTTGTTGAAAACTTATTTGCTTGAATTTTATACAAGAAAACGCAGTTACTTTGTTGCCAACTCAATATTATTTAATTGCCTGAGCTTTTTTAATGCAAAACTGCTGAAATGTTTTTCTTATGTGTACAATGATAGAGTTTCTTAAGTAAATTTTGTAACTCAAAAGTTATTTTTAAAATTAACTTTCTACAGAATTATGGATTTATTCCTTTCATTTGCTGAGAATTTTCCATTAATCTTAACTCCCCCATCCCACCCTCCTTAAAATAAAAATAAATAAATAAATAAATAATAATTAGCTAGATTGTTTCATGAATGGGTCTTACTGGTAACGATAAAGTTTTAAAGATCCTAAATATAAGAATTGTAAATTTTTAGAAGTGAACAGAGAGTATACATTTTCCCCCTTATTTTGAGAATTGCGAAGGATTTGAAGAGGTACTCCCGCGAAAAATTACCTTTATTTTTTACCAAATGGAAACAAACGGTGTGCTAGGCAGCTTGAAAAACAGTATAATATAAATTGTCCGAATGTTACAATGTCTAGGCTTTTCTCAAAGCCAGTGACTAAAGCATGCATCTATCAGAGTACGAAACATTATTCATTGCATAGAACGCATGCATTTTATCACTCAGACATGAGTCGGACTTAATGTGTGTGTTGGTAAAAAAAGTTCAGATGGTCATCAGTTCAAAAGAATTAAACAGGAGTAAAACAGCTAAACAATCCTTTTGGTGCTATGTAGGATGTCTTCGGGAAGTGTTTGCTCTTATTGTATATCTACATTATATTTTCTTTGTTTACTCATACTATCAAGGATTTTATACCAACTTTAAAGAAAATTACAAAAAACTGTCACTGTACCAATAAAAAATATTAAAAACTATATCCAGAAAAATAACAGTGTACTGACTATGCAAATTCGGACATTAACTGCAAGTTAAGACATGAATGCTTAAGAAAATGGTAATTTACTACTCCTTACATGTGCGATACACATTACTATTTTCCTTTCACAATTTCACAGCCAATAATGTTAGGTAAAATGTGTTTATACAATGAAAATCCTTAAAAATAGAGATATCGATGATATCGGGAACCACATTTGTTTTGCTAACAGTAGTTGTGTGATAAATTGTTTTGCTCTCTAACAGTAGTTGTATGATAAATGTTTTTCCTAAATATGCAAGTTTTCCATTTAATTCGAAATCTTTATTCTGAAAATAGTGCAATCTTGCTATAAACAAATAGTGATCAAAAGAAGAACGTATTCGGAATGTTAAATTCTACCAATGAAATCAAATTTCTAGATTTCGTTCATGTATGTAAAAGTCAGAAGATTTCATACTTGTAATTGCAAATCTAGAACAGCGAATTGGTCAAAAGACGTACGTTAAAAGTCGAATTTGAAACGTAATGACACAAAATTTCTTCTGCAAATTGGAAAAAAAAGGGGGGGGATTTCAGTTTCTAAAAAAAAAAAAAAAAAGATGCTCCGAGAAAATTAATAAAATGCAACTGCATATATCATTGAAATTTTCCAAAGATCGTAAGGTAACAAGATTTTTTTATGCATTGTTTTAAATAATAATCCAAATATAAATATCCAAATGAGAAGTTAAAAATTATTTAGTTTTCATGCTCATATCTCTTTTAATACTTTTTAAATTTTAAATTTTCTTTTGCTATTTCTCGGTCACTGGGTCACTCAATCGCTTTTTAAAACTAAATATACTTGATGTATGTTTCTTACATGAAAAGAAACATTAAAAGTATATACAGGGTGCCCAGTAATTAACCGAAAATTTGAAACTGCAATAACTGTTTACTGGGACGTCATACTGACGTAACATTTGGTGACACAACACTACGCGGTATACATTTTACGAAGTAATTTTGAGCAAGTTTGAATTAATAAGAGTTTTCAATTTGTGCTCTGACAAGCACTAGACAGACACGAAGTTGCAAGCAGTTTTCGGTAACAGTTCGCGTCTTTGCAAACAGTTTACAGTAGTAAAATGCCGAATTTGACCATCAAACACGGAATTTAAATTTTCTGCTAAAATTTCGACCATTGCTTCTGAAATTTCGTTTACCACACTGCGAACTGTTCGTTCAGTTTTGGACAACTATGATCTTACCCAGCAAACACACACAGGTTCTCTGAACGTCTATTAATGTTCAGAAGACTTTTTCTGAACGTTAATAGACGTTCAGAGAACCTGTGTGTGTTTGCTGGGTAGGCTTCGCCGTATTGTTGCAAATAATGGGAAGCACTTCGAAACTCATGCATTAAATTAGAATAAGTGTACTTAGACGTGGCGTAAGTATTTTTCTTTTATCTATTCTCAAACTTTTACTGAGCAATTATAATTTTTTGGTTAATTACTGAGCACGCACCCTGTATATTTACTCTGTCTATTCCTAGTTATCATTTTGAGTGGTTACGTTTTAGACAAAATACAACCCTCATTACAACAGACTAAGAATTATAATAAAACAACAGCGATTTGGTAATCAATTGTATTATTATTGGAACCAGACCATACCCTTATAATTTTTATGAGTATATCCTAAAATAAAAAATTTGCACATACACAAATACAACACAAAAATAAATGCTTACAGTCCGAAGCGTATCATGTAACTTTCACACCATTTAATCAGATAAACAAATGAAATGTTAAGTACTGATAAAATCGGCTGTTCAATATTTTGACAGTTTTCAAGTTGATAATCTGTGAACGAATTGTTGATCTGGAAACCAGAAACACGATCAAAACTGCGTATCAAATAACTGCAGATAAATTTTTCAGTTTAGGCCTATCTTTTTAAAATTTATTTTCTTATTAAAAGTTCAATGGCACACGGAAGACTGCATTTTATCTAGAAGATAAGACACACTTTCAAGTATTTGCATCCTTAGATGGAGTTATATTTATAAATTCATTTGTTCGATTATTGAATTTCAACCCTCATTTACAGAAAAATACCATTCGAATATGTCTGGAGTAATTTTTAGCACATTCCAAGAAAGTCGAAATGCATATAACTTCAGACTGTCACTCCCTCTGGGATTTTATGCTTCAATACTTACACTTCGTACAGGGTTTCACAAAACTTTCTTTATAAATTTTTAGGTTTGATAGCGTACTCAAGGTGATTCTAAGCATATAAATATAAGGTCGCAAACACTGTATCCATTCACCAATTAATAATCACATTAAAAGAATAATTGAATTAAATAATATTTTTACACTGAGTCTCAAAAAATTAGAGATTTGTTCTCCGAAATTCGCGACATTAAAAGTGAAATGTGATTTCGATTATCAGTTTCATATTAATGTTTTTCTTAAAAATAAAACTACAGAGGGTGTTCACGCATTTTTAGAACGATTTCGATAAAGAATTTTAAAAAAGTAAATGTTTCAGAATAAAAATTTTTGGCAACAGCTTATTATTTGAAATAAGAAATATCGTCTGCTTTAAATTTATTCTTCTTTCAAAATGTCATGTAAACAAGCTGTGGATTGAAGGATATGTTTTTGGGCTTTCCGAAGAGAAATATTCTTATTCCATAATTCAAAAACGTTGTGAAATGCTTGGTATTAAAATTTCTAAGTGCAAAATAAGCAACATTATTAATCGGGAAGGTAAAAACCGTCAATCATTATTTCTACATGGAAAGAAGACTCTAAACGAATATCCGAAAAAGGTACGTACTGTTTCAAATGTTTCTAAAGTGAAATCGCTGGTAACAAGAGAAAATCCGCCAACACAGAGATAAATTGCAAAGTCTTAAGATACATCTGTAGCAGCAATAAATAAAATATTAAACCACGATTTACAACTTAAAAAAGCTAAACAACATAATATTCACCAGCTTTTGCAGAGACATGTGGCTCAACGCAAACTTCGAAACGTCATACTTCGAAAACTACCATTGCATTCCTTGAAAAAATGAAGACTGATACAGGTATTGCATATATACCTTTTCAACATATTCCTGCGAAGTCCCCTGACGTTTCACCTATGAACTATTGTGCCTTTGGTCTGTTAAAAAGAGCTCTTTTTAAACTCAAACTCACCACCATAGATGGACTATGGAAAGTACTGCAAGAGGAATGGAAAGCAATACCTCTGTAAATTTTATGAAAAGCTCTTCTATCATGGAAATCACGGTGCAGACTTATAGTCCAGAAAAAAGGCTATCAGATCGAACATTTAAAAAAATAGTCTTTACATTTTAAATATTAATTAAGTGGCCCCGAAATCGTTCTAAAAATGTGTAAACACCCTCTGTACTTTCTAAAGAAAAGAAAATTACTTATTCTTCAACGCTTTTTTAAAAGTAATTGCGCCGATGTAGTTGCTTCGTTAAGGCAGAGTACTCTAGGACTATCAACAAAAGTGAGGAAAGTCTTGGGCAGAGGAATTTTTACTGGGTTCTGACGCGTACCCACGTTACATCGGGAGAAAAACGCCCAAAACTCCAGAACGTTAGATCGGCAGGCGAGCTGTCAGCAAGAACACTGGGCCTTCATACTTCAGTCAATCACCAATGTTCAGTGTATTATCCACTCGCCTATTGGTTGGTTGCAGTAATGTAGAAAGCTTACATTTTCTTCATGTCTTGGTATACGCTGTTGTTTCTTAAGGTTTGTAAGATGGTTTTGAAACACCGTGCTTAGACAGTCATTTATTTGTTTATTAAGAACACACTATTAATATATTGTTGTTATATCCAGGTAGCTTAGAGATATTGGTCAATATCAAAATTGTAATATTGACAAATTGTCATTTTACTTCAACGTAAGCGTGCAGCTATTATTTTAGCCCTTTGAAACGTCAAGATATAAGTTCTCTCTTACCGAGAGGCTCGCACTGTGCAAGGGCTGTTTTGAACCTGACTTTTTTTTTTGTATGTCAGGTTCAGACAGCTAAATTGATCCTTCTTCTGTTTAACGGAAAATAGTTGGTCCTTTTTGGTTGTTTTTTTACCCCGTGTGAACTTGCAACACTTCCTAGATGTTCAATAGGGTGGATCGAAAGAAAGAAATTTTTATTTTAATGACGTTGCAAAAGTTGGACATGGCAAAAGTTGCCAAATGGTCAGGTGAGAATAAAAAAACAAAAAAAAATCCCTTCAGGTGCCTCACTCGCTCCAAAAACTCAATTGTTTTTAAAAAAGAATGTTTATATGTATGCAATGGCTTGGTGGCTTGGGTAGCGTGATTTACCAAATAACCAGAAGTATTTTTCCATAAAAAAAAGGTTTTTTATAGCATTCACTACAGACGCTCCGAAGTAAGAGCTAACTAGCTTTTGCCCGCGCTTCTGATCTGACGTTTCTATATTTTCCCTGACAAAAGAATGAGACAACTCGCTTAACCCTTTGAAGCGCAAGAGTTTTCATATCAATATAGAATACTAACTGAATTGACTGCCCAACACTGAAAAAGTGCAGTCGTTGACATCGATCCATTTAGCTACCTATACCATGGGGGTCGATCGAAAAGCCCATCTGGCACAACAGAGCTACAAAAGTTTTACGACAAAGCTGGCTGTGCGGTCGTACAGCCACCTGTGTCAAAGAAGAACATATTTCTTTAATACAAGAACCAAGTTGCATTTACCTTGGGCATCTAACTGTTTCATCGTGACTTGTGATTAACATTAAGAATAGAATATTAAGCTTTTTTAATCACAAAGGTATATCAACTTATTCACTTTTAGCAATGGAATGCGATGGGACAATCATCAATACTGGTACAAAGACAGAAGTAATAAGTCTTCCAGAAGCTGAGTTAAATCGTGCAGTTCAAGGGTGTAGGACGTGTATGTTGTATGTTGCATCTTAACGAAATTCTTTAACGACATCTTTTGGTTTAGCTTGATGGTCCCATAGAATTTTTTGGTGCATTTAGCAAGTTATCGCAAACTTGCTATACACTTTCTGTAACTAAATCCTGTAAAATCAAGGGAAATCCATTTCCAGATGTCGATAGGAGTATTTCGAGTACAGATCAACGATATTTGTTGGATATGTTGAAAGTGGCGTCTTCAGCAGAATGCGTCGAGATTTAGCTGCTATTCAACCAATACTGGTGGTGCATTCCAGGTGGTTGACAAACGCTAACTGAGTCTTTCGTCTTTATGCAGCAATTGGAAAGCCTTCCGAGAACTTGTTACATTTAGTTACATATAGTAAGTTAGTTGAAGGTATACGTCCAGTATGGTTCCACATAAAAGGAAAGCCATTGTGCATTGAAGGTTCTAGACACTTGCGGAAGCCAATTATGTCCTCGAGATATATGAGATACCTCGAAATACCTAAAAAAATTGATGAAGCTGTCATCCGAAGAAACGGATTTTTTTGCACATACAGGGAATTTGCTTCTAGCTATGTTATATGATGATAGAGATACTATTAGAAAATTAGCTTACCATAGGGTAATTTTTGCCAAAAAGAGAATCAGAATACTTCATCTGTGGGAAATTTTCGTGTGCTAGTAATAAAAATTCAAGCAACTGATTATACAGATTTAATTTTTTGGAATAATAATAACGAGCGGCTATAGCCTCCGGTTTTTGAAAGACATTTCCGATGAAGATTTAAAAATATTCCTGTCCTAGGAGATTGCTTCAGGGAAATTCACCCATGCCACACACAAGGAACTGAATGCTGTGTAAAACTGGTAACAAAGGCTGCATCTATTGTTTGTGGAGAAGAAAGGAGGGATGGATTTATAAGATCTAGGTTCGCGAATCAAGGAACATAATGAAATCTTTTAATTCAAAATCAGAGTTTAGATTGAAATAGTTTTCTCACGCGCTAATTATATCACATATTTTTTGTGCATTCGTACTTCCAGGTTTATTTTTATCAGTTAAACAGTACCTACAAAAATACACCTACCACCTGTAGTTTTCATATAGATACTTTTAAGACGTACCAGAAATGTTTATATTTTATTACCTGAGTACTCTTCCAAATTTATAAAAAATGATTACTTTTTTAATACACTTTTTAAAAATTGACAATTTTAAACTATTTTTCGGGTGTTTGGGGCACAGGAAGATATGAATGAAAATAAATAAAAACACATGTATAAACTAATGTACCCAAGTCACAACTTTATGATCATGCGCCAAAAGCCATTTCGAATATTATTATTTTCTTTTCGTAAAATTTCAATTTTAAACTGTATTTCAGACACTTGGGTACCTCAAGATGTAGATAGATTTAAAGAAAGAATTACATGTAAACTAAAATACTCAATACGCAACTTTCCCACCCTAGGTCAAAATATATTTCGAAAAATTCTTTTTTTCCTATACTTTTCGATCCACCCTAATATACAATGCCTGAAAACAGAAACTTTTACGTAATCACTAGGTCCACTGAAATGACGTCATCACACATTTATTTCCACAAATGTAAAAGTATTCAAAGCTTGTGGGGAATTTACTCCAACATTAAACATTTCGATGATTTAAGATAGAAAATTTTATTTTACGACAAATAGGAAAATTTAACTATCACTAATTATATAATATGATATAGAAATAGATCATAATAAATTATTTTTTATCAGAAAGGTTTTTTAATTTTGATCTTCCAACTTAAGATACTTTGTAAAATTTGTATCATTCACCAGAAACTTAAATGGTTTTACTTTGTGAAAGTGAAACTTTGATGACGTCATCTTAGAAGACGTATTGATGACGTTAAAACTTCAGTTCTCAGGCCTTCTATATCTAGGTGATGGAACGTTGGCGTGGCCTGACCAACACCTCCTAGATATAGAAAGCCTAACAACTGAAACTTGATCGTCATCACTAGGCCTTCAAGTAGTGACGTCATCACAGTTTTACTTTCACAAAGTAAAACTATTTAAAATTTCTGGTGAATGCTACAAATATTAGCAAATATCTTAAAATTAAAATTAAAATGCCATCCTCATACAAAATTATTCATTACGATCTATTTCCTTGTCATATTATCTAATTAGTCATGGTTAAAAACTGCCATTTGTCGTAAAATTATATTTTTTATCTCAAATTATTAAAATATTGTTATTTATGAGTAAATTCACCAGAAGCTTTCAATAGTTTTATTTTATGAAAATAAAACATTTAAATGCAAGCCGAATGCAAGCTTTTCTACACACTCCGTATGTTCTACCCCACGAAACTGACAATTCCACAGTTTCTGAAGCACTATTCGCGATTTCTGTTCGAATGCTTTTCGAGATTTTGAGAATTAGCTCGAATCTACTTTAATAATCCATTGATTGCAGTAATTTTCGTTATGCCCATGACTAGGATGAACCATATTTATTAACATTCAAAACATGTTTGTATTAAGGTTAAAATAAAAATCAAATACTATGTCCATAACACATATACTTAAAAAATTACTAAGAAAGTCTAGCGCATACTAGTTGTAGTACCATTTGCATAGCTGCCAACTACTACGGAATATAATTAACCACTTTTTTTAAACAATAACTTTCGGCTTAAAATATCAAAAAGCTTTGCACTGTGCGTGAGGGCTGGTTAATTTTTTTTGAAAAAAATTGAAAAAAAAATATATACTGCTTACTAAAAGTGGTTAATTATGTTCCGTAGTAGTTGGCCCCTGTGCATTTGGAGCATTTACTTTCGGACTTGTGTTTTGGTTTCCAGAATCTGATTATAAATCCTCGTCGAGTAAACGGGACAACAGTATGGAAGTTTTTAGTCTTCCTAATGTTACTCTCTTACCCGTCATCAATCACTGCCACCTAGATACAGAAAGCCTGAGCGCTGATGCTTCGACGTCATCATTAGGCCTTCGAATAATGACGTCACCACACTTTCATTCTCATAAAGTAAAGCTATTTCAGATTTCCGGTGAATACTACAAATATGAAAAAGTATCTTAGGTGAAAGATAAAAATTAAAATACGTTCGTGACACAAAACAATTCATTGTGATTTACTCCCTTATTATACACTGCTGGCCACCCAAATTGCAACACCAAGAAAAACAAGAGATATCACAACAAAATTTATTGTGTAGATAACATGTTGACCAAGTAACAAATGATTAAATTTACAGCATTCTATGAAGCGTGGTTCCTGCCAAAATCAGTACCCAGAGTAGCCGCCGTTGTTGGAGATCACAGCTGCCACACGCCTCGGCATTGATTCAAAGAGACTTTGAATGTGTTCTTGGGGTACAGCAGACCAAGCAGCTTCCACACGTTGCCAAAGTTGATCTGGTGTGACAGCTGGGGATGAACTCTGGGTCAGTCGTTGAGCAACCATGGACCACATGTTTTCTATCGGCGAAAGATCCGGAGAGCGCGCCGGCCAGGGAAGCAATTCAATCTGGTGATTGACGAAGAACCCTTGGACAATGCGTGCCACGTGTGGCCGTGCATTATCCTGCTGAAATATGGCTGTTGGCAAGCCCTGAAGGTAAGAAAGGACAACTGGCTCCAACACCTCGGAGATGTAGCGCTGGCTGGTTAAAGTACCGGCAATGCGTACTAGAGGAGTGCGAGAGAGATATCCGATACCGCCCCATACCATAATACCCGGTGCAGGACCAGTGTGACGGTGCATAATGCAGCTGTTCAGCATCCTCTCTCCACGGTGTCTCCAGACTCGAATCCGACCGTCGTGGTGTTGCATACAGAAGCGTGACTCGTCAGTAAAGAGAATTTCATTCCATTCTGTCGTCCACATCCTTCTTTCATAGCACCATTGGCGGCGGAGACGTCTGTGGTTCCGCGTCAGAGGTAGACAAAGCAACGGACGTCTTGCGGACAGACCATTCTGCTGTAAACGACGTCGAATGGTACGCGCAGACACTGGATGATGCGTTACAGACTGAATCTGCTGTGATATGGTTCGTGATGTGACTGAGCGGTCCGTCACTGCCATGCGTACAATCTGCCTGTCATCACGTGACGTGGTGCACTGAGGTCGATGCGGTCGATCACGTCTGTCCGTCGTACCCTCCTGCACCCAACGATCACATATCCGCATCACAGTTGTTTGGTTTCGTCCAATACGACGACCGATTTCCCTGAAAGATAACCCACAATCTCGGTATGCCACTATCCTTCCTCTGTCAAACTCGGATACTTGATCAAAAGATGATCGTTGTTTCCTACGAGGCATAATTTATCGTTTTTTTGAAAAAAAAGCAAGAAAAACACAATTGCTGTACTTGAAACCGTCGAAATCTCCAAGCCTTAAATAGCGCTTTGAGGTGGCGCCACAGGCGCGCTTGATGTGCGTCTGCGCTGAAATTCTAATCATTTGCATATCTCACCTCAGCTAATGCATGTTGTAAATTTCATATTATTTGCATGCTTCCTTCAGGGTGTTGCATTTACGATGGCCAGCAGTGTATTATATAATTAGTTACAGATAAAAACTGCTCTTTTTTGTAATATTAATTTTTCTATGTCAATTCATCAAAATGTTGTTATGAGAGAGTAAATTCACCAGAAATTTCGAATAGTTTTACTTTATGAAATTTAATCTGTGATGACGTCACCTTTAGAAGGCCAGTTCATGACGTAGAGGCTTGGTGACGTTGCAGCGGTTAGGCTTTCTATGTCTAGGAGGCAGTGCATCAATCCAGTTTTAACATAGAGCTCAGTGGTTAAAACAATGCAATTCAAGAAAATTAACGATTTGGTAAAGCTATCTCTGTAAAAAAAATTTCCGGCGCACCCATCTCATATTAATAATTCAATTTTAAATTGTTAAACCAATATCTATTTATTATATCTGATGGTTGGCCGAGTACCTGTAACCTTCCTAAACACACTTAAAAACACTTGTAGAGCATAAAATGTTTAATAAGAGTTTAAAAAATACAGAACTGGAACATGGGTTAAACAGAATTATAGCTTAACAGGAACAACATGGGGTAGCTGTAGCGGATCTCAGCACTTTTGCTGTCTTCGGCTCGCTTCGTCTCTGCTCGATTGTTCTCAGAATCGCCGCTATCGCCTCTCATCTTTTCTCTTTCGGAAGGGCGGTTTTTGAAGTCCAGCGTATGGTGACGTCACACTTTGCCACTCCCAATCTCACATATTTATACATTTATTTTCTGACCAGAAAAAAAAACTTTAATAACGAATAGTAATTCTTAAAATACCTACAAGGAAGTTTAAGCCAGTAATCTCCCTTCTAATAACAAACAGTTCTTGAGGCCATTTTCATAATGTAGCCCGAATTTAAAAGAACAGTGTTCGTAGAATAGCCTGCCGTTCTAGACTATCGATCCTGAAGCAATTTTCAAATGCTGCTTCGAGTTTATTATCAGTTTTTCCAAATAAAACTCGAAAACTACTATTGTAATCGAAGATGTTGCCAAACGTAGAAGGGAGGCCCTTGAGTTAGTAATAAATATCAAGCCTCTTTTGGGAAAAAAAAAGTTTCTCCCTTTTCCCCTCCCCTTTTTTTTTCCTACCTCCCGAAAATGTTTTTCATGCTACGTGACTAACTGTAGTGAAATCTGTAATTTTGGTAAACACTGTTTTTGTATTTAGAACTTTTCAACAATATGTTACCTTATTGTTTTTGCACTAACTCTTTTTTAGACATTATCAAACAATGTACATCCTCAGGACTTCCCCCCCCCTTTTAAAATAGATGCTAGACAGTAGAAAAAAATTTACTAGTTCTAATTCACTGCAAGAAACTAATTTACTCTTTTAAAAGGCCAACAGCATAGGCGCCACGTATTACGGAATATAATTAACAACTTTTTGGGAACGTTAAATTTCTGTTTTAAATACAGCAAACATTCCCAGTTAAAGGCGTGGCCTGGTAGTTATCTTTTAAAATTATTTTTAAAATTATTTTTAAAATTGCTGTTTAAAAAGTGGTTAATTATACTCCGTAATACTCGGCACCCATGCAATCGTATCGATGTATACTCCTCACAAAATGTGGTAAGATATATTCCGTAAGGTTGGCAACTCTGCAGCTACATGAAGACTACCTTTCCGACCTCCGCATTGCTGTGCGATTTTTAATCCTAGTGTTGCGCAAACCTTTCCTGGACGTTTGCCTATACTTTTCAGAGTCACCCTGTACACAAAATCACTGTTTATCTACGCATATAACGAAGATTTTGGAATAAATGATTAAAAACCCCTTTTTGTGCAGAAATAAAATGCTTAAATTGTTTAGATTTTTAAAAAATATTTTGCTTGTACTTATTTAATAGGCACATTATTTTGCAAAAAGCGGAATATCTAAACCACTGTCACTAATAAAAAGAGAAAAACTTCTTTACATTGCAATTTCTTATCACTCTCCTATTAAATAAATTAGTTTTTAAACACCAGAAAGTATTAAACGAAAAATCGTGCTTGAAAATTTACTTAAATGTGTGTGCACGCATTGTGATGTCTGTCGGATAAGGGAACGTCAAGATACAAGCCCTCGCTTAACGAGTGGCTGGCATTGTGCAAGGATCGCATTAAACCAGCACCTACTACACATGGGAAATCCTGAGAACAGAAACGTTTCCGTTATCGCAGTTCCACTTTCACAAAGTAAAACTATTTAAATATCTGGTGAATGATACAAATTTTACAAAATATCTTAAGTTGAAGATCAAAATTAAAAAACTTTTCTGATAAAAAATAATTTATTATGATCTATTTCTATATCTTATAAATAAAAATGAAATTCTGTTTGTTTGTTTGTTTGTTTGTTTGTTTGTGGATTTGATTTGTATACAAATACACAAAAATGGACCTATCGGCCTGAAATTTAGTACAGATATGTAAAATAATATAGAATAACTCATAGTCCACTTTAAAACTTTGAAAGTCCACCCGTTCCCGGAATTTAAGAGATTTTTTATGCTCTTCACGCAAAAATCTTTCCGTAATTGTAACCCCTGTAGTGAAAAAAGTGTGAAATAAGGATCGTGGTTGCCATGTGTGGCGATTTTGCCGAATAAAATGTCGTTCGTATACAAATCCACAAAAATGGACCTATCGGCCTGAAATTTAGCACAGATATGTAAAATAATATAGAATAAATCGTAGTCCACTTTAAAACTTTGAAAGTCCACCCGTTCCCGGAATTTAAGAGATTTTTTATGCTCTTCACGCAAAAATCTTTCCGTAATTGTAACCCCTGTAGTGAAAAAAGTGTGAAATAAGGATCGTGGTTGCCATGTGTGGCGATTTTGCCGAATAAAATATTTTAAATTCTCAAAGTAAAAATAAAAGAATAATAATGATTTTTTTTTGTTAGTTTATATTCGTAAGGTTATTTTTTTAAAATTATAATATCGTGTGCATGGGAAATCAGAGCAGGAATGTAATGCTTTACACGCAAAACAATAAGAATTGAAGATTTCCGAGGCTAATAGGTAAATTATTTTAGTTTGGCGAAAAAATAAAATGGCTCAAATGCCGATTTTGTGAAAGTGAGTTCTAGCGGTTTGCACAGATTTCGGCTTGGCGCAATTTATTGAGAGCTTAAGGAAATAGATTTTTGAAAACAAGTGCAAAGGTTTTATTAGAATACAGCGTTAAATTTTAATGATCCGTGAAGAAATAATGCATTTATTAAGGGATTTCAATTGATCTATCTCCAGAATTCTCGCCAAATGAGTACATTGATTTAAGTTGGGGGAATTCCGCCAAATTTCAGAAAATTGAAATCTTCTCATTTAGTACATCGGAGTAACGATGAATACAACACGTTATAGTTGATAATTTTAGAAAATTCGGCTGTATTAAGGGATTCAACTTTTCAAATAAAGGCTTGCTTTACTTTTTCGCGGTCGAACCATTTCCCATATATTATTGCTGCTAAGTCAATGCTTCGAATGATTTCCTGAAGAAACGCTTGCAAAATGGCGTATGTTGGCACTTTGGCGAGGCTTAGATTTGAAACTGGATTTTATTTGAGACTGGGATATATAATGACACTGGTTATAGATAAAAATGAATGTTGGTATGAGTGTATGAGGTTGAAAAACTCCAGCACCGTTGAGCACCGATGCACCATGAAATTTGGTTCACCTAAGTCTTTTATCATGGAGAAGCTTTTTATGCTATCCGTTTTCCTCTAACTTGCCACCAGGTGGCGCAGCAGAACGTCGAATTCTATTCCGTTTAGCCGTTTGCTATGCGAATATCGTCCAACCGATTTCGATGAAATTTGGTACACGCGAATATTAGAACACGGAGAATATTTTTCACTATCCATTTTGCTGTAACTTGCCGCTAAATGGCGCTGAAAAGCATCAACTTCTATACCGTTCGACTGATCGGCAAAAATATTTTATACTTACACATTTGAGCACGAAGAATATATTCTAACTGCGTTCCTTTTGATGTTACTCACCACTAGATGACACTGCAATGCATTATTATTTTAAGTCGCCACTAGATGACGCTGCAGCAGGCCAAATTCTTGACCATTCAAACGGTCGCTATGAAAATCAGTATACATAGCTATTAGAACAATGAGAATATTTTGGCGTTATCCATTTTGGTATAACTCGCCACTTGACGGCGCTGTAGCAAATCATTACTTTAATTAACTACTAGATGGCACTGCAGTGTATCACTTCTTGAGTGTGCAAATGATCGTTATGAAAATTGGTATACATAGATAGTTGAACACGGTCGCTATGAAAATCACTATACATAGCTATTTGAACAATGAGAATATTTTGGCGTTATCCATTTTGCTATAACTCGCCACTTGACGGCGCTGTAGCAAATCATTACTTTATTGAACCACTGGATGGCCCTGCAGTGTATCACTTCTTGACTGTGCAAATGATCGCTATGAAAATAGGTATACATAGATATTTGAACACGGGGAAGAGTTTGGCGCTATCCATTTTCCTATAACTTGCCACTAGATGTCGCGTCAACACATGAACTTCAGGACTGTCCAGCCGATAGTCATGAAAATTCGTATACATCGATATCTGAATGCGAAAAATATTTTCGCCGTATCCGTTTTGCTAAAACTCGCCACTAGATTGCGCTACGCCGCTTGGCCTTCTGCACCGTACAAACGATTGCCTTGCAATTCGGTATGCATGATTATTGGACACAATATAACGCGATATCCACTTTGCTATATCTGTTTATTACAATGAATAGTAATCACCACAAATCGTAATATCAAAAAGTCCATTCATTCCCGTGCGAAGAACGGGTACTTCAGCTAGTCATATTATATAATTAGTGATAGTTAAATTTTCCTATTTGTCGTAAAATAAATTTTTCTATCTTAAATCATCGAAATGTTTAATGCTGGAGTAAATTCACCACAAACTTTGAATAGTTTTACTTTATGAAATTAAATGTGTGATGACGTTGTTCTCGTGGACCTAGGGATGACGTAAAAGTTTCTGTTCTCGGCCATTGTATATCTAGGAGGTGTTGATTAAACCCAATTTTCCTATGTTAGGTGCAGACTTCTAAATCGATCCATCTATTTAACGGAAAGTAGTCATCTTTCGGTTGTTTTCCCCTCGTGTGAACGTGGCGGTCGTGGTCACAACAATAGTAGTACCGTTATGTCGGGCTTAGATGGTCACACCCCTCCTGGCCACATTTCTTTTTGGGTACAAAAGGTGTGATTAACTGTAGTGAAATATATAATTTTCGCGAACACAATTTTTGTACTTGTAGCTTTTCAAAAATACTTTACGGAATTTTTTTTGCATGCTTTTTTTTTTTTACATTATCTGATAATATAGATAAATGTCATACTTAGGATTCCCCCCCCCCTTTTACTGTAGATGTTGGACAGCAGAACGAAATTTAATTATTTTATTGCATTGCAAAAGACGTAATTATTTTGTTTTCATTAAATCTTATTTTGCTTCATTACTCATGCAAATTTCATATACCGTGCTCTATCACCAATGCGAACAAATCGCTACAGCGGGCCGAGAGAGATTAGAAATACCGAATCATTCAGATTACTGAGGTGGACGAATTTGTCGATGTAAAATCCTGTGTGTTTCACAACAGCATTTCCCACCCTTTTTACATGTGCGGACCGGCGAATATATAATAAATATTTCGCGGATCCGCGTCAGTCAAAAATAACAAATATTATATAAACATGTGTGTTATTTATTAAATCAAGTGTTATTCCAATATCAATGTTTAGAACGACATTTTATGCTGATTATTTTTTAATAAATTTGAAATACCCGGACTGACAATAATGTTTCGCGGACCAGTGGTTGGGAAACACTGTCTACAATATGCGCATACCTGCCAACTTTTACGGAATATAATTAACCACTTTTCTAAACAAAAATTTTTCGGGTTAGAATAAAGAAAAATTTTAAGGCTTATTGTACGAATTGCCTATCTTTTCAAATTTTTTTTTAAAGAGGTTTACTGTTTAGGAAAAGTCGTTAGTAATGATCCGTAAAGGTTGGCAGCTATGAATATGCACAATAACACCGACAAAATACTCTATTATTACAGGTTACTCAAAATGTTTGACACTATTAGATCATAATGTCAATTTTCTTTCATAAAAATCAGTATTTAAAAAAAATTCAGAACTTTCAATACTGCTTCGTTTCTTTTACGTTTTAGGAGTATGTATTTGCTGACAGGGTATTTCACTCACATTTGCCCATTTTATGTATCGGCTAAAATCAGACACTTCAGTTTCACGCTTCTAAAGCATTGAAATGCTAACTTTCATTTTCTTATTCATTTGTAATATTAACTTTCATAACGCTCTTGTATACACCGTCATCGGTTTTAAAAGCGAATTCATTCTCCTCTTGCCCTACACTCCATACTAAAATATAAGGTTCTTTCATTATAGCCTCATGAGTTATTTCGGCAAAAGCTGATATCATTTTTCGGCTGACGTCAACGTCACGTGTGTACTTTTCAAAGAGTCTTTATATTCCAACGATTGAATTTTCTGTGCGAATGATACATGACTGAAAAGTCTTCACCAAGCTGCACCTAGCTTACATACCAAGCTGCACCTAGCCTGCACCAAGCTGCACCAAGCTGCACCGTAGCCTGTATATCTCGTTAGCCGCGCGGAGTACCGAAGTTGTATTACTGAGAGAACACTGTATGTAAAATAATTTTGATGAAACATTGTAAGCAAAAGTAAGCACATATAAGAAATGTATGAACTTGCCGAAAAAATTTATTTAACTTCGATTGATCCATAAAAGGAAGCTTTTTGCCACTTTGTCCAGTTCATCGGTATGGAATGAGTAAATTTGATTCTAATACGTATATAGTAGTTGAGAGTTTTATTTATTTTTTAATCTCAATACTCATACGTAAGCATCCGTAAGTAATCGTGGGCTTAATTGCTTGGGAAAGAGGGACATTCTCCCAAATTTTTATGGGCGATGACATCCGTGTGATGCGAATGATTCACAGTGTAGATTTTTCAGATTATATAAAATTGAATAAAATGTTTCATGTAAGCAAAGTTTGTTTTCCGTGTGAAAATTTAAGTAACAACTTGATGTTGATGATGTGGATATAGTAAACTGTACATAGAGGTTTTAACTACATGTGGAGAGCACTCAGAAATAATGACTTGTTGAACAGTGATTTTAAGACATCCAAGTAAAAGAGTGCAATCACTTAACTTTGCAGGATTTTCCATAGTTATATTTTTTAAGACTTTAAGATGACGATGCAATAAAATGAGGGTGAGATCTATCAATCTGAGATTTTAATTCAGTTAAATATCAACTTTAACTATAGCTCTTGAATATAGTTAAATGAATATGATTTTATTAGTGAAGTAATTTTGCTAATTATTTATTTTATTTACAGATTGGTCATTCGAATCAATGATGGTTTCTCTACGTAAAATGATTGTGCAAACTACATTACTGGCTTTGACACTATCGTACGGAGCAGCTGATTCAATAACAAAGTGCGACAAGAGACAGCAGCTGCCTGTCACAAAAATTATAAACAACTTGGGCTATAAACTTGAACAAATATTAGATAGTAAAACTAATTATTTCTTTTCTCCTTTGAGTATCTCAGTAGCTCTTGCAATGGTTTACATAGGAGCTAGAGGAACTACACGGGAGCAAATGTCTGAAGCATTAGAATATAATATAGTAGGAAAAAATTGCCTTCCAAATAAAATCAGCGAAAGTTTTCAAGAGCTGATTCATTCACTTCACAGTGAAGGAGATGATTTCTCTTTTTTAATTGCCAATGGAGCATTTTTGCAAAGAGGTTTTCAAATTTCACATTATTACTCGTCCAGTTTACAGAGATTTTTCCATTCTAATGTTAAATTCTTGGATTTTGCTGAAGAACAAACAGCTACAATGGAACAGATAAACGATTGGGTAGTCAACTACACTAGAGGCAAAATATCGAAACTTTTAAACGAACCTCTAGATCCATTGACTGTGATGGTGTTGATAAATGCCGTGTACTTCAAGGGTTTGTGGACATTACCTTTCAATGAAGAGAATACGAGCGAAAGACTATTTTTTAGAATCAATAACACTGCAAAAGCCGTTCCTTTTATGTCGTCACGTTATGACGCCTACAACTATTATGATGAAGAAAAGAAATACTTCTTTCTGGAGCTTGAATACTCTGGTAACATAAGCATGATTTTAATTTTACCAGAGAATATTAAAGAATATCCCCAATTTGAAATGACAAGTGACGGGCTTTGTGATTTAAGAAAGAAATTTCGGGATTCAGCTGTTACTGTTATAATACCAAAATTCAGCATGGATTTCAAGCGTGAATTGTCAAAGGATATGGCTAAATTAGGAATGGAAGATCTTTTTTCTGACAGAGCTGACTTGACAGGTATTCGTGAACGAAATGACCTTCATGTTTCCCTTATGGTGCATAAAGCAGTAATTGAAATAAATGAAAAGGGCACTGTGGCTTCATCTATCCTTGGAATCGGCATTGACGGAAAATCGAAAGCGCCTGAAGTATTTCTTGCTGATCATCCATTTTTATTTTATATTATTCACAAAGACACAAACACGGTACTATTTTCTGGAAGAGTAGTTGATCCATAATTGAAGAATGCATAAAAATATTAAAGTATCTGAGCTTATGTGACCACAACTCATGTGTTTATCATAAACGTTTGAACCTGGATGTTGTCTTTCCTTTGAGAACGGCTGACAATTAATTCCCATTTTATGGATTTACAATTTCAGTGTAATTTTAATGTAAATTTTAACAAATCTAAAGATTTCTTTGCTCTAGATTTGTTAAAATTTGATGTCTATTTTACAAACATCTGAAAACTACATGTAATATTGATACATTTTTAATTAATACACTTTTTGTAACAGTATTATAGTTTCATATAAAGAGGAATTAAATAACGGCTTTTTATACTTACAATAATGTTTATCTTTATTTTGCGTTTGTTATATTTTTTGAGTTCATTAGCACAGAAGCCAGGGTTTGTACGGATCTTGAATTTGCTAAAATTTCGAAATTTCGGAATATTGTTCTAAAATGGTCTGATATTTTAGAAGTGGTCCAGTTTTTTATAAAATACGAAAAGAAATATTCTCGAACACTTCAAGTAATGTAGGGGGTTTTAAGACAATTTTTCGAAAGTTCGGAATTTTAGCCAATAAGGACCAGTGACAATGATAAATGTGTCTTTTATATGTAACTGAAAAACATGTTTTATATAAGTAAATATTTCATATTTAATCAGCGAATAAACTTAAATTATTCTTAAAGCAATTTATGATTTCAAGTCTCGGATAGGAAAATGTGTAAAATGTGACATGATAGAGGATTGCAGAAAGATATTTAAGATGAACAGTTTAACTTTTACGCGCTTAAGAAAATAAATTATGAAGAACATAAACCTTGAAAATGCTGAGTCGAAAATTCGTAATTAAGAGAGATAAATAATATTATTGATATATATGTGTGTGTGTGTGTGTGTGTGTGTGTGTGTGTGAGTATAGCTACCAACTTTTGCGAACTATAATTAACTAATTTTTGTAAACAGTAATTTTCGGCTTTAAAATTAAGAAAAATTTATTTCGTGTTGAGAATGATTTTTTTTGAACTACCTGTATACAGATTTGAAAATATGCAATGACAAAAAAATTTTCTTAACCTTTTACGCTCGAAGCCTTTTTGTTCGAGCAAACCAGCAATTCGAGACGAGTTAATCGATCCCACCCAATATATCTACGTAATACAACAGAAATTTACAATTAAATGATAAGTTGTACTCATATTGAAAAAATTTTAAATCTTACAGTCCATACTCGTGTTAGTTGTGCTGTGTTAGTACAGTCCATACTTAGGTTAAAAATCTATTATAAATGGCAACTGCGTATATTTATTTTGTATTGATAAGAGCCATTTCTAATTTTGGCTCATAACCTTATTCTGAAGGTAGTAATTAAAATGATAATGTGTTTCTTCGAACTATTTGGATACAGATTTGAAGTCAGTACTTGGTTGAGAATTCCTCTTTCTTTAAATACAATCTAATTAAGAGTTACCAACTACTCCAGAAGATAATTAACAACTTTTTGCATACAGCACTTATTATGGAAATATTTTTGCGAAACGATAATCAGCCCACACAATCGGTTCCGGCGTTTCGTCATAAATGTAGCCAAAAATTACTGTTTAGAAAAAGTGGTTAATTATATTCCGGAGAAGTTGCTAGCTCTATGTAATCCGCTTAGAATGTTTAATTTTTACTCTTCTTTTCTCTTGTGTTCTGAAACATACAAAATACTTCTTTCTCAGAAATGCAGGAAAATTGAATGTTTAACCGGGGTATTCAGTCATACCCTTTTATATTTAATTTTTAATCTTCTTATAGATTATGAAAAAACTGAATGGAAAATCTTTCGAAAGTTTTTATGTAAAGTGTCAAGTGTTGTATTTTACTTCAATTATTTCGTATGCGGAAAAATATAGAAGTTGCTTAGTCATATTACATTTAGTATTAGCTTGGGAAACTTCTTGTTTCCCATGCATAGTTGTCAGCTCTTACTATTTTATCGGAAGATTTCCCACCACAATTTTTAAACTATTTTATTTTGCATAAAAAATTTGGATTTATTTTAAGCTTGAATTATTAGGTAAAAATTAGTGGTGGAGAGTCTTCCTATAAAATCGGAAGAGTTAGCAGCTGTGCCCATTTCTTCCACTTTCAGAGCTGCGAAGTCGCCGGCTTTTTTCGGGAGATTTCCCACCACTAATTTTTACTTACAAATTTACGCTTAAAATAAATCAAAATAATTAATGCAAGATAAAACTGTCTAAAAATTGTGGTGGGAAATCTCCCGGAAAAAGCCGGAGACTTGGTAGCTCTGCACTTTAGAAATTGGAATAGCTGGTCAACTTTAAAGATTCTTAAAGTACCTGCATACCATAAAAACGCGTAATTTTTGCAGTTTTATAGCGATCTTAAAACCTTGGATTTCCCGAAAATCTGAATTTTTGAAAAAATGCCCTAAACTGTCCTACTATTTGAAATACTCGAGAGGAGACCGCTTAAATTTGTAAGAAATCCAAACAATTTTGGAAATTTTTGATTGTCCTATTGATTGAAACACTTAAGAGAAGTTTCTTTAAACATTTAGAAAAACCAGGGTACTTGGTGAAATATTTTACAGTGTTTTATTGCTTCATTTTAAAGAAGAATCTTTCAGGAATCCCAATTATCTTTGTTTTTGTGCTTTATAAACCTCTTTGAAAAAATGACAACTGCATGCCGCGAAATTTTTACATATTTATTTTAAAATTGTCAACAATTGTAAACAGAGTATTTGAGAACAAACTGTAATTTTAATGGCTGAGATGATGTCCTTATCTGATAAAGATTTGTCATTTTTCAATCCAAAGTGATTCTTTTAAAGTGTTACACCGTTGAAACAATGTCTTTATACAAAGTGTTTTCATTGTGTTTAGTATGCATCTGTGGTCGACAAGCTACTCGCAGCAAGATCCTGAAGGCAGTTCAAAGGTTGATATTCAGAAACTGGAAAACCATTATTAGGCTCACTTCGATGATGGACTCTAGTGGTTGACTCTACGGATAAATCCCTTGATAGCAATGAATCAAGATCGGACACAAATCGATATACGTATCTTTCCCCTAATAAAAGTAGAATGCTTTTATATTATACAATTATTAACAATATATTTAAGTTTACAATAAAAATATTTAATGCAGTGGTATTTTCAGTCTTAAATAAACTGCAATAAATTATGTAAGTAGTATGCATATTTTAATAACAATTGACTAATGCACTAAGATGTATAAAACATACAGGTTTTAATTGAAGGTGAAATGTTACGCAGAAAAATGAGTTTTTGCGAGAGCTTTATTGAATTTTATCATGAATGGGGGAAGGGGATGCAACTCACTTTTATGGGAAAGTATTAAAGTTGCGTATTCTATTACGCTAAGCATTTGGCGCTTGGAACTAAGGTAAATACCTTTAGTTACAGATCTTAGTTGATGAAAAAGTTAACTCTTCTTCTTTATTTATCCATGTTATAAACTTTGCCATTGAGTGCAACAATTAAAAATTGAAGGATGAATTTTAACCCTCTCGATACCGAGGAGCTGGCCGCGGTTATATCTTCGTGGTACTAGGGAGTTTTCCCAAGAGTGGTTGCACTGTACGAAACGTAAGCCGCGAAAACGCGTTTTGCGGCATCCATCGAAAAAATAAAAATTTTGCAATATTTTAACACAAAAATAATTTACAAAAAATTTGTTTGGAAAGTGGCAACAATTCCAGTTAATTGTACTCCGGAATTGAATCGGTGAGTGCAGAAACCACCTCAGTCACAAAAAGGAAATTATTCTCAGGAGAGAGAAAAAACTTCATAACTCCTCCAAATTTTCCAAATATTTAAACTTATTTTTTTCCTCTGTCATAGCATGCATTTATGTTTCTGCCATGCAAATATTACCTAATTTATGAAGTTTTATGAAGTTTTTTCTCTCTCCTGAAAAAAATTTCCTTTTTATGACTGAGGTGGTTTCTGCACTCACCGATTCAATTGTTGTCAGCTATGTTAATCATACACACACAATATTTACGTGAAGTGGCGTTAGTTCCCATTCCAGAGAACATTTTGTAGATGCCGCAAAGGGGCGCGGTAGTACCAGAGAACGTTCGCTGAATGCCGCCATTGGATGGCAGGAGGACCCAGAGAGCGTTTCGTGGCCGCCGTCAATGGGCGGCAGTAGTGATGAAAGGGTTAAGATAATCATATCAGACAGTGTGTATGCTTCTGCTTGAAGAAGTTGAAGAAAATCGAAGATATTATAACTAATACCATTTGGGAAAACATAATTAACATTGAACGCTTGTGCACATTCAGACTGCTATATTGCAAATCTTAGAATAGTTTTGCACCTAAAACTTCGCATAAAAAGATCTTTATCCAAAACTATTGCATGACCATAGATGCCAACTACCACGGTATACAATTACTACTTTTTGTAAACAGTACATTTTTTTTGGTATTTTTTTCAAAAATTAGCTGCCTTTTGCGCGTAGAACCGAAATTTTGCTATATTTTAAATCGAAAATTATTGTCCGAAAAAAGTGGCTAATTATATTTCGTAGTAGTTGGCCGCTACAGATGACCTACTGCTACTTATACTAAATAGTTATAGTGGCTAATTGATTTATTAACAAAACACGTTTGAACACACTAAAACATGTTACTTAATAACTTTAAAGAATCTTTCATAGAAAAAATCAATTGTGCCCTTAATATGTATACCAAATTTAATTTTTTATAGTTCACAAATTTGCGGAAATATTCCAAAAATTTATAATTATTTTCATCGTTTAAAACATAGTGTAGTATAATAAAGTTAAAAAACTAGTTCAGCTTACCAGCAACTTTTTGCACTATTCCTTTCTCATAATAATATCGCAGTGAACGACTAAGCTTGTCATAGTTCATTGCTGGTCTATTCTTCTGCACACCCCATCTTCGAGCTACCTGAGAATGAATTAATGTTTTTATCAAAATTCATAATTATTATATTATAAAATTTTATTTTTATCTAAAACACAAAATACATTTGATTTTTTAAATCTGTATTGCCTGGTTTAATATACAATTATTCTCATCTCATCTAACAAATAATATAATTTTCTGTATACATTATTTCGTCTGAAGTACTTTTAAAATAATAAATAAATAAATTCTACTTTTAAAAAAAAAATTAGATTATCAGTTAAATATTTTTAACTATATATATTTCATGTAGATATTAGATTTAGAATAAAGGAATATTTGTTATAGGAATTCTGTTGGATATTTATTCAAGTTTTGTTTCAGTCTATTTCGAAAATTCATAAGATTGGTACATATTACTTTGATAAAAGTAGAGTGAATACGATTTATGACAATCAGTGGCGTAGCCAAGGGGGGGGGATAGGGGTCACCCCCATGAGGAATTTTTTTCAATACAAAATGCATATTCTTCACTCCCTTATCGCACACACGTATACATATATGTGAGTTGCGGTAGTCGTAATCCCCCCTACCCCCCCATGAAAAATTTCTGGCTCTGCCATTGATGAGAATTATTTGTGAATTTAGATCAGCCATTTTGTGAGGGTTCAAGTAATCGCAAATTGAAGCAAAGAGTTTAGCAACTGAATATTTACGTCCTGCGAATTACATTCACAGTTTTATAACTTGAAAATAAGCTGAACTCAACAGTGGCACAACAGCAGAGAAGTCAAAAATATAGTAGTGAGTAAAAAAAATCTGTTTAAAGAATATGAAAAAAGAAAGTAAAAAAAATTCAATTTTTGACTTATACTGATTTTTGTAACTGCCAAAGATTGCTCGAGTATTAACACGACACACAGCACCGACACATCATTCTATGGTCATCTTCAGGTCATAATTGTGAGCCATTGTTTTGACAAAGATGTTTTAGGAAAGGCAAAATACAAATTAAAGCTGCTCGGATAAATATAAGTTCGCTAGAATGCGCTGAAATCTTTCTAGAGCATTGCCTCTACATATGTAGAGTTGCCAACTGCTCCGGAATATAATTAACCACTTTTTTTAAACTGAAATTTTTGGCTTGAACTATGGCAAAGAGTCGAAGCTGAACGTGGAAGCTGGTTGCTGTTTCGAAAAAATAGTTTTTAAAAAATCACGGTACGCAAAATGTGGTTAGTCATACTCCGGAATAGTTGGCAACTCTACTCATGTAATCCCTGTCAGTAATTACAGGTTGTTTCAAAGTCAGTGTGACCAAATTTAAAAGCATCTAACTATTTACGGTAAATTTTAATCGCCTTACCGCCAGTTTTATTTAAAACATGAAACGTTTAAATTACCGATCGAATAATTTTTATTAGAGGGAGTAAATTAGACTCCGAAATTAGATCCTCAAACCCGAAACGAAATTTTAAAGCTTTTGAAGGATGGTTACTAAAATTCTGTAATGGATAAAGCATTTAAAAATCAGAAAAGACATTTTTCTAATGGATTACTATCTAAACTTCTAGAAGAAATAAAATTTGGTTGGCATTTAAAAGCTCCAAGGATAAAATGTGGACGAAAGGAAGTACTTGGTGCTAAAGAAAAAAAGAAGCTGAAAAGACTTATTGCTATAGAAAATCCTCTGCCTCAAAATCTTTAGCAAGGAAACTACAGGTATTGTAATCGACAATTTGTCGTCACATAAAGACAATTGGCTATAAAAAAGTGAAGGAAACAGTCTCTCATTAAATGTCTGCAAAGACCGTAGAAAACGTTCTTGGCCTCTGTATTTAATGTTACGCATAGGTAGATACAAAATAGGGTGTATCACGAAATTTTTTTTTTTGGAAAATCAAACTTTCAAGTTGATAAAAGTTGTCACTGTTATCACATACCTACCAAAAAAATTTTTTTTGACATCGAAAAATATTTAGGTCTCCCGGAATGACCCTGAATTTGTCAGTATTTTAGTCAAAACGATATTTTTAAGCATTTTTTATAAAGTATGTATAAATCAAAATTAAATATTCAACAGCAAAAATGGGCAATTTCAGATGGAATCTATCAATAAAAAAATGCATTGCGACTGAAATTGAACATTTAGATCTCCCGGAATCGTAATGAAAATCTCCAATTTTTTGTCAACTAGCCGTATTTAAGAAATGTTGAAGAATCTTTCAAATTTTCAATCATTGTATTTATAATACAGACACTGCAGTACAGCGTTCCGAAATAGCAAGAATATGTTTGTAGGCGAATATGGGGCTCAGATTTCAAGATTATAAAACTGTAGCTCCCCCATGACTTTGGAGATAAGGGAAGTGCAAGACCATCACGTGATTACTTCTCTCTCCCTCGTCTACCCTTCCTTTCTTTGTCAGTTTGTTTTTAGCATTTTTTAAGTGCGAAGCGTCCATTTAGTGAGCATTTATGTTTTTGATTTGTGATTGAATTCAATTTGGTTTTGTTGTTTTACCATCATGAGTAGAAAGTCTCATTCTACATCAACATGGAAAACTACTGACGATCCCATTGTCGGCCAACCTCTAGATATAAGTGATAGCAATGTTTTACCTATTAAAATTGATGTACTACCTTATTTTGAACGGGTAAGAAATCAGTTGAAGTCTGAAGGATGCCATCAACCAAAGAAAAAGGTAGTTGCAATGCGAGTGGCCCGTAAGCTAGAAGAAATATGGAAGAAGGCTTCTATTCCTTCTGTTTCATCTGTAAACAACATTGTTTTTATGATTTTAAAACAACGACATTTAATGAGAGATCTGAAAAGATAAAAAAGGCATCAGGGAGGGTGTAACGCAAAAAGTGCCAAGAGCTTTAAAACGTCCATTGAAAAGTTCAAATCTGACATTGTAAATAATCTTTTAGATATTTGTTCAGCAAATGTAGAGATTTAGAGAAATGTTTGTGTCCAGCGCAAAGGAAGGTACCACAACTGGAACACAAGTTCTTGAAGGACCAACGAAACCTGAGGCTTATTGTTATATGAGGAATTGACACAGTAGAGAGTAAAAAAAAAAATCGAGAAACGTGCTAAAAGAAAGGAAAAGTCCATTCAATTCGAGTTAAACAGATGGCTCCAATCAACAATTATCCCTACTTTGTTGATTGGAGGCATGAAGGCACTGTTAGTGACACTGAAAGCGATTCCATTCACCAGGATTCAAGTGATGAAAGTGTTTTAGCTATAAAAAATTGAATACCAGAAAATAAAAAGGAAAATTCTAGCGTTTCAGTAAAGCAAGTCCTTGACGTAGATCTGCCATTATTTTCCAGAGCATGTGATCGCAGAGCAATTTCCAATAAAGCGGGAGCACAGCTAGCAAGTGCTCTTTTACAGGATTTAAAAGTTGTGACACCCGAAAATCAAACGGCAGTAATTGATAAATCGAAAAATTTTCGCGAAAGAGTAAAGTACTGTGGAAGTATTGCTTCAACTCGCACCTCAGAAATAATTTCTCTCTATTTTGATGGTCGGAAAGATGAAATTACAGTCAAAGAAAATGTACGTGGTAAATCTGTCCGGAAAACTATACAAGAAGAACGCATATCTTTGGTTGAAGAACCAGGTTCAATATATCTTGGTCATGTAACTCCAGACAGTGGTTCTGGAAAAGACATAGTATCATCAATAATGAAACACATGGAATGTAACTTCATTGATGTGACAACTATCAAAGCTCTTGGATGTGATGGTACGGCCACAAACACTGGAGTTTCTAATGGATCAAGTTGCAGGTTGGAAAAGCTACTTGCGTTCGTGATGTGCTTCCTACAATTATCAAAATAAATAGACAGTGAAATCAAGATTTATTTTGAATAACCTTTACATATTCAATGTTCTTTATTTGTAACCTTTATGTGTTTGTTTATATCTTTTGTAACATTTTTCATCTAAAAATCACACTTTCTGAGTTTTAATTTTAATATATTCTTGTTCCTCCAAAATATTTTTCTAATGTGTAATTATTTCTAATGTCACCCCCCCTAACCGGAATAAAAGAGAAACTGAGAAACTCATAAACTAATGAAGAATTAATGTACGTTTTATTTGCACTGTTGCTAGAAGTTCACTAATGTAAAATATCGCCTGGAAATTTTTGAATATTTGATAAAATAACAAGGTTTTTCAAATTAGATTCCGGCAGACTAATATAGTTAATGGTACAAATGAATTTTTTAAAAGTCTGTTGTCTTTCTAAACATCAAGTATTCGTACTTAAAAAAATATATATACTTTATATTCATGTATATATATATATATATTTTAAAATACACATTTTAGGCCAAAAAAGTTGAATTTCAAGTTTATTCCGGGAGACCTAAATATTTTTCGATTTCAAAAAATTTTTTTTTGGCAGGTATGTGATGACAGTGATAACTTTTTATCAACTTGAAAGTTTGATTTTCCAAAAAAATTTTTCGTGATACACCCTAATAAAAACATGGATAACTTCGGATAAAGCATTGTTTCATCTGGCATCCACCTTTGGCAAAACGAAGATACAATATATTTCAAGCGAACAGAGACGCATTTGCAAAAGGCAAGTTGGCCGCGAAGTGTTATGATATAGATGGGAATGCCCTTTCAAGGCTTAACAAAACCATTTTTTGTAGAGCCAAAGGCTAAAATTGATGTTAAATACTATCAAAATAAAGTTTTGAAGCATATGATCAAAGACAGTAAACTTCTCTATACCCTCAAGGAAACGTTGTTTTTCACAAAGATTTTGCTGTATGTCATATTGCAAAATCAACTATAAAACGGCTGAAAGATTAAAAAAAAAAAATCTGCCTCCTGAGAAATTGGTATCATCATACCCTGACTGTGCTCCTTACAATTATTATTTTATGGGGATACTTGAAAAAACAATTAAGTAGACGTAAAGTAGGAACACTTCAAGGGCTTAAATTGCAATCAAAGAGGAAGTTGGAAAAATGCCCCCAAAAATGTCCGGAAAAACTCTTTTGGCTTGACCTAAACGTTGACTTAAAGTGTACTATTGTATAATAAGTTAATTCAATAAAATTTTATGATGCTCCGAAATTGGTCACATTATTTTTAAATCAGCCCGTAGTACATAAACGTGGAATTGAAACAATTAAAGATATTTCGGGAAATAGCCGCATTGGAATAAAAACTCCACCAATCCTTATGGTATTTTTTAAACCTGATTTTTGTTAAAATATGACGATATGATGGACAAGCTTAGTTGCGGAACTATAGATATTAAAAAGAAAAAAGGCCAAGTGCCATATCGGCCAGAGCTCTTCAGTCCGTGAGTCCTTTTCCGTGCATTGGTGCCAAGTACTACGGAATATAATTTACCACTTTTTGCAAACCATAAATTTTTTAAATAATTTTCTGAAGTTGTAGCCTATCTGATCCAGCAGGTCAGATAATTTGCCAGACTTTAAGCAGGAAATTACCGTTCACAAAATATGGTTGATTATGTTCCGTAATACTTAGTACCTATGAGTTGTAGTTAATTTTGTTTTCACGGAAACTAATGTCATTAACAAAAATATCATATTTAAACTTTTTTTAAATATTACTATTTACAAAGTAAAAAAATTACTGATTTAAATTCATTATATTTAAAAATAGTTTGCAGTGAATGTCTCATAGTTACAGTAAAGCTACTTTTAATGTAACTGTGAATATTATCTCGAGTCTGATGAGCATTTTTAAGTGTTTTTTTTTCCTTTAACAGAAGAAAAACTTCCATTTCCTTGAATTACAGAGACGTTCATAGCCTATCATGCGACCGTGAATCTAATCTGGAGTTTTTGGCGGTTTACTCCAAATGTATCGTGATTACGCATAAAAAAGAACGCCCTTATCAAGTCCTCCATCCGAATCATCCCCCCGTAGGTAAATAGCCCTCGTGTAACTTACGCAAACAAACAAACAAGTGAATCGCAGTGAGAAAGTAAAATTCGTATAAATCAGCTTAGTTTTATTTTCTTTCTTTCTGCGTTATATTTTTATGTGTCGTGTTTATTAGTCTCTATAATTTTATTAATTTTAGAATTTTCAACACAATTTTTATTTTAAACTCTGCACAAACTATAAAATTTAGTGTCGCCATCTAGCATCTAGTTTGAAAGTAGAAAGGCCTATTTAAATGCAGCGCATAAATTTAAGCTAAAATCAAACATACACTTAAAAAATGCATATTCGTAGTTTTAAATTCTTTTAGAAATTATATGCACATTGTTCTTTTGGCATTTTAGTCTAAGCTAGTGCAGCCTAGAATGTTTTTGATAAAGGATAAAGCATTTGTACTCTTAATCATAATAATCAAAACTCAGAATCCTTATTTTTCCTGTATAATACTAATAATGCTGCCATCTGTTGAGAAAAGAAAGTGACACAGTGTACAGAAAAACAAAAATGTGTGGTGTCTAAAGGTCATAAAATGTAAACTCAAGTAAATTTCTAAATTTTTTATTGCGTTTCCAGGGACTGACTAATGCAGGAGAAATGCAGCACCTGTCCTGGACTCCTGTATCAAAACGAGGGGTCGTGGAGGGTGGGGTCATCAAAAAGTCAGTAAATGGTTACTATAGACTGGATTATCCATGAGATGCAGTGGCACAGGCAAGGCCTTATTATCGCATGGGCGAATCGGGACTTTGCCTAGGGCCTACGGCTCAAAAGGGCCCCCAAATTTCAAATGTTGTTCTGAAATACTCTTTTTTATATCAAAATTTTATGAAAAATAAAACAAATTTCACAGATGGGGCCCCCCAAATTCATCAATGCCCTGGGCCCCTGTTGGTCATAATCAGGCTCTGGGCACAGGTGCCAAGTATTACGGAATATAATTAACAAATTTTATAAACAGTCATTTTTTTTAATAACTGTTCAAAATAGTTACCAGGCCACACCTTTAACTCAGAAATTTTGTTATATTTTAAACAGAAAATTACCGTTCACAAAAAGCGATTAATTATAATTAGCAATACTTGGCCCTATGTAGTGGCGTAGTCTAGGTTTCTAACGCCCGGGGGAGATTCCAAGTATTTCACCGCCCCCCTCCCCCACTCACATATACAGATATGATTTTATTATTAAGATTCTTGACGCCTCCGCTGCAAACATAAGAAGGGCGACCCCTTTTACTTTCTTCCAAAGAAAAACTTTCCGAAATAGCGCCCCGATGCGATGCTTACTTTGCTTAGAGTATAAGGCCGCCCCTGTTTACAGAAAACACTAAACCATAATCCCTCTAATGTATATCCTGCGTATATTTTAAAATGATACGACATCTAACAAAGGAATATAATTTTAGAATAGAAACGCAGCTCCAAGGTAAAATGATTAAAATATGTATGCATATATATATATATATATATATATATATGTATATATATATATATATATATATGTATATACAGGGCTGGGGAGTAGCGCGCTACTTGTAGCGAAACTACAGTAGCCGCTACTTTTTTTTGTAGTTTGTAGTGTAGCGCGCTACTTTTTTTAAAAAGTAGTGTAGCGTGTAGCGCGCTACAAAAAAACAGTAGTTTGTAGCGAATTTTGGAAGCTACTTTTGCCGTGTCATCATTTCCGGCGATTGATCCCGTGGTGCAATTTCTCTCTCTTCTGACTCCAAGCATAACTAGTGCGTTTCAGTACGCTATAATGGGAACCCAATATATTTTTCAGAATCTTGAAGACGCACTGCGGAGAAAAGTGCCCCCATTGAGCGGTGGGCGTGCTTTTGTGGTTTCACGCGTTATCCTTTGGCGGTGGTCATTAAAAGTCAATAAATTCTTCGACCCTGCACTGTATCCCCCCTTGTACAATGCCTTGACCATTAAAAAAAAAACCCCGCTGCGTCCGGAAAAAGACGCAACTGGAAATCGGCCTTGATGCTTGAAAGACACCCAATCACTCCCCCGCCCCCCCTCCCAGGGGACACACGCACACGAGGGGGGGGGAGGGGGTTTGCTTTGCCTGAAGCGGAAGCCTGACATTGTGCATCTTTTTTCTTTTTATCGTTCTCAGTATTATTTGTAGAATCACCAATCTGCCATAAAGAGGAAAAAAAAGGAAGGTAAGAGAGGTCCAAAGTTGAACAGAGGTTATTTTGATGGGGCCTCGAGAGTCTCATTATCACACGGGCGTGTGGGCCCGTGAGCCCCTGAAAAATAAAGGCCTCGCAAATCTCTCCATTTATTGTATATTAAATTTATATATGCTGCAATAATAATTTTTATTAAGCTAAATTTCCTTTATCTATATCATAATTGTGTAACAATAAAAAGGCTTCGAGACTTATTTTCTGTTCTTCTTTCTAACACAATGATAATGGTTTCTAAGATTAGATCAATAAAATAGAAATTAAAGGCGTTATTGAAAATTTATATCCATTAGTTAGCATTTTTTTAAATATTATGATGAAGAAAAGAAAATGGTATATGAGCGCTAAATGGTATATGAAAGCTACCTAGTTGCATTTTTAAAAAATAGGAGGGGGCGCAAAATCTTCAGTTGTCAGGTGGAAACGAGATTTAGTCATTTGCTGTGGGACAGAGAAACTGTTCTCTCAGCTTGTTTCCATCCCAGATTCAAACTATTCTGGATTGAGGAGGAGAGGAAGACCGAAGCCAAAAAAAAATGGATGGAGGAATACCTCCAGAATATGTTTCCGACAACTTCAGATATCAGTATCGAGGATCAGCCCATGGATGATGACTTTTCTGGTTTTTTTAATTTCTCTTTCGCATGCACTCGAAATAGTTACGAGGAAGAACTTACAAGGTTCTTGTCAGAGCCAATTAAACCCCTATCTTCGCTTTCGTACACGTATATGAAAGAAGCCTTCAAAAAAACTAACACTGGCGTGCCGTCCAGTGCATCTGTACAAAGATTGTTTTCGATTGCATCGGACGCATTTTCTCTTCGACGATCATGTTTGGCGGATAACAATTTTGAGATCCAGCTCTTGTTAAAATTTAATAAACATGTTTTTGAATAAATTTATGTGGTTTTTATTTTATACTAGAGGCATGGCAGTCTTCCATGAATATGTTGAAATTCTTTCTTTCGTTAAAATTTTAAAGTGTCTATTATATTTAAATTATTAGGTTTTTTGTGTAATAATTTTCAGAATTTAATACGAAAATATGAGAATTTCTATTAATAATTAATAGTTTGTAAAATCCTTAGAGACTTATCTCTCTCTTAGCCTTAAAATAACAATATAATTCTATAAAATTCTTTTATACCTAACACAAAGAAAAAGTTGTGTTGATGATAATAACTTTTAAAATTTCTTTAACATATATAGAGGATTTTTTTAATGCAATGTTTTAAATAGATATATCGTGAATTTAATTAGTAATTGTTTTCATTATTTTATAATATGCATATCATATGTGATGTTTTCAATTAAAACAATTATACAATATTACATGGTTCACACGGGTCATTCGTCATAAATCACTAATTTGGTAAGTCATGAAAAAAGGCTTTTATACTCATTAATTTTGATTTGTGCTCAAGAAACTAGAATGTTTGTACAACATGAAAGGGGTCTCAAAACGGGCCTTTTTTTCCCGTTCAAACATCCATTTTATTATTATATTTTTAAAAACTTTTTTAGTTCTCATGATTTTTCTCATGCTTTCAGAGCTCACTTTCCCAATTTATTTTTATCATAGAGGTATTAAAACTTAATTAGTTTCAGCAATACTTCAATAATTAGCAGTAGTTGCCAGTAGCGTATATATAGGCTTCCATTTCGGGGGGAGGGGGACGATTCGGTATTTTAAACTTTATTGTTCTAAAGTTAAAAGAAATGTTTCAAAATAGCTCCTTTTTAATAATTGCTTTACATTTTCGGAGGGGGCCCGCCTCCCCCTGCTCAAATACTCGCCTGGTAGTTGTTTATTAGAGCAATAGTTTTTTCTAATTAAAGGCGAAAAGGTGCCCGGGGTCTTTCGTGCGTCCACCAAATCTGCGGCGCTCAACGCTACAAGGAAACCACCTTTTAATAAACGCGTTCTTTGGACGCGAGAGACACCCGCTGAGGTCATTAATCACGCTGGACGCGAGTAGAAAACCAAGGCTTTCGATATCGATAGTTTTCTCTAATTAGTATATAAATATCCTTAAATATGAATGTAATGCAAATTGAATCTGTTAGCAAAATTTGTCTCTTAAAAGTAGCGAAAAAGTAGCGAAGTAGCGACTACATTTCAAAAGTAGTGTAGCTAACTACATTTGTCAAAAAGTAGTTGTAGTTGTAGTTAACTACATTTTTCGAAAAGTAGCGGTAGTTGTAGCGCGCTACAAAAAAAAAGTAGTTTTTCCCACCACTGTGTATATATATATATATATCTATATATGTATATATATATGTATATATATGTATATATATATATGTATATGTATATATATATATGTATATATATATATATGTATATATATATATGTATATGTATATATATATATATATATATATATATATATATATATGTATATATATATATATATGTATATATATATATATATATATATATATATATATATATATATATATATATATAAATAGATACAAAATGTCATTTTAATCTCTTTAAAATAAGTCAACAATAAGGATTTTGCCTCCAGGTGTGGTAGCCCCCTCTGCCTGCCCCTACCCTACGCCACTGATGAGATGCGAAAGGAATAATAAATTTTACAGTCGCGTTATTTGAGAACCAGCGTTGAGATTTAATTTATATACAGGATGGTTAGGATTAAACTTCTTCTATAAAGATTTTCCCTCTGAAACGGGTGAATGGATTGTAACGATAGTTGGTATATGAGATGCGCTCAAGATGTGCAGACAGTTTAAACATCTATTCAATAGTTTTTGTGCACTTATTAATTAATTTGAAGCATTTCTTGAACTGATTTCGCTCTACAAAGCGTCACCGTGTGGACATTTTTGAGCTTTTTTTCTCGGAGTTCCTTAAGCGCATCTCATGTACAGTCGATTTACCGAATTCGGTTACAATCCGTTCACCCATTTTACCTGTAGAACACTGTTTATCGGAGAATTATAACCACTCTGTACAAAGCCTGAATTACTGTAAAATAAATCGTTTTTGAAATTATATGCAAAACAAAATGTATGAAAATCGATTGAAAACGACAAATCAATGAAAGACAAATATGGCACATAGAGGTTTGCGCCGCCGCCGACGAAGAACGCCGATTGTATACACCGCGGCGTACAATCGGCTTCAAAACTTTTTTAAAAATTGCATCTAAACTTTGAACTGCTTCTTTTCGTCCGGATACTTCTTAACATTTTACAGGCCAATATTCCCAATTGGAAAAAAAATGACAGATATAGTGAAAGATGACTTGATTTTTTGAAACACAAGTTGCATTTCTATCATGAGTGGGAAACTGGATAAAAAATTATAAATGTAGCCCTTTTCATAAATTTTTACAGAGATATCTTGATTCAGCCCTCCCCCTCTTCAAACTAAATTCTCTCATACCTTTATTTAAATGTTAAAATAAATCTTTCATTAATTCTTAATATTTCACTCATCATTTAAACTAGCCATCACTACATTCCGTTTTTGAAACCAATGTAAAAGTTTGTCAGAAGTCATTAATCAGAAATGACCAATGTTCCCAGTCGCAAGCATACTGAAAATTGTATACAATCCCCCCCCCCCCTGTTCAAATGTGTGACATCCTTTAATTAACGTATTAGAAAACAAAATATGCAAGAAAATTAATTTAAATATGCTTGGATCTGAATTCGGTATGTATAAGGTTAACGCTAGTAACTTGTAATGATACAATTTATATTTTTTGAGTCAATGGTGTAATTTGATTGTTTTAAAAACTGTTTGAACATTGCATTATACCTCAAAATAATATAATAAGTTTAGAATGGCTCATGAGAAGGTTGTGGAGGGGAAAAAAAGCTAAAAAGCAAATAATGTATTAATCGTATACAGATAACTAAATGTATCGTGAATGTGCCATATAAATAACAGGCCGAAAGCATAGCGCTTTAAACTGGGAGACGGATAGTGCCTGTTTCAAAACCAGGTCAAAACCTAACTGTTCGGAGTTTTCCGAGATTTCCTCCGAAACTTAGGGTAGACACGGTTAGGATCCCTTAGAAAGACCCCCACGGAGGGCACCTCATCCTTCGGTCTAGAGCCTACATGCAACTAATTCGCCGTAATCCCATAACAGCATCATACTCAAGACTAAGTTTTCATAGTCTTAAAAAAATTCTCATTTTAACATCAATTTATACATATAAATATATATAAGAAGTCAAAGCCCGTTGGGGAAGCACTTACGACGGGCGCTAGAAAAAAATATTTGATGAAAATATGTCTCCACTCAATATATTTAATCTTCATCCACCTAAAATAAATAATTTCATATTCAATTTTCATTATATATATTCGAATTGGAATTTCATGTTCTGCTGGAAACGCGAAACTTTTCGCATTCGATCGATTTCGTTTTGTATACAACCCCTCTTATATGAATACTTCAAGCAGACGATCATTTTTAATTCTTTGTTCGAAAGTTCTATGTCATATGCAAAAACAATGTTAAACGAATTGGAATCGCAATTTTCCCTTCAAAGCCTGATAACCATGATTTCAGTATGACGTCATTGTGACTTGAAACAGCTCATTTTGTCACGCAAATGATTCAGTTTTTTGACTCTCGGAAATAAAATGGAGCTGAAAAGAGCGAAAAATTGTTTAAAAATGAGAGAACCAGTGGATTTTCAAAGTAGCACAGATTGCTTTCTACATTTCCCGTAGGTAAATATCCCGTAGGTATTTGGAGACAGAAAAAAAATCACCAAAAAAACCATTGTAATTACTCGACGAGGAAAAAATTCGTCAAAAAAACATCGCAGGTACTTGGCGACAAAAAAAATCGCCAAATTTCTGAGGCGTTCACATAACGGAAAAGTACAATGAATTATGATGTACTTTCCAAAATAATGGAACGAGAAAGACAAATAGACCCGGTACATAGATTATGATATACTTTCTAACATAACGGAAAGACAAATACGACCCACACGTGTATAATGATGATGCACTTTTCAGTAAACTGAAGCAACAAAATGCACTTTAAAAATTCTTAGATGACTTCTTCAGTTGCTCACTTCAAGTTAAGTCAAATCATATGAACAAAACTTCAAGTAATCTTAGGACATATTAAAACAAATTGGGAAGCACACATGGTCCCAATAATTGCTCCGATTGTCAGTGAACAGTCTCTTTAAAAGTATGTCGTCAGTGTAAAATGCAAATGTCTTATATTGCTTCATAAACAGTGACATTACTTTTTTTAAAGGAAGTACACTGATCAAAATAAAATACTTCAGTAGAAGCTGTATGTATTAACTTTAAAAAAAAAAAAAAAAACGAAAGTCAGAAATTCATTTAATAGTTCGATACCTTTTACAGGTGATTTTTAACTTGTGCTTGAAGCCAAAGTTTGCGAGCTTGCGTTTCTAAATGATTCTTATTCTTTCTAGGAGACAATTGACCTTTTGCACCTTATAAGATGGCGAGTCAAAAAATCTGTGCCGCTATTTCTTTTACCGAAATTACTGCTTCAACTTCGAAGTCAACACATCTATTACCAGTGGTGGACTGGACTCTCCTTATCTTCCGGTTGTTCCGCGGGGCGGCGCTGTTGTCAGTTGTTGAGGATGGAGGTCGAGCAGCACACGTTCACGGCATACCAGCAGAGAAATGCCACGTCCGCACTGTCACGTCTGCAGGCTGTCATCAGGTGAAAACATAGAGGGACTCTCCATGTGAAAAACGTGATTAATCTCTATCAGACTTTATTGTAATCATAAACGCTGACAAGTTCCCGTCATTTTACTGGGAAGGTTCACCCACCATATAATCCGGACCTGGCCCTGGTGATTTGTACAGTCCGCTGAAGAAGTTCCTGACAGGAGATTAATTCACAGGGAACGATGTAGCCAAGACAGCAGTCCGACAGATATTTCACATTCAGCCGGACGAATTCTACCACAGGGACTTCTCAAATTTAACGCTGTGATGGAACAAATTTGTGAACCGGTGAGGGATTAAGTGGAAAAATAATCTGAGTTAAGTAGAACAGTGCGTCTACTTGTAATTACCTGTACGGACCTCATTTTATCTAGTAAAAAATAAGTGCAAAGACTTTCTGATTCGCTCTCGGCCTCGTATATAAATGCTCAACAGTGTTTTAACATTATTTTACGTACATAGCTAAGATAATAACTAAAATGAGAGCGTTACCTCTTCTGGCTCAATAAGTTTGAACTCTGCTCCTCGACCGGTCCATGCAATGCACCCAGCTCTGGGATCATCCAGCAGGGATACCAAAAACTGCCAAAGTTGAGGATGACCACCTCGTCTCGGTGTTGTTGTTTCACATCTGGGAATATGTGGACGATGAGGACTTGTAACTGTAAGGATTGAAAGTGAAATGTGTATCGAATTTTCAAATAACTGGAAATATCGTCGAGAATTTCGCTGAAATAAACATCTTGATCTTACACTTCTTGAGACAGCTTTCACTGCAATACACTTATTAGGAGAACTAGGTATACTTGAGAGCAGTTTTTAATTAAACTTTTATTTTTTTCACAATGATTATGGGTACAAAAATTTCATATATGTATAGTTCATTAGTTGACCCAAGTCACAGATTCAGAACTATACAGTTTAAAAGTATCAATAAAACTTGCTTACTGTATTTGTACATAGTGAGCTTTGTTCGGCAGAAATTATAGAATATTGTTTTCTTTACTCAGATGTTTGTCTACTTCAACTACAAATTATCAATATTTGTATAAAAATTAAAACATAATGCAATAATAACTTATTTATCATAAAAATTAATGATTAAGTAATACAAATAGCATTAGTTGCTTTGTAATATTTAAGCATTGGATTAGAGAAAAACAAACTGTCGGAATGAGCGCATTCTGCACTCTGAAACTAATTATTACTTTTATTTCTGTTAATTCAAATATACATACTTTCGACACATGGTTGAAATGGTTGAAGTTTTACCATTCGACACATGGTAAAACTCGACCATGGTACAACTCGACACATGGTTGAAGTTTTATACCTATAAATGCTGTTATAGGCATCAGTTTCTTATTAAATTATATTTCTTTAACTACTTCCTATTTTCATAAATTCATCTTTTGAGACTATAGCAACACAAAGACTTATAAATGATATTCTTCTTTTTAAAGAAAAGTTATTGCTTTATAAATGAAGTACATTAAAAATACGTTTAAAAAACAAGCAATTTTAGAACGCAGCAATATCTTTATTTTGGATTAAGCATCCCTAGATAACTAGGGTAAAGTAGCCTTAATTTCACGTTTACTCTAAACTACATAATTCTAATATGAGACCAGCTGTAAATAAACAGATGAATATTATTTTGTATGTTAATATTGTACTCAAAAAAGAGAACAATTAAATGAACGTCCCACTATTAAATTTAATTTTTATAACATCAACGTTTTCAGTTGTCGCCAAACTCATGGAACATAATTAATTACTTTTCGTATCCGGTTATTTTATTCAATATTTTTACGAGAAAATCTGACACTTTTGCTATAGTCTTAGCGTTTGCTAAAAGTGGTTAGTCATCTTCCGTAATTGTTGGAAACTGTGACACATAGCTGCAAACTTTTATTGAATTTAATTAACCACACTTTCTAAATAATACTTTTAGCCTTAGCATACAGCACAGTTTTTGGTCTCGTCGTGTGAGCTGATTACTTTTCTGAAAATGCATTGAAAATCATTTCATTTATAATTAGTAGTTAATTACTTCAGTGAAAGTTGGCAGCTATGCTGCCAATCCCAAACAATTACTATCGGAAATGAATTTCGGAATTTTTTCATAGTTTAAGAATGTAAACAAAGAACTTGTTCTTATTTTCATCATGTCAATGCATAAGTAAAAAATGACAATATTTCTAACTTAATAAAGTTTGCTTATTTTGAGTAAAATAACGGAGGTCAAATATTCACACTTTTCCTGCTTTATGTCAATAGAACCAACACCTCCTAAATACAGAAATTCTTACAACTCCTATGCCACCAAGCTTTGACGTCATCACTAGACCTACGAAGGTGATGGCCTCACAGTTTTACTTTCACAAAGTAAAACTATTTAAAATCTCTGGTGAATGCTACAGATATTAGAAAATATCTTAAATTAAACATTAAAATATCTTTCTCATATAAAATTATTCATTATGATCGATTTTCTTATCATATTATCTAGCCATTGTTAAAAACTGCCTTTTGCCATAAAATTATATTTTTTATCTCAAATTATTAAAATATTACCACTCACGGGTAAATTCACCAGAAATTTTTAATAGTTTTGTTTTCTGAAAATAAAACTTTTAAATGCAGGCCTAACGGTGACGTCAGAGCTTGGTGGCGTAGGTGCTGTGAGGATTTCTATATGTAGGAGCAATGCCTCCTACATATAGAAAGCCTAACAACTGAAACTTTGACGTCATCATTAGGCCTTTAAGTAATGACGTCATCACATTTTTACTTTCACAAAGTAAAACTATATAAAATTTCTGGTGGATGCTACAAATGTTAGAAAATATCTTAAATAAAGAATTAAAATTAAAATACCGGTCTCATACAAAATTATTCATTTCGATCTATTTCCTTAACATATTATCTAATTCGTCACGGTTAAAAACTGCCATTTTTTTATAAAATTATATTTTTTTATCTCAAATTATTAAAATATTGTTATTCATGAGTAAATTCACCAGAAACTTTGTATAGTTTTATTTTGTGAAAATAAAACTTTTAAGTGTAGGCCAAACGATGAAGTCAAAGCTTGGTGACGTAGGAGTTGTTAGGCTTTCTTTATCTAGGAGGTGTTGGTAGGAGGCATTATTAAGGCTCGTTTTAAGCGGAGCTGCCAACTGCTCCTGAACTTAATTAACCGCTTTTTATAACAGAAAGTTTTGGCTTAAATTGCAGCAAAATTCTAAGCTATGCGCGTGGGCTGTTTACAATTTCGAGAAAAATTTTGAGAAAAATTTTAAGAAAAATTACTGTTTATAAAAAAGTGATTAATTATAATGCGGGGAAGTTGGCAACTCTTATTTAAGTTAACACTGTTTTAAAGATTATTAATTTACATACTCTTACAAATGCACCAAGTTAGTTTATTGTGAAAATAATGTAAAATTCGTACAATTATGAGCATTTTGGACTGCAGTTGGCTAAAAAATGTGATTCGTGATACTTTAAAAGATTCATTTATTAAAATTCAGCTTTACTTTCATCGGCACATCTGACGATTTGAAGTTAAACTGTTTTGGAATATTTTGAATAAAACGTAACTAAAATTAATTTGCTGGATCATAACACAAGTAATTTTAAATAACACGAATCGATTGGTCATTAGCTTTAAAGAGTTTGAAAGTGATTTGGACTTCTGATATCCAGATTGTGTGTTTGTCAGTTCCAGAGACAGAAATATCAGTTATGAATAAATTTTCCGCTTATTTAAAAACTTAAAGTTTAAAATCCTAGATTACACAAAGAACAGTGAATAAGAATATATATGCACCCATTGAAAAGAATAAACAGCAAAATGGTGTCTATTCTGTTAACAAAAAAATATAAAACTCATAGCTACTAATGAAAATCGATCGTTAGAGTTGATAGAATTAATGATAATTATTAAATGTTAGCTTTTTAGCCAACACATTCTCTCTTAGAACCTTTGATAGAGTTTTTAATTTTTAAAGATAAGTTTAGAAATTAGAATGAAAGCGCCATTCTGTTATAACTCAGTTAGCCAAACCGTACTGAAATCAGTATATAGCAAGATGAATTATGCCACCCTTTCAATAAAAAAAAGGGTCAAACCACGCGTACTGGCATATAAATCAATTAAAATTAACCAAAAAATTTATATACTGTTTAAATGAGTGCTTTCATAAACATGTAAGATATATTTGTACATTAAATAGCTATTATAAGATGTATTGCACTAGCATAATTCACAATTTCTTAATAGAGAAAGAATCCAGCACGCTTTTATAGTAATTCTCGAAGAAAAATATTTCAAAATGAATATCGATGCCTTTATGGCTTAAAAGATAAAGCACTATTTGTAAATAACCCTACTAATAGCACTCGGAACACTTCAAATCGCGTTGTTACACTTTAAGAATAAATGTTTCACACAGTATAAAATAGGGGGGGAACTGTGAAGGAAACTTTCGAGAATCTCCGTACGCAGCCAAACAGCCCAAGTTGTCTTGGATCGTACCTTCCAACAAAAGAGGCTTCCCCGCTAATGATGCGACTTCATAAATATAGAAGTGTTTGTTCTGAGCCACAAATCATTGGATTTTCGTGAGTTTCTGAGAGCCGTTTATCAAAATCTTCGCGTAAATTAGAAAATCGAGAACCCAACTTCGTTAAAATTCGAGATACGCCGTGTTCACCGGTCCTCCGCGAGTTAATGATCACCGGATCGCTTTTCCTTCGTGCATAAGCGGAGGGAGTGGGGTACAGCTATCCTTCCAAATTTCAAACACCTTCGATGGCGCGTAGAAAGTAGAAAATTGTATCTATAAAGTGATACGATGTATCTTTATTTTATTGTTGTGTGATGCTTGGTTAAGTGTACTCATGGACATTTTTAAACGAATGCTAGTGATCGACTTCTTTTCTACCCACAAATTTTACTTTTAGCAAGGATTTGAGCTCATTTTTTTTTTTTTTTTCATTCTTCGTTCCACATACAGTTAAAAGCTGTCAACTACTACGAAATATGACTAACCACTTTCTTTTTAAACAATAATTTTTGGCTTAAAATATTGCAAAAGTTTCTTACTACGCTTGCCGGCTCGTTACTATTTGGAAAAAATGCTTAAAATATATATACTGTCTACAAAAGGCGGTTAATTTTATTCGCTAAAAGTTGGCATCTATGACAGTTTCCTTTCCGATTACTACGTTGTACATAACTAAAAACCTCATGCAAAAAAGCAATAAACCTTTCATGTAGAATAATAACTTCGCACATTTTACGAATTTTTTCTTTCAATTCCTGAGTTTTTAACGCCTTCTTAGTCTGCGTCACAACTTACCGAGGCCATCTTCAGGGTTTGTACGGGTCCTTTATTTTCTGAAATTCCGACCTTTTGAAAAGTTGTCTTAAAACGTCCTACTATTTCAGATGCTCGAGAGAATTTTACGTAATTTATAAAAATCAATATCACTTAATTTAAAAAATATATATATATTTGTGCTTTTTAAAAAATATTCAGAAAATATACTGTTTCTAAAAAGTGCTTATTTATATTCCGTAAAGGTTGGCAATTCTGAAAAGAAAATGCTCCTTTCCGGGGTGGTGTTGAGGGGGAGTCGGAAAATCGAAAAAATATCCGACCGAAAAGGGGTTGAGGAATGAATTACAAGACTTAAAAGATGTTTTAAGTGTAATATTTTGATAATCTCTAGCTTACGAAAAAATCAAACTCTTCGTTTTGAAAAGTAATGAAAGCTGCATATTTTAAAGAACTTGAGAAAATGTCGGGGCTTTAATGTCCTCCATGTTAAAACGATACTTCTGGGGGTGCAGATATCGGGTACTAGGTCACTCATCTGAAATTGGCTCAAAATTAGGAAACTCTGAGCTTAGTTGTACTTCCTTCCACTTGAAACATCTGTCACCGCTCCGCGGTTGCGAGAGGGTATTAGTAACAACAGAACAACAACTTAAAGGAGTAATCTTCACCCAACCAGAAATTATTAACCTAAAATTTGTATTTAAAAAATAAACTGCCGTAGTGTTGCTGTGGCAGGTCCTGTAAATATGATTGGGTTAAAAGCTGTCTCCTATTTATCGAGCATGTGAAATGTTAGACGTTAGCTACGGATGTTTCTTATTAGCTTGTCCGTATTAAGGGCTCTAGACGGTCGTAATTTCATTATGACGGTGTGATAAGGTAGGGAGGCTAGGGTGGTCACACTCCTTTGCACCTTAAAAGTCACACAAAAAGGCATGTTGCCACCGTAGCCTGTCTTTCTCGCCAACCGCGTCTGTTAACGCATCATCAAAACATCTGTTAGCAATGTTTAATGAATTTCACAAATACCTCCACCAATTATCGGGCAGTTAGGGTAGATTTGTGTGTTACAATAAGTGACCGAAATGATCAAAAACTTATTAACAACAAAAAACACTGAAAATAACTAGTGTTTAAAAAATAAAATAATTAAAAATTTTGCAAAATAACACCATAAAATTTACTTGTCAGGCTGCAAAATAACTCCTAAAAATTACTTGTTAGGCCATGCAACTATTTCGATCGAAAAGTCTCTATCTTCGTCAGTTGTTCTTCGCTTTCTGTTTCCTTTCTTTTCAGTTCCCTGTTCCAGTCTTCTAGTCTGTGAATGACATATATCTCCACTGACGGAGATCGAGATTTTTTCGATCGAAACACCTGTACGGCCTGACAAGTAAATTTTATGGTGTTATTTTGCAAAATTTTTAATTATTTTATTTTTTAAACACTAGTTATTTTCAATGTTAATTGTTGTTAATAAGTGACTGAGCTGGGAAATATTCTGAAGCACTATTTAACCTCTTATATTCCATCTTTGAATAAAAAGCTTGATTTTAAAACCTCTTATCTTTTATATTAACGTAGTTTTATTTTTATTAACCTTTAAAGGAATATAAAAGTATTTGCTGAAATACAATGTTTAATTGACAATCAGTATAACATAGCTGCCAGCTGTTCCGATTTTATAGGAACATTTCCCACCTCAATTTTTAAAAAGTTTTATTTTAAACTAAATATTGGGAATGGAATGCTATTTCATACCTACTTACCTTTTTAAGCTTCCAATGGTAAGTAAACATGAGGGGTAGAAGTTGTGATATTATATTCTCTCATAACTGCCAACTGTCCCAGAATATCATTAACCTCTTATCTTAACAGAATTTTGCTTAAAGAAAGCAAAAACCTTGAACTTGACGAACGTTTTAAAAGGTAATGTTTTGAAAAAATATAGGAATTTACTGTTTGCAAAAAGTGGTTAGTGATATTCTGGAATAGTTGGTAGCTATGTTCCCCTTTCATCACTCGCGTTAAGTAAGGCTATAGTGAAATCAAATTAATTTTCATTAATGCAAATTTTAAAAAAGCTTCATGTGCTTATCAATTGAAAATCAACCTTGTGTTACCTTCCTTTTTCTTCGTTCTCTAATCAAGCGCTAACCTCCTCTTAGCGCTGTTCTTGGCATATAAATATGCATCCCTGCCAACAATTTACAGAATATAATTAAGCATCTTATTTAAACAGTATTTTTCATCTTAGAATATAGAAAAAGACGTCTTTTGAAAGAGTTTTGAGCGTCTTTTGAACTGGGTTTGCCAATAGTGTAACAATGCAGTGCATCTTTCTAAAATTTCCAACAATGAAAATTGATCATATTTCACCCTTCGTTTCAAATAAAAGTTATAAAACAGACTGTTAATTTGGATGTTACAAGTAGAAAGCTCTTTACATTTTATTTAACAACAACAACAAAAAAAACCCCCTCAAAGTTAAATAAATGATAACTTTAAATATAATAATTAATGACGATACTACAACTAAAATTTGCAAACCTCATTTTAAATAGTTGCAAAAATTAGTTTAACGGAACAGAGCAATTTTACGCTGCATCACAGGAGCTTTAAATAAATTTCTCTAATCAACTGCTAGGCGGCCCGTTTTCAAAGCCTACTCCAGCGTTTCCATTCAGATAATGCTCATCACTTATACTAGTAGATCTGTGCCCCCAAACACCATGTTTCATTTGCATGAAATGTTTCTGCCAAGAAAACAGCGGTTAATAAGAAAACTAAATAAAGAAGAATCAGAGAAGCGGAAATACAAGTAAATTTACAACAAAAAATTGTGGAGCGGAAAATCTTAAATATTTTCAAAAGAAAATCATTGACCTGTTTTACCATGTATTACACATAATAGTGTTGTATCTTATACATTGGAACTGAAAAGTCTTCATTTTTGTTAAAAATTATAGGCAATATAACCTGCCTTTTTCCACCTAATGAAAAAAATTACTTTTGAAACACCAGAATGTATGAAACGGAGAATCGTATTTACGATATTAGTTCAGTCTTCACACGTCGTGAAGGATTTTCGCATTTTAGCATATGTCAAGGTCTAAGCGCTTTCTATAAAGGTGCTTGATTTGTGGAATTATGTTAGTTAAACCTGAATTTGGGCTGACAAGCACAGACTTTTCCGCTAAAGAGTTTCTTCTTTATTTAACGGAAAGAACAAGATCGAGTTTCTGTTTTTCTCATGTGACACAGTGAACTACAACTGAACCATACCAACACCTCCTACATATAGGAAGCCTAACAACTGAAACTTTGACGTCATCATTAGGCCTTCAAGTAATGACGTCACAGTTTACTTTCACAAAGTAAAACTATTTAAAATTTCTGGTGGATGCTACAAATATTAGAAAATATCTTAAATAAAGAATTAAAATTAAAATACCTGTCTCATACAAAATTATTCATTTCCATCTATTTTCTTATCATATTATCTAATTCGTCACGGTTAAAAACTGCCATTTTTCATAAAATTATATATTTTTATCTCAAATTATTAAAATAGTGTTATTCATGAGTAAATTGACCAGAAATTTTGTATAGTTTTATTTTGTGAAAATAAAACTTTTAAGTGTAGGCCAAATGATGACGTCAAAGCTTGGTGACGTAGGAGTTGTTAGGCTTTCTTTATCTAGGAGGTGTTGACCATACCGTCTAGTACCATAATAATGTAACATGAAATGTTATTCCCGAGATATACCCTCCAACTACAAAGAAATATAATTTACCACTTTTTTGAGCAAGAATTTTCAACATAAAGTATATCAAACTTTTCCGCTCAGCTGGTGGGGTGGTTATTATTTTGAAAAAATAAAGAAATTATACTGTTTAAAAAAATGTTATTTATGTTGCGTTGTAGTTGGAGGGTATGTCGAGAAAACAGAAACAGTGGTGAAGAGAAACAGTAAATATGTTGGTTTAATTTGCTAGTGAAAAAGCTGTCTGGAACAGCAAATTTAAAAAAGAAATACTACGTAATAATGCATTGACCAATTTTACCATATCATTCTGACAAGTCTGGTGAAGAAATAAAAAAGGCTTTTTAACTTTAGATTAGAGTTAAATGAAAATAGCGTTTCCTACTTTATTCGTTTAAAAATTAATGAGATGGTTAATTTTATTAAAGCCACCTAACATAAGAAGAATTTGATTTTGGACATGTAAGTAATAATGAAAAGAATTTAGACTCATATTTTAAACAGTTGTAAGAGAATAATTGGAACTTCAAGGCAGTGAAAGCAACAGTACTAAAGACATGGCAACCCTACAATGAGGATTACCACAGTATTTTCATTACAGTGGTTGTTTTACACTTAAAAGCACTGCGCGGCTGACGAGAAAGACAGGCTGCGGTGCTGACATTTGGTCACACCCCTTTTGTCCTCGATGATTCATGTGACCTTGGGATTGAGGTCATCTTACTGTGGATATTTCTTACTAAGATGGTCACATCCGCTGGGTCACGTGGCTCTTAGAGGGCAAAAGGGGTGACCAAAATGTCAGCACTGCAGCCTGTCTTTCTCATCAGCCACGTACGCCTCGATAGGGACGCTGCTCCAGTATATTTCCTTGTAGTTCCCAGCCTTTACGGAACATAAGCAACCACTTTTAATAGAGAATATACTGCTTCAGTATTTTTTCGAAATCGATTAGAGCTTGCACGTTAAACTGGAAAGTCATTAAAGACTTAGTGTATTAAAACACTAATACGAAATAGCATGCTTTCGAAAAGTGGTAGGCAAATGATAATATTCCTAAAAGCTGAGAAATTCTGCAGCTGCTTGAAGACTACGTTTCGTACTCTTACATCGTTACTCGATTCTGAATCCTTATTTTGTGCGCTAACTCCACTAAAAGTTTACCTACTTTTTCAGAATTACCCTGTATGCGATATAAGTTTTATCTACATATATAACGTAGATTTTGGTATAAATCGGCGAAAACACCTTTTAGTGCATCAATAAAATATTCAAATTGCTTAGATTTTTAAAAATATTTTGGTTGTACTTATTTAATAAGTACATTATTTTGCAAATACCGGAATATCTAAACCACTTTCACTAATAATAGAAAAAAAAAATTCTTTACGTTATAATTGTTTATCACTCTCCTGTTATCCCTTTAAAGGTTATATTATTTTCAAGAAAACTGTCATAAAGTACCTATTTTTTTATTCAACAATATTGTCGTTTTAAGGTTTTGGATATTTTGATATAAAAAAAAGTTCCGTGCATAAGAATCGAAATCCTTTCTGGCGCTTAACTTTTGAACTCTCCAGCCCGGAAATATCACGGGAGCGAGACGGACAGGGGTTAAATAAATTAGTTTTCAATCACCAGAAAGTATTAAACGAAAATTCATGTTTGTCATTTTACCCAATTACAAAAGCGTGTTCAACAATGTCAATAAAGCAACAACTCCTAGAAATACAATGCCTGAGAACAGAAAATTTTACGTCATCACACATTTTTTTTTCAGAAAGTAAAATTATTCAAAGTTTGTGGTGACTTTACTTCGCATGAAATATTTTAATGATTTAAGATAGAAAATTTGATTTTACGACAAATAGGAAATTTTAACTATCACTAATTATATAATATGATATAGAAATAGATCATCATAAATTATTTTTTATCAGAAATGTATTTCAATTTTTATCTTCAACTTAAGATATCTTCTAAAATTTGTATCATTCACCAGAAATATTAAATAGTTTTACTTTGTGAATGTAAAGCTGCGATGACGCCATCTTAGAAGACTTAGCAATGACGTAAAAGCTTCTGTTCTCAGGCCTTCTGTATCTAGGTGGTGTTGAATAAAGTGTGTCAAGGTACAAGCCCTCTTTTGGCGAGTGGCTGACCATGTGCAAAGATTATTTAAGACTTGATTTTCGCGCGTTCGGTGTAGACTGGGAAATTGATCCTTCTTTTTAGTGGAAAGTACTTGGTCATTTTTTTCCCTCATGTGAACGTGGCCAGTGTGACCACAACCAACACCTCCTAGATAAAGAAAGCCTAACAACATCTACGTCACCAAGCTTTGACGTCATTGTTAGGCCTACATTTAAAAGTTTTACTTTCACAAAATAAAACTTTTAAAAGTTTCTGGTGAATTTACTCATGAATAACAATATTTTAATAATTTGAGATAAAAAAAATAATTTTATGACATATGGCAGTTTTTAACCACGACTAATTAGATAATATAATAAAGAAATAGATCAAAATGAATAATTTTGTATGAGAAAGGTACTTTAATTTTAATTTTTTATTTAAGATATTTTCTAATATTTGTAGCATTCACCAGAAATTTTAAATAGTTTTACTTAACCTGTGAAAGTAAACCTGTGACGACGTCATCACTTGAAGGCCTAATGATGACGTCAAACTTTCAGTTGTTAGGCTTTCTATATGTAGGAGGTGTTGCCACAACTGTAGTAGTGTGGCTATCTCAGGCCTAGATGGTCACACCTCTCTGGTCACGTGTCTCTTCGGGTGCAAAGGGGTGTGAAATAAAACGTCAGCACGTTTCCTTTCTTAAGCTTTCTACGTGATAGAGTTGGTGGCTATTATAAGCAACGTTCTTTCGCTTGTTTAGTGAAGCTATATTTTGAAATCTATTTGTGAATTCTATATTGCTGTATGATGAAGAGCAGCTAAGAATTCTGTTCAAGAATGCTAGTGAGTTTTATGTCAATGGAAGGATTTATTGAGTTCGAATAACAGATTTCAGGAAGTCTCTACGATGGACTGACTGTCGTAAATTCAGTTTCTGCTTGCGGTTTCACGAGAGCTGTGCACTGTGGATTGTTTTCCGAGTTTCTAGAACGAATAAAATTCGTGTTATCATCTTGAAAATGCGACTAAGTCCTGGAACTTTCTACACATACCGGATATTCCACCCTACGACTATTCAGTTTAGTTTCTGAAACACTATTCGCGATTTCTGTTCAAAAACTATTCTAGATTTTGACGGTTAGCTCGAATCTATTTAATAATCGATTGATTCCGGTAATACCATTCATTTATGGTCATACCATTACTAACCATTCTCTGTTGATTGGTTTGTAAGCAGCCATATATTTGAGAGTGAAAGTGCCCATTAAATCTGCGGAAAAGAAAGTTCATTCTTCGTTCTTCAGAGAGTGAATACTCAGGAAATATTGTGTTTTACATAGCTGCCGACTACTACGGAATATAATTAACCACTTTTTGTAAACAGTATATTTTTTTAGTATTTTTTCAAAGAAGCAACGAAGTCCCGCGATTAGTACGAAAGTTTTGTTACAATTGAAGCCGAAAAATCATGTTCAAAAAAAGTGGTTAATTATATTCCGTAGTAGTTGGCAGCTATATTTTTATGATAGCGAACAAAGCTGAGAGGGACCTCGACAATAGGCTTTCAAGTTCTTTTGGCAAAAGAGCATAAACGCGAGACTACCGTGCATAAACGTAGCTGTATCGAAAAAAACTTTGAGAAGGTTGAGCAGATATCTAAATTAAGTGTAAAAATAGTTGGGTTTCTGTTAAATTTGGAAATAAATGTTTTAAATAAAAAAAATTCCTAGACGCAGTTGAGGAGATACTTCAAAACGTACTTTAAAAAATTGAATTCAACCCATCGGGGATTTTTTCTGCTTGTTTCGGGTTAAGGCAAAGCTACTCGAGGGCTATCTGCCTAAAGGAGGAATTCCTTCGATGGAGGACCTTTTAATGGGTTCTAACGAATATCATTGAATCTGAAGAAAACCTCCCAAAACTGAATTGTGAAAAGTATACAGTAAGCTCTTCGGAAATAGTTTTCTTGTGTTTCGGCTTCATAATCATTCCTCTTCGTATGTCTTCCGGCTAGTCGGGAACTTTAAGTTCATAATCAAAGACATTATCCAGTTTCATATATTTTATGAAATTCCCCCTCAGCGTTTACTCAAAAAGTTCTCAGCTGCTGCATTTTTCTAATGACATGTTCCATAGCTGAAATAAGATCAAACTCGCATAATGTGTGTTATAAGTATGTGGATAAGTAAACTGAAAATGGCAGCAGTTTTCACATACGAAGAATGAACTGACAAATGCATAGCTGCCAACTACTACGGAATATAATTAACCACTTTTTATAAGCAGTATATTTTGTTTTTGTATTTTTTCAAAATAGTAGCCAGGTCTCGTGCGTAGTACAAAATTTTTGTTATATTTCAAGTAGAAAATTATTGTTTAAAAAAAGTGGTTAATTCCGCAGTAGTTGGTAGCTATGCAAATGAACTTTTCTCCATTGCTGATAGAAATTGCTGTGCAGTGTGGGAAATAGAATTGGAACTTCCTCAAAATAACTGTAAGCTACCAATTATTGGATTCAGATGTTAAAAAGTTTTAGATAAGTGGAAATTTGACACCTCCCACCCTTTGATTACGCCACTGGTCAAGACGGACAAAATATATGAAATTATAGCCGCTGGTACCAAACACAGGCATGTCATTTTTAAGTCAGATTTGCAATTTCTTTCTGTTTTATAGTTGACTAGGTGTAGCTGTTTGTCAACGCAAAATCTTGCTTACAGAATGCAACACTTTTTTTTTCAATAAACGAAATATCTATTGATTTCTAGTTCACTCTTATAGTGGCAAAGTGTTACGACATCAATGAATTATTTCATATACATCACAAGTTTTTATAGTTTCTGAAATATTTCGGAATACATGGTTATTTAAAGCTAACCTTATTTTAATATGAAAATGTTGATTCTTCCGTATGACAGTGATTTTATAATAAGTAAAAATGAGAATAAAACGAACCATTGAACTGCAACCCAAATGAAAAAAAAAATTAACTCTTTTTTCTGTATGGTTAACGTAGACCTTCATTAATAATTTGTAAAAATTATCTTATAACTTCAATTACAGTTCCTTTTGTTACCAAAGTAGAGTGTAAGTAACTATGAGGCTTTGAAATGAAATCTTCAAGTCATCTTAAGATTTTTAGAGAGATGAAGAGATGAAGAGATTTTCATGCATTTCTTATGAGTAAATTAAGTTGTCTTGAATTAGTTAACATGGCCAGGTTAATCTAGAGAATTCACGGACGATCTGAGGATTTAACTTTTGGTCACCGTTCTTTGAGGATTACGTTTTTCTTTTGTTCCCAGAGGCTTATCCTCGGCGGCCCTAAGAAGATTATTCTAGTACAGATAAATTTTGAATGCATTCCACGAGAACACTAAGGTTGAGTACTTCTGTTTCTGCAAATCGAATTCTTAAAGTAACACATTTGATGTATTGTTCGTTTGTTTATAGTGTTAAACAAAGCATGAAATGTTTCCGTTATAGATTAAAGTAAAATATAAATTTGAATCTAAACGCAATTTCGATATTCCTTAATGATTAGAAATAAAATTAATAATACCAATAGAACTGAATAGCTCAGTTTTAATTTAATTATATTAATGCTTCATTCAAGTAAATAATCTTCCCTATGCTCGCACGAATATTTGAGATAATTTTAGTAACTGTTTGTTTGGATAAACATACGCTATCCCCTGTTAGTAAAAGCTAATAACTTTTTCCAAAATTGCTAGTCATGGATATGTATTTTTAACCAAAAACTGGCTTAAAATTAAGGAACGATTTTTAAGAAATAAGATTTGTCTCAATATACGCGTTACGAATTAATTACTAAAACTGAATTTTTATGCCTGCTGCTGTGTTCGATATGCTATAATTATTAAAACAGTATTCATAAACTAAAGATAAAAGTTTTCTTTATTTTACGAATACAGCTGATAGCTGTGTTTCGACTTTGCAGAGTTGAAAAATACCCACTAGTGCAAGTTTATTAGCGTTTTTTAAAGGATGTAATTACACGCTTAAATCTATTGATTAAAACTGACACTCCTTTAATGATTAAATTTCTTATCGGCTGATTTAAATCCTTTTACGCTAAAAAATACTCATTGATTGCATTGAGGGGAATTGAGACAATAATTTGTTATCGCCTCAATTCCCCTCAATGCTCAGGATTCGCTAGATTCAATTGTACTCCGTTTTTCACAATATTTTTGTCTATTTGAGTACTCTCTCTCTTCTCCCCCACGACCCATATCCTATTACTATCACGTGACCACGCTTCAACGGATAACGGTTCAGTTCATAGTCAAACATGGCTCACGGCTTAGTTGTGTGTGTATACGCTTGTGATAATTTGTTTTTATATCCGAATACCAAATGCATCTTTTTCATATTCAGAGTTGTGAAATAAATTCAGCCTAGATATGGAGGAGATGCTTTAGGTAAAGATTTCGCTTTATGACATAGTTTCTTACGATTGGATTATAAAAAGCTGTTGTAAAACAAATGAAGTTATGATATCTCCCCTTAAAGTAAGTAGTATTTTACCTTTTTCATGTCAATAAATTGGGTTGCTGCTTTAATTAAATCTCACAGCTGGTTTAACCATGATAGCATTTGTGTATTCTGACTGTACTGTGAATTCGTTTTATAACTAGAGACTATAGTGAAGTTATATTCTATTTATTAAAAAATACTTTTTATAGTGTATTAAGATATATGTAATGTATTTGCCTTGATTTAAAATTTATTTTCTCGGGCTTATAATCACAGATTACAGCTCTGATAATAAAAAATGAAGAAAACGAATAATTCAATATATTAATCAAAAACAACAAATTTTAATAAAACACTCCTTTTATATAGCTTAAAATAATAATCTTAATTGAGTACAGATATATTAATTAAAAAAGGGCTGATTTTGTAAAAAAGCTCATTCTATAGCTTAAATAATAATCATAATTGAGTACAGTCATATTAATCAAAAACGGACAGACACTCCTCATTTTTGATTATTATTTAGCCTAAATGGAGCTGTTGTATAATGCTCAAAAATTGAGAATTTTTCGCTCGATTGGTTTTTGTCGATTAATGGAGCAAATTTTACTCAATCGGGAGAATGGCTGTTTGAAGTCAAAAATTGAGTAAAAATATACTCCGTTTGATTATTATTTTACTCAATAGATTTAAGCGTGTAAAGTTTTGCAGATCAGTCAGTGGCATTATTCGGGAGTATAGTATTTATACCAATTTTAATGCCATTCCGCTGAGCCATTTAAGTTGCAGAAGGCTCTAAGTAGGTACTTTAACTAACCAGATAAAATATGTAATTTAATATAACATTAAATTCCTGCTTGAAGACTGCAAATACGAAAATCTCACCATTTGGTAAGCACAGTAAACGAAGAACAAAATTTTTGATGGAGTCTCAAAGAGCATTATCATTTTAAACACAGATGTTAGTTGCGTTTCCGTTATTCGACGTGAAGCTAGTGTCATAGCTGCCAACTCTTCCAATTTTATCGGAAGATTTTCCACCACAACCTTTAAGCAGTTTTATTTTGCATTAAAAATTTGGACTTATTTTAACTTTGAATTGTTTAGTAAAAATTAGTGGTGGAAAATCTTCCGATAAAATCAGAAGAGTTGGCAGCTATGTAATGTGGAAAAATGGCTTTATTGATTCAGTAAATTGACGTGCACGACTGGTTGACACTATCTAATCCATAGCTGCCAACTCTTCCGGTTTTTCCGGAAGATTTTCCACCACTAATTTTTACTTACGAATTTGAGCTTAAAAATAAGTCCAAAAATTTTTTTTTTAAATAAAACTGTTTGAAGATGGTGGTGAAAAATCTTCCGAAAAAACCGGAAGAGTTGGCAGCTATGACCTAATCCCAAAGCAAAGACTTTTCTTCCGCTGCTAAGATTTTTTTCCAGTTTCCAAAACGAACTCTTGAAAAATATCCCTGACTTGTTGAAAAATGAGTATCATGAAGTCGTGGGTAGCTTAATTAATTCTCTATTTAAAGTTGTAATGCAATCATTTCTATTTTAACTACACCTTTTGTTAAAAAACGAATAGAAGCTGATTCCACATGCAAGCACAAAAGCATTTCTCGTGCACACTGTTTTTTAACCATTTGCAGGTCAATGTTCCCAATTGGGAACATCCAATTAAAAATTTATTCAGAAATGAAATTTTATCATTATTGACTTGAAAAATTAGCTGATAAAGTTAAATGATGACTTTATTTTTTGAAATAGAAGTTGCATTATTTTTATCATTAGTGGAAAACTGAACAAAAAATCATGAAAATAGCTATTTTCATAATTTTTTACAGAGCTATCTTGATATACCCCCACCTAGTGGTGTATCCAAAGGGGGGAATAGGGGAGTCACAACCCTCCCTCCCCGATGAGGAATTTTTTGACACACAAAATGTACATTCTTCACTCCCTTATCACACACAGGTATACACACACAAAATGTATATTCTTCACTCCCTTGTGACACACACGTATATATATACATGTCACTGTGTACATGTATGTGAGTTATAGTAGTCGTAACCCCCCACATGAAAAACTTCTGGCTACGCCACTGCCCCGCCTCCTTCAAACATAATTCACATCTTTACATTAATATAAAAATATTTTTTTTATTAATTCTTAATATTTCACTTGCTAATCAAACTACCCATTAGTATATTCCGTTTTTGAAACCAATGTAAAAGTATAGACAGAAATTACAAATGCTCCCAATTGGGGACACTGAAAATTATATTCAGTATTTTTTCACGCATTTAAATGACGATTTTATCGGAAAATTTTCCACCACTAATTTTTACTAAGCAAGTTAAGATTAAAATAAGTCCAAATTTTTAATCCGATATAGAACTGTTTTTGAAGTGTGGTGGGAAATCATCCGATGAAACTGAAAGAGTTGGCAGTTACGGTTTTATCTCTCTGCGAAAATAGTTTTCCGATTCTTAGAACTACAGGGATCAAACAGCATGACTGAAAACCTTTGATGAATACAATTAACCACTTTTTGCAGACAGTACATTTAAAAAATATTATTTCAAAATAGAACCGAAGGCTTGCGGTCGGTTCAAACTGTCAGTGAATTCTAAGCCGAAAATTACTGTTTACAAAAAGTGATTTATTGTATTTCGTAAAGGTTTGCAGCTTTGAATCAGAATTTAGATAATCTGCTGCATATTAAATTACATTGTTGCAGTCTAATTTTTATTAGTTTTTGAGTAATTAAAAAATTAGAAGTGGTGTTTTTATGTCTTTGAAAACCAGTCGTAGCTATGTAAAAATAAATTTGTACAAAACACACTTAAAGGTAATAAAATGTGTGCTTTATTATTTGTATGTGTGTTTATATTTCTAGAGGTGTAAGAGTCTCCCTTGATCAAATGCCAAAGGGAAGTCTTGTCCTTTGGGCCGATCTGACGAAGAGAAGATTCTTGTCTTGGAGACACCGTCTCAGCCTAAGTCCTCTCGTAATGTACGTAACTCGTATATGCAGCGGCGTAGCCAGAAATGTTTTGTGGGGGGGGGGATACGACTACTGCAACTCACATATATGTATACGTGTGTGTGATAAGGGAGTGAAGAATATACATTTTGTATGACAAAATATGCCCTCATGGGGGGTTGTGAACCCCCTGTCCCCCCCCCTGACTACGCCACTGCGTACATGCGTTTGAGGCATTGTTTATTTTTGTGTATAACATCATCATATTGGAGCCCTTACTTATGTTTATGCCATTGTTGTTCTTATTTCAGTGCTATTTCTTTAAATTACTTTTTAAGTTGAGAAATGACTATTAGTGAGCAAGAAAATTTTAACGACAACATGTTATTTAAGGAAAAGAATGTCCTCTAACAATCGAGTCCTATGCTAGTTCATTTAAACTGCACGAAAGAATAAAACGTGAATAAGCAACTTGCTTAAAATTGTCAATCATTCCGCAAAGATGATGCACTAAAACGATCATTAACGATCGTTTTTTTTAATGACTAAGACGTGTCGAGAGGTGTTGCGCAGCAATTTTCTTGGATGTTTTCTTTTCGAGACAACCCACACACTTCTCTTTGATTGCTTAAAGTGTAACAAAGGACATGTTCTCTACTTGAAATAGTTATTAAGTGATTTAAGTGGCTGAGATAAGATCTAAACGACGCAAGTCTCAAGTAATGTAAAACCCTTGATTAAAATATCTTTCTAAAATAAACTCTGAAACTTTCTCTAAAATATCTTCTACGCATGATGTAATTAATAAAGATATTTCTGTATATTTTGGAGTAGAATCTTAGAATTCCATAGTAAATAGCTTCAAAGTTGCCTGCCTGTGTGTTCCAGAGACAGACTGTGCACGAAATGTAACTGCGATCGACAATCATGATGATAATAATAAATATAAGATGATAGTTGCAAATTTTCAACTATGAAATTTTGATCCATCACAGTTTTAAATTCTTTATCAAAATGTTGATTTTTTTTTTTTTCGTATAGACTTAATGATTCAATTTGTTCCTTGCATGACAGAATATTGCGCATAATAGAAATCGCATACTATGTTTAAAACAACAAAAAAGTTCAATTTTATAACAGGTGTTTTCTCTTCAATAATCGAAAATATATGATGACGATACATGAGTATCATGAAAAACCTTAACTTCTTTCAGTTTTATCTATAAACTAGAGTGATGTTCTTAGTGCATTAAAATTTTAATGTATTTTTACAAATTTAAAATAATTTTTCCACAATTTCAAAATCCTCTTTCTTTCATATCCTTCTTTGTCTTTCATAATTATAAAATTAAATTAGGCAAATATACAGTCAACTCCGGTTATAGTGAACCTCTGGGGACCGACAAATTTTGTTCATTGTCCGTTGTTTACTCATGTTGAACAAGGAACCTTATACAAACCTAGAAAATAGTAATTATACAAATACTAAATGTTTATTAAGTAAATCAAACATAATTGATCGCATTTATGGTTCTAGAATTATCTGTTAAGTAAGATGAAAACGATTAATTACATTTATGGAAATAATGTACATTCCCTTCAGTTGGCGAAAGGTGCTGTCGCTTCTAACCAGTTATATTTCATTGAAAATGGAAAATGAAATCTTCCAAGATCTAGACCGAAATTTCGGCTTTTGGTTCACTTTCAAAGGTACCCTACTTTTGTTAATGAGTACTTTTAAAGACTAGAATGTCTTATAGCGATGAAACAAATTATGAACCACCTTCCCTCTTGTTCCTCCCCGCCCCCCTTATTTAGTATAAGTATGTTAGCCTAGACACTGGCAGTTCGCCTGCATTTCGGAACAGGTGATTGATAATCTTTCTCTCTACTCGAACACGAAAGAGACACTCTTCGTAGGAATTGAACATCACATCTGCCGTCCAGAAATTTTTAAATTCACAATAACCGAAGTCATGGCTCATTAAAGTCGAAAAATACTATCTACATTTCTGACGTATGTAAATCGGCACTAATAAGATGCGTTCACTATACCCACAAGTTTACTATATCCGGAGTTGACTGTATATTTTCTTTTTTTTACGTATGCAATGTTTCTTATTTCTTTTTCTTATGTATGCAATAAGAAAATTAAAATGTAAATAGACTACCGAAGAAAATAATTACAATTCATTTTTTTTTTCGTAAGTTGGATACTTAGAATCCAAAAATTCCACTTAAACTTAATTTGTATGTCCCAAAAGACTTTTTTTGAACATAAATATTAAATTATATATTCGAAAACTACCACCTTCCTGCACTTACTTATTCTTATGGTAATTAAAAGAAGAACGTAAAAGGCCAATAATTGTCTTCTTAAGTTTTTTTTTTTTTTCCTTGTGTCGCGATGTTAAAGCATAGGTGCCACCTACTACGGAATATAATAAACAGCTTTTTGTAAACAGTACATTTTTTCAGTATTTTTTTAAAATAGTAACCAGCCCACAGACGTGGCGGGAACATCGTACTATATTCTAAGCCGAAATTTATTGTTTAAAAAAAATGGTTAATTACATTCCGTAATAGTTGGCAGCTATTTGTTAAAGGCACGTTAATGGTAAAAACGCTTCAGTCAGTTACGGCCAATTTTGAAATTTGTGTGTTCTAGCACCACCTCCTAGATATACAATGCCTGAGAACAGAAACTTTTACATCATCAGTAGATCCACTAAAATGACGTCATCACACATTTCCTATGACAAAGTAAAATTATTCAAAGTTTGTGGTGAATTTACTCCCACCTAAAACATTTTAATGATTCAAGATAGAAATTTTAATTTTACTACAAATAGGAAATTTTAACTATCACTAATTATATAATATGCTATAGAAATGGATCATAATAAATTATTCTTTATTAGAAAGTTATTTTAGTTTTATTTTCAACTTAAGATATTTACTGAAATTTGTATCACTCACCAGAAATTTTAAATAGTTTTACATTGTGAAACCAACACTGGACTCTTAGTAAGCCCTAGTGATGACGTAAATGCTTCTGTTCTCAGGCCGTCTATATCTAGAAGGTGTTGGTTCTAGCGAGTACTGCCAACACCTCCTACATATAGAAAGCCTAACAACTGAAACTTGTCGTCGTCGACAAGTTTCAGTTGTTAAGAGTTCAGAAGGCCTAGCGACGTGTCCTTTATGACGTCGTCGCTAGGCCTTCAAGTAATGACATCATCATAGGTTTACTTTCACAAAGTAAAACTATTTAAAATTTCTGGTGAATGCTACAAATATTAGAAAATATCTTAAATTAAAATACCTTTCTCATACAAAATTGTTCATTCCGATCTATTTTCTTACCATGTTATCTAATTAGTCATGGTTAAAAACTACCATTTGATAGAAAATTATATTTTTTATCTCAAATTATTAAAATATTGTTATTCATGAGTAAATTCACCAGAAACTTTTTATACTTTTATTTTGTGACAATAAAACATTTAACTGTAGGCCAAATTACGACGTCAAAACTTGGTAACGTAGAATTGTTAGGATTTTTTTATCCAGAAGGTGTTGGTATTTCCGTAGGGATTATTTTCTCCTGATGACTCTACCCAGACGGCAGACACAGGTTCTCTGAACGTCTATTAACGTTCAGATATTTTCTGAACGTTAATAGACGTTCACAGAACCTGCGTGCGCTGTCTGGGTAAAATAAAATGCGTAGTGCATAGCTGCTAACTTTTCCGGTTCAGTCTGAAGATTTTCGGACATATTTTTTAAACAGTTTCATTTAAGGTAGATATTTGGACTTATTTTAAGCTTTAATTGCCTAGTAAAAATTGGTGGTGGAAAATCTTCCGATAAAATCGGAAGAGTTGGCAGCTATGGTGTGCATCGTCTGCTAGTTATGGCGAATATCCCATGGTCAGGTCTCTTTATTTTAGGGCAGGTGGAAAACACTCTTTCAAAGGAACTTGTGAAAATTCTCGATAACGTATATTCAAATCCTATGTCATATCAAATCTACCCCGTAAAAAAATTCAGCCTCTCGTTAGTTTTGCTTAAAAGCTGAACAATGGTAGCAATTAAAATGCCATTTCTCAAGCATCCAACATTAAATAAACTGTTTGTGTGACATATTTTCAAACAAATTCTTTAGAATAGGTCAAAATAGCTTTTTAATGTTCCGCACACGTACAAGTATTTTAAAGAACAGTACAAACTATTTCACATCACATTACATCTGACATTAAAAAAAAATAACATGAATAAATTTTGCCATTATACTCCAACATTAATTTACACGAAAGCAGTTTCTATGCTACTAAATGCAGTTAAGATGGTTACATTTCAATTCTGTTTTGTTTCTTAGATATTTATAATAAAATTTCTTACCTAAGCTTCATTCTAAAACTTTTCCCATGTTCCCATAAAGAGATATTTTTCTGATAGCATAGAGAGTTATTCTAATAACTGAATGAAATTATAAGAATTGTCTTATGAAGATGGAACCTGCATTTATGGAGAAGATTCATTATTTACTTCAGTCACTGACGTTGCCTCCAGTTTTAAGGCATCTTCAGTGTTTTCCGCCTTCATATCTATAGTTTGATCCTGCTGGATGCTGGTTTGATCATGCATTGCATAACCTGTCATCCCTTTTTGTCCCTCTAAACCTAATTGCTCCCGGAGGGGTGGTTCATTTGTGTCAGCCCACCGACATCGATTCCTCACCTTTTCGGGTGCAAATTCGAATTCGAATATAGATGAGGGGGAGCGACGAATAAAAAACCTCTCTGGATGGAAAAATAGAATAAATAAATAAAACGGAATAAATAAATTTACTTCTTTTTCAAAATCACGTTTTCTCCGGCTGAAGTCTTCCCCTCGACAGTCGAGCTCGATATCGTCAATTATTTTTTGAGAATAGAGGCCGCAGTTACCTCGCCTTTCTTTCATACGGGCGAAACTGTATGTCATAAAGCAAGAAGAACGGGGCGCTCTTTGTATAGCTTTTTCGTAGACGGAATTTCACTATCGGTTTTACAAGCTTCGAGCGACGTATAATAGAAGTAGGAATTGGTAAGTTTACGTATATTTTTCTCGTAGATTCGCCCTTAAAAAATCATTTAAATCAGTTTCAACAATATAATGAGTATGGTTCATGTAAGGAGCCGTTTGCCAGAGATCTGTGAAAGTGTAGATTATTTATGCATCCCTGGGAGCAGTTTAAATAAATACGCTTTATTCTTTGTATAGTTAGCTTACTTGTAAAAAAATTGGTACAAACCTTATGAAAACATGAAAAAGTATTTTTGTCCTTAACGTGCATAGACTTTTAAGCTAAGTTTTCCATGCTTTCCAATCTTACTTTATTCCAATTTATGTTTTGCCGAGAGCATTGGGTTGTAAAGCAATAACTCATATATATATATATATATATATACATAAACAACATAGGTGCCATGTATTACGGAACATAACTAACCGCTTTTTGTAAACAGCAATTTATTTGAATAATTTTCCAAAACAATCATTAAGCCAAACCTTTAGGCGACAAATTTTGCTGTATCTTAAACAGAAATTTAACGTTTCCAAAAAGTGTTTGATTATATTCCGTAATAGTTGGCACCTATAAAGCAAAAGGCATATTGTTGATTTTTGAAAGTAATTTTCATATCAAAATATACAAGCTACAGTTTTTATCATCAGGAAGGCTGATTTTAAGAAGTGTGCATTATATCCCTAAAATTGTTCGGTAACATGTCTCGTCTTGCAAAATCCCTAGACTCTCATAATGAAAACGGCAGTCTCGATTCGCATAATGACTGTAAATGCCTGTCTCGTCTCGCATTCATCCCCAAACGAAACTTCACAAGATACACCCATTTTGGGAAAAGAAATAAAAAAATAAAACGTTTTTTTAATAACGGGCGGGCACTTGCCGATTAGGTGTTCGCCACTACTACGGCCCGAAGGTATTGACCATTCTATTATGGGGGCATCCAATCAACGGTCCTCTATGAATAACATTCTAAAGTAACCAAAAGCACAAAGTTATAAGTGTGCGAGTATAAGCAACACGCGTTGAAACGGGGCCTTCGCAATTAGTAACGGGCCTGCTTATGAGTTGCCATCCCTAAAAATGAGTTTATCATTGCGACCTGTTTTCCCCAGTCACAGTATTCTATTTTATTATTCTAAGTATTATAAATGTTATATTATTTTATTATTTTAAAACAATTTTTTTATACTTTTGTCGTACTAAAGAACTTAGATGTAGGTAATCGTTTTGTGAATCTTGCGCCATTTTCTTTCATGAAAATGTATCCTAAAACTCGAACATTTTGCTCTGAATGTTAAGGCAAGTGAACGCTTATAATGTATTTAGAAATTCTAAAAATATGTATGTAAATCATGTTTAGTGAATAATTACTCATGTGTTATTTATAAATAAATTATTTTAATCAGAAATCGTATTACTTGAGTAGTTTTTATTCTTGTAAATAAGCATGACGTTGATACTATTTAGACAATTTAATTTTGCCAGTTGAAAATGTTATTTATCAGTTATATATTCCTTGATTATGTGATTAAGACTTACATCTGGTACAGTGCAGAAATACAGTAAACTATAAATTATTGATTTTTGCCCGTTTATACAGAAACTTCAAATGTAGTTAATATTTTGTACAAGCGTTCATTATGCTTGCTCAATTCCAAAGTTCGATTGAGAAAGCGACAAAAGAATAATATATACTACATGAAATGTCTTTATTAAAGAATAATTAATTCAGGGATCACGCTATAGAGCGTATTTTATCAATTTTCTCCAATATACAGGATATCCCGAAAACACTGAAATGCACTTTAATACATCATTTGTTAAAGATTAATGTTGAATTGTTTAAAATGACGTAGGAAATACGACTACGTTCATGAAATATTCATTATAAAAATGTCTTTCTCATTTGTGTGTTTAGTTATTTTAAAGTATATTAAATATCCACTTGTGAAACTAAAATAAGCAATCGTGAATCATGAGAGTAAGCGCTACTTTGTTTTTCTTTCAAATTATATGCATCTATTTTCTTTATGTCAATATGTATCATAGCAAACAAATTAATCATGAGTTCGTACTTGAATTAGTAACACAATTACTACTTAAAACTACATTAAATAACGTTTGAAAGCACTGGGAAGCTTAAAAAATGCCTGATGTATACGTGAAGACTCGAGCATCCGTAGGCCTCTTTGGATGGGTCATCAAAATACACGCGCAGGCCCGTTACTAATTGCGAAGGCCCCGGTTGAAAGCTGGCGGAAACCGCAAGAACGGATCCACATACGTAAAGGAACGGTTTTAACGTCCTCAATGCTCAAGAGCTTAGAGATAACATTCTTACTGCTACGTCCAACTACAAAAGTGCTTCTGGAATTCCGTCTCTCGGCTCTCCTTAATCTATCTGGAAATTCTGGATTCCACTGTTAAATAAGAAACTAAATTCATTTCAATCAGCATGCCTTTACATTTGTGTTTTGCATATTTACTGGTAAATTTTTGTGTTGTGAAATATATTAATCAGCAGAGTTGCCAACTGCTCCGGATTATAATTAACCACTTTTTGTGAACAGCAATTTTTTAAGAAAGATTTCTTGCAATGATAACCACCCCATGCATTGAACTTAAAGAATTTTCTATAATTAAAGCGAAAATTTGCTGTTTCAAAGAAGCTGGCTATGTTCGGGAGCGGTTTTCAACTCTGAAGCAGGCAGAACTCCTCGCTTGATATTTTGCTTGATTTCCAAAGTATCCCTCAGTTTCTATGTGTTAATATAGAGAAAAATATAGGATAGATCATTAATAGCAAAGCACGAAATAGGCGGAATGCGCTTTTAAAGAATATCTTATACACTATGAATAGAATGTTATATCTCCGTCGAATAGACTAGATCATAGCTGCCAACTACTACGGAATATAATTAACCACTTTTTCTAAACATGATTTTTCGACTTAAAATATAGCAAAATTTTTGTACTAAACACGTGACCTGGTTACTTCTTTGAAAAAATTAAAAAAATATGTACTGTTTACTTAAAGTGGTTAATTATATTCCGTAGTAGTTGGCAGCTATGGACTAGATAAATCATGTAACTCTAATCCCTGCTGTTAAACTTACATACCTTTTTGACTAGTCTTATAACACGAATGTCGCTTTGCCGTATTGACACGAGACGATCTAGGGCAGAGTTCAAACAATCCAGAACTCTTTTTTTAAGCTCGTTTCCTAATTCAGTTTAAATGAAAAATCCATTTTTATAAGAAGCGGCCCCTTTTATCGCAGCAACGCGCCGAAAATAGAGAAGACATTACTCGGAATTAAGCTTACAGGGGGGTGCGAATGTAAATGGCTGCACCAGAATGGTAGCGCAGATCGCGACAGCGTTCTTACCATCTGACCCCTGAGTCAACAGTGATAAGAGATTTACTGTTCAGAATAGCTGCGGAGCGGGACAATATTCAGAACGAGCGCACACCTAACGGATTTTCAATTCAGGCAAATTTTTATGCTTCAGAGAGAGCCTACTCCAGAAAATCCCTTTTAGCGATCCTCTTTATCCATAAATTAACATGCATGGAAGGAGATTGTTATTACGGACTTGTTTTGAAACTATATATTTTTTTTTCTCTCTGAGAAATCTGAATATCCAGTTTAAAGTCTTTCGTGTTAGGATATTCTCCAAAGATTTCGATTAACAGAGACAAACACATGCCAGCCAATTTGTTAATAACTCAAGACAACTTAAAAAATAATATATTTTTAGCATTGCCAAGTGCTACTTAAAATTTGTAGAGACGTTGGAGAAAGCTGTCCCGGAAGTGTTAAATCACCGTGATAGTCACAACTTAGTTCGTGCACTGGGTGCTAACTTAACTGTAGCCTTTCTATGGAGAAAACTTTGCACCATAAATTGGTGTTTATACCAATAGCTGAATCCAAATCATGGTGAAAACTTTCTCCGTAAGAAGGTTGCAGCTAATTTAGCACCATTTTATAGTGAAATATTGAACTGCTTCTATTAACAGTGCGGTGCAGTTACATTCATTTTTGCGTTCGTGTGCATGATCTCAAGTACCTAACTCTAACCTGTCTGAACTCTATATTATGAGTAAGTCTATTCGTATTTGACTAAGATTGCACATTAATGAATTAAAACTTAGAATTAACCATTTGGTAGATTTTAAATCAATTACTAAGCCATAATCATAAAATTAACTTATACTGTATGTTTGTCAGGTTAATTATAAAATGTTCTACATAAATTTTGTATCCACTCCATTATGAAGCTTGAGGTTAACGGTCGCCAGATTGTAACTAGCGCACAATACTGGGGATGGTTACCGAACCTAAAGCAGAACATATCCAAATCGACGCGGAACAATTTCAACAATTTTGGGTGGATGAAGAAAAGGGGAAACAATACAAAAGAAAGTTTGGATCCTGGATCCGAAGTTGAACCTGTTGTGCGTCTTCTCCACAAAAATAAATTCGGAGATCGCCAGATTGCTATCGTTCGACGTCAGCAAGAGGGCGAAAACGCGCGCCTGGGATGTATGTTTTCACTGCATCTCACACCTGCCTGATGCGCATTAGATTGATTTCATCAGTTAGTAAATTCACAACTTAGTCAAGAGGGGCACATTCTTATCTTAAGATTCTCGAAACTTCGAAAAACATATGTAGAGTTGCCAACTGCTCCAAAATACCACTAACCACTTTTTTAAACATTAACGTTTGACTTATATTCTTCCACATTTAGAGTAATCAAATTCAGAGTGCTTTCATGTACCCATGTTCAATTTTGTGTTGAAATCTAAACACGTAATATGCCGGTACTTTAATAAGCATCCGTGCTAACATGAATCATCATGTTCAACATCCGTAGATGCGAGTACGGATATTTTGTATTTGTGTTTATTTTTGCGTTTGTAGATCCGTAGGAACAAATCTCTCTATTTATTCATGATGTTTATGAATGCATACCCTTGAAGTTGTGTACACATCAAATTGTAAAGATACAGCAGCCTACCACACAACGAAAATTTTATCAGAATTAATCAGATTTTTCAACTTTTACTTAACATAAAATTTCGAACTAAAAGCCCGCAAAAATGTAATATCGTTAAGATAAAAGTATACTCAGTTTTCTTAACATTCTCAGACTAAGTTCAGGAGTTTCCAAATACTCCGGAATATAACTAACCACTTATCGCATACAGTAATTTTTTAAAAAAACATTTTTTTTACGAAATACAATCAGCCCGCACACTTAGCTTCAAGCATTTGACATAATTTAAGCCAAAATTGTCTGTTTAAAAAAAGTGGTTGATTATATTCCGGTGTAGTCGGCAACTCCGTAAATACTATAACACCACAACTGCCAAGATTGGGGATTACAATTAACCACTTTTTGCAAGCATCAATTAAAAAAAAATATTTTTCTAATGTCGCAAACACCTCCAAATAAGTAAGGAACTTTACTACTTCTATGTAGAAAGTTACTGTTTGCAAAAAGTTGTTAATTATATTCCGTAACAGTTGGTAGCTATGATTAATTGGTAGTTCTCATAAAAAGATAGATTTAAATATTTAATAGATTAGTTTTTGCTTGCGCTGCCCAGATTGTGTAGTGGTTACAGAGCCATTCTACCTCACCACAGATCCGGGTTCGATTAGAGACATGGGCTCAGGCATAATTCCGTCCGTCCGTCATAGGAGGCAAAGCGGGTACACCTAACAGGTCTCTTCATAATAAAGAGACCAGTAATTCTGGCCATGATGGAATGCTCGCCGTTCGAGAGGGGGAAAAAGTTTTCGTTAGTTGTTTCAAAGATTTTTGTGACTTCAACCATATCTGATCCAAAACAATAAAACTAATAGCTCTTTCTCAAATGGATGAATACAATGCGAATACGATCTGTTAAGCCTTGAATATAAATACGGATATTTATATCCATACCTAAGCGCAATAGAAACTGATTATGAAATTAGAAACAGGAGGGAAAGTCTTGGATCTCGGACATGTATGTGCATTGCGGTTTAAAGAAATAAAGAGTAGTTGCGAATTTTCAAAGTGATATGCTGTTTAGGGGTTCAATAAAGAATGTTCGTATCACCGTAATTCGTATTCTAAGCATCAAACAATTAAATTATGCATTTTGTTGCATGTAAATCGGTTAACTAGAACGCGAGATAAGGACCTTTGATTTTCCCGTATTATAAAATTAGGGTTGCCGGTTTCTCGCCAAATAATGGCAGTATTGCTTAGAATTTTGGGGGCTTATTTTTGGGCCCAAATTTGACGATAGTTTAACCGAAATGTCGCTGAGTTTGGACACGTTTGGCGCAACTTTACTAACGGGGAGTGAATTTGTTTTGCCGCTAAACATTAGTTTCACGCAATAAATAGGAAATGTTTTTGAGTTGGAGTGACGCATAAAATTCGAGAGGTATCTGATGAGGATATCAAGGTCGTAACCAAGGGGGGGGGGGGATCATGGGGTTTGATACCCTTCCGAAACTTTAGTCAGTGCATTAGTAGCTTTTTTTATTTGTGTATTTTAGAGATCATTTAAAGTTGTGACGATGCATATCCCCCCCCCCCGAAAATTAATTTTAGTGCTACATATCCCCTCCCGAAAGTTTTTTCTGGCTATGTCCTTGGAGGATAAAGGAAAGCAGGTCTTTCCCAAGGGATTATTTTTGAATCGTCTCTTGTAGAGTTCGCTTCTATAGCAAGCCGTACAGCTCTGTGTTATTTTTTGTGAGAAACGACGTGTTTTCGACTGTTTTGCAAAGCCATATTTTGAAATGTGTTTTCAAATCCTATATTGTGTACAGTGGAGCAATTAAGACTTCTGCTTGAGTAGTTCACCGAGTTTTTAGTCTGTGGAGCGGTTTTATTTAAGGTGAATTGAAGCATTTGAAGAAGTTGCCCTGATCGACAGGCTGTCATAGATTGAACTACTGCTTGTAAATCCCTATGAACTATGCATTGAAGATTGTTCTGCGAGTTTCTATAACCAATAAAATTTGTGCTTTTCCCTGAAAAGTCGATTGGTAACAAAAAATTCCTTCACTGAAATACAATTAACTACATTTTGTAAGCACTAATTCTTTTTTAATCATTTGTTCGAGGGGGCAGGGAGCCCCCGTATTTGTGGCTGCGAAATTTTGCTATAGTTTAGCTAAAATATACTGTTGTAAAAAGTGGTTAATTATATTCCGAAGCCGCGTTGGCAAAGGGCGTATACGGACAGTAATCTTGTTCTTTCTAACTTTAAAGCGGAAACACATCTTTTTCTATTGACTGATTATACAGGGTGTGTCAAAATTCCCTCCTGGGTTTGAAAGGCTCATGAAAAAATATGTATATTACCAATACAGCTACAAAGTTCACTTGAGAAAGAAACGTTACAAGTTTTGTTTCACTAATGTTCAAAATGCGAACATTTCGAGTGATGCGGCAGATATCAAGTCTAAAGTCAAATTCTTTCAACACTCGCTTTAGCATGTCGCGATCAATGGTACAGAATATGGTTGTGATCCTTTGCCGTAAATCTTTTAAATAACGCGGCATTGGGGGCAAGAACACACGATCTTCTATGTAACCCCATAAAAAAAATCGCATGAAGTTAGGTCCGGAGAGCGAGGTGGCCATGGAAGAAGATCCAATCCAACTAAGAGGAAGCTCGCTATTTTTGAAACAAAACTTGTAATGTTTCTTTCTCCAGTATATCACGTGATTTATAAGATTTACGCCAAAGGATGACAACCGTATTCGTTACCATTGGAATAGCTGCCAACTGCTCCGGAACATAATTAACCACACTTTCCTAAACAATGTTCTCTTTTTCTTATTTCTTTTTTTTTTCCCCAAACTCGTAACTAGCGCGTACGGTTTGCCCAAAAAATTTACGGCATTCTAAGCCGAGAAATTTGTTCTGAAAAAGTGGTTAATTATATTCCGGAGAAGATGGCAGCTGTGCCATTGATCGTGACATGCTAAAGCGAGTGTCGTATTTGACTTTAGACTTGATATCTGCCGCATCACGAAAGGTTCACATATTGGAAATGCGTTAAACAAACTTGTAACGTTTTTTTCTCAATATAAGTCAACTTTGTTGCTGTATTGCCTTCGGAACCCGGCAGGAAATTGAGACATACCCTGTAAACTATATTTGATTAGTGCATTATATATTTAATATTAGATTCTCTGTATATTTAGATTCTCTGTATATTTAGATTTTCTCTATTTGTTATTAAATTATGTTCATGTCTATAAATTTTTTAGATTAATGACACACTGTGTTTTGTTCACGTGGGAGTGTGAAAATTGGGCTTAAATAAGTTATATTGGATGCTTTAACATTCTTCCCTTTATGTACTAAATCAATAAATGTACTTTTAAAACATGCCCGAAAATAAGATTAGTTTTTATTGAGGAAGTATGAAATGGAACTGTTTTGAAGTCTGGATATTAGATGAACAGAAAAATGAAACGTGAATGACCGGAGTCGTTAAAAAGAGAAAAGGCCACTCCTTTTGGCATCAGTTCAAGGTAATCTGTAATATGATTAAACTGTCGTTCTCTTCAATTATATATAGAATTAGAGCCATCAAGGCAATTCGTAATTTCAACTAGGAATATAATTGCGCAAGAATAATGTCTGCTTTAATTCACAGTAAATTTAATCGCGTTAGTACCGGGTTATTTAACGACGCAAACAGTTCATGTAAATTTCAGTAAATGTCCTTTAATTGTATTATTAATATGGCTGTGTGTGGATATAGATCTCAACATTTACACAAAGCACTTTTTACTCTACAAACAAATTAAGTTTTACGTCTTAAGATAATTTAAAGAGAAATAAAAAAGGTTTATGGATAGTTTTGTGTATATATCCCAAATATATAGGTTGATTTCCTATTATACCGGCAAACTGAAAGGGGTATTATCTGGGCTCATGTAAAGCATAATTCAATGTAGAAACCCAGTCTGATCGCTAACCGTTTTAAAGTTATTGCGGAAAGAACAGATAATCTCTGAAGCCTCCAGTATAGCTCACTTGCGAATTTGCTAAACTATTTACATAAAAAGAAGGACTTTAAGAGAGTTAGAAAAAATTCCCATAATAAACATCAATGGTAGTACAATATCTAAATTTAAGCTCTGAACATGGAAAAAGTGTCAAAATTAAACATTCGTCAAAATGATTATGGTAAAAATCTGTCTTAATTTCTCATGAATTAGGAACCCGGTGTGATTCATTGTTATCTTATTTTGAAGCTGTTGGATCGAACCAGTTTTTAATAAATTCTGCATCTTGTAGCTAAGACGATGTTTAGAATTGCCAATTAAATATTTTGGCGAATGTTTGATTTTTTCACCGTTTCAGTGCTTGCAATTCGTCATTAAATTTAGATACTGTAGTATAATTTATGTTTTTTAAGTAGGTTTTCCTTTCTTCCTATGTCCTTTTCTGTGTAGACTGTTCAATAAATTCACAAAAGAACGATATTGAAATATTCAGACAATTTTCCGCTCTACCCAGAATCACTTCAAAACAACTCCTATGTTGCGGAAAAAACACTCAAAATACTGTTGTTAAACGTTAAAATAAATAAAAACTTTATGAAAAAACACACATAAAATGATAGTTATAACAAGATACGATCGTTTCAATTCCCACTGTTTTGTGAAACGAAGAGCTTTAACTGATGTAGACTGAATAAATTTTCAGTCGAAACGATCGTATCTTGTTATAACTATCATTTTATGTCAGTTCCTATGTTGATTTATGCTTCATATGAGCTCAGTTAATACCCCTCCGAGTTTGTCGGTCTACTGAAGAATCACCGTGGGTAAAGGAACTTTTCTACGACGTACGGAGAATTACTTAGTCAAGAAAAGGATTCAGTTGTAAATATATAGCAAGGTTTGAACTCTACAAATATGTTAAAGAAATTCTACATTTTAATAAAAGACATTAGTTATCATTGAATTTTCGATTGAGTCCTTATATTATTTTATATCAGAAGTATTCAGAAATTCAAGTGTATTTTATAGTCTGTCTGAAAGACAATAGTGGTTTAATAAGAATTAAGGTTTTTGATATTGGAGTTTGCATTTTTCCTTTTTCTATACATTTAATAAATGAGAATTTTAAGTGCATGTTCTGCGTGAATTCATTTGACAGCATATTTTTAAAAACTGAATTTTCTTTTACAGCAAGAATAATGGAGACTTTTATTTCTAAATAAAAAATGTGGAATTTAGATTTTCCCTTTACTTGTCCTTCATTTCACTCATTCTTTCAACCCTAAATCACAATGGAAATGTTTCGTTTTTATTTTTAAAAAGTATTTTTTTTTTTGTATGAAAATGATAACGGATTCACAAAAGATAATGCATTGTCTGCACTTTCTCATAAAACATCCTATTCCCCTGCCCCTTATGTATGACGATAAGTTTAAAGGAGTCCTATGGGTAGATATTTTTTATAATTTCCTATGTACAAAGTGTATTTGAAAAGTTCAATAGAAGGCGTAGAAAAGCAATGTAAATAAAGAAACAATTGAATTATCTGTACAGGCCTTCAAATAATCCTATTCGAACTCATGTAAAGTGTTTCTAAAATCTAAAAATATTATCAGCACAGTCCGAACAAAAAGTCTATCGCAAAACAAGATAAGATGTACTCATAAAAAGCTCGTGCTTATGAAAATTAGCACATTATCTCAAGCTATTGAAAGCGTTTTGGGAAAAAAAAACAACTATAGTTTTCTGAGATCGCCACGTAGTCAGACCACCACTTCCTAGATATAGAAGACCTGAGAACAGTAACTTTTACGTCATCACTAGGTCCAATAAAGTGACGTCATCACATATTTATTTTCACAAAGTAAAACTATTCAAAGTTTGTCGTGAATTTACTCCCGCATAAAACATTTTAATGATTTAAGATAGAAAATTTAATTTTACGACGAATAGGCAATTTTAACTATCACTAACTATAGAATATGATATAGGAATAGATTATAATAAATAGTTTGTTATCAGAAAAGTATTTTAATTTTTATCTTTAACTTAAGATATTTTCGAAAATTTGTATCACTCACCAGAAATGTTAAATAATTTTACTTTGTGAAAGGAAAACTGTGATGACGCAGGTTTGGAAGATCTAGTGATGACGTAAAAGTTTCTGTTCACAGTCCTTCTATATCTAGGAGGTGTTTGTCAAACTCTTTGGCTTGGATAGAGATTGAATTATCAGAGTATTAATAATGATGCATTCGCATAACTGCCAACTGTTCCGGAACATTATCAACCACACTTTTTTTTAACAGGAATTTTTGGCTTGGAATACAGTAAAATTGCTGTGCATAGCGGGCGGTGTAGGTAAGAGTATGAAAATGTATTTTAAAAATTACGTTTTACAAAAAAGTGGTTGATTATAATAGTGGTTGAGTAGTTGGCTGCTGTATGTTCATCGACAGAGTTTTTTAACTACTTTCTTGCTTAAAATTTTCGATGCCTGTTTTCAAAAATACTCTTAAGACATATTAGAGTAACACAAAATAACGTCTATCATTATTCTAATGGACGATATTTCGGTATATTCTCTCCCAAAAGTCTAGAAGACCGCGCCCTAAAAGACAGCTCCTGAATCACCACTTGCACCACGGCCTTCCCAATACCTTCTTGAGCAATGCTGGAAAACTCAATTTTGACGTAAAAAGAGTTATTCCGTTAGTAGAGTATTCCGTACATATCAACAAAAGATTTTTACCCCAGATCTGCAGAAAAGGCACTTTCGGATCTCGTAAATAAGGATTTGCCGCATGCAAAATTAAATTTACGAGGTTAGTCTACTTTTTAAACCTAGATTTTTACAAAAATATGTTAATTTAGTCTAAAGCAATGTAACTTTCTAGAGAAATGACTTAAAATATACGATAACTTGTATACGACGATAGTCTGAAAATGAACACTGTGCACTTTTATACTATGAATGTTTCAATGCACACACAAAACAGTTGATGAATCTAAAGTTTAATTTTACTTTTCTTAGTTTTGAATTAAATGAATACACAGGAAAACCGAATCTTTTTGGATAGATCTAAAATATTGCTTATCAAGGAACAAAATCAATTTCCTAATGTTTATGCCCGTACTTTTAAAATGTTCAAATTTTGGGGAACGATATAATATTTGAGATTACATCCAGTGGTTGTGACATTATGAAATAAGAATGTAAACGTTGCCAAGGCAACTGTCTTCATTAGATCGGGTCTGGCAATGCTATTCAGGTTCTAAGGGAATGTGAGAAAATCTTTTAGCATAGACCCCTGCTTTACAAGGCACCGGGGAAAAGTGGAGTGTCCCCAGCGTGTCACATGCGGCTGACAACCTCTGAGTATGGTAGCACAAAGAAGTGAGATCGTCCGGGGAAATGCAGCAGTACTCAGTACCAAAAGAATATCTCCACAAAGAATGCACACAACACTAGGAGAGTAGTGATATTCCTGGGAAGCACTTCGTTCCTTTTGAACGGAATAACTGTTAAACTGTGCATCGGGAGAAATCTTTTCCGTGTTTTAGAGATAGTTTACTTCGATGTCGGAATTCAATACTGTTCTTCTTCTTCTTTGTTAATGTAATTACATAAAATGTCTTAAAGTTGTACTAAAGAATGTACAGTTGATTGTGTGGATTGGTCTTGCAGTTTTAAGTGTATGTTTAGATTCACGTTTTTATATGTGAATCAATGTATTCTTAACACGTGTAAATAATAAATTTTAATTTGGGAATAAAAACTAATTTAATTTTTAATGTACGGGAGAAAATCTTCAGATATCCGAATGTATTTAAAAATATATCAGAAAATTTTCATAAAGTAATATTTCAAGTATAAATTTATCGGTTTGAGTGAGACAAGGTAACAATTTTATTGTGATTATGTGAACATTGAAATTTTAACGATTTTTGAAAAATAAATTAGAAATTGATATAATTAGTTTCAAATAACGTTTAAGTCCAAAAAATAGTATATTTTATTGGAATTATTATAATGATACTGCGAAATGGGAATTATAAACATTCGGTTAATTCTTTATTTAAAACGATTCGCGCGATTCTAAGTGCCCTAGAAAAATATTTACTGGCATAGCTGCCAACAACTACGGAATATAATACCATTCTTTTAAAAGTATTTTTTCAAAGTAGAAACGAGCTCGCGCACACAGTGCAAAAATTTAGCTGCATTTTACGCCGAAAAATCATGTGTAGAAAAAGTGGTTAATTATATTCCGTAGTAGTTGTCAGCTATGTACTGATAAAAAATTCGGAAAATTAAGAAAGAAGTAATTGGTATGTTATTATTCTTTTGCGAATGTTAAAGTTAAAAGGTATTGAAAAATAATGGTCAATGTGCTGGTGCAATTTTAGAACAATCTCTGAAGCAAAACAGGTTTAGGTTTTGCTACTTGAATATCTATATTCAATATATATCACTATCAATATTCTTATAAAATTGTGCTTACACTGAAAGTAATAAAAACTAAGTACACATAGCTGCCAACTAGTCTGGAATATCATTAACCACTTCTTTTAAGCATGAATGCTTGTCTTCGAATATAGTAAAATTTCGTATCGGGCTAAACCAACACCTCCTAGATATAAAAAGCCTTACAACAGCTACGTCACCAAGATTTGACGTCATCATTTGGCCTACATTTAAAAGTTTGAATGTGATAAAATAAATAAATTAAAAATTTCTGGTGAATTTACCCATGACTAGCAATATTTTAATAAATTTAGATAAAAAAGTATAATTTTACGACAAATAGCAGTTTTTAACGATAACTAATTAGATAATGTGATAAGGAAATAGATCATACTGAATAATTTTGTATGAGAAAAATATTTTAATTTTAATGTTTAATGTAAGATATTTTCTAATATTTGAAGTATTTACCAGAAAGTTTTAATAGTTTTATTTTGTGAAAATAAAACTTTTAAATGTAGGCCAAATGATGACGTCAAAGCTCGGTGACGTAGCTGTGGTAAGGCTTTCTATATATAGGAGGTGTTGGCTAAACCAACACCTCATAGATATATAACGTCTGAGAACAGGAACTTCAACGTCATCACTAGGCCCACAAAAAACTTTCATCACACATTTTGTTCACAAAGTCAAACTATTCAAACTTTGTGGTGAATTTTCTCCCGCATAAAACATTTTACTGATTTAAGATAGAAAATTTAATTTTATGACAAATAGGAAATTTTAACTAATATGATATAAAAACAGATCATATTAAATTATTTTTTATCAGGAATGTACTTTAATTTTTATCTTAAGATATTTATTAAAATCTGTATCATTCACCAGAAATTTTAAATAGTTTAATTTGTGAAAGTAAACCTGAGATGACGACATCTTAGAAGACCTATTGATGACGTAAAAGCTTCTGTGCTCAGACATTCTATATCTAGGAGGTGTTGGCTAAACAGTCACTATTTGAAAAATAATTTAATAAATTACTATTTACAAAATGCGGTAGTTATTCCGGAATAGTCGGCAGCTATAAATATATACGGTTTGCTTAACAAATAGAGACAGTAAATTTGCTACTAGCGTAAAGCAGTAAAATATTTTTTCATGGCGCATTCAATCCATATGTAATATCTAAAATCAATAAATGTTTGCACACACAAAATGAACATTTATAGAGAAAAGTAAAACAATATTTATTTTTCAACTAGCTCATAAATGCTAAAATTTCTGAATAGTATTATAACTTGTGTCAAGTCAAATATACAAATACGTCACTAAGAAGACTTTAAACGAAGAAATCTTTGTTTTTAAAAAATAAACTTTCACATTTCGAATTTTCTTGCTTGAACTTGAATATTCAATAATATATCGGCTAGCCAATAAAGTCCTATCTACTACTTTAACTTGCTTGATGATACATTTTACTTTAAATGTCGGGTCGAGGTGCGTGCAAATGGCTATGCTCTGCGTGAGACCGGTTACAGCGCCACCTGTCTGCAAAGAAAAATGATAACTTTCCTGTCAGGAAAATGGTAAGAGATAAGAGAGAGTCACTTACAAAGTAAGTCCTCGATTTCGTAGTAAAACAAGAAGAAAAAAAAACATAACTTGCACGCAATAATGCTTTTAACGACACCAGCAAGGTATTGTCAAAATTTACATATTTGCTCTACTTATGCACGCGTTTTAACATGAGAGTTTTGGAAATTGTGATCAAAGGAATGTGCGCTTTCTAAGTTCTGAACTCAGCATTATTATGAACAACACAAGAAGTCTCTTTGTACTAAATAGAAAACGTTATGTAAGTTTGTGACTTTTTTCTTTATCTCTTATCGTTTTCAAGGAAGAAACGGTAATTTTTCTGTTTTCCGCCAGACAACGCTGTAACCGATATCATCATGCAGATCTTAATCGTTTTACTAAAAAAATGGCGTAATGTTTAAAATAGCTGTTGCCATAGTCAAATAAAGGGGGTATGGCAGACTTTTGTGAACACCCTGTATGATTAATTTTCAATGAAACATTTTTTTTTTAGTAAATCAATCTAGAAAGAGTGTTCTCCAACCACTGGTTCGCAGGACTTAGCTGTTGTGCCATGTTGCACTAACTAAAAATTTCATCTGTAGAAGATTTGATTTAATTATAATACCTATTTACATGTTAGATTTTATTTTGAGCTAACCCGGTTCATGCAATTTTTCCCTCTATTTTCGGTGCTCCGCCGCCCGTTGTAAAAGGTTGGTAAACATTGCTATATAAATCCACGGATGATGATGAAGTAAACCTATTTCTAGAAAAAAAAAAAGCTTCGGTTCAACATAATTGACAAACTGTAAGCTTTCTGTGTATAGTCCCAATAGAATAATGTTTCAAGTTTGAGGTGAATGCTCTAAGGGACTGATCTTGCAGAACGACAATTTTTCTAACAAACAATTTCATCATGTGCCCATTTTTTTGTTGTAACGACCTTATTTCTTTAACCTTATAATAGTATTGATTGGTAATGCATAAAATTCCTATCATTTCCTGAACAATGGGAAAAAAACAATGCATCTCTTCATAATAAAAGATTAAGAAGGCGAACACACGGTTCGACCTGTCACAGCTGTCAAGGTTCAAATCGAGATTTCGATACTTCTTATTTACCGCTAGCATGTCCTAAGAATTGTAGTTTTAAGTATATGTTCAGCTTCATCTTTTTATAAGTGAATCGATGCATTCTCAACACGTGCAAATGATAGACTTTAATTTGGAATAAAAAACATTTTGATTTTTAAAGTACGGGAGAAAATATTTAGCTCTCTCTATATATTAAGCTAAGAATCGAATCTACGCAAATATATTCTTCCCATCTCCAGTCACGCCCCAAAATTTAACTTGAGTTGAATTTACTTAATGTATTGTTCAATTTTTTTTTCTGGTTGCCAATGCTTTAGAGCAGCATAGCTGCAAACTTTTACGGAATATAATTAACCACTTTTTGTAAACAGTAAATTTTGTTAAACCTTCTTTCAAATCAGTAATCCGCGTACCCATTTAACCCCGAAATTGTGCTCTAATCTAAGCTGAAGACTATTGTTTAAAAAGGTGGTTAATTATAATCCATAAAAGTTGGCAGCTATGTAGAGCAGGTATGGGCAACCTTTGAAAAGTTGCGGGCCAAATTACAGGATACTATGAGCGAAGTCGCGGGCCGTACAATTGGGATTTACGTGGTATTTTGAAAAATAAAAAATGGTTTTATACAAGTTTTTGATATGTTCCGCTGGCCGAATCAAAATCCGTGGCTCGCGGGCCGGGGGTTGCCTATATGTGCTTTAGAGCGTGCATCTCTAGGCATACAAAAGTAAGAAATTGAGTAATGTAGAAAATGTCATGCATGGTTTTTAATTGGATACTTAGCCATTTATACAGTATTTGCCAAATTACAAAAATGGAAATACAAATATGGAAAAATGCCTGATTTCTTACCATGTATAGTTTCATCTTGAGGTTTCCAGGGGTTTTCTTGTTCTCCTTCTCTCCTTGAGCAAAATGTAGTACCGGGAATTTCAGAGGCAGTTGTTGTTGACGGATGCCACCACCTTCAACAACAAGTAATTAAGAGAGCAAATTAATATTTATGAATGCAAGAAAAAGTTTGGAGGACATAAGTGGTACATTATTTAGAAAGTTTTGTTAATTTATCAATATATTTCGAGAGAGACCCTAAAATATCTGAAGTCCCGGGGCTCTATGATGCCATGATTGAGCCCTGAGCTTGACCATAGCAAAATTAAAGTAATTTGAAAGACCAATGTAAAAATGAGTTACTTATTTGAAAAACCCATTATTAATTTTATTTGATGAAAATGATTTTGCATAGGTTTATAGCTGACTTTGTCATCGTTAAGCGAAAATGCCATATATATACAGTACATACGTATAATTATCCCAACTTACCAATTGTTAGTGTCGGTGTAATATCCTGAATCCGTCCTCCATTCTTTGGTATGTGAGCAGCGTGGTACGTATTGACAGCACGAGCTGTGGTCAGCTTTCATAGCCCTTTCCAAACCTAAAAAATTTTAAGAAAACTCAATCACTCTTTAATCCCTTCTGGTAAAATGACGATTATAGCTTGTCATTCGTTTTCATTCCATGCAAAGATGAGCTATATTCTTCCTGCAGAGTATCGAACCTTTATGGAATATAATTCACTACTTTTGTAAACAGCAATTTTCGCCTCAGAAAATGGCAGAACTTTTAGTCCATTAATCAAATTTATGTTGATATCATAAACCGCTGTCGCATATATTAATCGTTGGCATTTTCGTAGAGGATTAGCAAGAAATAAGTTGTCCACTTCAGAGGGCTTTAGATTGCGTTCTATTGGTCCAAATAAGATAAAATTTTAACTACGGGTAATTCAAATGATGCGCTTGACATTTATTAAATAAAAATGTTTAGTAAACAAATCACCGATAGGTGGCGCTGCAATACACATAAACCTATTTTATATTATTTATAAATGTTAAATATTATAAAAGAACTGCTGAATATGTCCCTCTTCACGTTCAACAATGTTCTCTAATCGTAGAACCATATTTTCCACAGCTGCAAGAATATCAAGAATATGGCTCCGAATACTGTTCTTCAGATCTAGCACAGATGCTGGCCTTTGACAGTAGATCTGGTCCTGCAGGAAACCCCACAACCAAAAGTTGCATACGGTGATATCTAGCGAACAAGGAAGCCATGCTACTGGAAAATAACGGCTAATTACCCGTGCATCTGTGAAATGCTGTCTTTTCAATTGCTGTACACGACGATCCATGTAAGGAGGTGCACCATCTTGCATGAGAATGGTGTCCTGAAGGCATCCACGCTGTTGAAGTTGTGGGATTACAAATTCCTCAGCATATCACGGTACCGTTGTCCTGTAACGGAACATGTTTGAATTCCATTTTCAGTTATCTCCTAAAAAAATACGGTCCGTTGATAAAGGTAGCCATAAAACAACCACATACTGTCACATTTAGGATGTAAAGTCTGTTCCTGGATAGCGTGGGGGTTTTACCAACACCTCCTAGATAAAGAAAGCCTACCAACTCCTACGTCACCAAGCTTTGACGTCATCATTAGGCATACATTTAAAAGTTTTATTTTCACAAAATAAAACTATAAAAATTTTCTGGTGAATTTACTCATGAATAACAATATTTTAATAATTTGAGAGAAAAAATATAATTTTCTATCAAATGGCAGTTTTTAACCATGACGAATTAGATAACATGCTAAGAAAATAGATCGGAATGAACAATTTTCTATGAGAAAGGTATTTTAATTTTAATTTTTAATTTAAGATATTTTCTAATATTTGTAGCATTCACCAGAAATTTTAAATAGTTTTACTTGGTGAAAGTAAAACTGTGATGACGTCATCACTTGAAGGCCTAGTGATGACGTAAAAGTTCCAGTTGTTAGGCTTTCTCTATGTAGGAGGTGTTGGTTTTACACTGCCCAAACTCGAAAATTATGGGTGTTAGCTTGTTCACTGAGATTGGCCTTCTCAGTAAACAAGCAAGAAATGGCCTTCGTCACTCCATAGAATGTCCCATGTCCAGGTCACATCCTAACTAGCACACATACGTTGGGTTATTGATGGCACGTGGTTGGCACAAGGTTGTTACGTTGGGCAAACGTTGGATGTCCATATGGAAATGTCGGTATTCTGTTGGCTAAAGGTTGTGTTGGGCAACCGTTGGTAAACAACCGTTGGCCATCGGATGGTTTAATGTTGTGTTGGGCAACCGTTGGTAAACAACCGTTGGCCATCGGATGGCTGAATGTTGTGTTGGGCAACCGTAGGTAAAACAACCGTTGGCCATCCGATGGCTGAATGTTGTGTTGGGCAACCGTACCATTGCGCATGCGCAGAGACACACATTCAGGAAACCGGGAAGCGATAGATTCATGTCCGTTCGTCGTTCCGTTTCCGCCATTGCTTGTTATGATGTGTTGATACACTTTTATAAAGTGATTGATAGTTGAAATCTGAAACGAATATTTATCTTTTCAGCTATATTTCTGTGAATTTTATTCGTTGCATAGGTTCGTAGTAACTTGAATCACGATAACTATTATTATTGATGCATTGATTATAGTTCGATTGTCCATAAGCCTAACGATCTTCAAGTATGTAAACAAACAACTTACTATGCAGTGTGCTAATAAATATATAATAATTGCACAGTGCTTATTAAAAGATGCGTTTTGGATTACTAAACAATGCTAGACAGCTTAATAATAAAGTTTTATTTGCTCATAGTTGTACAACAGTCGAGAAGGTAAAATTGGACACAATTGTTTTCTCCTAATAAGTTTATTCTGAAAACAAAACCAACTTGAGCCGTGCTTATATTTTACAAGATTATAATGACTAATGAGATTTCAGATTTAGAAGTAGTTATTAAACTAACACTACTTCAATTTTGAAATCTCGTTGGTTCACAGTGGTTAATCAACAACAAGGATTTAAATTTGTGCATCATTATTGTTTTGTTGTTAAAGGTATGTATAAAATATTTTACAGTTTTAAGAATTCAGTTATTTTAATATTTTACAAATGTGTTATAGTACTTTACAGTTCATATATATACCTATATTTACCAACTTCATTTTGTTATTTATTTATTATTTTAGAAGAGATTTTTGTATCTACACCTGTTATATGCTACAGGACTCAAATTTTATAGAGAAAAATACATAATCTATATGCAATCAAATACTCTTTGAGAGTACTGGAAGAAAAAACATTTTTATTGCTTTGACAAGTCTCTTCTACTGCGTATTTTAGTTGAATGAAAAATATCAGTAGCTCTTTAAGTAATACGCTGTGAGAGAGTTCAGGTCCATGAACTGAAATCAATACTGCTTTTTTAAAACTTTTCTTCAGACATTCTATTTTTTGCATTAGAGAAAGGATGCGCTATGGAAAATAAAAAGTTCTCTCTCTTTTTTTTTTTTTTTCAAAATTTTGTACAATGTTAATTATACTGGACGTGTCGTAACTTTTTTTTGCGTACCATCAACGACTTTTTTCATTTTATGTGCTACAGCGTGTAAGCAGCATCACTAATACATTCTGTTGTACTGATATCTTTCTCATAGTCAGATAATATAGATGCACCCGTGTGTTGATACTTGCATGCGTTGATATTGCATGCGTAATGCATATGCATTACGCATGCAATATTTTTTTTTCTTTTACTTTGCAGTCAATATCTACAGTTAACTGAAAATAAAAATAGAACTACGAAATGACATTGTATTCCATACCAATTTTATTCGGGCAAACTAAAAATTAAGAATCTAAAAAATTACGTAAATTGAAATAAATGTAAAAAATAATAAATAAATATTTTAGTAAAGAATGATTTCTGTGACATTCTTCAGTGACTTTATACTCCTATTGGATTTCCCCACATGAATATTTAAAAAAAAAAAAAAGAGATTAAGCCTCCTTACAAAAGTTTCAATTGAGTAAATTTTCAGAGGTTTTGAGAGACACTTTACAAAAGTAACTGTCAAAGGAGAAGGAGGGATATGAATCATATTTCAAAAAATAAGCATTCTTTCCTTTAACGTTATATGTTTTTTCTTTTAATTAATTCGAAAAGTTTTTATGATTTTGGTTTGCCTGCCGTCCTGGTTCTCTAAAACTGTAAAGGATAGCTTCTGAAAGGACCTTCTAAATATTTTCCTGCTTCCGATCTCTCCCCCCCCCCTCCTTTTTTTTAAACAGTTCATAAGTTGCACCTGCAATATTAATTTTCCTCCTAGTGCAAAATAGGTTAGTTTTCTATAGATTAATATATGTTTGTAACTTGACAGATCGTTTACTATTTGAAAATAACACATTTCTGTTAGTGACGGGACTAGAGCCAGTTTTAAGCAAAAATGTTGGGAGGGGGGGGTGTAAAGACAAAATTTTCTGACGATATATACCAATATGCTTTCAAAAATATACACCGATTATCTGGCCTCTTGGGCGGTTTCCTCCAGATATAGCGTGAATATGCATTAAATCCCCTAAAAGTCCTTCGCCCGAGGCACCCCCCACCCTAGGCAGATACTTAATCTGCATGTTTGCCTTAAATACACACTACATTACATGATCTGGAATGAAGTTGGCTTGAGGGGACAAAAGGGACTTATTTACTGGCACAAAAATCACTAAAAGGAAAATTGTAACAAGACTATGTTCATGATATAGTATAACTTATAATAAACTGTCGGCAGAACTGGTAATTTATACACTGAGCATTTTACAGATTGGAGATTAAAGCTGAAATTTGCTGACAGTCCTTTGGCAACTGACGATTTTGTCGACAAAAGTACTTTTTAGGGGGGGTGGGGTGTCCACTCGCCCTCCTCCTAAGCGCACAGAAACCCACTGTTGAGGTGGAACCATATTTGATGAAATAAAAAATGTGAGTAATAAAAAATGTGACAATTTTATAAAATGCTTCGTTCTACTTACCTGCCGTCCCTTAAAACTTATCTGAATCTGTCACTGCATTTGCTGTTAGTAAAATAATTAAAAACTTTAATTTCAAATTTGACAGTTTTTCATATATCTATAGAAATGTTATGAAATAGCACATCAATTTGTCAAATATTCATCAAATATAATTATCCAACATTAGGTTTCTGCATTGGCCTAAAATATGAAACTAACTTATAAATGTAACGGTTAACAATTATGATAGCTAAATGTTAAAAATAACCAATTTCCAACAGTTGGATAATAGAGTGACAACATACAGATTTTGCGGTGTCCCAATGTATACATTTACACGTTAACCCAATGTATGCATTTATACGTTAACATAATGTATGCATTAATACGCTAGCCCAACGTATGCATTAATACGTTAGCCCAACGTATGTATTTATACGTTAGCCCAACGTATGCATTCATACGTTAACCCAACGGTTGGAAATATGTTGGCAAAACGTTAGAGCATACGTTGGCCCAACGTAAGAAATAACCAGTTGCCAACCGTTGGATAACCGTAAGCCAACGTGTCATTTCAACGTTTCCCCAACGTATGCATTCATACGTTGCCCCAGCGTATGTTTGCTACCTGGGATCAAGCACCAATCGAGCGAGGGACTGAAATACAAGTTTTAAGAGCCTCAGAGTCCCCGTCTGGCAGTGGGTGCACAGGCTTGAATTTGTAGGGATAAAAATGCAAAATCTGCCGTAAAATATTCTGTATAGTGGAATACGGCATATCCCCTAAGCGGGATACTGCTGGTACGCTCATACTACCATGCGGCGATTGACTGCTGGCTTTAACAACCGCTGTAGCCACATTTTTTATGCTGGAAGAAGTGATTTGCTTGCGTCCTCTGCCAGAAAGAATTACAAGTTGCCCAGCTTTTTCAAATTTATTTATGATCTTCCGTAGAGCATATGAAGACACTGGACCTCTTCTAATCCGCTTCATACGACGGAGTTCTTTTAAAGCTGTCATGGAGTTCTGCTGGTTCTGGTAGAACAATTTCACCAGTAGAGCTTTTTCTTTCAACATGGGCATAATGTTCAGCGAAGTAACTAATCCTCCTGCGGTACCCGCCGTCTTTTTATCCGAATAAAGCTAATTGGCATGCGCTGTAAAGTAATGACATGCCACATTTTCAATACATGTAAATAAATGCTATTTGTGTCATAGCGCCATCTATTGGTGAATTTTTGTACTAAAAGTTTTTATTTAATAAGTGTCAAGAGCATCATTTGCATTACGCACAGTTATCTCATTGAGCGCATTCTACAGCCCTTTGAAGGGGGCAACTTATTTCTTGTTAACCCGGAAGTCAGGGCGTAGCCAGAAATTTTCCATGGGGGGGGTTATGACTTCTGAAACTCACATATATTCATACATGTGTGTGATGAGGGAGTGAAGAATATACATTTTATATGGCAAAAAATTCCTCATGGGGGGGTTATGACCCCCCTAACACCCCCCCTTGACTACGCCCCTGCCGGAAGTTAGTGGGTTATCTTTCTTTTGAACATTTAGTGCGAACGGCCAACACCTTCTACATATAGAAAGCCTAACTCAAGCTTTGACGTCATCACTAGGCCTACGACAGTGACGTCATCGCAGTTTTATTTTCACAAAATTAAGCCATTTAAATTTTCTAGTGAATGCTACAAATATTAGAAAATATCTTAAATTAAACATTAAAATAAAAATACCTTTCTTGTACAAAATTATTCTTTATGATCTACTTCCTTATCATATTTTCTAATTAGTCATCGTTAAAAACTGCCATTTGTCTTAAAATTATATCTTTAATCTCAAATTATTAAATTTTTTCTATGCATGAGTAAACCACCAGAAATTTTTATTAGTTTCATTTTGTGAAAATAAAACTTTTCAATGAAGGCCCTATTGATGACGTCAGAGCTGGGTGACGTAGTAGTTAGGCTTTCTTTATCTAGGAGGCGTTGAAACGGTGCTCAGCGAACAGCAATTACAGAATATTTTTTTTACTGGGCGGGCACTTGCTTTTCCAGCATTCGCCACTACTACGACCTGAAACATAGGCTATTCTATTATGGGGGCGGCCAGAATTACCCCCAATGAAGGGACGGACAAGTTAACATCCATGCCCTAGCCGGGAATTGAACCCAGACCCAAGCATGATAGAATGGTTCTTTAGCCGCTACACCACCTGAGCGGCCAATTACGGAATATAATTAACCACTACCGGATTATTACAAAGAGTTGCCAACTACTCCAGAATATAATTAACCACTTTTTCCTTTATGATCATTGATTTATGAGTATTCTATCAATACGGAAGTTATTCACCGAGTTATTTACGTTGTTACCAATTATGTATTAGTAAATAATAATGATGTACAAATTAAGTGGAAATAATAATACCTCAATCAATTATACTAATGTGTAGAATTCAGGTTATTAAAGAAAAGTCAATTTCTCTTTCCGTAAGCAAAGCATGAAATTCTTAACCCGGCTGTTCTACAAAAAAAAATTAGTTTCGGAAACAATGAAAGCTTTTTCAGTCCCAGCAACATTTAGAGTCTTATCAGAAACAGTCACGCATGAATTACACCTACCTCTAGACGAAGTTGTTAAAAATGGAAATCTTTAAAACAAACCCTGAAAGAGAGTATGCGGTAACAGAAAATTAAACATAATAATAATTATCGTTATCAATATGGCAAATTGATCGGAGCAGCACATGCTGCTTAGTGCTGTAAAAAATCATATTCGAACCTCGACGATAGTCTCTATGTGTTTTGTGTTCCTTTCTTTGGTCAGAAAACCCGGGTATAAAATAATGCCCGAGAGTCTCACACTATCTCAAAAAAAAAAAAAAAAAAAAAAAAAAAAAAAAAAAAAAAAAAAAAAAAGGAATGAGGGGAAGGGAAACTAGTTCGATTTGGTTTCTAAATCACCAGCAGAGAATGTGGGGGAGAGAGATGTCTGGATCTGTCGCAGATTCAACAACAGGGTTTTCGCACCTCTGCTTGAGTTGCAAATGGTTGGATAGTGTTGAGGACAAAGAAAAAAAAATAGGCACAGACTTGGTGAAGTTCCGAAATTGGCCAGAGCGCGCACCCTACCACTCTGAAAAGCATCTATTCCATTCCTCCTGATTTTTTTTTTCTTTTAGGCTTTAAGTTCTAAAAAGAGGGATGGCAGCCGGATACGTAATGGAAGCCTAGATAGAGCGCGCGTAGGGCGAACGGCATTCTAAATTTCATTCGATTTCGGATGGACTGAAAGAATAAACAGACAGAGAGCAAGAAAAGATCTTTTTTTGCAGATTTTGTAGTTTGTATCCTTACGCTCGTAGATGTGGATATTCGTTTCAGTATGTTCTACCTAAATTTTATTTTCTGGAGAAAGTTTTGTATGGAGTTTTCTTTCACTAGTTTTTATGTTTTTATTCGTTCATCGTCCATCTTAGATTTTTTTTCTTCCAATTTTCACCCACCTATGTCGAGATGTATTTTTCTTACCGAGAAGCTTATATATCGAAACACAAAACATCACTGTAGTTTCAGTTTTTGTTTTAAAACATAATAAGTATTCTTCTAATGCCCAGATAAACATAAGAATTGTGTTTCAGGCAACAGCGTCACATGAAAAATAAAATAGGAGACAGTGCTTTTAAAATAAAATTTTTGTGTTACTTTTCAGTTGATGAAAAATAATTTTTTATAAAAATTTGTCGATAAATAAGCTTTCGATTTTCAAGCCTTGCATACGTGAGGTTTTTTACAAACACAAACAACAGAAACTCATTTACTATTTTCATACTTCCCAACCAATCCGGAATATAATTAACCATTTTTTTAGACAGGAATTTTAAGCTTAGAACACAGCGAAGTTTCCATGCTTACAGAGCGGAGGGATTGCTACTTTGATAGGAATTTTTTTAACAAAATTGCTTGTTACAAAGGTGGTCGATTATAGTCCGAAATCGTTGGCAGCTGTGCTATTTTTTAGCGCGATGTTTTTATATCACAATTGAAACAACTCCGGGTATATAATTAACCACTTTCTGTAAGCAGAAATGTTTGTCTCCGAAAATAGATGTTTTGATAGAGATTTCTGAGTTCAGCAGGTATTGAGGCTGCTTTATAGAAAAAAGTACATAGAAATATACTGCTTACAAAAAGTGGTTAATTATATGTTCGGAACTGTTTCAGCTATGTTTTATAAATGCTACCTAATTCTACAAACATCCATCTGAAGCATTTTAAGAGAATTTTCTTAACTACGCCCACAAAGAATTCGATTGATATTATTGAAGTTTAATCATCATTATTCATTGTCACTCAATACGGTAATTAGTAAAGAGTTATTTTACGACAGACGATGAAAAATCTCTATCATCTTCATCGATATCTCCGCGACTGACAAGATTTCAAATATCTTATGTTGTACCACAAATGTAAATTATGCTCATTTAATAATCTTTGGTTTTGTATAATTTCAATGGTTTGTAGAGCCAATTTTAATGTATGTTGTTTTATTGTTTCGTTAAAGCAAAGCACACTAACGCTTTCTGCCAAATTGACTACATGCCTTGGGCGGAGGACTTCCTTTTTTAACGGACGATTTCACAGCCAATGCCAAGCTATAATCGTCGGGCCCTGTAAATTGGAAAATAGTCAAAATAAGGTAAGGAAATAGATTGCGTTAAAAAAAATTAATCTCGATAATTTTCTGACACTTTTTTAACTTGTATACGACGCCAACACAAAATATTTCAGTCAGTAAAATGTGCCCCAAACACTAATAAAGGGATGTACAAAATTTGAGCCATTCATCATAAAACGTCTAAGAGATATCTTCAAACGAAGATGTTCAGGGGCTATATATAAATTTAAACTGACACGTTCATTGCTAGAGTGAAAAAAGAAACTTTCTTTGGTAATTTCTGTACGACCCTTGAAAAGCTATACCTGATTTGCACTGTAGAACACCGATACGGACCAACATCTCCTAGGTATAAAAAGCCTTACCACTCTTACGTCGCCAGGCTTTGACGTCATCACTAAGATTATAAAATTGCCGTCGTCACAGTTTTAATTTCGCAAACTAAAACTATTTAAAATTTCTGGTGAATGCTACAAATATTAGAAAATATCTTACATTAAACATTAAAATTAAAATACCTTTCTCATGCAAAATTATTCATTTTGATCTATTTCCTTATCCAACACCTCCTAGACAGAGAAGGCCTGAGAACAGAACCTTTTTCGTCATCACTAGGTCTAAGATGACCTCATCACAGCTTTACTTTGACAAACTAAAACTATTTAAAATTTCTCGTGAATTATACGAATTTTAGAAATATCTTAAGTTGAAGATAAAAATTAAAATACCTTTCTGATAAAAAGTAACTTATTATGATTTTTTTTCTATATCATATTATATAATTAGTGATAGTTGAAATTTCCTATTTGTCGTTAAATTAAATTTTCTATCTTAAATCATTAAAATGTTTTATGGGGGAGTAAATTCACCACAAAATTTGAATAGTTTTACTTAATGAAATAAAATGTGTGATGACGTCACATTAGTGGATCTACTGATGACGTAAATGTTTCTGTTCTCAGGCATTGTATATCTAGGAGGTGTTGCCTTATCATATTATCTAATTAGTCATGGTTAAAAACTACAATTTTACGTAGAATTATATTTTTTATCTCAAATTATTAAAATATTGCATTTTATTGGTAAATTCACCAGAAATGTTTAATAGTTTTATTTTGTGAAAATAAAACTTTTAAACGTAGGCCTAGTGATGACGTAAAAGCTTGGTGACGTAGAAGTTGTAAGGCTTTCTTTACCTAGAAGGCGTTGCACGGAATCGAATTAATCACTGCTCGTAACCACTACTGATTTCTCTACTTTTCCAGGTTAATTATCATCGTTCACATGTTAGCAGTAAGCAGCTGGCAATATCGTATGACGAAACTTACTATTTGCTAAATGTGGTTGATTATATTTCGTAAAGGTTCCAATTCTGAACAGGATTTTCTTTTTCTTTCCCTCTTTTTTTTTAAAAAAATTATTTTTAATTTATTTTTTTTATCTTTTTCTTGTCTTCGAGAGCCATTGAAAAGTGGTTTGAGTCAACAAATATTTATCTTCCTATCTATGTCACTTTTTATTTGCACATCTCTTTATTAATGTACTAGCTGAAGTACCCGTGCTCGACGGGTTAGTGAATGAAAATTTCCAAAAAGCAAGAACTTTCGTCAGCATTGTAGGAGTACACAGAATGGATGTAGTATGTTGCCAAAGTAAAGAAAGCGAAGTTATAATTTTCATGTATTGTTAAAATATTACAGGTTAGAGAGTAACTAAGTAATATCATTTCATTCGCTTTAGTCGTAATTATGTGATGCGCGAACGAATATTGACGCATATTGAAATAATTTTCGCAAAATCTCAAAATTTAATCAACATTTTTGAAAAATTTGAAGCCTAGAATTTAAGTTGAGGGACAACCTATCCTGTCACACAAATTCGTTTCATTCCCTGCAGTCTTTATTTCGTGATGCTGGAACAAATTTTCAGCATTTTAAAACGATTTTCGAAAAATCTCAAAATGTAAGGAAAATATTTTTAAAATTCTCTCTCTCTCTGAACGCCTATAAATTAAGATTAGCAACTACCTATCATATCACTCAATTTCGTATCATTCGTATTAGTCGTTATTACGTTATGTTTGAAGAAATATAAACGTATTTTGAGAGAATTTTCACAAAATCTCAAAATCTAATAAAAATGTTTTTAAAATTGGACTCCTATAGTTTATGTTGAGCAACCATCTATCGTGTGACCAAATTTCATGTCATTCGCTTTAGTCGTTATTACGTAATACGGGAACAAAGATTCACTCAGTTTTAAACGATTTTCACAAAATCTCGAAATCTGATGGATTTTTTTTTAGTTAGATGCTTATAGTTTAAGGTGAGTGACCACGTATCATTTCACCATATATCATTTTTTCACCTTTGCAGTTATTACGTGATGTGCGAACACAAATTTACGCAGTTTGAAATGATTTTCGCAAAATTTCAAAATCTAATCAAGATTTTTTTTTAATTCGACGCCTATGTTTTAAGTTGAGTGACCACCTATCATGACACCCAATTTCATATCATTCGCTTCAGTCGTTTTTACGTGATGCTTAAACAAAAAAAGCGTCACGGACAGAATGACAGAATTACAGATAGACAAACTTTTTTTTGAGGGTCGCATCGGATTCCCGGGTGCTTGAAACGGATAGAAATCGCAAAATTTTTGAATTCCAAGAAATGTACAGACAAAAGTCTAATTTTATTTATATAGATGGGGCAAGTCTTACTAATTGGAAAATTTTTTCTACGGCAAGTCGTATACAAATTTAAAAAGTTTCACTTTTTGAAAATTAACGAGAGTAATTTTTTCTTTTACTTATCTTATTTTGAACATTTCTTTCAATTTACATTGCCCACTTATCTTTAATGGATAAAAAATCAAATCGTGTTACCATATTTTTGAGACACCCTGTACTTGATAAAGCTTTTATGACTCATAAAGAGCTAATCAAAACAACCTAATTCTACACAGGCAGCAATGTTTTCAATTTTTTAGGACTCTTGTAATTTTATTATTTCACAGTTGAAGTAAATTACGACACAGAGTAATCAGTTACTGATAGTAAATAGCTACACCATAAATTCCTACTACTACGGAATATAATTAACCACTTTTTGTAGACAGTATAATTTTTTAGTATTTTTTAAAAATAGTAACCAACACTCGCGCATAGTAAAATAATTCTGCTACATTTTAAGCCGAAAATTATTCTTTAATAAAACTAGTTAATTATATTCCTTAGTAGTTGGCAGCTATGAGCTACACCGTTACTGAAACAACTAGGAAGTTAACTTTATAAACCTGGATGCTTAAAATATGGCAAGAACACTGTTCTGATAAACGTTAAAGCTATATTATTATTGGATTACGATCCAGTTTCTGCAAGGTCCTACTTCATAATAAAGTTTATCACAAGGGAATTCATATTTCAATATAAAGCATAGCTGTGTTGACGTGAATTTAGATTTTTTCTGTGTAGTAAGATTACAGCAGTTTGAATAACTAAACACTTTTCCTATTCACACACTAAAGAAAAACACTGTATTTGTTTTGTAAATGCAGACTAACTTATTTATCATGTAGCTATTTGTCCCCTCTATGAGCAATTCTGAAAGTTCATATAATCCGTAAAATGTAGAACTTCACGGCTTTTAAAATAGTGAATAGAAAAAAAAAAATGTCACGAATACAAATAAAATGCAGTTCCAGTTCAGACCTTGTTATTATAAAAGGAGTAATCTTTTATGAATGATGACTGTATGTTAACACAAAATTCAGAAAAAAGGTATATTAGTCATGCACTAGTTCTCTTACAGTATTTAACTCTCTGTTAGTTCATATTGGTTATTAATTTACTGAAAACGGCAATAAATAATAGAAGCTTTTAAAACTAAACTGAACTGGAAATATAAATCTTGGTATTTTTCCAAGAGTATAACATTTGTTTTAATGAGTTTGTACAGCGTTCTATTCGTAAAATTCTATCAAGTTCCCCCAGTTTTGTAAATAATAATAATAATAACAACATATTATCACATACAGGGGCGTAGCCAGAAATTTTTTATGGGGGGAGTTACCACTACTGCAACTCACATATATGCATATATGAGTGTGATGAGGGAGTGAAGAATATACATTTTATATGGCAAAAAATTCCTCATGGGAGGGTTATGACCCCCCTACCCCCCCCCCTTGGATACGCCTCTGATTACATACCGTAAACTACTTTCAACATGTAAAGCTTAAAAGAAGTATTTGGAGATGACTTTCGCCATGGTTGTTCATATTATAGTTTCTTATTTTTCATTGTTAAAACTGATAAACTCAGTAGCTTGTACCGAATTTTTCAAGAAGAGAAAGCCTTCAAATTTCTTTTTCCGTTTTTCATAAAGAATCCATAATTGATTCGTTTTCTGCTGCCGCTGAAAGGACGCATCGGTAAACATTTTCATTCTGTTTACAGTGCTGCGCTTTCCAGAATTCGTCTTTGAATGCCCCTTATAGCAAAGCATGAAAAGCCAACGCCTCCTACATATAGAAAGCCTTACAACTCCTACGTCACCAACATTTGACGTCATCATTTGGCCTACATTTAAAAGTTTTATTTTCACAAAGTAAAACTATTAAAATTTTCTGGTAAATACTACAAATATTTGAAAATATCTTATATTAAACATTAAAATTAAAATATCTTTCTCATACAAAATTATTCAGTATGATCTATTTCCTTATCACATTATCTAAGCAGTTATGGTTAAAAACTTCCATTTGTCGTAAAATTATATTTTTTATCTCAAATTATTAAAATATTGCCAATCATGGGTATATTCACCAGAAATTTTTAATAGCTTTATTTTGTTACAATCAAACTTTTAACTGTAGGCCAAATGATGACGTCAAAGCTTGGTGACGTAGCAGTTACAGGCTTTCTGTATCTAGGAGGTGTTGTATATATACGCACCAGAAAATGGCTATGAGTTCATAACTGAGTTATGAATTTAATAATCCTTACTCCGAAGGACAACTGGTGGTCATTTCTAAGTTTTTGATTTGACAACAGGGCCTCACTAACTGGAAACTAATTAAAAATAATTCTCTAAATATTCCTCTTTTTTTCTGCCCTATAAAAAGCATTTTCTTTTTACAGAATTGTGAAACTTTGTTGAATATTGTTAACCACTTTTTGGAAACAGTACTTTCTTAGATAGTAACTAACCCGCATGCTCGGACGGCTAAGTCCTGTTATAATGGAAGAAAAAAAAATATTGTCCCTGGTAGGAATTGGTTTGTTGTAAACTTTAAAGATTGCCGATTCTGGTAACATGGCTTGTGACACCGACCAAGTAGGGGGCGAATTCACAATCATTTCTAAGTTTTTTTGTATCTGGATATTTAAAAATTATTTTACTAAAATAATCTAAGGTTCCTTTCATTTTCTAAACTGTAGTTCAATTAAGGGAAAATTTTGAGATGAGAAAATTTGACTTACATAAGTACTGTTTTGAGAGATTTTACAGCCAAGCACTGCTAATTTCATATAGAAAGCGACGTAATTTCATTGATCTATATATTATTACTTATTCTTTTTTTATAGCCTATTCCTGGTTCATACCGTCAATACCCAAAAATGACAGAACGTGAATTTACAAATACAACACCCCTATTACGATGAAGTAAATAAGTATGACTCCTCGCATTTGCAGCCGCACGGCCACACCGCCTACCTGAACGACAGTTTAGCTGTATCCCTTTACAAATTTTTTAAGTTTCACAGAATAAAACCATTTAAAATTTATGGTGGGTTCTACAAATATTTAAAACTATCTTCAGTTAAAGATTAAAATATATATGGCCTTACCATGGCACAGTGGTTATAACACTGAAAATGGTAGGCGGCCGACGTGTGAAGGTCCCGAGTTCGGGTCCCATCGCGCGGTTGTCGGTCTAACGGTCTGGAGTTTTGGTAGGTTTTCTCCAGATGTAACGAGAATACGCGTTAGAACCCCTTAGAAAGTCCTCCAACCAAGGCACCCCTCATCCTAGGCAGATACCCCGCGTGCAGGTTTGCCTTAAAACACAAACAATAAAATATATATGTCCTTCTGATACGAAATAATTCATTATATATTTTTTTCTTATATTATATATTTAGGGATGGCTAAAAATTGTAATTTGTTGTAAAATTAAATTTTCAATTTCAAATCGGTAAATTGTGCATGAGGAATTTAACACGAGACAGTTTTTATGCATGAGTAAATTCGCTACAAATTTTTATTAGTTTTACTTTGTGACAATAAAAGTATGATGACGTCCTTTTCGTTGCCTAGTAATGACGTCAAAAATTTTAGACTTTCTATATCAAGATGATGTTGCCTGTACAGGCGAATGACTCACTTGCCTTCGAAAATGATGCCCGTTGGAATCGAACAAAAACAAAAAGAAAAAAAAATTCGTAAGACTTCGAAATACGTTTAATTCGAGTATTAATATTTCTGTTCTCTACAAGTAAGCAAATTAGGATTTTGTAATTTACGAAATATTAAACTCATGTGTACTTGAAATAGATATGGTATGAATTCAAATATTATGTTACTTGTTATACAGAATGTCCTAGAAGGTCCCGTGCTGACGACATATGGATATTATTTGGCTATTTATTTAGCTAAACATCATTGCATTTTTCACACAATTTACTTTCAAAGTATATCATATGGAGCGCAATTCTCTGATTGCATGATAAATTCATTTCATTGTAAAGAACAAAATAACACTAATCACACAACCTGGGGGCGTGAAGAACCAAAAAACAGAAACTAAAGAACTGGTGGAATGATAAGCAGACGATAAAATTTTATAATTAAAATAAATCACGGACAATCAGTTCATTAAGTTAGAGTACGAGAACTGTTAGGACGCATTGTGTGTATGTGGAATTAAGTATAATGCTATTTATTAAATTTTTTTATTAATATTGTATTTTTGCTTTTTCTTCATTAGGTCTTTTATATTCTTGGATAGGTTTGGATTTAAACTATCTGCTTATGTTTTTAAAAAGAGTTTTCGAATGCCTTGTTTTGATTTCTATTTTACATATTTTCATATGAAGTTACATTGCAGAAGTGTCCAAATGGCTACGCAGGAACCCGAATATTTAACTTTTATGAAGAAAACTTTTTCCTTTTTAAGTCCGATGATACGTGGTGTTTTATAGTTTTTTTTATTGTGATTGTGGTATAATTTTATTTTTTCGGCCTACGGTTTTAAGGAATGCAATTACCTTAATAATTGTATTCCTTATGAACCTTCCTAACCCTAATTGCATTCCCTGTTACATATTGTTAAGTTATATTTGTATATTAAAACAAGTAAATAATTTATGCAATAATCACAGAATTTATCTTGATATAGATCAATGAAATTACGTCGCTTTCTATATGAAAGTAGCAGAGCTTGGCTGTAAAATCTCTCAAAAAAGTACTTATGTAAGTCAAATTTTCTCATCTCAAAATTTTCCCTTAATTGAACTACAGTTTAGAAAATGAAAGGAACCTTAGATTATTTTAGTAACATATTTTTTAAATATCCAGATACAAAAAACTTAGAAATGATTGTGAATTAGCCCCCTATTTGGTCGGTGTCACAAGTCATGTTACAAAGAATTGCCAATCTTTAAAGTTTACAACAAACCAATTCCTACCATGGACAATATTTTTTTTTTCTTCCATTATAACAGGACTTAGCCGTCAGAACACGCGGATTAGTTACTATCTAAGAAAGTACTGTTTCCAAAAAGTGGTTAACAATATTCAACAAAGTTTCACAATTCTGTAAAAAGAAAATGCTTTTTATAGGGCAGAAAAAAAAGAGGAATATTTAGAGAATTATTTTTAATTAGTTTCCAGTTAGTGAGGCCCTGTTGTCAAATCAAAAACTTAGAAATGACCACCAGTTGTCCTTCGGAGTAAGGATTATTAAATTCATAACTCAGTTATGAACTCATAGCCATTTTCTGGTGCGTATATACACTGCAAATCTTTGAAGACATTTTAGAATACTTTGTGGAACACTTATTTTGTCCTCTTTTTGAGAACACATTCAAAAGCACATTTCAGAGCACTTTTTGGAACTCATTTCAGAACACTTTATGGAACCCATTTTTGTCCCCTTTTTGAGAACACTTTTTGGGAACACATTGTAGAACACTTTTTGGAACCCATTTCAGAGCACTTTTTGGAACACTTATTTTGTCCCCTATTTGAGAAACTTTTTGGAACACATTTAAGAACACTGTTTGGAACCCATTTCAGAATACTTTTTAGGACACTTATTTTGTCATCCTTTTTAGCACACTTTAAGGAATGCTTTTAGAATTAAGATTCGAGAACACTTTCTAAAAAGTAAGAGCAGTTGCGGCGGAAAGGGGCGTGGCAGGAAGTGACGTAAGGGGTGGAGTTGAGTTGTATTTTTGCTGGAATTGGAGTCTGCTATGTTTCGATTGGGACAGCTTTTAATTTATTTTAGTTATTTTATTTAATTATTAATTTTAGTGCTGCCATTTGTTATTGAATTTTTAGTGCTGCAATCTGGTGTTATGTTTAGGAACTACATTTTTAGTTTTGGAATTGGACTTCGAATTTTTTAGAGTCTGGAACTGATTTTAATGAAATATTTAATTAATGAATTTTAGTTAATTACTATAATTTAGTGCTGCCATTTGTTATTGAATTTTAGAATTAATTTGTGGACTTGGATTTTATTTTTTCTCACTTACCGGCAGCGGGATTCGAACCCCGGACCTCCCGATCTCGAGGCCGATGGTATACCGTTCAGGCTACTCGCTCATAACAATATCATTCTAACAAAGAAAGCAATGATTTCACCAGTGTTCCCAATCTGTTATCAATGTGCTCCTAATATGTGTTCCCAATCTGTTCTTAAGGTGTTCCCAATCTGTTCTCAAATGTGTTCCTTAGATTAACAAATATCCTAAGCATAACACTTTCAGAACACTTTCGGAACACTTCCTTTATAACGGATCACATTCGGAACTCATTTCAGAACACTTTTAGGTAACTGGAACACTTTTTTTTCAGTAAATGTGTTCCAAATGTGTTCCCAATGTGTGCTGGGAATTTGCAGTGTATACAACACCTCCTAGATACAGAAAGCCTTACAACTGCTACGTCACCAAGCTTTGACGTCATCATTTGGCCTACAGTTAAAAGTTTGATTGTGACAAAATAAAGCTATTAAAAATTTCTGATGAATTTACCCATGATTGGCAATATTTTAATAATTTGAGATAAAAAATATAATTTTACGACAAATGGTAGTTTTTAACCATAACTAATTAGATAATGTGATAAGGAAATAGATCATACTGAATAATTTTGTATGAGAAAGATAATTTAATTTTAATGTTTGATATAAGATATTTTCTAATATTTGTAGTATTTACCAGAAATTTTTAATAGTTTTATTTTGTGAAAGTAAAACTTTTAAATGTAGGCCAAATGATGACGTCCAAGGTTGGTAACGTAGAAGTTGTAAGGCTTTCTATATGTAGGAGGCGTTGATATATACCGTAGTAAAAGAGAAGTTCTTTCTCGTCAGCCGCGATATATCAACACCTCCTAGATAAAGAAAGCCTAACAACTCCTACGTCACCAAGCTTTGACGTCATCATTAGGCGTACAGTTAAAAGTTTTATTTTCACAAAATAAAACTATAAAAAGTTTCTGGTGAATTTAGTCATGAATAACAATATTTTAATAATTTGAGATAAAAAATATATTTTTTTTGACAAGTTGCAGTTTTTAACCATGACAAATTAGATAAAATGATAAGGAAATAAATCGGAATGTATAATTTTGTATGAGAAAGGTATTTCAAGTTTAATTTTTTATTTAAGATATTTTCTAATATTTGTAGCATTCACCAGAAATATTAAATAGTTTTACTTGGTGAAAGTAAAACTGTGATGACGTCATCACTTGAAGGCCTAGTGATGACGTAAAAGTTCCAGTTGTTAGGCTTTCTATATTTAGGAGGTGTTGGATATACGCACTCCTTAACAAATATAAACTCAATATTTTATTTATGTGTAGGTAGAACATTAAAAAAAAAAACTCTTTTGTTACTAGGGAAATTGCGCAACCAAAAGCGAGAAAAATAATTAAAATTTAGTGCTCGCGTTCATAATCTCGCTCACGTCCTAGGTTAGGAAATTAAAAACATGTAAAATTATTTAGCAGTCACTACGATAAATGTTTTATTTTTTAACCGCTAGCATCGCTGCACGTTACTCGAATTCCAATGTTCACATATTTGAAACTTAGTTTGGGTACCATAAATCCCAGCAAGCAGCTATAAAGAGTGTCCACTCCTGCAGTATATCTCCGTGCTTTTAACCTTTTACCTACCGAATTCAGATCCAAGGATAGTTTTAATTGGTTTTCTGCATGTTTTGCCTTCTAATGCTATTGTTAAAGGATATTAGCCTATTAAATGTGTGAAAAAATTATACCCCCCCAATTTTCATTGTGTTTCTAATTGGGAACATTGATCATTACTGACTATACATTTGGGGGTTATACTTTGGTTATACTTTTATGGATAGTTTAAACAATAAGTGAAATATTAAGAATAAACGGAAGATTTATTTTTAAATTTAAGTAAAGATACGAATTAAGTTTGAAGGGGGGGGGGCTGTATCTAGAGAGCTCCGTAAAAAATTATGAAAATGGATATTCTTAGGATTTTTTATCCAGTTTATCACTAATGATAGAAATGTTCATTCTGTTTCATAAAATCAAGTCATCTTTTAACTATATCTGCTAATTTTTTCAAGTCAATGTTGATAAAATTTAATTTTCAATAAATTTTTAATCAATGTTCCCAATTGCGAACATTGCCTATAAAAGGTTAACAATAGAGATTTTACCTAATAACATTTTTAACGAGGTGCTAAATATGTGTGCGACAAGAGAAGGAATCGAACCCGGGTCTGCTACGCTAAAACTTCCTTACGTTAGCCACTAGACTGAATTTCGCAGTTCCGAAGTTCATGGGAAGTATTTCATCTTCGCAACCGTTGTCATCCAACACCTCCTAGATACAGTAAATCTGAAAGCAGAAACTTTTATGTCATCGTTATGTCCAGTAGAATGACGTCATCATGGTTTTGTTTTCACAAAGTGAAATTATTTAAATTTCTGGTGATAACTACAAATATTAGAGAATATCTTAAGCTAAAGATAAAAATTCAACTACCTTTCTGATACAAAATAATTCATAATGACCTATTTCTGCGTCATATCATATAGTTAATGATGGTTAAAAGTTGTCATTTGTCGTAAAATTAAACTTTCTAGCATAAATCATTAAAATAGTTTATGCGTGTGTAAGTTCACCACGTCATTTTAGTGGACCTACTAATCACATAAAATTTCTGTTCCCGGGCTTTCTGTATTTAGGAGGTGTTGCGTCATCCGGGGCCGTCGCTATTACCTGATGAGTTACTGGTAAGTCCTGTGTCATCGATAAATAGCGAATTTCTCATGACATGCCATGCTTTTTAAGTATTCGAGTATTTTCTCATATACAAGAATCAACTTTCACCGCCGTAGCGAAAATTTATGTGAAAGCTGCTACGCTAAAACGTCCTTACTGTAGCCACTAGACTGAATTTCGCTATTCGGAAGCTCATGGAAATACTTTTTACACTTCGCCACCGATATCATTACCCTAATATTTGCTGTACGATATAGGCATAGAATAGTAAACGAGGAAACTTTAATAATATTTCATCACTGGATGTATCTTTGAAAAATAAAACTCATTACTGGTGCTCTTGATTTTATTGCTCCAATGACATCTCGACGAAGGATGAAAAATCTTCTAATGCTATAGTTAAAGGATATTAGCCTATTAAATGTGTGAAAAAATTATACCCCCCCCCCAAATTTCCTTATAACTACCGCTAACCGACCTCACGGTCAGAACTTTCTTGATCAGCACTGAGCTAATATTCTAAGACAAAAGCTCTTCTGGGGCAGACTAAAATTTGAAAAAAGAAAAGGAAAAATTATTTATTTCTGGTTGTTAGAGTTTTTTGATGGGCTAATAGACATAAATTTTCTAAAATTTTTATTCATTTTGATTAAATGCGTGCTAAACAACTGAAACCTGAAATAAAATGTTTTAAAAACCAATAGCTGATTCTAATTCATTTCGTGATGTTGACTTAAAAAAAAAATAGGCAAAAAATGTACATTATGATTTTCTCAGAAACTGAAAGTTTTGATTGTAAATATTGTGTTTTAATTACTACAAAAGAGAATGTAAATTTAGTATTATAATTATTCACTACTGAGAAAAAAACAGAGACTTCAAAAATTCTATGGGGCAAATAAAATTAAAAAAAACAGTAATAATATGAGGAATAAATGTTTTGTTTGGTCCGATTTTACTTTAAAATGCTTCTTATTCGTTGATAGCCGATGCATGAACGGTTATCATGAGCAGAATCCTTCACTGCTCGAAATTATCTGAACCTATATCTATTTAGACATTACAGGATACTCCTTAAAACTCTGAAGACGAAGGACAGTTATACGGGGGACTTTTACTATTTTTCAGATAACAAAGAGCCTCAAACCGTATCCTACAGAGAACTGAATGTTTTAGTCAGCGATTTCTACAAATTTCTACAGAGATTTCTACCATTCTAAAGATTCTGCAGATATCTTCGGTTGAAGGCCGAAGTAAAAGAATTTATTCGCTCCTGGCACCTATTTCTCATCGTTCAGAAAAAGAATTGTAGATTTCATTTCGTACTGTTTTTAAGATAGTGGAATGCTTTACTGTAGTAATGTCCCTGGATTGATAGAGATGTTTATTATACTCTATGCCGTAAACGAGTGGAAGCTTTTTATTGGCTCTCAAAGTCAAAAGAAATCTCAAAGTCGTACTTTTGCAAAATGACAGCAAATACTGTTTAATGTCATTGAAGCATTCTATGTGTTTGTATGACTGTTTTGAGAATGTATTAACGCAAATATAAAATTAGTGTTTGGACATCATACGGTTACCTAAAAGTGAGTTTTTGCTTCTTGGACAACACACAGAATACACCAAGTACCGTTGCTCCTTGTATGAATGACAAAGTCTGGATAAAAGCAATTCGTGGCTAGAAGAGATATACAGGCTTGGTGATGACAATTTGGTCACACTTTTTTGCACGCGAAGAGTCCTGTGCAGTGGCCAACTTCCCATAAGGTGTAACAAGCGTACTCCTAAGGCCCCGCGTTAAAATTAGGCTCATGCGCTTTTGCTCATGTTTACCATTTTTTAATGTAATGATAAAGAAGTAAAAAATGCTTCACAAATTTCTAAAAATGTATCCCCATTTAAAATGTTCACAGCATAACTCATCAACGCCAAGCCAGAACTAGAATTACAGAAATGAAATTTTTAGGAGCTTTTTCCTTTTGCGCCTTAAGCGTCATTTAAAGGTGCTGTTCATAGAAACAAAATTTGTTTCATGACTTTTGACCTTAATTTGAAATAGAATAATTATTTCAGGGACTCGTAAACTTTTACGATGTATTTTCCCGAACTATACTATCTAATGTAATAAGCTATTAACGTATGCCAGTTCTTTTTCCTGAACGTTTCAAAACTGGCAAAGCTTCATTGTTTATTATGACCACTATGCATCTCCAATGGTGAAAAAAAATTCAACAATATGATATTTCTTTTATTGCATTCAATAATTTGATAGCTCAAGTTTAAAATTTCTATGAAATTAGAAATCATTCTTATTCAATTTAATCAATTAATTTATCATTCATTTAGATTAATGAATAACGAATGAGATTTGACGCAAAAATTACGTTACGTGAGGAGTAAGCTTGAGTTTCCGTTTAGATGGAAATTGGATGCGGAGTCTATAGTAAAAGAAAGTATTGACCTTTATCATGAGAACAAATTAAATAAATGTGAGTATTTCAATGTTTTGTTCCGTTTGGATTTTTTATATTGATCCTTTTCATGATACCAAAATAAATGTGTATAAGCTCAATTCTTGACTCAATTAAATTAAAAGCGAGCTTTGAGGCAATTAGCTTGTTGTCATATTCAGTTATCCAATCGGAAGCTAAATACTGATACTGTCCCAATTTGAAAATTTGCACAATTTTCATCATTGCGATCATTTAAATTTGCTTAGATTTTCGTTAATAATGGTGTAAACTTTCATTGGATTCAAATTAGAAAAGTAAAACTATTAAATATTAATGCCGGCAAAGAAAATTTTTAGGAAGGCTTTTTAAATTTTCATGAGTTTGCTCTTTGAAGGAAGATAAAAGCTATGAAACTTAGTGCAATATATAATCTGCAATAGACATTCTTATCAGTCTGTAATGCAACGATCGTGACACCTTTTTTCTCAGTTTTATATTTTAACTTTTTATTTGATATTTATTTTCTATACCTTAATTTCATAGAAAACTGAGAAACCCGTCGTATTATGGAGATGTTTTACAGCGACCAGCCTGCATAAAAAAAAAAGATAAATAAAATACCTAAGACTCACTATAATTTTTAACATACTCGTGGAAGTTCAGTAAAGAGTTTTTGTCTAGGCATATACATAGCTGCCCTGCCAACTCTTACGGATTTCCCCGAAGATTTTCTACACAATCTTTAAACATTGCTACGACAGGTTTGAACTTTGGACTTATTTAAGTTTAAATTGCGAATTAAGAATTAGTGGTGAAAAATCTTCGGTTAAAATTGGAAAATTTGGCAGCTATGATTATAGAATGTAAACAGATTTCAACTATTTTCTTCGATTATCTGATAAGTTTCAAATTTGCTTTTTCACGGATGGAAACTTTATAAATAATTTTTATGTTTTTTTCAATTTCAAAACTATCTGTGATATTTTTTTTACTCCTTGTTAGTACCATTCCTTTGATAAATTGTACCTAGGTATGATTTAAATCCGAGTTTTTTTAGATTTCATTCTGAAACTGCAATAAGTAAAAATATGTCTTTTTAAAAAAAAAGTATTGTAAATTTATTCGGCACCACTAAAAGATAATTAAAGAAGGAATAAATATCTCATCCTTTTTTAAGTGAATTATTAACATATTTCACAGTTTTTTGCATTAAATTAGAGAATGATAACAATCTTGAGTATTACGAAAAAAATTCTGCAGTACTAATAAATTCAAGCCTCTGGTAAAGATTTTTGGAGGAAGTATCGAAGGTAAATTTCCTTTGCGAGCTGTCATAATTCAAGTGAGAAAAAGATAATCGGTAGTAAAATTCATAACTAACTAAATACTAAAATGATTCATTTAAAGAAATTAAACAAATATCGTCATTTCAACTGAACTACGTATTGTATATTAAAATAACTAATTCAACATAAAAACTTTGAAAATTTCAATTTCAAATATTTATTTAATTTTTTTTAAATCATTGAGCACTTTTGCATTAAAAAAACGAAAAGAAAAGAAACTCCTTTCGAGAAAATGCTTACAGAATAGCTCAAGAACCATGCCAGTAAAACTTTAGCATTAGAATCAAAACACAGAAAACGAGCAAACTTCTTGTTAGCTTGCCAATTATTTATATCTGTAGCACTGTGTAAATTTTGATCTTGGTTCCATGTACGTACGTAAACATGATCAAAATTGATACTTTTAATTTCCCTGACTTAATGCTTTCCTTTATCTAATGAAAGTCCTGTGAATATGCATACAAGTAAGTAAGTATATTGTATTTTCAAATAACTTTTATTAACCCGCCTTTTAATCACATTTGCCCTACTTAAGAACTCGTAAAGTTTATCTTATTACAGAAAAGGAAATGGACGGTCTTAATTACTCTGTGATAAGAGGTCATTTGTATATAATAATGATTCATTAAAGAGGTACAATACAATATTAGTTAATATGAACAATTTTTTAGTCGCTGTAAGAGTACGCAGATGCTCCGAGATAATATTTTTTTATTTCGTTAACAGCCCACAGAAAGTGTAACAGAAATAATTTGCAAAATTGTGACGCTTTGATTAACGGAAATAAAGTATGGGATGTAGGCTAATTATTATTATAATGATGATTATGTAAATTATGTTTTTCAGAATATCATTATATTGAAATCATTAAAAGAACAGAAATGGTGACATTTGGGTAACTCCAATAGTATATTGATTGCGTGTATCTGACAACGGTGATATGACTTACTGTATCTTTATGCTTTTAAAATGACTATCTCTTGTTACAATTTCTAGCTACACACTATCAAAATTGCCATTATGCTTTAAAAACAACAAAGTCCAAGCCGTATTTTTTTTTCTTTTTATAAAGTCACTGGAGGAGTAATAACATATTTATATAATGTTTCTTTAAAAGTGGGCATTAAAAGGGTAAACTTCAATTAGATCATTTATATCATCGCAAACCTGGTTTAGTGGTCATGTTCAAATATTAATATACTGAACAAGAAAAAAATGTATTATCCAAGGAAATAAAATGAAAAAAGGAATGTCTCTCAGCAGTCAAAACACTTCTCAAATGGTATTCATGATTATTTAACTAAGAAATAATTCTAATAGCGGTAGTACAATTATCTTAAACAGGGCTATCTTGGAAGTGAACTCAGAACTGGCAATATCGGATTTTGTACACCAGCAGTGTGTACTCAAGTTTCTTTTCTGATTTATTATTTTCTTCGTTTGTTAATTATGTAAAAAAATTAATCATGTAATGCAATAATCATATGGAGTCTTTTCCCGTGAATTCGGCCTGCCCGGGTCTACGTTTGGAGTTTTACAGTTTAGAAGGTGAGCAGGCCCTAAGTCAACCAATAGGTCGGTTGCTTGCTCTCAGGAAATCTGTAAATTTGTTGGCATATCTGCAACAGAAATGCCTATCATTAGAATTTTGTGCAATTTCAAGCGAACACCGTAGTACAATTCTATACATACACTGTGAATATGAATGTATAGATATTAACCCTATGCACTCGAGAAGTGACACTCAGTCACCACTGTATGTGATGCAGTAACTCGAGAGGTGAGTGCCTGTCACTCACACCTGCACACTGTTTTAAAACATCTAAATTTCACAGACAATATCCACCTGGTTTTCACGGGAGAATCACGGGAGAACCTGGTTTTCACGGGAACACACATTAACTGAGAAATTTAGCAATGTTCTAAGTCGAAAGCACAGTCGAAAGGGTTGTACTGTGTTGAAACAAGACATCATAGGGGTGTCTGCGTAGAGGAATGAGGTTCCTTGGGCGGAGGACATTTTTAGGTGTTCTAACGCGTATTCCAGACAGTTAGATCGACAGCCGCGAGGTAGGCCAGAACCCTAAGCCTTCACACTTCAAGCATGTTTTTGATGCACGGTTGTTTCAGCAATCAGCCGTGTTCAGTGTCTTATGCACTCACCCATGGTACAGACATGTGTTTGTAGAGTCATATAAAACTAAATTACTTTTAACTTCTAATGTTCACAATACTTGAAAATATGCATGTAGATAATTGTTTATATTCTTTATAAGTGTGACTGAAAAGATTTACAATAACTTCTATGTATACAGTTGTGCAAATTTAAGAAAAAGCGAAAGAAAGCGAATTTCATCGAAAAAGTGTTCAGATTCAATAAAAACTCATTCACAAAAAACTAATACAGCTGTTTTGCACTCCCTTCCCATACAAGAAATGAAAAAAATGGACTTTAAAATTTTAAAACATAAGGATATTTTAGAGTTTAAAAAATAATGTATATTGATAATCGCACTAGCAATTCGGGTCTGTGCAGTAAGCACTACATGCAATTTGGGGCCAAAAACTAAAAAGCGGTTAATTATATTCCGTCATACTTGGCACCTATGCAATTCCGTCGATTGTAAAGTTGTTTAATTGATGTTAATATTTATACCTCAGGACATTCATATTGATGAATTATTTTTTGTAAAAAGTACTTGGATCATATAAACATTTATTTAGTAAAATTTGCTATTACGTATAATTTCACATTAAAAAAAAAATGTTTTTTGGGGGGTGACGAAAATGTACTTTTGTACCTTGTTATTAACTTTTATAACTTAGGACTTTTAAACATATTAAACGCTGCGTTTCGTTTTTATCGAGCTGACAATTAAAAAATAAAATGTAATACTTTTAGGGAGTGTCTTATAGCTTTCTTGTAACAAAGTTTCGTTCTTTCCTTACTTACTTTGACGTAAAATTTTTTTATCAGTATGGTTCAGAAACCCTTAAAATATCTTTTCATTCTCTTTAGGACAATTTTTTCCTAAATTCGTTTCGCGTGCATCGATTTTAAATGAAAAAAATGTATCGAAGCATTACTACTATTCGTAATAACATTTATACATATATTGATGTTACACAAAATTAGTTATAATCCACTGAAAAGTCTGCCGTAGTCTCAAATGTACCATAATGAACATTTTAAGCTTCCTATTATTCCTAAAATCTTCGTTGATACCTGATTAATGCCCATTTCGTTTTAGTTTGCTGCACGCATTTACCTTTCGTTTGATAGACCAGATTTGTTTTAAAACATAGAATGTTTACTGATGAAGTCCTTTGAGCTAATATATTGTGATAGATCCATGGCAAGGTGTCTAAAGGAGCTATAGCCATTCCCCTTCTTCAATTCGTCCTTAATAGGAAAAGTTATTATTATTGCTATTATATAACAGAAAATATCAAATCAAAAATATTTGTCTAAAGAGCTTTTCCTGCCAATAATGGAACTGCAGTATATCGGTGCGTTAAGACTTTTGCGTACTGTGTTCGGAAGTTGCATCATCTGAATGTTTTTTTTTTTAATAATAAAATGAGTTTTTTAAAGTTATTTTAGGTGCTGTACAGGCAGTGAAGTGGCTTATGAGCCATTCTATCACGCCTTGGGACCGGGTTCGGATCCCAGCTTGTATATTAACTTGTCCGTCCCTTCATAGAGGATAACACTGACCGCCCACTGGGTGCTCTCATAATAAAATGGTCAGTACCTCGGGCCCTAGTTGTGGCAAAGCAAGTGCCGCCATTGGGAAAAAAAAAAAGTTTTCCTGGTTCTTTTTTCTTTCTTTTTCTGTTAGTATTACCTTTTTTCATTTATTATGGCTTGTTACTGTTATTTTTTACTCTGTAACATCAAACTTTTAAATTTCTTTAAAACTATTCCAACGGTAAAATTTTTCATTTTATATATTCTTTTTTTTTTTTCTTTTGAATCTAGACTGCTATTGAAAAGTGAAACGTAGGAATGATTTGTATTTTATGTTGCTAGTATTTTCGTTTAAAAACTGTCCATTGAAAAATTAATTACTTTTTTATCAGGATTGTCTAAGAATTTTAAGTGAGGAGTCATTGAAAAGCTCAATTTTTGTTTTTTGAAGGCTCTTTGTCTATCCATTTAATAAAAATGGTTACTGCAAATGTAATTCTTAACTGTCGATTTTTATACGCATAGCTTCCAACTGCTACGGAATATAATCAATCACTTTTTCTTAAACAAGGGTCTTCGTCTTAAAATATAGAAAAATTTTAGGACAGCGCAAGCGAGATGATTACCATATTGAAAAAATGATTTAAAAGTATGCTGTTTACAAAAAGTGGTTATTTATATTCCGTAGTAGTTGGCGTGTATGTTTAATGGATGCAGTAGCGTATCCAGAAATTTTTTGAGGGAGGGGCTAAATTTTGAAAAAAGCTTATTTCACCCAAACAAAATGGACAATAAAAGAAAATTTTAGTCTAAAGCAATGTAAACCTTATTGGTAGGGGCTAAGTTATAAAAAAAAAAGATCATTTCATCTACTTAAAGTGTATAATAAATCAGAATGTTACCCTTTAGCAATCTCTTTTGGGGGAGGCTGAAGCCCCCTAACCCCCCCCCCCCCGTATGGATACTACTGTATGGATAAGATATAGTCCATATCCTACGCCTGAGATTAAGAATGATATGAAATGAGAGGAAATAAAACTCAGCCATAGTTGGAAGTATTCTTATTAACAATAAAAAAGAGATTTGAGCTTAAAACTTATGTAGTGTGTAAAATAAATCTGATGCAATACTAAGTGGCGAATATACAGTATTGTTATAAAATATATTTTTAAAAGAAGTAAAACAAACTACAAACTACTATTATTTAATACACTTACAAGCTGTTTGTTATGAAAAGTTTTCTTATGGGTCAGAAGTTTTAACTGTGTGTAATTTTAGTTTTAAATACTGGGGACTCTGTGGTTTCCGTGACAAGGGAATTTAAAGTGGGATAGATAGAATTGCCTGTTGTTGCCTCTCTAGATTGCTTTAACGCCCCCTAATTTTCTGGAGTCTCCTAAAATCCCCAAGGGTGTACAAGGTATCGCTCACTTGGGGGAAAAATGATCTAGGCAATTGCTGTTCCCACTTGTGTTTAATACAAAATTTAGTGGCAAATTGAATAAATCGATTTATCTGTAAATTGAGAATAATTATCAGTTAAACTTTAAATAACGTCTGCATAAAAATATAGATCTCACTTCCGTTACAAAAGCAAAGAACTACTGTAAAATAACTAGTACAATTTTGAGAATCTTCTATATATTAAATGTGTACTAGCTGAAAAAAAATGTATTTGAGTTTTAATAAAGGCTATTAAATTTTTAAAAAATCGCTTTATAAAAAAAAAAGATATTTTTCTGTCTTAAAAAATGTGATTTATTTTTTTCTACAAATATACTTTAAAAAATATTTAAACTGAAGACTGTTTTTAAAAAAGTTCATTGACTTTATCCACTCTTATTCTCTTTATAAAACACTCAGCGTAAAGTGTTTTATGAATTTTTTATACGCGTCTATTTTGTAAAAGTAAATCTACATTCAAGTCATGACTTTAGTTTGGGTCAGGGAAGTATTTAAGGGGGAGTCCCCCCCCCCGAAATTTTGATTTTTGTTACGATATGATAAAGTATTGTGAAAAATTCTGCCTTTTTTAGTGTTTGGACCCCCCCCCCCCGCCCCGAAATTTTCGGACCCCCTCCGAAATATTTTTCTCGATACGTCCCTGGTGGCAGTCGCATAAAAATATGTCTTGGAAAAGAAAAGAGACAGGATGTAATTCATTTTCATTACATTACATGGAAAAACATCTTTTTTTTTCTTTGCATGACGCGCATTCAACGATTTTGGTATTGACCATAACTAAAAACAACAGTTGATAAGTTAATATGGAGGCAATTAGAAAACCGTTCCCGGCAGAAATGGACGGAAACACCATTCTTATTTGGAAGCTGAACTCGAGTTATCTTGTGAACGTGCAAACAGGAGGGCTTAGATATCTATAAATGTACAAAGAAAGATGTCTTGGTGGACTCATCAATGCCCAGCCAAAACTATTAGAGACACTGATTCGAAATTTTAGGACCTTATTCCTCTTTTGCGACGAAGCTGTCACTGAAGAAGCGACTTTTTTCAAAATTTCCTCTCCAGAGGGATACGACGCCATCGCCTGTTTTTATATTTCCCTTCATGTCTCAAAGAAAATAAAAGATATGCGAAAAAATTTTACTTTAAAATGTAAAAAACTCGGATACCTAAATATGAGTACATAGGAATGTTTAAAATTCACTCCTCTAAAGCTAGAAAGGGGACGGGGGTTAATGTATTTTAAGTATTTTCTAATTCTTTTCGTACCTCAAATATTTGTTAACGCGAAATAATCAGACCTATGTGACAGTTACCATGTTTACTCGCGTAATATGCGCACTTTTATTGCCAATTTTTCATGGTGAAAGTCTATGTGCGACTATTATGTGGGGAAAATCTACTACAAAATATTGTAACTCTAAAGCTATTTTTTCTGCTTCAAAATCGGGGTGCGACTATTACCAGAGTTGCCAACTGCTCCGGAATATAATTAACCACTTTTTGCAAACAGTAATTTTCCTTAAAAAATTTTTCGAAATGATAGCCAGCCCATACGTTTAGCTTCGAAATTTTGCGATAATTTAAGTCAAACATTTTTGTTTTACAAAAGTGGTTGATAATATTCCGGAGCAGTTGGCAACTCTGCTATTACGCGAGAGAGCACGGTAAGCTTCACACCAGCATTTTCTAAACCTTCGTAATTTTTTTAGAGGACAGTGCAAATTTTTCAAATAATTATTGCGTGAACTATACGATGCTCTAATTTATATACTCTTTTAAATACCATTTCCTGCTTTATATATTTCTAAATCCAACTTTATTAGCAGCTTACAGATGCTAAAACTGTAAAGAAAAAATTCGCTTGGTTTTACAGTTAAGAAGCTAGTTTCTCTCAAATAGCGTTACTTTCTCTCTCTATTTCAGTTACAGACTAAGGCTAAACGCCTCGACTGTACAAATTTAAATCCACTCTAAAAGTGATTAAGTAGCTCTATTGAAAACCACCGTTCAGCTGTAGATATTCCTTATGTGCTAAACTTTCTAACAATAAGAATATGAAAACAGTACTCAAGGTTCTACACGGAAATATTGCAACCAGGAGTACCTTAAATTTGAGAACGTAAATAAAATTCAAAACTCTCGTTTCAGTCTTTAGTGACTCACTTAATAAATGTCAATGAAAGTACCATAAAACGAGCATCATAAAACCATCCCAAACACATAAAAACAACACACTAAAAATCTCGTTGAAGTTTTCCGTCTACAATAACAAAAGCCTGCGCGTGAGTGCAAACAAAGAGTGCTCACCTGTAAAGCCAGCAGTCGCGATTGAGGGACAAGATCTTTGGGACAGTGTCACAAGGGATCGTTCGCTCCGACCGGATATACCTTCATCCGCATCCCCTCCGTGCTCATCCTTCCGGAGGTGTCCTCCTCCATCCTGGCCCCGCCCACAATTTCCGAAGTAAAGTGTGCGATTGGGTTTTGATATCCATCGGAATTTCATCATTGGCCTGTTAAGTTTTGATACAAGCCGATACAAAAAGATTCACATTCCACTTCGCAAGCCTGAAGGGAGGGAAAAATGTGTTTTGTTTGGAAAGAAGGGAAAAAGTTTTGAATTTTTTCATTTAGGAGTTTTTGGGGTAAGCTCCCCTTTCTCTGTCATCTCCCCCACTTCACGGACGAAGGGATGAAACTCAGTTAGTTGAAAGGGGGAGTAAACGGCACGAAATTTTTAGCGTGCATTGACCAAGGTCGCTAATATAACGTGCGATTTTTCAAAGTGCCAAAATCAAATTCTATTAAAATGAACTTCTTCCAAATAGTGTAAATTATTTTAATTTTTTGCAGTATCAGAATCCTAGAAGCCGCACGTCTACGGCTAAAACGCCAGAATCACAGAATGGTGCTGGCACGCGTACCACATAACTACCATCCCTACTTCATTGGGTGGTTAGTTTCCATAAATACTGTATATAGGGATGGACGTGAGACGAGAAACAGGCGTCTCGCAAAACAGTCTAAAAGCTTTGTCTCGTCTCGCAAAAACCCTATATCGTAATGTTAAAAATGTGTGTCTCGTCTCGCATCCATCCAATACCTCCTAGATAAAGAAAGCCTAACAACTTCTATGTCGCCAAGCTTTGACATCATCATTAAGGCTACAGTTAAAAGTTTTACTTTCACAAAATAAAACTATTAAAAGTTCCTGGTGAATTTACTCATGAATAACAATATTTTAATAATTTGAGATAAAAAATATATTTTTATGACAAATGGCAGACTAATGGCATGACTAATTAGATAATTTGATAAGGAAATAGATCGGAATGAATAATTTTGTATAAGAAAGGTATTTTAATTTTAATATTTTATTGAAAATATTTTCTAATATTTGTAGCATTCACCAGAAATTTCAAATAGTTTTACTTTGTGAATGTAAAACTGTGATAAGGGCTAGTGTTGACGTTAAGGCATTAACGAGGATACTAGGCCTTATCGACTTAAAGGCCCAGTGACGACGTTAACGTTTCAGTTGTTAGGCTTTCTATATGTAGGAGGTGTTGGTCCATCCTTGACTCATATCCATACCCTCCAACTACTACGGAATATAATTAACCACTCCTTTTAATCAAGAATTTTCAGCATAAAGTATAACAAAATTTTAGCACTGAGGATGAGGGGTGGCCACTATTTAGAAAAAATACTTTAAAAAAGTGGTTTATTATATTCCGTAGTAGGTGGAAGGTATGCATAGCTTCCAACTCTTCGGAGCATACCGAAAGATTTTCCACCACCAATCACTGCTTGCAAGTATAATGGATGTCCAAATTCTTAATATTGAACAAAAAAATTTTTAATGTGGTGGAAAATCTTCGGATAAAATGGGAAGAGTCGACAGCTGTGCTGTATAGAAAACTATAATTTTGAGGCTACAAAATGACAATTAATTTCCAACAAGAGATGACTTGATACAAAATTAAATCATTTTATTCTTTTAATATGCATTAAAAGTTCACATCTGAGGAAAACCTAAGGATGATTAAAATTTTATGTAGTACATGCAATGCAATTTACAATTAGAATTTAAATCATACGCGTAGTACACGCTGAATAGCTTTATCGTTTGACTAACTGTCATAAAATTTTATTGTATTTTATATAAATATCGATTTAAACATTATAAGCATTTTGAATTTACCATATTAAATGAATTACTGACCTTAATGCGCTATTTTGAAGAAATATCTTCTAATACAAAGATTTAAGGTCTTTTATCATTCATTGTAGACTAAGTGAGTAGAGACTCGCTTTTTTTCTAACACAGATTGCTGGAGTCAATCCGATTGGAACAAAATTTTAAAACATTCATTTTCTTTCACGCATAACGCCACACAGTAGTTAATCTATTTACAGGAAAAAAGAATAATGTTCATTTCGCTTTGTAGAAAATTTTAAACCGATACACCGAATGGCGCGTCAGATTTACAAGCTGTTTTGAAACTTAATTAACCACTTTTTTAAACAGATATTTTTTGCGAAACATTTCGAGGTTTGACGTGAAGGTTGATTTAAAAGAATTTTCTGTTCACAAAAAGTGGTTAATTATATTTCAGCGCACTTGGCAACTCTGGTGTGTACTTGTACAGCAGACAAAGAAAAAAGCTTTCATAGTTACATATTAAATAAACTTCTTAAAATATGTATAAAAATGGCGTAAAACATTAAATAAAACATTTTCTGTCTTCAGTTTCAAAAGCATCGCATCAAGGTGTGTCAGGACAACACCTCCTAGATATAGAAAGCCATTCAACTTTTACGTCACCAAGCTTTGACGTCATCATTAGGCCTATAGTTTAAAGTTTTTTTTTTTTTTTTTTTTTTCCCACAAAATAAAACTATCAAAAATTTCTAGTGAATGCTACGAATATTAGAAAATATTTTAAATTAAACATTAATATTAAAATGCCTTTCTCATACAAAATTATTCAGTATGATCTATTTCCTTATCATAGTATTTAATTAGTCATGATTAAAAACTGCCATTTCTCGTAAAATTATAAATTTATCTCAAATTATTAAAATATTTCTATTTATGGGTAAATTCGCCAGACATTTTTAATAGTTTTATTTTGTGAAAATAAAACTTTTACATGCATGCCTGACGACGACATCAAAGCTTGATGACGTAGGAGTTGTAAGGTTTTCTATGTCTAGGAGATGTTGGTCAGGACCTTTCATAGGAAATCCCCGAACTAAATTTGGTAGACCTAGGACGAAGCAGCCAACTGCTTCGGAATATAATTGACCACTTTTTTTAACCCTCTCGTCACCGAATTATGAAAAATCAGAGAAAAAAAATCTGTCTAGCATTTAATGCATCAGAAATACAATTATAAATCATGCAAAGGTATTTTTTTCTAATGTCGATTAATATTAGATTTTTCTAAAATTAATTTCTGCATTTTCGAAGCATTTTGTTATGCTAAAATTAATTTAAAAGGATGCACAAATTTGGTAAAGGCTGAAGAATAAGAAAAAACTATATTTACATTAAAAAGAAAAAAAAAACGGTAAAAAAGCAGCGTAAATATTTTCTTAATTTTTCTCCTGAAACAATGAAGCGAAAACTGTAAAAAATGATCTATATTGACTAGTACTGCAATCTAGGCAAGATTTATGCATCTAGTTAAGAGCCTCATATACTTTCTACATGAATTAATGATATTGATATCACTGAAAGAAAAAAATTCTAAATTCAATTTTTTTTTTATCTCTAAATATTGCTACTTGAAGTAGGAACCTCATACGAGGTTCAGGGTGACGAAGGGTTAGAGCAGGAACTTTCGGCTTAGAATACAGTTCAATTATTACGCTTGGCGCGGCTGTCAGTTACTACTTTGAAAAAATGTTTTTAAAAAATATAATGTTTTAGAAAAGTGGTTAGGTATATTCTAGAGTAGTTGGCAGCTATGGCTTAGGATCAATCATCTCGTCTGTACGTCTTGAACATATTCAAGATTTCTCCATTTCTTGTGAACATACTTGCAAGGAAAAAGAGAACTATTGCTCCCAGTGGCGGAGTAAATGTCAAGCGTGAACGTAAAAAGAACATTTCTGTTCTTAACTTTGTAATGCGGAGATTTTAGATTTCAGCACCTTTAAACCTTCTCCAGACAACAGGGATCATTTTTCAATAATTCCTTCAAAAAGGGACCAGTAAATTTTGAGTAAAGGGAAGAAACAGGGAGACTTATTTTAACATTCTGTTTTATATATAAATTAAAACTTTCAGGGGATTAAATTTTAATCAATACAGAATTTAAATTTTTATACAGCCCCGTGCAAAAAAATTTCCTGATATTAAAATGTACCCTACGTATTAAAGAGGTGATTTACAAAATAAATTACATTTTATCCTAAAAAGTGTATGACCTATGAAAATAAATATATGCTTACATAATCCGTTTTTCATTGGCTCTCGGAAGGAAAAATCACGTCCAATTATCGCGTTTCAGGGCTCGTGCTCAAATTTTGAAAGAAAACAATAATAACATAATAATAATATATTTACACATAATAATTTTGATATTACTGGTACTGAATAGCTCTTTTTCATGAAAAGCTGAACTCTACATCACCTCATTAATGTATGGTGCGCATATTTTACAAATTGGGAATTTTTTTACTCGGGGGCTTCATAAAATTTAAATTTATTTAGATTTAATCTCCCGGAAATTTGAACCCATGCTGTAAAATTCTATGTCTTTTTTTACGCACTTTGTATTTTACTGTATAGATCTACAATCAATATTTAAGGAATAAAAGCCCAGATCAGTGTTTTTGGGACACCCTGTATATTATTGTCGTAGCGGGATGTATTATAGCCAAAACCCTCAGCTTGGGCAGGTAAAAAGTTCCATTCTGGTCTATCCCGAGTGTAGTTCGGGCAGTAGGAAATTTTTTATTTTACAAGTAATCTTTCCCGAATTACTTCGTTTTGCTTTCAAACACTGTTATTTACTTTTCTGCGCACTAGAAGGTATAACTATACACGATTTAGGAAATCTTATATGAGAATAGTGTTACTATGTTTTAAAAAATGTATCTATATCAAAATATGTATTGAAAAAATTGACCATTCAACACGAAAAAAATTGAACCGGCAAGGGGTTAAGGTAGTTTCAGAGATTAGCTCGTTCAAACATACAAACTCTGTCTCTACTATACTAATTATAAGAAATATACGTGAGAACAAAAAATTGCCACCGAAAGGTTTTAAACAATACATTAAATACAAATTTCTTGTGTTACAATGTATCGAAATTCGCATACATTTCATCCGCATGTTTGGAAAAGAAAAAGCGTTTCGTCATGACAACAAAAGGAACTGCTTTTTTTTTCATTTCTTATGCAGGAGATTTTAGGACAACCTTCTGCTTTACTATGTGCCGCTTTCTAAAAAAAAAAAAAAAAAAAAAATGTTGAAAATAAAATAATTTATATTTTTTGACTGTTCTTTTAAAAGGAAAATGTACACCGTATTCACTGAAATTTTCTGATGGGTAGAAAGTATAATATTTTGCATGCCACGATGTAAAGAAACTGAAAGCGAAAATTGTAGAAAAAAATCATTTTTCATCAAAAAAATCTCTAACTCTTAAAAGTATGAGCTTGAGAATCGAAAATGGTTTCCTCTTTTTCAGGATGGAAAGAATTTCCCGTTAATGAAAAAAAAATTCAAAAATGTCCAATGCAAGATACGTACGAGATGATAGGACTTAAATTCATTATTTCGGGGGGGGGGGGAGTAAATACATACCTTCCAACTTTTCGGTTTCATCAGATTTTCGACCATTAAGTATGTTACCTGCCATCAAAATTTGGACTTGCTTAAACTCAAATTGCCAACTAAAAATTAGTGGTGGAAAATCTTCCGATAAAATTCAAAGAGTTCGCAACTATATAAATATTCTTTTAAAAAATAGTATGAAGAAATTAAACACTGCAGTGCTCAGTGTCATTGTTTTTGGACGAGTTTGCGATATTTTGGCTCAATCAAGCAATAGTAGGCACGTAAAAACTCGGGTTCAAATTTTGAACTGAACAACACCACAGAACAAGCTAATGGAAAGTTTGAAAGAAAAGGCAAGCAGAGAGTTTTTGTTTCGGAAGATGAGAAAGCATCAGATTTACAAATGATGTAGAAAGTGGCGTCTATTTATTCAGAATACTTTAAAATAAGATGTTTTCGCATGGTGATCAAAGAACACTAAAAATGTCTTCGGATAATGTTCGGATTTCATCTCATAGTCTACATTTCATAAAATACTTAACTTAAGCCCAATTAGCGTTTCTTGTATGTAAATGTAATATTTTTAATACAGTAAATTAGATTTAACTAAATTTTCTTTAAAAAAGCTTTAAAGAAAGCAAGCTTTTTAAAAGTACATATTGGGAAAAACACTCAAAATACTGGTGTTAAACGATAGAGATCCCTGTGTTCCTTGTGACGGGGGGCTTGGACTGACGAAGACCAAAACAATTTTTGGTCGAAACGTACGTATTCTTCTTACCTATAACTTCTTATGTGTGTTTTATACAAAGTTTTTTATTTACTTTAAAAGTACATATTGTTTATTTTAATAAATCGTTTGGCAAATTGGATTTGGTTTTAATTGTTCGGTTTTTTTTTTTTTTTTTTTTTTTTTTTTTTTTTTTTTTTTTAAACAAACTGTAGTTCTAGCTTTTCACACTTCAATTTACATATTGATCCAGAAACTCAGATTTCGTGTACATAAAGAGTATACTAGATTTTACTTTATTACTTTTAGTATGACAACATATAGTATGCCAGCTATATCGACGAATAAGAGACATTTTGAAGTAAAATTGGCCAAAACAAAACTTTTATTCATCATATTATCGCTTAGAAATTGTTACTATTTATATTTTTTCTTTGCACTATACACTTTTTTGAAGTCTCCACTACTTGTCAGCAATGGAGAATTATAAAACTAAATATCCATGCTCTTTTGCAGCAATTTAAACACAACTGTTACACTCAAAATTTTAAAATTTTGAAAAAGTCTTAATGTATATTTTGACTGTTTTTCCTGACGTCAGCATCCCGAAATAAATCAGAATCAACTATTGGTTTATAAGCATTTTTTTTTCCAGGTATGAATTGTTCAACATGCATTAAATCAAAATGAATAAAAATTTTAGAAAATTGTGTCAATTAACATATCAGAAAATTCAACAACCGGAAATAAATAATTTGCTTTTTTCAATAAATGTTGAGCTCTAAAGCGCAATTCTGAGGCGACGCGAATGATGTTCACGGAATATCAAGCCAATACTGACCGCCAGGTCAGTTCAGGATAGTCGTAGTGTCAAAACCATCGTCATCAACGACAGTACTGACATCATTGTCTCAACCCTTTGCCCTCAGGCATAGCTGCCAACTGCTACGTAATACAATTAACCACTTTGTCTAAAAGAAAAAAATTTCATCTTAAAATACAGCAAAATTTCTGTAACAAGCGCGTGACCTGGCGATTCCTTTGAAAAAATACCTAAAAAATATACTGTTAACAAAAAGTGGTTAATTATATTCCGTAGTAGTTGGCAGCTATGCTCAGGTGTCGTATGACCTAGGACGTGTGGATGTCTTATTCAATACCTTTTAGACACAGAAAGCCTAATAATTAAAGCGTAGACGTCATCACAGTTTTATCTTCGAAAACTAAACTATTTAAAATTTCTCGTGAATGCCACAAATATTAGAAAATATCTTACGTTAAAGATAAAAATTAAAATACCTTTCTAATACAGAATAATTCATTATGATATATTTCTTTATCATTTCTATATATAAAAGAGGAGATCTTGTTTGCTTGTTCGCTATAGGCATCCAGACTGTTCAACGGATCTAGACCAAATTTGGCACACTGACTAAATAGGACAAGAAAAAGCTAATGCCGTAAAAATGAAATTAATCGGATTAATAGTTTTTTAATGATGAAACGAGAGGGGGAAATGGGCGTGGCGCGACGTGGACCAAGACAACTGACGGTGTTCATTTTTTCATATGGTTTTTCAATCTCAAAGGTCGTTCCTGCACTTCAAACGGGAATCCGTCAGAAATAAACAAAAATGGGGATTTATTTGAAATCGCTGCGTTAGAAAGTATGAGTTCCGAAGAATTTGATAATAGTATTTTAAACGAATTATCAATTCCTCGAGAAGATAGTTACTAAATAATTAGAACCTCATAAAATATTTATAAATAAATTAAACGCCTGCGAACATTACATGTAAACTTAATTGTGTATTCAATAAAATAATTTTAAAAACCCGGATTTTTATTTAATCTATTATTATTTTACGTTTTTATCTACTGTCTAGATGCCCAATGGTTTGCGTCCGGTGGTTCTTACTGCAGTTGAAATAAAAAAAATAATTAGTTTATGACTCGCGTAGGTATTAGTAATAAATGACTATTAGAACACAACAGGTAGAAGGAGAGAAACCTCTGTACGCTGGCAAATCCCCTGCTCATTTCTTTTATTCTATACAGCCAGTGCCGTTGCCAAGCTGGAGGATAGGGGGTCACAACTCCCCCATGAGAAATTTTTTGCCCTATAAAATGTATATTCTTCACTCGCTTATTGCATATATGTCAGTTGCAGTTGTCGTACCCCCCCCCAAGAAAAATTTCTGTCTACGCCACTGTTTACAGCAGGATGTCCCATGTCCTTTTTTTTATCATTGCAGCGGGAGAATTCACATTCCTTGCCTTTGCAATCTCATACCGAAGACTGGAATCTATTTGTTTTTAGCAGTTGCGTAGGTATTAGCGATAAGTGACTGTTAGAACACAGACAGGTAAAAGGGGAGAAGTCTAGCCGCGTCCAATTCTCGGCAGCCTTAGTACGCTATCAGGTGCCGTGTTCATTTTTTTTCATTGCAGCAGTAAGTCCCATCTTCGTTTAGGATTCACATTTCAGCATAGCCACGTCCGATTCCCGGTAACCTCTGTACGCTATCAGGTGCTGTGATCATTTTTTTTCTTTGCAGCGGGAAGTCCCATGTCCTTTTTTTGTCACTGCTACAGGAGGATTCACATTCCTTCCCTTTACAATCTCTATTTAAGGTCAATCGACATCTCTCTTCCATTGCACGGGCAACGCCGGGCCACGCTGCTAGTACTATATAATCAGCGTTAGCGATGGTTAAAAATTGCAATTTGTCGTAAAATCATTTACATGTCTTATATCATTAATATGCTTTATGCGAGAGATGATTCACCACAAATTTAAAATACTAGTTTTATTTTGTGAGATTAAAACAGAGATCATGTCGTTTAAGGAAAACGGGCGGTGACGCCTGAGCTTCAGATTTAGGCTCTGTACATCCAGACGGTGTTGTCCTAGTCGGAAATTACAACTCCCCGACGTTTACATGACTCCCGAGGAAGAAATGGTATAACCAAGATGTCAGGGCCGAAGCCTGTCTTTCTCGTCAGCAACGAAAAATATTTTCGTCCAATGGTAATGTGCGCGATGGAGCAGTAAAATCAAGAGCACCACCAGAGAGTTTGATTTTTCCAAGATACTTCCAGTGATGAAATATCATTCAGGTGTCGTACAGCAAAGATTGGGGTGATTACATCAGTGGCGAAGTTGAATGAATAGTTCCATGAACTTCTGAACAGCAAAGTGCAGTCTAGTATCTACCTTAATTAATTAAGTTTCCGTAAAGTCAAGCGACCAAGGAGGTGTGAACATCTTAGTCCGAGATAACCATACTAAGATCCTCACATCTCATAAGTCACATGACTCTTCGAGGATAAAAGGGTGTGACCAAAATGTCAGCGCCGTAGCCTTTATATCTTGACAGTCACGGATGTTGCAGAGTGACGTCACAATATAATGTGGAAATGTCCAAGTAGGTCACGGTAACGTTCATGATGTTCACTCTGACGTCACAAAAAACTGTCCGTGGTGGACATTTGTCCGTTTTCACAACCTTCCTGTGACTTACGCATACCGTCACATGGAGTCATGTTGCGAAGCCACAGTGATATATGGGGTTTAATTATGTGATTTACGCGTGAAGGAAACATGTAGCAGAAGCTAGTTTTGATCCCGTGAATTCCGCGGGCTAGATGAAGGCGTTATCGGACCAGATAGAAGATACCCACTCTTCCGGCCTCCCATTTCCGAAGTGCATGGGTGTCGCTAGCTATGGGGACTCCCTCAATATTCAGGCTTGGGGGCGGGGGAGAGGGAAGAAGGGACCGAAGAATGCTCTAAAATTTCCGCTAAAACAGCTTTAACAATTAAAAAGCAAAAGAACGAAAGAGACAGGAGGCCGAGATCACATTGCACAGCACAGCACATTTTGCCTCTCCTTTGAGGATGGTAAAACACAAAACTTAGTACGATTGCTGGACAACCGTATTTGGGGAGTCCACAGAGCAAATGTTCCCAATCGCAGCACCTCCCATAATCCTTACTTATCTGTTCCTCTCGCGATTCCTCCGTCCAAGGCTCTTTTAAGAGGGATTTTCTCTGGGATATTGATTTATAAGAAATCACTGCGATTTTGACGGATAGTTAGTTCATTTAGACGTGTTTTCGTTCTAAATATATCTACTAAAAATATTCTGTAAACAAAATTTTACTGGTGAATTTTGTAATGGTGAAGAAAAATATTTTATTCACTGAAAGATAAGAAATACAGATTTAAAGTAAACTTTACCTTCTATTATTTCACAAACGTTAATGTGGGCCAAAGCGTTACTACCTGATTATTGGGAGGATGTGGTGGGACAAAGGAAAAATATATTCTCTTTTGCCCTAGTTTTATTAAAAATTATGATTATTAAGTCAAAATATTTGAGAGGGCGTGTCCCTGACGCCCATGAAGCCTATACGAAAAAGTTTTTTAATCATTGTTTTTATACATGCAAAAATTTTTGGACTTATCATTTCGGCAATTTTTGTTGTTGTTGTTGTTAAAAATAATTGTCAGATGGCAGAATTCATGGCTGCCAACTCTTCCGATTTTCGGAAAATTTCCACCACTAATTTTTACTAAGCAATTTAAGTTTAAAATAAGACCAAATTTTTAAGGGAACACAGAACCGTTTTGAAATTGTAGCGGAAAATCTTCCGTTAAAGGCGGGAGAGTTGATAGTTAAGCTGGTTTATATTAGAGATGGAAACACCGGTGTACTTTATAAGTAAATGGGTTATAAAAGAAAGGAGTAAAGCTCTTAAGTCAAAATAGATAAGTAAATTTATTATACGTGCATTATATGATAAAAATTTAGAAAATAATTTCAATTAACAGTAATCTACAACGTATCATAGAAAAACTAAATTTTTTTCAGCTTCTAACCCATAACCGTTTTCAAATCTTACGGATGCGAACGTCACACCACAGATTTAACGAGCACGTTTGCCATTATTCACGGTGTTTAAATGTGAAATCCATAACCTGAGCATGGATTCTTAAAAACAGCAGACAATCTTCTTACGCAACGTTAAAAAAAAAAATCTGCAGTTCAGCAATTGCATTGCAAAATTGGCCGATGCCTAATTCGTTTTTGAAAAATGTAGTCAAATACTGCAAGCCAAGGTATCTTGTTAAATCTTCAAAGTTTTCATAAGTTTACTGTTTGTAAATGTGCACGGTACAGGTTGTAAAAACAATTCTGATTTTTGAAAAAATTTGTACATAAACAGATTCTTATAAAAATTAATCAAACCTTACATCAAACATGACTATAGCACTGATTTCACTGTTTTACCCAAAAGAGGAAGGACTGAGTTTTAATCCCTACCCTTTGAGTTTTCATTTACATCTAGTTACATTTAACACCTATTTACAAACCAGTCTGCGTAATTTGCAATCTAATAATCTACATTTAATATTCACTTGCTAAGTATTTCTGGTTGAAAAAAATAGTTGATAAATGGTTTAATAGCTTCAGTTATGCCCGAATATGTTCATAATAATATAATCATGACGTCATTTTAGATGACCTAGTGATGACGTAAAAGTTTCTGTTCTCAGGCATTGTATATCTAGGAGATGTTGGCCAAATCATAATACTTATCCGGCTAGACACTTTTTCGAAAATTACGCAGAAGAGGAGCAAATATATACCTTAAAACTTGTAGAGCGTCAAATTCTGCGTATAATAAGTAGCAATTTCATAAATTTGAATAGTACTCTACAATTAAAAAAGAAAAACATCCAAACAATAATAGGTTTGTGTTGTTTGTGTTGTTAATGGCATTTATTGGTATTGTTATGGCATTTGGTTTGTATTGCTATTGTGTAAGATGGAGGTTCCTTGGTCAGAGGATATTTTAATACTTAATAATTTTACAGAGGACTAATACCGTGTACAGATGGTTATTTTTTTGATGCACAGTATGCTTCTTACGGAGAATCTAGCTTGTATTTCATAAAGAATATTTAAACAAGTGAGTACACGTTATTTTTGCCTTAACGATTAACGAAAGATTTCTCTCATATTTTCTTTTAATAAATGACGTTACTATCGTAAAGAAAATTTCGAATACTCTATCTTATTTATTAAAGAAAGCTTTCATTTTTTTCTGAGCATATTCGCGCTTAGTAAAACCTTCCTAATGCAGAGATGAATTCCATCGGCTTCAGACGATGGTTGCTGATCTGATACACAGGCTACGGTGTTGATATTTTGACCTTACTCCTTTGCACCCGAAGTCTCATGTGACCAAGGGGTGAGACCATCTTAGTCCAAGATAACCAAACTAAAATGTCCACTCACCCCATGTCACATGACTTCGAGTGCAAAAGGGTAAGACAAAAATGTCAGTGACACTGCCTGTATGTCTCGTCAGCCACGACAGTGAATTTAAATATGTTTGACACAGAAATTAGGGATAATCACGGTCGCAGCCTCCGCTAAAACATTCGCGATATCATAGAACCCATATTCGTTAAAGAAGTCCGAAAACCAACGAAAAATATCACAGTCAGCCAAAATTTTCGAAGTCAAGTGACTAGTTAACAGAGGTATTAAAGTGTCGAATCTTGATTTTAAAAATTCTGAACAAAAGGAACGTACAAAAGTGCAAAAAATGTTTTTAAAAAATTGAGCAACAATATCGATGGGCGAGGCTGTGGTTTATACGTTATTGCCCAAACCACAGCTTACAGTGATGTAACGAGAATCAACGTGTGCCTATAATAAAAAAATTGGCTGTATGAAAAAAAGTATGAAGCTCTTAAAAGCATCTCACCTTCCATTTTTAGTGTACTTTACTGTTTACAAAAAGTGGTTAGCTATATACCCGGAATTGTTTCAGCTATTTAGCGATTCATAGTCTGGAAAACTTTAAAATCTTATTTTTTATTTAATATGCACGAAAAAGTTGTAATTTTTATTCAGTTTTGTTGTTGTAGCCTTTCATATTTGGAGTATTCTTTTGCATACAAACACCTATGTATTAATCTTTCTAGTGCTTACACACAATTTGCCAAGTAACAAGTATCATAAATGTTCAATAACATTTATGGTACTTAAAACATTTAAACAATATATTTAGTCCGTTACTACATTTAACTGAGGTAGTACATTTTTTCTTGATAGAAAAAGAAGATTATTTTCCAAATAAAGTAACTCTCGCATAAATAAAAATTTATTTTGATTTACACTCAACCGCACTTGTTTGTTTTAAAGCCCACTGCTTGCAAGTTTGTTATACACTGTTATACATTGTTATAATCATACAATTTGTGTAGCAACTAGGTTTTTAGAGATTAAAAACACAAATACATTATGTAACAAGCACTTTATTAATTACATTGAAAGTATAAATATATCTCATTAACTTTTACAATAAAAATAACTAAAAGCTAAAAGTAGGTCCCTAACTACCCATGCTTATGACACGCTTTATATAAACTAAGAAATTAGTGGCAGTCATACAATGTAAAAACGTCTAACATTGCCGTTGGCTGACAATATCCTATGGATATTAGAACTGAAAACGCAAAAGAATGAAATATATAAATAATGAACGGACAATGAAAATCTGACAAAACATTTTAACTTATGTATGTGTATAGTCTCTACCTAAACTTTAAAAAAATGGATGAAAACATGTAAAGATTTTTTCTCTCAATTGTATATAATGTTTCTTAAAACAGGAGGATTGTAGCATTCGCAAAACACATAGCTGCCAATATCTACGGACTATAATCAGCCACTTCAAAATTGTTGCTTTCTTGCTCAGTAAAATATCTTGCTACATCTATTCCGAAAAGTGATGTTTGCATAAATTATTTAATTGTATTTTGTGTCTGTTGGTATCAATGGAACTATTGTTTAGAGCTTGTTGAACAGGGTTTAGGAAATACATAAAAACGCATAATTATTCTCTTAATGTATCACTCTAACACTGAAGACAAACGTGTATGAAAAAGAAGTACTTTTATAAGAAACAGTAAATAATATATTTATAATAATGCGACCAAATTTGCTAGATTTCAGTTGTTATAATTAATCTGTAAATGATTTTAAATAATTATTGATATTATTATGTGAATTTTAAGCTATCTCCAAATAAATTAAAGAATTCCCAGTGTTATATTTCAACTATGTTAAACTTGCATTTATATAGCTTCAACATTTAAATAACTAATTTTAAAAGTTTGAGAAACCTATATAAAAAATAAAAACGTTTGGCCCATTTAGACTATACAACATGTAAAATTGGTCTTGTTGGTCATTCCTCTTCCGGTTTGCTAAGCAAATAACTGCATCTGGAGCTGAAAAAGGCTACTTAAACAACTTTTAACGTTAAACGTGAGTTTCTGATGATGATCTCTCGTAAATAAGATTAACTATCTCTTTACAACATATATGCATATTTCACTCCGTATATAAAGAACACATTGATATAACCTAAGGATATAACCTTGGCCAATTAAGAGGAAAATTTTCAAATGCCTAATTTTTTTATGAAAGAAATACATTTTTACAATTTGAGAGAAATGAATAGTCGCTGGAATTTCCATATATATTTAAATCGATGAGCTAAGCTTTAAAATACCCTTTTTATAAATTGTAATTAAAAAAAAGTAATAACTCAATCATGCACATAAGTGCGAATATTAACAAAAAATAAATTCTGTTCAAAAAATAGGCTATTATGAACACTAAAAACTGCAAAATACATCAGAAGTTCTACAGATAACACGCACTTAAAGTTTGATGTTGATTCGAGTTTACTTAATATTATAGGCACAGCTGCCAGCTTGCACGGCTTTTCCGGAGGATTATCCACTACTATTTTTTCTGCGGGATTCCACTGCCAACTATATTCAAATTTTTAATGTATAAAAGACAGATTCGAAAAAGTGTTGGGTAATCTTCGGGAAAAAACCGTACAAGTTGGCAGTTGTGTATATAAGTAATTAACCGCTGAGCATTATATAAACACTGATTAACACAGTAAACAAACATAAACATTTGTTATATATAGTAAATGAAGTTGTATAAGCTTGAAAGTTTTACTTAGAAAGTAATTCCAATGATACAAATAACTCTAAATACATAAATAATCTATAGAGTAGTATATTTGGGACTAGTTGTAGCATGGGCGGGTTAGCAAATAGGTGGTGTAATACAGTATTTCTAGAGAGCAAATCTTAAATTCCCAGCTTCACATAAATTTAAGTAACTTGAGGGATTGAACTTTTGTTTTAATTATGTTATATTATTTTGTTAATCATAAACTATAGGTCTAAAAATTTTATAGGTATAAGGAAAAGTGGGGTAAGATGAAGAAATTAGTATTTCTCCGACGCATTTATAAATAGCAACACCTATAGAGGCAATTTGCAAGACCGTAGTATAATGTTATGAAGCCCGCCACAAGTAGTTAAGTTAAGATCGTTCAGTGAGAATAACCGCGCAAATGTATTTAAATGTAACTGTAACTTTAATCGGGGTTCATAAATTTTGCTCTTCACAGTACAATGATTCCTCCGATTATGCAAGTTATTTTTTCACCGCCGTTAAATAGTCTCACGATACATATCGCAATGTTAAAAATCATGTGTATCACAGTTTATTTACGATAAACCTGGAGACGGTTAAAATACTTGAAAACAAAAATTTCTATGTGGGGTAAAATCACGAGTACTTCGTAATCTTCTCTTTCCTTCCAAAGAACCAATCGAGCTCAAATTTGGGCAAATGATCAAGAATCTGGCAGGGACCATAATGAAGTGAGCAGGTATACCCTGGAAATGTGGTTTTTGTTTATAAACTTTATTATGTGCGTTTTCGCTTAACTTTTATATCTAATTGAGTATTCTTTTATTATGGGTAATTTGTCATTATTTTTTAGTGATATCCCTTTCATTTCCATTTACTACTAAATTGAAATTATTTCTCCGCATATTTAAACGTAAACCTGCATAATGTTATCTATTCGTCATCTTATCCCACTTAATGGGTAAGATGACAAAAACTTTTTTTTGGTGGGAAGGGACATTTCGTCATCTTCAAAAAGGAAATGAATCATTTTCAGTTTTTTTTAAGCAAAAAGAATCAAAGAAGTCCTTCTGTAAATTTTAAATATCAAACCATTTACTGAATTCAGGAAGAATATTCGAAGCCTAAGTTTTTCATCTTATCCCACTTTCCTTGTACATTTCAATTTTCGTGAATACACCACTTTGGCAACCAACTTGCCCATTTGTTGACTAGAATGAGCAATGCACATCAACCTCTTAAGAATCGACATTTCAAGTAAGTGATACATTCAAAATGATATCAAAATTCCATACAAAGAAAAATCGGTGTAAAAAAAAATGTATAACATGTTGTTAAAGATTTTAAACAGAAGTAATGTACGTGCAAAACAAATACCTTCTGTGTATACATTCAGTAAATCGATAATATTTATTTATCAAAACTTAACATGTATATTTCACACAACATTCAACAAGAAAAATTTTGAGGAGAAAGAACTTAACTAACGTTAAGAAAGTAATAGTACAACAGCAGATGGAATGTTTCATAAATAAGTTTTGACACTAATCTCATAGGGATATAAAAACCTGCCTTTTCCTAAATCATTACTAAGCACTAATATTATACGGTTTTATATTATATAAGACATGTAAATTATCACAGATCGTCCCCATTCTCAGAAAACACAGTTTATTGTGAATATGATCCTGATTTTTGTGCTGCGTCAAAGCACAGAATGAAAACTCGTGTCGTAAATTGTAAATCGCGTAGTGTTGTGTTACCAAATGTTACGTCACTATGACGTCCAAATAAACAGTTATTGCAGTTTCAAATTTTCGGATAATTATTGGGCACCTCGTACATAGTGTTTATAATTAGAGTTTACCTATTCATAGCGGATTACAGTGAAAACTACTAGTCAAAATCTCACCAAATTTGAAAGGCGATCTTAATAAGATCATGAGAGAGATTTGCTTGGGTATAAATAGTTCAAAAACTCACCACCAGGTGGCGTTCATAATGTTAGATTTTCGGATCTGCAAATTCGCCCACCGCGCAGAGGTGTAAAACATCAACTTCATAAAACTTCAGTGTTTTCTTCGCTTTAGAAAGTTTATTTGTCTGATTTAATCCCACAAAAACGTTGTAAAACGCCACTTTCTTATGGCTTTATGAATTACTCCAAGCAAATCTCGTTCTCCTGTCGTCTCATTAACCCTCTCGCTGATCATCCCGCGATTTCCACGGGCAACTCAAATGTAGCAAAATTTGCTCATCCCGCGTGCAGGTGTTTTTCCTCCTGTATTGAGGCAACACCTCCTACATATAGAAAGCCTAACAACTGAAACTTTGACGTCATCACTAGGCCTTCAAGTAATGACGTCATCACAGTTTCACTTTCACAAAGTAAAACTACTTAAAATTTCTGGTGAATGCTACAAATATTAGAAAATATCTTCAATAAAAAATTAAAATTGAAATACCTTTCTCATACAAAATTATTCATTCCGATCTATTTCCTTATCATATTATCTAATTAGTCATGGTTAAGAACTGCGATCTGTCAAAAAATTATATTTTTTATCTCAAATTATTAAAATATTGTTATTCATGAGTAAATTCACCAGAAACTTTTTATAGTTTTATTTTGTGAAAATAAAACTTTTAAATGCAGGTCTAATCACGTCAAAGCTTGGTGACGTACGAATTGTTAGGCTTTCTTTATCTAGGAGGTGTTGATTGAGGAGAGCATCCGGCGTTTTCACCGTTTAACCAGTGAAACGAATTAGATACAGCTTTAGACGTTTAATTAAGGTTTTGACCAACACATGTCGTTAGTCGTCCACTAAATTGCGGCATTTGAAGGTAATACTCGGTATGTAATGCTCTAACTTCACTTGTTTGCCGCCTTGTCTAATCAGAAATGGCTGGTAGAAATCGTTCAGCAATTGACAGAGTGTATATTACGGATGATTTATGAGATTCTGAAAGAGATTTTAGTTTTGATAGTGATAGTGATTTAGATTTTTTGGACTGCTCCTCAGACGGCGATGAATCTGACCATGATTCAATAAGCCTGCAAGGCGTTAGGCGGTGGTGCATGTTCTTATATTATGTAATAAACAGAAATTAACTGTAATTCGATTGAAATTTATATTTAAAAAATTTTTATGTAATAACATCTGAAATTGGTTTTTCTGAAGCTTAGTTTCTCATGATAAAAATCTATATTAAAAATCTTTTCTAGAAAGAAAAAATGCATATCTCGACTCCAATGTATATAGATTTGAAATATGAAAAAAAAATTACACAATTTTTGAAGCGATTTTGGTCCAAAAATTGAGCAGTCAGAGGGTTAAGATTTCCTCCAAATTTGGTAGCATTCCGATCGGTAGTTTTTGCTCTTCATCGCTCTGAATAGGGAAACTTTAATTATGAACACCATTTCCAAAGTAAAAATTAAAGGTACATGCTGGAGCAATCTATGAAGTTAAAATAAATAGTCTGCTTTTTAAGACTATGATAAAATTCCTAAATTATTTCGAGGGTGCGTGGGAGATTACTTTAAAATAACCCTCTTTCTATAAATAGATAAGCTCTTATTTAAACTCATGGCTACCATCATTTACGGAATATAATTAACCACTTATTATAAGCAGTACTTTTCTACTTCACACGTAGCGAAGTTTCCTTACTAATCGGGAAAGGTGGCAGATATATTAGAAAAATATTTTTTTTAAATTAATCTTTACCAAAAGTGGCTAATTATATTCAGTAATGTTGGCAGACATGCAAACTGTGTACGTTTTGGACGGAGAATCATTTTCGTAAAAACAAATTCACAATTTTTGTTGGCAGGATTACGCTTTGGATTCTCGGTTTAATGACTGAGAACCACAGCTCTTAATGGAAGACGAAGGCATATGTAAGCCGATGGAATGTTTGATGACTTAACATTCAAGGAATCACTGGATGTCACACCATGGTATGTTCCCAGTAAGATACGCCGATCATTGTTAAAAGTCCTAATACTATTCCTATGTTCTTGACCAGTAGCATTTTCCAAGGAGATCCATGCGTATTCTCACGTAGGGTGGGAATCTAAAAAACATTAATATGAAATTAATGATGATTTCACATATATAAAAAGAAAAATATTAGATACAGTCATCTATTGCTATGAATACATAGAGCGTCGTAGAAACACTGATCTAAGCTTTCATTCCTTAACTAGGGATCATAGACGTATATGATAAATTTTATAATTGCGTAAAAAAGCTGTACGAAGTTTCATGCTTAAGTTTTCAGGAAAATTAATTGAAATAAATGCAAAATTTAAATCTTCACACGGCCCCTACAATACAATAAAATTCCCACTCAATAAATGTGTCCCGTACATTAATTAGGCATCGCTTCCAATTACTAGGGAATATAATTAGGCATTTGTTTTAAACAATAATTTTCGGGCTTAAAATACAGCAGAATTTTTGTTCGACGCGCGGGAGCTGCTTACTTTTTTGAAAAAATACCTAAAAAATATACTGTTTACAGAAAGTGGTTAGTAATATTCCGTAGTAGTTGGCATCTATGAATTAGGTGACGCACAAAATTTGAGCATTTTATCCGAAAATGTATCAGAGATGCGAAAATAAACACATGCTGACTTAAACCACTTTTCGAAGGCTCTCAAAGGGAAAAAAAAATCACACTGGATTATCGCGTTTCACGTATCGTACACAAGTCACGAAAGAAAACAAAGATTGAATAAATGCGTAGCAGAGGAAGTTGGTGTACAATGAAACAAAATGTACTTTTTTTTTCTGGTCGCAAATTTGAGTGTGCAAAAATAAAATTAATGTACACTTTTAACCTACTCTTCTTCTATATTAATTTTTTGAGTTTGTAAATAGCTTTTTCATATTTAAAAAATTACAAAAGGTAAATGTCTGTCAGTGTTTCATCGTATCCTATATACCGGGGTACAATGAAACACTCAATAACATTTTACAAAGACTCTAAATAAGAGTCAAAATTCAAATTTCAGCAAATATGTTTTATGTACCTTTATAATAAACAATAATAGACATAAGTATGAAATTTGAGTGAAAATACACGCACACACACACACACACACACACACACACACATATATATATATATATATATAATTAAATCTTATTAAAAGTAATAAAATTACAGTACTGTATTTTTATTACTTTTAAATACATACTGTATTTTATTATTCTGCATTTTTATAATTTTTAAATAAGATTTAATTAGATGCATTGGTACATTTTTTCAAGCTGCCATTCGGCGCTTAAATGTTTTAAACAATTTTAATTGGCTAATAGTGGTGGCTGGTCTGCTTCTTTTCTACTTATGATTTTCTTGTTCCTGTTTTTTATTAGCATACAGAGGTTAAACTCTCAAAAACACTTTTATAAAAAATTTAATCAATTTATAACTATGACTTTAACAAAATGTAAAGATACAATATAAATAATAATATAAATGTAAAAGTTTACTATATAATCTTTTTAAATCAGAAATCATAAGTACTCAAGCTAATACTAAAACTGATGACTATATTAAGTTCAGTAAAAAAAAATTGTGGCATAATAAATGATTATAAGAAAACATTTGTATTTTGTCCGGTGGATAAGGCCTCTAATAACTTTGCCATCATCTGTAAGCTTTTCTATTTTAATATAGTTCATAAAGAACTTAATAATAGTAATGTTTATTTAAAGGTCAATAACGGTTTTTCCACTATTCTAAAAAAGTTCTCTGCATTTTCAAAAAAGATCGATTTTAATATCAATAAACACAATCACCTTGCTAATTTATATGCTATGCCCAAATTTCATAAAAATCCTGTCAATTTTAGATTTATTTGTAACACAAGAGGTTCTGTGGGTTATTCTATCAATAATATCTTTCAAAAAACGTTATGTAAAATTTATAATTTCTTGGACTCTAACGACTTGGACTCTTGATGATTTATATAATACGTTATTGAATATTTTTGATAATTTTAATATTGAACTTGAATTGAATATTAATAGAGAATTTTTTGTCACAATAACTAATTTTTGTCTTTACAACAATTTTATTATGTTTAATTCTGTCATTTACAGACAAGCTAAAGGAATAGGTATGGGAACAAATTACTCTAGCACTGCGGCTAACCTTTATTTATTCTTTTATGAATATAATTATTCTCGCAATAATCCACTAAATTTTGCTGTTTTCTGTTACATAGATGATATTCTTGTCATCAATGGAGGCTTTAATCAAGTTAAACATTTAATTTATCCAGATGCTCTTAATCTCAAGTCAACTCATTCAGACTCTAATACTGTTACTTTTTTGGATTTAAATTTAACTTTAGACGACAATTTTTTACATATTAATATCTTCGATAAAAGAAAAAATTTCAATTTTAATGCAGTATCTTTACCTCATTGGTCTTCGAATATTCATAAGAAAGTCTTTAAATATTATTTTAATTGGTCAGCTTATTAGATATTTCCGTTTATGTAGCAATAGGCAGTTTTTAAATTACAATCTATACTCACATTTGCTGCTAAATTATTTTATATAAACAATTTTCCTCTTGATTTCATCAATTTTATATAAAATGTCTTAATAATAGTCTAAATCCTTGGCATTTATCCTCCCTTTGCACCTTTCCTAGTATTTGACGTTTTGCGGTACAGTGGTCTATTGCAGTATGACACACTTATAACAAAGCCCACAAGGAGGCTCTCGCAACATGGCAGAACTTCTGGGAAGTATAAGTCGTTGAAATTTGGTAACAGACAGACTGCACGCTGATTGGAAAGAAATCTAGCTATGAGTCTTGGGATTCTGGAACTACCATTACCTTGTTATTTGTCTCTGTTCCGCGTTTACATGCTGTGGCTTTTTCGAGTTGTAATTTGTAACTAAAATTTTTATTCTGTTTCCCCATAGGTCAGGGAGAATCACACCTCTGAGGTTTGCCGTAAGTGGTGTGAATGTTTATTTGCCTCATAACAATTTAAATACATTTCTAGCAATTTAAACACATTTATAATAAAGTCTGTTGATTACGGCTTGTAATTATAACATATTTCCTTTCAGAACCTCAGGTTGTGAGTCAGAAACCTATGGTTTTGGGGATTTGCAATTCTCCCTCTGTCGAGACGTTGCATTGTATGTATTAATTCTGTGATAACAATGACTAGCTTGGGGGGCATTTTTTCTAATATATGCTAAAGTATATATATATATAATTTAACTGTTATAACTTGAGATGAAAACATAGTACGTTTCTTAGAGGCTAGTCTATAGTTTTTCATTTTATATTAAATTTACTTAAATAAAAAAAATTAACATTTCTGCTTTCCTTTCTGTACCACCGTAAGGAACAGCGGGTGGTAGTGTTGATACAACTTGAGTTTTTTTAAATATATATAGTTCCGAAGAACGCACATGTTTGAAGCTTGCCCTTAGTCGTTTTACGTACAAAACTTCTCATTCCGTTTGATTTAAGTTTATTATATTCCCGAAAGAGCACCTTTCTTTACATTTACAGAGTTGACAACTGCTCCGGAATATAATTAACCACTTTTGTAAAACAAAAATGCTTGGCTCAAATTATCGCAAAATTTCGAAGCTAAACGTATGGGCTGGCTATCATTTCGAAAAATTTTTTAAGGAAAATTACTGTTTGCCAAAAGTGGTTAATTATATTCCGGAGCAGTTGGCAACTCTGCATTTAAGTTTACCTTCCTTGATTAAAGCAATCATTTAGAGCTATACTGCTTGTGTCATACATGTTATGGGAGAATCGCTCATAATCTGTACTATTTGGATTGTTAGCTGAAAGACAATCTGGATTGTCGCCATCTTCAGAGTCCGGAGAAGATAGAGTGCACGATTTAAAAGCAATTCTTTGTTAACTTTATGTGCTCTATGGAGATCTCAATCTAAATATTTAATAGTAACATATTTCTTTTAAGTGAATGCATTCATCCTGGGTATAATGAAACATGTTTCATTGTACCCCATCCACAAGTGTTTCATTGTACCCCAGATTGAGGCTACAAACTAAATACATTTTTACTAATTCCTAATATTCTTTTTTTATTATTTATTCTGGCTTTGAAAGTATGAAGACCGTGATCACAGTAGTTGAAAAAAAAAAAAAAGATATATGCATATGAAAACATGGAGGTAAAATAAAAGTACTTTCAGTAACGGAATTTACATTCAATGGTGAAAATCCACTAATTTTCTATATCTCTTGTAAAAATGCAATTGTCCCCAAATCACATCAGTAACTGGAACATATATTTGTATAATAGATGTGAGAGTTTTAACTTTCTGTGACAAATCCTATTGGTTATAGAGAACAAGTTTCTTTTTACCCCTACTTCTAGTCCTGCTATTATCGGTATTATACAGCCCCTGACAAACTTTGTTTAAACATATTTCTGAGGCTTTTTATGATGGAAGTCTGAAGCCTTGTATATCACCTAATAAATGTAGGAGACATATTTTACTATTTGGCAGTTTTTTTTTTATGAAGGCCGCATAAAAATTTAAATTTTGTATTGATATATCTTTAATCTGAAAATTTTAATAAGATGCCATAAAATACAGTACCTTTTTCCACAGAACTTGTTATTTATTGTAGATGTCTACGAAAAACGTTTAGGAAGTAAAGGTCCCTGGTCAGTGTTTTTGGGATACCCTGTACGGTTTGCCATCTAGGAAAACCAGATTCAGTTCGTTTCTTTACCAGAACCATTGCTCCAGCTGCTCTCTTGAAAATTTAATTTTTCTTTTCCTTTCTTTAAAAGCAATACGGTGTTGTTGTTTTTTCTTAAAAGCTTAAACTATTCAAAAGGAAATAGAAATATTCAAATCTAAAACAGCGTTTTTAAAGTTGAACTTAAGAAAGTACCTATCTGTCCGTACTACCCCTTAGCGGAGTAGTATTGTCTCAGACTTCTAGGCCTAAATTTCGAAATTTATCAATGAACGTTACACGATGTGCTGGAATTTGAACACTGTTAAGTGAATCACATGACCAAATATTGAGTACTGAATCTATACAGTTGTGAAGCAAATACACAACTGTAAGACTTTTATGTATCAGTATCTACTATAACCAACAATTTTATTTTCATTTACTTGTATTTGTATAGGTGTATGTATTGATTTACAAACACACGTATACACTATACCATCTTGTAAAACATGCCGCTGTATAGTGAGAAATGGTGTGTTAAGTGACACTGATATTGTTCAGTCTATAAACTTTGCCATTGTTTTTGATTTCTTGAAGCAGTGATTGTGATTAATTTTCTTAATAAAAATTAAGAGTTCTAGTAAATGTATCTTTAAAACCTGCATATTTAAGAATACACGTGCACGTTATACTGAACAACTATTGTGGGAGATTTGCCTAACTTTTTTCGAGCTTCTTAATCAGATAATTTGTTTAGCTTATTGTTGCACTCTAAAACTATATATAACTCAATGCATCGAACCAACTTTTTAAGGTTCATCCACTAATGTATTCGATATTTTAAAGCGTAATAAGCTTAGTCCATGTTTCTTGTCCTAATTAATAATTCGTACTTCTTTGTCTGATATATTTTACGGTACGACAGATAACGAGCCACTTAAGAAAAAAAAGTTGGGTGAGAGAGGGAGCGTTTCTGTCCCTATAAAATTTTTCTCTGAGGGAGTGGCGGCTCGTGGGTTATTTAAATGGAGGATCACAAGACAAATTTCGAAAATTAAATATACAGATACGAAGCATCTTACAAATTAAAATATATTTGCTTTTCGATTAGTTAAAGGAAAACAATACACGCAACAGAAAGACAACAAGTAATATTTTGTCTTATATTTCGTCACCAAGATAAGTTTTAGCTAAGGAGTTGTCTAGATTCATTTTATTTCAATTTTATTTTCAAAAGATAATACTGAAAAATGTCATTGCTTTAGCTTCAAAATACTTATTTTACTCTCAACTTAATTATTTGCACTAGTTTGTAAAATATATTGTAGTGAAAAATGATAAAAATAAAGAAAATAATAAGAAAATGAAAAGGAAATGGATTAACTAACCGAATGTAACAAACTAAGTGAAAATTCGGAACAGGTAACGGAAAAAAAAATCGTAAGCGCGCATGTGCGAATGGAATGATACCAGCAGTGTCGTAGTTCTTCTCAACTCTCTCCGCTTCCCTTCTCTGAGAGCAGCGGTTCAGAAGAAATTTTTTCCGTTCGCACATGCGATCGATTAAAGATTGCTGTAGTAACCTACGCTACTGTGCGTTAACTATAATAAGCGTATTTAATAATAGTGGGGGGGGGGAGTAAAACGCACGTTTTAAATTCACAAAAATGTAGAAGTGTACTTAATATATTTTTTTATATTTAATTTGTAAATGTTTTTATTCTTTAGTTTTTCCTTTAGGATTCATGTGCTCAAACGGAGGAGCCGCCACTGCTCTGAGGTGCTGTATGTATATGTATTAGTGCAATAAAAACACAATGTTCTTCGCCTTGGAATAATTTGTCTGAAATTTTTAAGTATAAATACCGATCGTGCAAACTTAAGAGAAATTTTGAAATTAAGAATCTTCATTTTAGTATGCTGGCTTGTTCAGAGCAAATGCGTTCCAAATCTGTGAAATATATTTTATTGAAATTTAACATACGATAAAAAATATAAGTGACCTGCACTTTGTTCAGACAAATTTTCTTAGGTAGAAACCAAAATGCTGGAAAAGAATTGTGTAGTTGTAATTTAATCCTGTGAGAGAATCCTAGCAATAACCTAATAGGAGTTCTTTCGTCATTTCCTTGTAAAGGAATAATCAGTAAATGAGCCAATCTTTGATGGGTGATATCTATGAATAGTGCCTTGCAGAATAATGGAAGTGTATGAAAAAAGTTTGAGTGTTTCAAGTGCAATTTGGATGGTAAGCGAGAACCACTTTTAGGAAGAAAATCATGAAAAAACGATGTTAGATTATGAAATCTATTTCGGTAAAATTGAAAATAAATAACAGAACTAGTGAGCTGTTTCTCAATATTAGAACAAAAAAAAAAGGAGTATCCAAGCTTATGTCACAGCTGAGGCCGAAGTGTGAAGGTCCCGGGTTCGGGTCCCATCGCGCGGCTGTCGATCTAACGGTCTGGAATTTTGGTAGGTTTTCTCCAGATGTAACGTGAATACGCGTTAGAACCCCTTAGAAAGTCCTCCTACCAAGGCACCCCCCCTTGGCAGATCGCCCTAGTGTAGCGTTGCCCTAATCACACACAACCATATATCACAACTGAAACAATTCCGGGCATATAATTAACCACTTTTTGTTCATCATTTATTAAACTCGAAAACTGCGATCAAAAACTTCTACTTCCTAAGACAAAAATTACTGTTTACAAAAATTAAATTAGTTACAAAATTTACAAAACACATTACAAAAATTTAGGTTCCAGAATTGAGGGATCGTTTTAGCTATGAATACGTGTATGTATACATAGCTGCGAACTATATTCCAGAATATAACAAACCACTTTCTAGGAATTTTTGGCTTAGATTATAGTGAAACTGTGTCTCCTGATGGGTGACGGGGTTACTATTATATGGCTGCCCAACTTTTACGGAATGGAATTAACCACTTTTTTTAAACAAAAGTTTCTGGCTTAGGCAGAAGCTCAATTTCGTAGTACAGGATGTGAGCTGATTCGTGACCTTCGCAAACAATACCTGCTGGGCAAACAGTGATCGCACGTAAGACGAATTTAGACGTAAAATTAAAAGTTGTATAGCACTATCATGATTTGGTTGCTTATCGTCATTTTATATAATTTATTATATCTAACATTTATCTTGATTACGGATTAAATATGATACTAAAAATGCATTTAGAAATTGTGATTGCAACTCCAATGTTTAATATATATAATTTTAACTTTTGTTCTGAAGATATGTTTTTAAGCACTGATAAATTTGATAAAATAATAATGAGCAACCAGAATTTTAATTTTATTTTACAAATTTTCGTTTTATACATAACACATACTACTTAAGATGACGCATTCCTTGAACCAGCAGGACTAATTTGCGAATGTCACAGCTGATTACTATTTAGAAAAAATGTTTAACAAAACTTATAGGGAGCGACCGATATCAGACTTCAACCGATGCTTCCTTACAAACTGTATACATATTATAATACAACATTTAACATTATATCACAGCTGCCAAAGATTTTCCACCACTAATTTTTACATAGCAACCTACGCTTAATACAAGGACAAATTTTCATAGGAAGTGATACTGTTTAAAAATATTGGTGTAAAGTCTATCTAATTTTTCGGGAGGATTGGCAGCTATGTTAAACGGACCTCATTTCCTATCACTTGCATTTGGAGAAATGCTGTTCTGTGTCTTCATTTTTCCAAATGTAAGTGACAGGAAATTAGGGTCCGAATTAAATTAATTTTCTACTTCACTACGTGAATAAGCATCGGATAAAGTATGGTATCGGTCGATCCCTAAAAATTTTCTGTTTATAAAAAGTGGTTAATTATATTCCGCAAAAGTTGGCAGCTATACTATTAAGCAAAAATATTTATTTATTTATTTTAACAAAATGTGGATAGTTGTGTTCAGGAGTAGTTTTAGCGATGTATACACACAATCTGTAAAAATATGATTTAATTATAATAATGGTAAATATCATAAAAGAAGAAAAATCGCTGAAATGTGAAACTTCATAATTAAGGAAAAGGGTTTAAAAAAAGAAAACAATAATAATATAATAATAAAAATCCATTAAAGATTTTCAGCTCTCTCTCTCTCTCTCTCTCTCTCTCTCAACTACCTCCTCATGAGAGTAATGGAAAAATTTCTTTTCTCAACTTTTTAAACGACAACTCGATGTATTAAAAAAAATAAAAGTTTAAATGAATAATTAATATTTCTCTGTTTCCATTTGTTTTTACTCAATAAAATATAAACGTACTGAACAATCTGGTAAAGATTATCTAAAAGTTAATATATTGGCATAAATCAATCTTGCTAAAACCTACTTTTAAAACCACGAAAGATTATGCATCTCAAAGTACATAGGTGCTGACCCAAAGTATTACGGAACATAATTAACCAATTTTTACAAACAGTAAATTTTTTGAAGATTTTTCCAACATAGCAACTCCCCACATCTAGACCTCTGGAATTTTAAACAGAAAATCACCCTTCGCAAAAAGTGGTTAATTATATTACGTTAACACTTGGCACCTATAGCAAAGTTGATTGAATCTTTATGAGTAAAAATAACGCTAATATAAGTGCGAATATGCGGCTAAAACCGGAAGAAGAATCTGTTGTTTACATTTGATTTATAAAAGGAAGAAACAAGTTACAATTGATAAGCTCAAAATAACTCCCGTGGTCTAAGTAGAACTTAACCTACTTTCCAAGTTCAAGCCCTTGTTTATAACCTGAAGGGTTTCGTCTAAAAAAGAGCAATTCTCTTTCATTTCCGAAGATCTAAATACAGGTATGAAGGAAAGTGATGAAAAAACCGTGCACGTTCAAGAAGAAAGGAAAAGCTCATCACCGTGCTTTGTTTTGTTTCTTTACATGCCTGAACACCTGTTCAACTCTTTGAATTGATTCCGTAATGGCGCCATTAGGTGTTTTTGGGTGGCTTATGGTTTTGCATTAACCCGCAATGATACACAATGATAACCCGCAATGATACCTGCTATATCTTGCTACGGGTGTAATTTGAAGAAGAGAATATAATTTTCTTGAAACATACAGGGTGTTTCAAAAGAGTTCCGACCGTTTTAAGGGGACATAGGGTACATAATAAAGAAGCATAATAGCATAGCAATGGGGGGTCGAAATGCCGTTTTCACTTACATTTTAATAATCAGTTTAATAATCAATCCTGTAATTAATATATAATCATCACTTTAATAATCAATCCTGTTAATAATCAATGTTAGTCAAATGTTTTCTGTAAAAGATCCATTCGGTTTTGGCAAACCATAGTCAGAATGCTCACTATTATTACAAAGTGATTATTAGCAGCTACATAAAGATGATGTTTCCGACACCATATTGCTGTGTGATTCTGAATACTTATTATATGTCTGACCTTCTCTTAAAGTTTGTGGAAACTCGTTTGAAATACCTTGTATAAATTGTATTGTAGTGAAACACGTTGTTTTAAATACATAAATCAATAAAATTTTTATGTTGCATCTTGTTCATTATACCTGTGCAGAGCTGCCAAGTCTCCGGCTTTTTCCGGGAGATTTCCCACCACAATTTTTATAGAGTTTTATTTTAGATTAAATATTTGGACTTATCTTAACCCTAAATTTGTAAGTAAAAATTAGCGGTGGGAAATCTCCCGAAAAAAGCCGGAGACTTGGCAGCTCTGCCTGTGCAGAATACTATAAAAAGGAAATTGTAAGTCATTTTCGAATGAAACCACATAAAGAGAAGAAACTTTTACTGTCTCAAGAGAAAGCAAAGCCAAACATATAACTCTTAAGAGCATTTGCTCTCCGTTAGCTCACAGGTGTGAGTGCTCTATACATCTGTAATTTTTGATTAAAAAAAATTCTTTTTCGAGTATCAGAAAGTATGCGCAGGCCCAGACACGGTTTGTTTTATTTTCTCATTTATACACTATTAGCGGAAGTCAGACCAGTTACTTCTACTGATAATTGGGAGTTTGTAGTACTAATGCATCATAGAGAAAGTGTTTGTTCGATTCAACAGAATTTTATGGGAGAAGTTTTAACAAAATAATTTTGTTGAACCAACAAAGAAGGTGAGGAAGAAAGAGTTTATCGAGATCTATGGCCCTTTTATGGTCTTCATCACAGTTGTTCCTGAATACAAGTGCATCTTTTATTCCAAAGTTTAATTTACATCACGATATTTGGACATGCATACATCGCTTACAGGATTCGAACCCGAGACCAAACCGCTCGCATAGTCGCCAGCAGGGAGAAATGTAAGCCGGCGTGATCTGAAATTATTGCGCATGAAACTGCCGCTTCAAGATGATGTATTCTTCAAAATAATTTCCAAACGAAAATATCCGTATCTGCTGATTTGACAACAAATTATCTGTTTTCATATCCGTATCCGCGAATATAAAAACAAATTATCCGTTTTCAGGTCCCGCAGTGGTCTGGGCGCTAAACTCCGTTCCCATAAGAACACGGCAAGTGAAGCAGCATCCGGCTTGGCCAGTGCTTGGGAGGGACTTCCCCCTTTCGGCTTGTCCGCTGTGGAACCGTGTACGCTAATGGGAGCTGGTGCACGTAAAATCTGTCGTGACTCCTAAGTCCTCCAAGTTGTTAAACGATACCTCTGGGGGTGCCGATTTCAGGTGGTGGTTGGTCCCTCATCTGGAATCGGTTCAAAATTAGGGACCAACAAGTAGAAGTCCAACCCCCTCGAGGGCGCTGGCACCCATCTTTCCATAGTCTATCCATGGACACGACAACAACAACAACAACCGTTTTCAGATCCGCATCCGTGGATCTAACTTTTCAACGATCCGACACACCTCTCATAAAAATTCCTCTGACAAGAATTTATCTAGCGTATTTTTCAGGCAACTTGCAATTATAGTACTAAAAAAAATTGGAAGATAGCATTTGCAAACATGCATTCTGCTCTTGGATAAACCACTACACGATTGCGCCGCCTGTAGATAATTCAGTTGGCAGTATTTTAAGATTTGGTTTTCTTTCTAGCAATTCAAGGACAAGACTGTTTTATTAGAGAATAATTTTAAATCATGTAGAAGACGTTTCATATCTCTTTAAAACATGATGTGCGTGTAACATCCCTGAACGCTTGAAAGAACAGAGAGTCGTAAAGGATACTACGAAAACCGAGTAAAATTTCACCACTTCGTTTTGCTTTTCAAAGAAAAAACAATCCACATTCGATTGTTTATTACGAGCGTAATGTTTATATGTATTGTTTGCGGACGGTATAGCAATAAGTTAATTCATCGGAGTGAGTAAATAACTTTCATGCACGCAATGTTTAAAAATTCCAGGTAATTTAAGGAAAGTTCTGCAATAAATCAGAAATATTCTATGCTATAATGAATATTTTCGTTAAACGCTCATTTCTTTTATTAAAATATAGCCTGGCACGAGGCCGGAAGCGTGATAGAAATTACCTGATGGCTACTTTTTTGCTTATTTTTGAATGGAATACACTATCGGGATGAAAATATATTTTAGCAATAACATACTATCTGCTCTGTTGTTTTTAAATTTTCTGAAATTTCATGATGTCAGTATTCAAAGTGACACACAAGATTAGAGATGCATTGTTATGCAGAAGTTTACAGTTACTTCTAAAATAAAGCATTCACTAAAGATTATTTTTTCTTCCGTGTATACGAAGTGCATCTTATGAAATTTCTAAACTTTCACCATAAATCGTGTTATATACTAAAATTAATTAATTTCTAAATAAATAATTTATGCACTAGATTTTATCTACATGTAGATATATCTATTATATAGAGTACTTGCTTCGTTACCCGGGGCATCAGGCTACAGATCATAACTTTTCGAATAAATTTGCCCGCTAATGAACCTTGGCTTATTTTAAAACACTAACGCATGAGGTAAGTATTAAAATTTAAGAACATTAGTTTACGTACATGATGAATTCTATACTGTATGTGACACAACTTTTACGAAACACTGTATGTTATTACACAACTTTTAAGAAATCGTTTAATCAGCAAATCAACAATATTAATCATAGTAATTTAACGCTGAATACTTTAACTAAAGAAAAAAAATTAAACTTATTCCACGAGTATCATTATCCTAAAATACAAAAGAGAGTAAGAAGTATTTAAGTCTCGCTATTTTAAAATTATTAATTAAATAAATCATGGCATATTTTCTATCCCATAAACAAAAAAGAAAATTATCCGCTAATGTCCGCCAGTCTATTCAGCTAATCTCGATCTTAGAACGGGAATGACTGAACAACCTTTTATGCATAAAGCAGCTATGAATTTTCTAAGACATTAGCCTACATGACAGACAGACACCAGTACTCTTTTATGTATGTATTTACTTCTAGATTTTTAACGTAATTATTTTTTACTTGTCCTTGTTTTTTAATATTATAAAAACGGTACATACATAAAAAAGTTGCATGTATATAATACGAAATGCGCGATTCAATTGAGTATTAAACTTATTTAGATTTTATTGATTTATGCTTGAATTTTCAGAATTTCAACGAGAATCGTTAGAGGTGGCCGAAAACTTCACCGAAAGAGTAATTTTGAGATTTTGAGGATTTCCCTGTGGTATATCTTGACGAACTAAGAGTCGGCTAAGTACATAAAGAGTCTTCCAAGTTTTATCTGTCTTCCGCCATCATTACCGCCCACTGAAGGCAGTCAACAACACAGGTATAACGTCCATGTATGACAGACTTTTGCAAACAGGTTCGAGTCCTTCAAGTTACAAATTCAAAACGTTGATAACTAAACTCTCGACATATACTATGCCTTGAAATAATTCCCTATGCTCTTCACCCCCCCCCAATTCGAACTGAAATACAAGACAGTCCCAAAAATTATCACCGTTTACAACGCAATAGTATACAGCCCTAATTCATGCCAGTTACCATTTTGTTTTTCAAGCAAGCTAATTCGAAATAAATATGTAATTACTCAAACTGATTGTCTCTCTCTATTTCGTTTTGGGGGAAGATACAAGGCGATGGAAATTATATAATATTTGCAAAACCTACAAAGAAATTTATTTTCATTTCAATATTTTTAACAAATATACAGCTCCATGTGATACTCTATTTTCCTTCTATTTCTTTGTTCATATTTATGATAGACAACTCGGCAATGATTTATTGAAAACACCAGCCGGTTCCTTAATGACAAACCATAAAAGAAGAAATTTAAGAAGCATGAAAACAGGAAATAACGTGAAATCGACGTACAATCTGGTTTACTTTGAATGCTCACTGTGAGATTCCTCTGTAAAAATTGTTACATTTAAAAATGTATAATCTAGTATCGTAAAATTTATCCTTACCAACTCCGCTAAAGCTATATAAAGGAATGTGCTAGCTGTAATAGCCATTATCCATTGTCTGGCTGTATCATTTTCTCCTAAGTAAATTCCTAGATAGAGACCGAGGAAGGATGTAAGTCCACTGGCGAAGTTTATGCACATTGCCCTGGTACTGCTAAGACCAGAAGACAAAAGGATGGCAAAGTCACCTAGAACACAAATAATATGCATACATCATATTTATTTGCATGTTATATATATATACAGGGTGTCTCAAACTATTGCGACAAATGTCCGAGGGATGTAAGAACACATCATAAAAGAGTTAGAATTGCATAGGGCAGAACTGCAACTTCATTTTAGCTGTCCCATAATTTTCCATTAAATTATGAGAGAAAATACTTAAAAACTCAAGCGATTCTTGCTTTTTTTAGCTTTACTAGGATCATTTCATCACGGAAACAGAAATAATCTTACTCACCAAGCTCATGGGGTAATTCATGGAATAAAGCTGCAACTGCAGTAGATAATCCACCTCGAATACTTGCAGAATAAACTGCTCCGATAGCCATTCCGTCCCCAAAGTTATGTACAGCATCTCCAAATGTTACGACCAAGGCAATCACTGTCATACCTTTGAAGAAAAAATTACCAAGGTTGAAGGATGGGTATGATGACAATAGAAATTTTATATGAACAAATAAATCGATTGCAATTGGAAACAATTAAAGGCAACTCAACTCAAACCTGATTTTGGAATGAAAAAACGTGCATACATAACGTGACCATTTATTTTTTCCTTCAAAACGGGACATCTACTACTCTTTTGGCAATAGTCTATTTATTTTCTTCCTCAGAACGGGACATCTACTGTTTTTAAGGTAATAGTGTAGGGAGACTGAATTTACAGGTCTGGGTATCATTTAGTTGTTAAGAAAACGCGCAAAAAAGCTTGTGTTAATGTTAATATCAAAATAAAACGAAAAAAAAAAGTTTCCTAAAACACACATATACTATAAAAAATAGTGCAAGACGTACGGGTGGTGCAAGAAGGTACGCCCTTCTCCGACTTCAAAAACGCCATCCGACACAAGGCAGGAAGTTAGAAAAGTGAGAAATGTAAACAAAAGAGCACACAGAAAAAGTAAGTTGTCATTTGGAAGGAAAAAAATTCTTAGAAAATCAGAGTGAAAAGGGAAAATAAAAACTAGTTCGTTCAGTACTTACTACTAGAAAAGAAATGTATCCTGTACAAGATCTGTAGAGTTGTCTAAGTGGTTCCTCTTCTAGCACTGAAATATTTCTTCCGCAATAAAAGAAAATTTTATTCGCCAAAAAGTGACATTTTTAACATTAAATGCAAATTTGTAAAGAAAATTAACTGATACGAAATATTCATAAAGGTATTTATATTTCATGGAAAAAAACTCTATCGCTGTTCCTGATTTCTAAGTAGAATTCAATTCCCTCTATTTCTCGACACCATTTAAAATCCGTACGTAAGAAAAAGCGTGATCATTATGCCGTAAAAAATTATCATTTTACAAAATAAAATTCTTCGCAGCGAAATGATGTCATCGTTTTCAGTGTAAAAAGTTTTTGCTCACATCTAACACAACAAATCAACTGCGTTAAATACTATGATCTGTCATAATTCTTATTATGAAATCTATTTTAATTTACTTACCGCAACATACAGGCGGAGAAACCATAAGGTTTGGAGGCTTTTTCTTATCATCCATATCTATTATTTCTGTATCAAGCGATGAGTTTGATTGATTGGACATGGGCTGTGGAAAATACAATCACATCGTCATCCTTAATAATTAATGCATGGGTTGAAAGACACAAAATTAGGTAGAATTATTGCTTTTTTTTCATTACGACAAACCAACAAAATTTTATTACTCGTGGCAACTTAAGGTTTTATTGATAGCATGTAACGTGTAGTACAGGCGATTGAGACTATGGAAAATAGTTCGCCTTTAAATCAAAGTTCTTATCAACTGTCGGTTAGAGGGGCTAGCTACACGTGAATTCAAGTTAAATTCCATCGTCTTCAATCAATTCAGTGTTAATCAATCAATTTAGTTGTTTTAGAATGTCTACGTATACGAAAAGGCGCAGGGAATCAACGCCTCCTAGATATAGAAAGCCTTACTACTCCTACGTCAAGAGGCTTTGACGTCACCGTTAGACTTGCATTTAAAAGTATTTTTTCACAAAATAAAACTATTAAAATTTTCTGGTGAATTTACCTATGAATAGCAATATTTTAATAATTTAAGAAAAAAATACGATTTTACAACAAATGGCAGTTTTAACCATCATCACTATTTAGATAATATAATAAGAAAATGAATCCTAATGAATAATTTTGTATGAGAAAGGTATTTTAATTTTAATGTTTGATTTAAGACATTTTCTAATATTTTTAGCATTCACCAGAAACTTTTAAAAGTTTTATTTTGTGAAAATAAAACTTTAACGCGTAGCTCTGATAATCACGTTAATGCTTGGTGACGTGGGAGTTGTAAGGCTGTCTATATCTAGGAGGCGTTGGATAAATACAAAGCTATTTAATTATTAATTCTTTTGGGTTAAGGCTCTTCATATTAAAATTAATTACGTCATGAAAGTCAGTTGTGTCAACTAACTTAGGAACTAAAACACTAGATGACTATATGCAGTAGCGCGCACAGGATTTCCTCTCGGAGGGGGTCTAACTTATTAAGCTGTGACACCAACCACACAACCTTAAAAAATGCAGAAAAATATTTTTTCTCGTGACCACCTTTGACAGACTCCCAGCACTGCAATTTACTAAATATGTTTTTACTTACTTATATTAACTACTAAAAATAAGAATTTGATAGTCTTATGTCATCTTAAAATGTCAAAAGTTATATGATGATGAACGAAGCAAAGCTGATAACTTTCTTGGGGGGGGGTCCAGCTTCCCCCTGGTCCCCTCCCTTGTGTGCGCCACTGCTATATGGATATCTTCTATAATAAAAAGCATTTGCAGATGACGATGTACTAGTATATGGGAGAGAGACATAACATATAAAAATATCGTAAGCCTCTTTTAAGTAAATATGAATTTTCGGAAATAATATTAGGATAAAGTCTCACACGCGCGCTAACTGCCATGGAGTCAAAATACCTAAACTCTGCTGACTACAGAAGACCTCCCTATATCACGGGTTCAAGTAAGACGGCGGAAAATAGCGATCCTGTTCGTATAACATGGTAAAAGAGGCTCGTGTAAAACGGTAATAAGACAGATGCTCACGGATGCTCAGGCAAGAATAGATGCGACTCGTGTATAATCCAAGTGACTTGTACAACAAGGATTCAAACATTACAGACTCGTACATTACGAATCATTTTCACAAAATGGTACAAAATAAAGTTGATGATTTTGCATAGTTTCTGTAGCACTTTTTAAATGGAACATTCATATATTGTTTATATTTTTATAAAAAAAAATAATATTTTTCTGCAAACACGTAACTTGCTTCTGCAAGCACAACCGCCTAAACGACAGCTCTTCGGAATTTGAAAAAAAATAATAATAAGGATTTTCTTTTGCAAAATCATACGATTACAGAATTAGGATATAAATTAAGAATAATAGACAACGATAAAAAATAACAATATGCACTTCAATAATAAATAGTATACTTTCAACAATTCTACTAATATGCTGTCGTTAACTTTGATACTCCATTTACGTTTAGTACATTTTCTGATAGCTTCATAACTTTCGCAGATTTACCATTTAGATTACACCTTGTAAAGAGAAGTTCTTATATATTTCGATTCTTAATTTTTGTACTGTTATAGATCATTTATATATATGCTAAACTGGATTGTTGTCTTTGTATTAGCAACGTCTCCTACATATAGAAAGCCTTACAGCTCCGCATGGTTAAGATTGCTTTAAACTGTGATTTACAAGACAACAGTATTTTGTACAATCTTTTTTAAAAAAGTCTTTTAAAAAACGAACCATATATTTAAGCTTTATGATAATCAGCTGATATCATTTTAAAATATTTTCTAATGAATAAAAAGTTATTCTAACGAAATGCAGAAAAGAGATAACACATTGAAATATCTTATTTCCAATATAAAATAATAATTTATCAAATTTAAGTTCACCATATTTTTATTTTATATCTTTCTTTTAATAAAAGTTTTGTATCTCTCCAATTTACTGCACCATTTCTTTTTAAAAAGTCAATAACGTAGAGCAAAACTAGCTCGTTTTTAGCATGTTCAGTTTCCTAATGATATCCGTTTCTTTCATGTTTACAAAATATTTCAAATTGATCACTCTTTTATATACATACAGACAAGAGCCCCCCTGTCGAGCATTAGCCCGACCCATGACTTAATCCTGCTGTAGGCTCCATAACAACTGAAATAATCATCAGAAAATGGAGACTTCTGAATAATTAATGGCACCCCTCAGAAATTTCTAGGACTTTTGAAACAAGAACTCAGCGCTCACTTACACTGCACCACATCTACACGGTGGTATTTAGTGGAAAGCGAACACGCCAAAAATAAGGCTACCCGCTAGATGCCTTACCCACTGGCCTACCACTGTCCACCAAATGGATATTTCATTTTTAACACCTTGCCTGTGTCGCCCAAACTTGGTTTGGGCGAATTTCAAAGTATCTCAAATATATTCCACGGGCAAGGGCGTTGATAGTACATTTCTGAAAGATTACAAAAGAGAGAAAAATACAGATTTATCATAAACTAGATGATAGACTATTTGAATTTACTCACAAGCTGTATGGCAGATTTACTTTCGACAGATATTAGTGTCGGTTCAGAAACATGGTGTACAATATTATGACCATGATTGTGAGAATGACCATTTAAACCCTGAAAAAGAAAAATATTGAAAAAAGTAAGTTTAATCCGAAAGTTCTTAACAAATTCAGTAATATCTCTTCTATAATCTAACAAATATTTGAAAGTTTTCAATTTATTTGTATTCATTCTAATCAAACTAATGAAACTTGGTCTTCTTGTATCTCCCTACGCAATAAATTCTTCAATGTTAAAAAAAAAAAGAAATCCATCACTTTAAAATAAATTTCAAACCAACATTGTCACTTCCAACGTGAATCAAAAGCAAATTTCATGAGAAAATCATCACTCATATGCTAAGGCGCTATTGTGCCATACCCTAGTTTCCACCGAAACTCCAGGGTTATTTGCTATAGCCACCATTAAATAACTTTTCCATTTCACTAAGCTACTAACACCTATGACGTTCTAAAAATTAACGATCTTACGCTTAACGATTTCGAACTTTGTTACATAGCATATTTCAACTCATGTCACGCATAATTTTAAAACTCCAAACAAATATTACTAATAACATGCTACTGGTTTACTTTTCGACTATACTCCCATCGAAGTATCAGTCTTTTCGTGTAGGGTTCACGAAACAATTTTAATAATTTAATATGCAACTAGCAGTTACGATCGTTTTATGCATATGAAATCTAATCATACAAATTTTACAGGCAGACTCTCATGAATTTGACAGAAATATACATGTTTAAAGAACTATTCAAAGCATTTAAGAATCACGGAACACTCAAATATTTATATTAGTTTTGAGGTAAAAAGGAAACAAAATTGTATAATTTTTATCTTGTATAATATACACAAAAATACCATAGATAACAGTTTATATGCCATTTTACATTACATTAACGTTACATGCGTTATATAAAGTGTATCATAAAACATCCATTAAGAACCAGTGACTGATCTATCAGCCTTTTTTGAGTTCTTTATTTTTGTATTTTGATGTTACTTCTTTCTCTTTGTTTTAAAAAAATCGTTGTCTCCAAATTTCTACGATTGAAAATATGAAAATTCAATGAGCCATTCAACTCTTCGAATAGTGCTATCTCACAAAATCCCCTTGATCTCGATAATAATATTAATTAAAAATTGTGCACACTAAAATATTATGATTTAAAAGATAGAAAGCATATATATTACAGTATACTAGGAATATAAGCAGTTACCTTTACACGGCCTGATAAAGCACAAAGTATGGATTCCAACAAGAAAATAATGTAGGTGGTTATAAAAACCCCAAGTAGAAGTTGAGCGTAAGGTTCGGGGAATGAATCATCATGATCATGAGAATGACCATGAGAATGGTCATGAGAGTGAAGACCTAAGACCTAAAGATAACAGAAGATTAAGTTTTTAATTCATTTCATAAACGAGATATTTTTTAGCAGATTATTTACATTTATCAGTATAAGTACATTTAATAAGCTTTTCTAAACACATGACAGAAATGCAGTCGATGCAACGTTTCCTGTAAAGAACAGATATAAAATGACACATGGGGCATCATACAACAAGTGATCTCAAAAGTCTATGTATTTTTAAATAATACAAACGGGTATCTGTACCTGTATCGAGAGTAACATTTTATCTGAAGACTTTTCAAAATCAGGTTGAATTTATTTAATTAGACGGTACACCATCAGTTTTTGCCTCATACGCGATGAACAAACTACAACTTTTATACTGGTCCGCATCAAATCTTTAGTTTACTAATCGGCTGGAGTGAATTGTAGCCATTATCTGTAGCAGATTTCAAAACGTCCACTACTTTGGTGTGTAAAACAATAAAAATAAAGTAGGTGTATAAGTACAGTCGACGCTTGTTTTTGCGAACTAGCGAGTGATCCCAAATGCATTCCCATAGACTATTTTACCACTCAATTTTACAAACTACTTGAGTGGTCTCTACTTGTCCGTTAAAATGAGAGTCGATATTTTGTTACCTTTCCTTTTCATAGCTTTCATCACTACAAAAGTTGAGTCTCAGCACACTATAACACATGCCCTTGCTTTATACCTCGATTTCGTACTTATTTCCTTTGTCAAATATGAAGATTTCTTGTATGAACTGTGAACTTAGGCACCTTTTTATATTATCTCACTAGTTTGCATTCATTTCGCTTGCATGTAATACATTTTCATCAGCTGCCAACTTTTACGGAATACAATTAACTACTTTTGGTAAGCAGTACTTTTCTACTTAGAATATATCAAATTATACGACCGTTGGAGGTGGTTCCTATATTAGAACAATATTGTAAAACAATAATGTTTACAAAAAGTGGGCAATAATCCGTAATGTTGGCAGGCGTGCATACAGGCGATTGTTCTTTCAATGTACAATGTTGGATAAAACTTTGGCTACCACCTGCAGAGCTGCCAAGTCTCCGGCTTTTTCCGGAAGATTTCCCACCACAATATTTAGACAGTTTTATTTTGCATTAAATATTTGGACTTATTTTACGCACAAACTTGTAAGTAAAAATTAGTGGTGGGAAATCTCCCGAAAAAAGCCGGAGACTTGGCAGCTCTGCGCCTGTATCTCGATGCGTGTTAGCAACAAAAAGCTATGGTGTATAGAATCCCATAGGCGCAAGTATTGCGGAATATAATCATCCACCTTTCGTAAACGGTAAGTTTCTGTTTAAAATATAGCAAAGTTTCTGAGTTCAGAGCGCGAGCTAGCTGCTACTTTGGAAAAATATTCAAAGAATTTACGGTTAATAAAAAGTGGTTAATTATGTTGCGTAATACTTGGCACCCATGGAAATAGTGATAAATCAGTATGTACTTATGACTATGAAATTACTAAGCTATCGTAAAAACAATGAAGATTATAATGGGAACCGCGAAAATGAGGTGGTCAAAACTTTGGCTACCAGAAAGACTTTATAGAATATTTCATTTAAGTATAAGTGCTCCGTTACCAATTGCATATCTTGCAGGTAGCGCAAGGAGCGTACATCGATATAATGACATTAAGAATGATCATTGGGGGGAAAAAAACGTGCCGAAGTCATCAGATTGTATGAGCAGCTTAAAAGTCTCAGAAAAGCAGCCGCACGAGCAAACGTTCCATAGGGCTCAGTTATCAGGGTCCTCAAGAATAGACACCGAAAAAAAGGGAAGAAAACCAGAAGGCCTGAAGCTTTGTCCGCCCGCGATAAAAGTAAAATTAGGAAGACGATACATCAGTTAATAAGACAAGATGAACTACTCACCTGCCGTATCATGAAGAATAAAACCCGTGTCACAGAGTCACACAGCATTATTTGTCGAACGTTAGCTAAACAAGACTTTAACTACGAAAGTATCAAGAAATAACTGCCGATAATGCCGGGACACAGGGAAGAGCGTCTCAAGTTCGCACGCCAACACATTGTCCAATCCACGGACTTCAAGCAAGTGGTTTTCACGGTTGAGAAACGCTTTTGCCTCGAAGGACCGAACGACGTCAGTTCATACGTCGAATTCAGAGGTGAGAGCATCATCGCACAGCACCGAGAGAAGCAGCAAATGGGTGGTGGCGGTGTCGCGAATTTAGATGCCATCTCCATCTATGGTAATCTCACGATAAAGGTTGCTAAATGCTAGTTTAACAGCCTAAAATATCTTGATGACATACGAACTCCCTTTTTCCCGTGGTATTATGGGCAGTTTGGCCAGAACAAGTGGATTTGGCAGCAAGACAATGCAAGAATCCATAATTCAAAAAAAAGGGTTGGAGTACCTGCAGTCCCATAACATTGCTGTCTCTTAGATTGTCCTGCTCGCAGCCCTGATTTGAACCTCTTCGAGAATGTGTGTCACCTAATGAAGAAGGTTGTGCATAGCGATAAGCAATACGACGAACGGTAAGAGCTGATTCGTGCACTGGAGAGATGTGTAGAGAAGTTCAACAAGAAATCCAGAATGAATGTATACAAATCAATTCCTAGACGATTGCTAGAGGTCGTTGGTGTTAAAAGAGCACAAATCCAATAACTTTTTAACAGTTTTGGTATCCTTTATTTGTTACACATGTGTGGTTACTTGGTGGTAGCCAAAGTTTTGACTGCCCATTTTCATGCATTTTTTGTGAAATATTTTAATTTTGATACATTTCACATTTTCTAATATTCATATTTGTTCCTTATTGTCTCTTCAAGTCAGGATAGGGAACACTTCCGTACATGATTTGTACTTTTTTAGAATTAGGTGGTCGCCAAAGTTTTGTCCAGCAGTGTATCAAAGTATACCTGTCAGTTAATGCACTTCACACTCACCTCAGGCAGAAGATGTACTAACGCATCTGACATCATGGTGCTAAATGCTAAACCTTGAAACCCAGCAATAATGTAGTGTCTAACATCAAGTTTGACAAAAGGAATCAGCAGAAGGCCGGATAAAGACGCCAGACACAAAACCGCAACAGAAATGGTACCGTACAAGTATACTGTGGGAAAAGAATTAAAATAATGTGTATACTTTATGGAATATGCTGAATAATGCATGAAATATTTAAATACATATTACAAGGTGTTCAAAAAATCTTTCCACCATAGCTGCTATTTATTTATTTATAAGAAAATTGTTAACGTGTTTGCGAAAGGGCAAAATTTAATGTTACTGAACTTAATTTGCTAAAGTAGTTAAAATATTCTTACCTTGCAAATTTTATGTCAAAATGCTACTTGTATAATTACTAAGTTTGATTTACTTACGTACAAATTCTTTATTATTTTAATCAATAAAGCGTCAATAAAAATTCACGCTGACAGTGCAAAGCAAAACTTTGAAATGTTACAAAATATTAGACTTTTGTAAAAATGAATGCTGAATGAATCTGAAACCGGGACAAAACAGTGTCCTCGCAAGTTTTCTAGGGTTTTTTTTATATTATTTTTTATAGTTTTCCATAAAGCTATAAAGGCAGTCAATAAAAAACTAAGATTCATAAATTTTATCTTCCAGTTCTACAGTAGAAAAAAATACAACGGATAGAAGCAAACACAACAGCCAACTACCCCGGAGTATAATTTTCAAAATATTCATCTCCGAGACCACCGCAAGAAATTTTACTTTACTCTAAGCCAAAAATTCCTGTTTAAAAAAGTGGTTAGTTATATTCCGGAATAGCAGGCATCACTGAATGTAGTTGAAAAAATCATTTCGGTGATGTCATTTTCGTCGCGTGACCGTAAGCCTATGGGTCTACTATTTATAAAGGGCAAAAATAGGTTTCGGTAAAAAATCAAACATAAAGTTACAGCATACTGAATTTTATTTTAGGATCCTCTGTGAATACAAATGTTTGTAGTACGAATATTTTAGCTTATTTTCTGACTTGGAGGGGGAACGGGCGGTACAGTTTAAAAAGAACTGTTTCGCGTAGAATATTAGATGAAAAATGACGCACATCATTTTTTTTTTAATGAAGAGTTTATTAAGAAAAATATAAAAACATTATAAATGGCTGTATTTTCCAGCAGGAGGGCAGCAGCTAGTCGCTCACGCGGCACCACATCAATCGGATGATGTTGACCTTTTTATCATTCTCCGATAGACAGTAAGAATTCGAAGGTTTCAGCTTAATATTCATGCGATTTTTTCCCAATGGGCTGGCACTGGCTCATCAAGCATTTTGCCACTACTAAGGCCCGAAATTACTGGTCATTTTATTATGGGAGCACGCAATGGCGGCCAGCGTTACCTCCTATTAAGGGACGTACAAGTTAACATCCATGCCCAAGCCGGGATTTGAATCCGGACACAAGACGTGATAGCCATTACACCACTTGGGTGGCTTCATTGGAATTTAAACATAGATTAAAAACATATTATACATTTAAAAAAATAGCAGTGGGCAACTCTGCCTTTAGTAGAAAGTTTGAGGCTCAATGTTATCTGAAAAATAGTAGAAGTCCTTGTTATGAATGTCCTTCGTCTTCAGAGTTTTAAGGAGTATCCTCTAATGTCTCAGTGGATATAGGCTTAGGTAATTCTGAGCTGTGAAGAATTCTGCTCATGATAACCACTCGTGTATCATGATAATTTTTAGCGTCGGCTCTCAACGAATAAGAAGCATTTTGAAGTTAATTGGCTCAAAGAAAACTTTTATTTCTATATATTATTACAAATGTTTTTATTTATATTTTTATTTGCACCATTCACTTCTTATGTCTCATTTTTTTTTCGGTAATGGAGAATTACAATACTAATTACCCATTGTCTTCTGTAACAATTAAAGCACAACAGGTACATTAAAACTTTTCAATTTCTGAGAGAGCAGTAATGACGCTACCACAGCTTTATTTTTAGAATGTAATTTTTTTTAATTTCTGGTGAATGCTACAAATATTATAGCATATCTTAAGTTTAAGATAAAAATTGAAATACCTTTCTGATACAAAATAATTCATAGTGACCTATTTCTGCATAATATCATACAATTAGTGATGGTTAAAAGTTGTCCTTTGTCGTAGAATCAAATTTTCTATCATAAATTATTAAAATGTTTTATGGGTGAGTAAATGCACCACGAATTTTAAATAGTTTTACTTTATGAAAGCAAAACCATGATGTCGTCGTATTCGTGGACAACTTGTCACATAAAAGCTTCTGCTCTCAGGCTTTCTGTATCTAGGAGGCGTTGCCTCACCTGACATTGTAGTACGTATTTTGAATATCTTATCTAAAGGTAGCATTCTGAAATTAACCAAAATTAGCTATCGGTTTTTAAAGACTTATTTGTTGTTGTTGTTGCTGCAGCAGGTTCGGGTTGTTTAACATTTACTAAATTAAAATGAATAAAATTTTTAAAAATTTGCGTCTATTAACCTGTCAGAAAATTCTAACAACCAGAAATAAATAATTTTGTATCTTCAGTAATTTTTTAGCCGAATGGCTCAAATCAACAGCCTCAACGTTTATCTGGACGATCAAGAAAGTTTGACTGACCGTCCGGTAAGTCAGGTCAGACAACGCCTCCTGGATAGAGAAAGCTCGAGAACAGAAGCTTTTATGTCACAAGTTGTCCAGAAATATGACGTCATCATAGTTTTACTTTCATAAAGTAAAACTATTTAAAGTTCGTGGAGCATTTACTCACGCATAAAACATTTTAATAATTTATGATAGAAAGTTTGATTCCACGACAAACGGCAACTTTTAAACATCACTAATTATATTATATTATGCAGAAATAGGTCACTATGAATTATTTTGTATCAGAAAGGTATTTCAATTTTTATTTTTAACTTAAGATATGCTCTAATATTTGCTGCATTCACCAGAAATGAAAAAAAAATTACATTCTAAAAATAAAACTATGATGACGTCATTCTAGCGGGCCAACACCTTCTAGATATAAAAAGCCTTTCAACTGAAGATTTGAGGTCATCACATTTTAGTTTTTGTAAATATAAAACTATTTAAAATTTTTGGCGAGTGCTACAAAATGTTATACAACATCTGAAGTTAAGATAAAAATTAAATACCTTTCTGATACAAAATAATTCATTATGATCTACTTCTGTATCATATTGCATAATTAGTGATGGTTTAAAATTGCCTTTTGTCGTAAAATTAATTTTTCTGTCTTAAATTATTAAATATTTTATGAGTGAAACAATTCACCGCAAATTTAAAATGGTTTTACTTTGTGAAAATAAAACTGTAAAGACGTCAAAGCTTCAGTTGTTAGACTTCTATATGTAGAAGGCCTTACAACTCCTACGTCGCCAAACTTTAACGTCACCCATTAGGCCTGTAATTTAAAAGTTATAATTTCATAAATTGAAACTATTAAAAATTTCTGGTGAATTTACCTATGAATAGCAATATTTTAATGATTTGAGATAAAAAATATAATTTTACGAAAAATGGCAGTTTTTAACTTTGACTAATGCGATAATATGATAAGGAAATAGATCATAATGAATAATTTTGTATGAGAAAAGTATTTTAATTTTAATATTTAATTTAAGATATTTCCTAATATTTGTAGCATTCACCAGAAATTTTAAATAGTTTTACTTTGGGAAATTAAAGCTGTGATGACGTGAAAGCTTGGTGACGTAAGAGTTGTAAGGCTGTCTGTATCTAAGTTGATTCAACGCCTGTTTTGTAGTCCAAAGGAGGCGCAACGCGTTGTTGAGTAAATGGTCATAATTTAATGGCTCTTCGGTGTATAAGCAACTTCCTGAATAAATAACAACTGAAAAAAATTTCAGGTTTTATTTTTTGTACATTACGCGATCAGTACTAGGAAATCTAATTATCAGAACTGTGTTTCGAGTCTTGGCCTACCAGTATCAAATATTTCAGTAGATAACAGAAAACTCTCAAATTCTTACGGAAGGGATACAGCCTTGCATAGCTGCCAACAATTCCGGAATATAATTAAGCACTTTTTGTGTAAACAATGTACTTTATAAGTGTTGCTCCAGGGCATTAATTGCGCTTGGGAATTTCGCTATACTCAAACACAAAATTTACAATTACTGTTTACAAAAGGTGGTTCATTATATTCCGGAATTGTTGGCAGCAATGCAATACTAACGTCATTGTAATACTATCGTCTTTTGTTTCATTTCACATTTAAATGTTTCTAGAACAACTTCTGTACGTCAAACCGCTATGGATTTCTTTTTTTAATTAACTCTCACAGAATTTGAACTGTTTTCACTTTTTATTTCTTTTCTATCAAGCAGACGAGACTGTGCGGTTATTTTTCTACCCGATAACAAAATTGCTTCCTTTTTCTCCTGCTATCTTCAAAGTAAATCCGTGATTGTTAACTGCTCATTGTTTTTGGTACACTTAAGAAATTATTTTGATGACCATGTGAAACTTTTATCTTTGTGTACATTTCGAAAGTGCTTTAAAAAGCACTTTTACGCAGGTTTAAAAAGAAATTTTATGATATATGCAATGCAGCGCAAAAAAGAAGTAAATAAAATACTAATGAGGCATTCTTTTATTCGTATTACACAGATAAACAATGGATCTCGTGAATTTAAAAAAACTAGAAAATGTAATTTTAAAAAAAACTTAGAAATACTTAGCAATATCGTCACGGCATTTCGAGATCACATTTCGAAATATTTCAGTATTGAAATGGTAATCATGTGCGTGTGTGTGTGTGAAAAATTCTTCACTATCTCGTGAATTCTTTTGACGTTTGATATAAAAGTGATTTTATATTTGATATAAAAGGATGTAATTCTTTCAATATTAATTAATTTCAGGCATTAGTTTCTGTAAAACGAGTTTTAGTAAAAAGTAACCAAACTACGGCATCACATACTTGAGGCTGTTACAAACTGTCTGAGTAATTAAGCTTTGGAATACATTAAAATATTTAAAGTAACAATCAATATCTCTAGAAATTTATTATTTAGTTATCTACTTTACTTTCATTAAAATAGTTAAATGTCGATTTACTTTTAAATGTGGAGTATTTTTCTTGAGTGCAACTAAAATTATTTTCAGGAAATATACAACGAACTTTAAATTACATATTTATTTTAAGTGCACAAATGAAAAAATGCTTATAGAAGTAAATGTTTCATACTGGTGGTAAAAATTTTGTTATTACAATTTTATGCTTACTGGCCAAAGTACTTTTAATAAATTTTGAAGATATTTACATTGATATTAATAAATGCACTCACTTGATTTTATTCGTGTTCTGATAAATAGAACAATTTTTCTTCTATCAAAACTAGCTATTACCTTTTCTACTTCAATTGTTATAGTCAAATGGATAACGATCTTCAAATACGTTACAAAATGCTGATCTACTTTTCAGCATTCACTGATGTGATTGATGAAAATCACTCATTCGTTTCAAAATCATCAAAATTATGCTTAAAAGCCATTGTTTAAACAATGACAAAAAAAATTTATTCGTTATTTAGGGAATTTAATGCAAAAGAAAGCATTTCAAGAGGCATCGATTGAAAATAGACAATCATAAGCAGATTACAGCGATAAGAGTTATTTTCTATTGACTTGAGAAATCTATATTTACTAAAATAGGCATTAAGTGTAATATATTCACATATTTTTCATTTCTAAAATTCATCTGTTTGTAGCAATTTCGAAAAAAAAAAGTCTGAACATTTTTATTATATAAAGTAGCCTTTTCATTAGCCGTTATTCATTCTTTTGATTCAGAAGTATCATTGCTTATAAGAAAAATTCATTTGAAATACATAATGTAAAAAATAGAGAAAAGTTATATAGTTGCATAACATAAAAACTTCACTAACTCCGTATGTTATGTTTCACGCGTGAATTTTAACGAACTATTTGTCTTGCACAGCACAGATAATTATTAATATGAAAGAATTTAATATAAAACGAAGCCATCTTTAAAAAATTTGAAATATTTAAACAACAAAATCATTAAGAGAAATTTCTATTTTTAAAATACAAACTGCTTAAAAAAGGTGGCAATCAATAATTTACCTATCCATAACTGCCAACTACTACGGAACATAATCAACCACGTTTCTAAAACAATAATTTTCGACTTAAAATATAGCAAAATTTTTGTACTACGTATCATAGCTGGTTACTGTTTTGAAAAAATACTAAAAAATATATACTACTTACAAAAAGCAGTTAATTATATTCCGTAGTAGTTGGCATCTATGCTTATCATTAATCGGCCTAGGGATTGCAATTCGGAAAACCGGACCCGGTAATCCGGCGGATCCGGCATCATTAGACGTCTACCGGATCCGGTGACGGGATTCGGAAAGTACTAAAAAAGGAAAAGACTGCATATGAAGGTGAAGGAGTCCGACGACAATACTTGTCTGATATTCATGACTATGTTGATTATAAAACCGACAAGTATAGAAGCTGAAAGGGCCTTTTAGGCTACTGGCTATATTTGTAACTCTCTAAGAAGTCGATTGGCAGAAGATACGATTAATACACCTTGTTTCCTTCGATCCTTTTTTAAAAACCAAACTTGATTTTTTATAATCCATATACCTAAAATTATTATTTAAAGAAAGTTTATTGAAAAATACTCGATATTGTGATAACTGTGCCATTCATTAAAGACATCTGTGATAACTGTCCTATTATTATAAAACTGCTTAGCGTGACGAAATTACATAATTATTGTGAATTCAGTTAGATTTAAGTAATATAAGAAACTTACATAATGTAATGTAAGTTACAAGATAATTTTCATTAATGTTATTTGTGAACTCTATAAAGACTGGACTTAAACAATTATACTATATATAATATTCATAGTATATATAGTATAATTGTTTAAGCAGTTGTCTGCAAGTTCTTGCAGACAACTGGAACTTACAATGACATTTAATTATAATATAATATTTATAATTAAATGTCATTATAAGTTCCAGTTGTCTGCTAGTTGTTGAAATTCGACCATAAATCATTAAAATTTTTTATTTGAGCGTGAATAAAGTTCTTCTGTCAAAGAGTATGTCGCAAGATTCCATATAAAGTGCAACCTACTAAAGTGACCAGATTGACTAAGAGACCATCTGTATATAGTGACCACTTTTGTACAATTTCATTTTACAACCACCACACTTTTCTGTGAAGTTGGTGTTTTTTTAAAGACTATCATATTTTGCTAAATGCAAAGACAACTCCAGCGAGTTGGTCATAGGGGTCATCTCCCTCTACCGACCTTGGATTTCGCACGTTCCCGTACGATTTCACACATTCCGTTGGCGTTTTGAACAATTTAAGCTAATTTAAAAAGTCTAGTGGCCCACTCCGAAAATTCAGCCTAAAGCCGTCCTCTGCTAAAGGTCCATTATGTTCGGAGTTATAAAATCTTAAACCGTCGAATGATTGAACTCTACTTGCCGAGGCGGCGTTTTCAACTAGGTCGTTATTTTCCCCAAATCCCTTACCGCCGCTAAAAACTCTCCGTAAAGCCGGTTTTTCGACCGTTATCGCCTGTCTTTATCGTTTTAAAAGGTATTCATTTCCCGTCTTTAAGCGCGCTAAGTTCTTAAAGAATCCGAGCTTTTAATTGGCTGATCGCGTCCATCAAACATTCCAATTCCAATATGGCTGTCGCGATAGTGAGAATGTACTAGATATTTTTTTTAAGGATAAATAGGCTCTTAATTCTTTTTCTTTTTTGGTTCAATTAATCATCAATTCTCACCAGAGTATTCCAAATTGTTGTAAATCTGCTCTGGACAAAAACTGATGCAGTCAATTGACCTAAAAAAATCTAAAGAGAAAAAAAAAAAAAAAAAAAAAAAAAAAAAAAAAAGCCCGGCGCTCAATCTCTTTCTCCATGATTTTCATGCACACAGAATAATTCTGTTATTCTTCCTTTAGAGTGTTTTTTTATCCCTTATGTTTTTATTAGTCACTCTTTTTAATAATATTTCTATTTCTTTTTTGTTTTTTTGGCTCGTAACTATTCGATGTGTCCGCGTAGATCTGTGACAAGATCAGTTTCAAATTAAACTAATAAAACATTCCTCGGGTTGTGGTCTAGCGTGGCTAGGACCTTCCGCACTTGCCTCTTGTCGTGTTTGTCCTGAGTTTCGATTCCCGCTGCCACTCTTTTTTTAGGGCTTTGTTTTTTACTGTCGGTTTTTGTTTTTTATTTCAGTTTTAAAAAAATAATAAACAGATTTATTATATACTTTTACTTATTTTTTTTTTCGTTTAATTTATTTTTGCGATAATTAATAATAAAAAAAATAGTTATGACTTTGAATTAAAAAAAAATATTTAATTTAAGTATTTTTTTGCAAAGCTTCTTCCTAACTTTTTTTCTTTAAGTATTTTCATGTGATATTTCTGATGATCTCTGGCATTTTTGACATCTATTTTTCTAATTAAAAATTAAGTCTTTTTATTCTTCTAATATTATTGACTGTAATTTGAAAAAAATTCAATATATATGTAATTAAATATTTTCAATGAATTTTTTTTTTCTCTTCAGAAAAACTCACATAATTAATTAATAATAGTTTATTACTTAGTATTTCAAAAAGGAAAAAAAAAAAAAATAGTAGTTTTTACATACTAAACTGGTTTTTAATGATAAATCTTTTTACTCTTCATGTATAAAATAAAAATTTTATTGTAATTATTGGAATTTTTAATTTTTAAGACCAATATTTTTTTTTCCAAAATCATAGGTTTTTTCTCATTTTTTATTTTTTGTATTTTCTTTTAAAATACCAGATTAAAAAATTTTTTGTTCAATACTTTTTCAAAATAGAAAATTTGATTAATAAAATCTAAATTTTATTCGTGCACTATGTTTTTTGTATTAGACATTTTAAAAGGCCGGAGATGGCATCTAAAAACAAGATGTTGTGCCCCACCCGAGCCGAGTTTGATAAAGATTACTGAAGGTGGTAGATAACTGAAAATATAAAAGGTCCAGGGTTCTGATCTACCGGAAAGGCTGATTATCTAAAAAATTCGGAGTTTTTTGGACGGTTTTTTTTTCTCACGATGTAACGTAAAATACGCTTCAGAAAGCACTAAGAAAGGTCACCCCGCGCAAGGCACTCCCCCCTTTTCGATAGGCAATACGAAAATACTCCTCGTGTAGGTTTCATCATAACAAAAATACAATACAACCTTTTTCAGAAAATAGTTTATATGCTTTTTAGTGTATGTTAGAGATAACTGAAATTAAAATTTAATAACATAATGTTACTTCTTAAATTTTACAAAACACACGAAAAAGCAGATATCAATATTCTGTTAATTTACTTATTTGGTGAAAAGACAGCATGCAGTATTTTACATTTATCGAAAATGTGGCTACCTTTTAAATCTATCAAAACAGCACAATTAACTTGTTGTATTTTAAAGCCTCTAATTTATAATACCGTTAAATTAGCCTCTAATTTAACGGTGCAATCTTTCACTTCGTCCCGGTTAACCGAAAAAAAACCTAACCACTCATAGTCAAAAAATTCAAAAACTCTACTAGATAGTTATTAATTTCATTGTCATCATAGCAAATTATTTTATCGTAGCTATGGTAATATGTTCTCTATTCATTAGATATTCGATTAAGTCAGCATTAATAAAAGTTCAATCAAATCAATTGAACAAGGAGGATATTGAAACCACGAGTGATTTTACGTGCACCAGCTCCCTTTAGTGTACACGATCCCACAGCTATCTAGTCTAGAGTTACTACTCTCCCAAGCATTTACCAAGGTCGGTGCTGATCGTGACTGACGAAATATACAGGTTGCGGTGCTGACGGTCACACCCTTTTTCATTCGAAGAGTCATGGGACATAGGAGGTGTAGCAATCTTACTACAGTTATCTCATACTAAATCGGTCACACCCCCTTGATCGCATGATTGTTCAGATGCAAAGGGGTGTGACTAAATGTTAGCAACATAACCTGTATATCTCATCAGCCACGGTGCTGTTTTAATTTCGGTATTTTTATAGGAGCCGAGTTCAACCGACAGGTCAACACGTCACGAGCATCAAGTCACTCTGCAGTGAATTACCGAACAGTGCGTGGTGGCAAAAAGATTAAAATGGAAGAATTTTTTTTATTTACAAAATACTTTTAATGTTTTTCCCACGTCGCAGATAGTGGGAAAATCTGACGACGCAGAGCACTCGGTAAGCATGACAGTAGAGTATGAAAGAACACCTTTTTAAAGAAAAAGGATCGAGATTGATTGTGCCCCGATATTTATTGTTCCTCGAGTTGACGGAAAAGACTAACAGCTATGTCCGAACAGTTGCAAGAAAAAGAGGCATAAAATTAACACCCCCGAAAAATTAGTCGACGTAAAGTGACTAACCAGATAGTGGAGCCAGTGGGCAAATGGGGTACATAATTATCATACCCCAGTGTGGTAAATGGGGAAAAGAAGTTCGAGAGAGAGCCGAATGAAGAAAAAATTATTATAACTCCTGGAGAGCCAAAAGAGTGGGCATCGGTGGAAAGAACTTTAGCGAGAATTGGCCTGACGGAGTGTCCGGGCAAGCACTGGTGGTTCCAGTATCCCCGATGTCCCCCAGTTCTGTTTCGCTTGATCCTGAGAAGTAGCCGGACAACTGATGGAGTGACCTGACGCTTTAGACGGTTCTACTTTGGCCCAAATATAATGCCGCTAGAAGGATATTGTCTCTGACGTTTATGTGAGCGAATTATTGCCATTATCTTATCCCCAATGAATGTTTAGAAATTTGTTATCGTTAAGTAGAAACCACATCTCCCCCAGATTGCATTTTGGATTTATTGTATGTATGAAGGTGAAAATTGTGTGGCGCAGATATTATTATTTTAATTACCAGTTATAGAATGATTTGCCTTTTCTGATTTATTAAATGAAACGTAACTAGATCTCAGTTGTTTCTTTTCAATGTAACTTTTAGCTCTAATCTTTGAATATTTCCAGGAATGATACTCGGCCAGTTTTTTTTTTCCACAAATAGCATTACAATCATTTGGCCAACCTACATTTGGTTTCTCAAGACCTACCTCCACACAGTTTTGTAGTTATCGATGACAAAAAAATACAGGAATAAAATAATAGCATACTTTCTACAGACATTTAAACATAAATTTTTAAACAGCTTTGAAAACTGTATGCTTACCATCTTGCTTTGTTGGTCTTTTTAAAGAGACAATTGGATCAGCACAAGCATCCCCTACTCTTTGCTGGACGATAGTCGGGCATAGTCTGAGGAATTCAGATTTTGAAATAGAAATTCTGTCCAAACCATATAACGATACAATCGACTCAGCAGACAAGCACTTAAAAATAAAATTAATAAGAAGGAATTATTATTGTCAGAAAAAATTACAGCTGTGTAAACAAAAGACTTACTACCAACCATATAGGTAAAGTGGGTTTGCAAAATTACATTTCCAAAGTCATTACTCACTTATCACCAACTAAACAGATAAAATAACTCATAATTATTATTTTTCTATTTTGAAAATAAAAACGCAAAACTTGCATGTTTTTTAAGGGCGGAGTTTTAATAGTTCAGTACGCGGTAGGGGGGGGGGGTTACATGATTCATTAATTCACAGGAAAATATGAAATGAAATTTTAATAATTTATGTTTCGTTTTGTAAGGTTTAATTAATCTTTTTATAGAAAATACTTCTTTCATTCATTTTAAGGAAGTAGCCCTGCTAAAGTGTACATTACTCAACTTTTGAATTTTCTTGTTATATCTTTAAAGCACTTCACATTATCAAGCTTATTCATTCAAAAATCCATCGTTTGAGTTTCATATATTTTGAAGAATATCAATATATTTTCGTTAAACACACATTTTTGACTTTCTTTGACAAAATTTTAAAATTTTATTTGCGCAATTTATATATATATTCTCAGATTAAAAGAAAGCTGTCTTTCTCATTATAAGGAGAACAATTATATAAATTATTTGTATGACACTGTTTAGTTATTTATTTTAAATATACTTTCATTTAACACTTTCAATTTTATAGCTATTTAGTATTAGTGCATTTACTTCAGATCTTGAATGAATAATAAATTATTATTTCTTTTCTCAAAAAATAATCGACCTATTTGAGCCCCGTAGTTAAGTTTTCTGTATTATTAGTTTCTAATTTTGAACTCAATTTGCTGAGAATATCTGGTCAATAAAACTTAACATTTGATACAAAAAATTAATGGAAAATACACTTTCCTGTTTTCCTAAATAGGTGAATGTTTCAGGGTATTTAATAATTTTTCAAGTAAAAAAGTTTACATTTTCATTAATTTAAAGAACAGTTTTGTACGTGATAAATTTTAAAGAAAGGAAGCATGCTTACCTGTGAAGCGATTGCACTTGACTGAGCATATATAGGTGTAATTATGTTACTCACAACATTTGACTCTTCACTCGATAGGGTTGTAGGCTGCCAAAGATCGCTTAAGTGAGCTGTTACAATACTTTCCATCGCCTGTGCGTTTGTTTCGGAAGCCTTAAGCTGGGATGCAAGTTTGTAATCTATATCCAATGTCTCATTTTCAGTGCCATTTGAATTTTTTAAATTTTCATTGCTGCTTGCAGTAACAATCTTGGTTGTAACTTCTTGGTTGTCCACATCAGTATTGCTAGAGTCTATAATATCGCTCTTGTTACCGTGAACGTACTTTGATCTACCAGCATTGCCATTAACAAGTTCATGATTGTGACCATCTTGCTCAGAAGCGTGATTAATTGTATCATGATCTGAGTGATTCAATTTTTTTAAATTAATGACAAAATGATCATGATTCGAATGATCATGATCATGATTCGAATGATCATGATCATGAGTCGTGTGATCCTGTCCATTATCTGAGAGATTAAATTTCTTTGAATTAGTATCATGATTTGAGTGATCGTAACTTGAGTGCTCATGATCTGAATGATCATGATCTGCATGTTTATGATCATGATTACCGTGGTCATGATCATGATTACCGTGATCATGATCATTATGATGTAAACCAGAATGAACATGGTTTTCGCTTAAATGATTGTGATTGTGGTCATGGTCACATTCATCACTATGATCATGATGATCATGATTATCGTGGTGATCATGGGTGTGTGGATGATGGTGATCATGCCCTGTATTTTCTAGATCATGCATCATTTTTCCAAGACCTGTAATTTAAAAAAAATCATAATTCAAAATCAAACATAAATGACCCCTTAGGTGATAAATTATTTTTCAAGAAAAGTTTTACGAATATTTCATGCTGTATAAAAATTCTGTGATATTTTACTTGCCTCATGGTTTTACCAATGAATATTTCATAGAAACAACAAACAAAAATAGTTCATTTACGGGGAAGGGCTGTTTATTTACTGCTACGGCTGAACTCCATATTCATTAAAACAGCCATTAAAAAATTCGAATATAAAGAATGCATCTGATGAATAAATATGCCTCGTTTATTTGTATGAGCTCGCCGTCCTTTCATGCAAAATAGGCAGAGCTGCCAAGTCTCCGGCTTTTTCCGGGAGATTTCCCACCACAATTTTTAGACAGTTTTATTTTGCATTAAATATCGGGACTTATTTTAAGCATAAATTTGTAAGTAAAAATTAGTGGTGAGAACTTTCTCGAAAAAAGCCGGAGACCTGGCAGCTCTGAATATGTAATTGTACAATTTCTTTATAATGTGCATAAAATGCATGTTTGTGGTTACTCATATATGTAAAACATACTGCTTTTTGAAATTTTCATAAATGACAGAACTAGAATCACCTTGAAGCACCTTGCTAAAGTGTGAGTCTAAGCTTAGTCCAACTGCTCCGGAATACAATTAACCACTTTTTGCAAACAGTAATTTCTTTTAACTATTTTATCGTTTATGTCGTGCCTATGAGATTTTGTTCGATAACCACTTTCGATTTTACAAATTAGCGAGTAGAGGCAACACCCATTAGATATATAATGCCTGAGAACGGAAACATTTACGTCATCACTAGGGCCGCTAAAATGGCGTCATCGCACATTTAATTTCACAAAGTAAAGCTATTCAAAGTTTGTGGTGAATTTACTCCCGCATAAAACACTTTAATGAATTAAGACAGAAAATTAAATTTTACGACAAATAGAAAATTTTAACTATCGCTAATTATATAATATGATATAGAAATAGATCATAATAAATCATTTTTTATCACAAGGGTATTTTAATTTTTATCCTTAAGATATTTTCTAAAAATTGTATCACTCACCAAAAATTTTAAATAGTTTTACTTCTTGAAATAAAACTGTGATGACGTCATCTTTGAAGACCTAGTGAGGACGTAAAAGCTTTTGTTCTCAGACTGTCTGTATGTAGGAGATGTTGGTAGAGGTCCGCGCCACGCCGGCGAGAAACGCCGATTGTACTCCACGACGTACAATCGGCTTGAAAACTTTTTAAAAAATTGCTCTGAACTTTCAACTGCTTATTTTTATCTGGATACTTCTTAATCTTTTACAGGCCAATGTTACCAATTGAAAACATTAAATTAAAAAAAATTAGCAGGTATGATTAAAAGATAACTTGGATTTTTGAAACACAATTTGCATTTCTATCATTAGTGGAAAATTAGATAAGAAATCCTAAAAATAGCCATTTTCATAAATTTTACAGAGCTATCTTCATACGGCCCTCCCCCTTTTGAACTTAATTCATATCTTTCTTGAAATTTGAAAATAAATCTTTCATTAGTTCTTAATATTTCACTTATCATTTAAACTACCCATCACTATATTCCAGTTTTGAAACCAATGTAAAAGTTGTCAGACTTTTTCGGTCAGAAATTACCAATGTTCCCAATTGCGAACACAGTGAAAATTCTATACAATTTTCCCCCCAGTTTAAATGACTAATATCCTTTAATTAACGGATTAGAAAACAAAATATGCAAAAAATTAATTTAAGAAATTAGTGGATCTGAATTTGGTCTGCAAAAGGGCTAGTAACTTGTAAAGATACAACTAATTATTTTTGAGTCAATGGAGTAATTTGATTGCTTTAAAAACTATTTAAACATTGCATTATACCTCAAAAGAACATAATAAGTTTTGAATGGTCATGAGAAGGTTGTGGAGGAAAAACAAAACGCTAAAAAGCAAATAATGTATCGATCGTATACTGATAACTAAATGTATCGTGAATATCCCATTTAAACAACATAAACCAATCCGATTTTGAGAAAATCTATTGTTTCAGTTTGGGAATAGAAATATTTTAAAAGTGTACCACAACGGCAAGCTCATATTCAGAAGACCCATCAGTAGCATAACGCTCTGAAGTGGGAGACGGAAGATGCCTGGTTCAAAACCAGATCGCGTCCGCCGACCTTAACTGTTCAGAGTTTTCCGAGTTTTACCCCGAAACTTAGAGTAGATACGGATTATGGCCCCATAGAAAGAACCCCACGGAAGGGGGATTTAATCTTCTAAGAGTAATGGCGGTAAAAGTTTTATCTTCGAGTGGTTGTCCGGAATTGTTAGAAAGTCAGTGAATCAGTGAGTCTGGGATAAGCGTAACTATATAGTAGGATATGTGTGCGTGTGTGTTCGTACGCACACACCCATTTTCATTATGCTCTTTTTCAAAATATTTTCCGCGGCGCACCGCCGCCGCGAATTTCTGTGCGGCGCAGGCCTCTACTAGCGAATGGTACCGAATGCAATTCCACAGACGGTTTGCGAAATATGAGTGATACCTAGGAATTTGTAAAAAGGAGCATCGACTGAGATAGAACACTTTAGCAACTTCTTTACGAATAAAGGTTTTTATAATTTACATATGTTTAGTTTAAGTATCGTCATGATATATTTTATATAGAATAATAAACTAATTTTACATCATAAATAAGTTTATCCAAACAGAAAATAAGTTAAAACAATCAATAAATGTTTGTTTCAAAATTTGGATTCCAGTTGTTTTACCTGTAGCAGACATGTAAGGAGAGCAAATATCGCCATAACGACTAAAGAGAGTGTCCAGTGAGTTTCCTGGTGGGATACCATCTTCCAGGCAGTGACCTAGTAAAATATTTTTAAAACGAACTTCATTAAATTGAAACATATTATGTCCCAGCTATTACATATTATGCTTCCAAATAAATATAATTAAACAAAACTACACATTGACGTATATGTACTCTCTTACACCGTAAGTGATCGAAACATACTATCAATAAGATTAGTTCGTCAAATAAAGAGTAGCTTTCAGATACGGCAATTTTTTTCAAGGGGCTGTACAGATATTAAAATACAAAATTTAATTTTTATACGGTCCCACTTATGTTTAGAAAAATATTGCTCTGTGTCTAAGAAAATCAACTCAAATCTCCATGTCCGTGAGTAAAACATAGTTAGCTAGATGTTTAATGTTAAAAATGACTACTTACATCACTTTATCATGTGTTGGTGCCCGTTTTCACACGAAAAAAGTTTTACCTTAGGACACCAACTATGATAAAAGTTAAATAACGATCCCCTTGCGGGAAAATGCCAGATAAATGTATTCAAACGTGTGAAATTAACAGGTACAATTATACCTGAACTGATAAGTACTGCGTTATGAAATTATCTATAATTTAGTCTTTTAGCGCGTTATCCACTCACATAGCTGCCAACTACTACGGAATATAATGAACCGCTTTTTTTTAACAATAATTTTCGGCTTAAAATATTGCAAAATTCTTATACTAAACACGTGAGCGGGTTGCTATCTTGAAAAAAATACTAAAAATATATATACTGTTTACAAAAAGTGGTAAGTTATATTCCGTAGTAGTTGGCTTCTATGGTGGTCCACTCATCACGTGACGCTTCTAGAGAAGGAATTTCAAAATGTAATGGAGAATGACAAAGTAATGGTGTGGGTTAGCTTTCAATAGAAACTGCCAAACATGCATTATAAGAATATTCTAACTAAAGTAGTATTTCCAGGAGTCAGATTTAGCTGTCGAATGATCACTAGCATAATGTAAGTTGAAAAATAATGTTATTTTTCTCACTTTTGAAACATGCCCTTATTATTTGGCGAGGAATGCTAAATGTTTTAACTTGCGATATCTTGGTAACTATTCCACTCAGAAACAAGGAATTTCTTTTATTTACCTTCCTAGACACAGAGTTACATTTTACGAAAGATAAGTGATAGGAAAGGAGAGGCCGTATAACAATTAAATTTCGTATTTTTATATGCATACAGCCCCGAGTAAAGGAAATGTACATTTGAAAGCTACTCTATTAAACGAACTTTTCTAAATCAAAGTATGTTTCGACCACTTACGAGTGAAAAGATAACCACTTTAACATCTATTTTGAATCACCCCGTATATATAACTCCAATAGTCTTATTTCTATTGCCTGTTTTTCTATGCGAATTTAAGAAAAATAAAAAATAATTGCGTATAGAATTTTTATATTGAAGTAACGCCTGAAATAAAAATTTTCGAATTGTCCAGTCGGCAGAAGCTCGGTTCCAGTTAGAGCACCACAAGTCAAGCAGTTTTGGCTCCGGTCAGCACTTGAGAATATGACAAACTCTCTTTGTGGAACCGTGTACGCCAAAGGGAGGCGGTGCACGTAAAATCCGTTCCTGTCTCTAATTTCCTCCATGTCGAAATGATACCTCTGGGACAGCCAATCCTGGCGCAGGTCTCTCATTTGCAATTGGTCTAAAATTATGAAACCCCCCGAACTATTTCGATTTCACAGGTGAAAATGCCCCCCCTCCCTTATATAGACCCCCCATTAATAAATTATGCGACATTGATGGCTTTTCCGTGGTCAATTGGAGATCAATGACTTGAAGCGACTCAGCGACTAATGACTCAGCGAGTGCCCATAACCGGGAGGAGGGGATAATATTTTTCGACAATGTCGTAAATTTAACTATACGAAAATTTATTTAAAAATAAACTCATATACATTGTATTTAAACTGCAAATTATTTTAAGCTTATAAAGTACATTGAACCAATGAGTCGTTTGCTTTCAAATTCTGACACAGATAAAATGAAACTTAAAAAAAAATAGGCAACCTGAATTTATTTATTTTCTCTAATGAGCGCCTCTACTCATGATCTGAACTGATTTTTTCCCCCATTCCTTAGGGGGTTTTTTACGTTTAACATTTTTTTTTTCCTAATGAAAAAAGGTTATATAAAAACATTCCACACCAACGTTAATTTGATCAAGCATAAAGAGCATGAGTCAGGAATTTGCGTCAAATAGAAGACTAATTTTCAAAGAATCACAATCTGCCTAATGATATAACTAAACACCTTGAAGAAGATGGAGCAGTGTTTAGATTGATGATTTAAAAAAGAACTAACTCATGTGTGTAAAATATACATGCAAACGAATTGGAGTGAAGAACTGTTTATAAATTTCAACTAAACAAGTGTAATTCCACTACGGTCTTTTCTTTTGTACAAAAAATCAAACTTGTGTTTTAATGCTAATAAAATTTCATCTTATATTACATAAAATTTAAAGGAGGTAAAATTGAATTTTTCAAAATGTTACTCTTTATGTTAGAGGAATCTTATGTAAAATTTCTACCCATGTATTTTAAAAACATTTTGCACCTTTAACGGCCATATACAATAGAGAAAAAAATTGGGCAAAACTCTTGAGTTCTAATCATGATAGAAATAAGTTGCTCCGACCTATGTTTTAATATTTCCTATTTTTCTTTATGAATTATAACTTCTCCTGTTTAAATTTTTAATTAACTTTGAAATTTTATTACTTGTTTATTAAATCGTTATCTTGAATATTAGTTACCCAGGATAGGACATTTCTTTTCTCTACGATAAAAATTGAGCAAATTTTTAAATAGTGACTGTATCAATACTGAACTACAGTTCTACGAAACTGAGTATGAGAATACGCTGACCAGTAATCGAAAGGTTTGCTGACTCGATTCCCGACCACTCACTGAAGTCAACACCTCCTAGATAAAGAAAGCCTAACAACTCCTACGTCACCAAGCTTTGACGTCATCATTAGGCCTACAGTTAAAAGTTTTATTTTCACAAAATAAAACTATAAAAAGTTTCTGGTGAATTTAGTCATGAATAACAATATTTTAATAATTTGAGATAAAAAATATTTTTTTTTTGACAAGTTGCAGTTTTTAACAATGACAAATTAGATAAAATGATAAGGAAATAAATCGGAATGTATAATTTTGTATGAGAAAGGTATTTCAAGTTTAATTTTTTATTTAAGATATTTTCTAATATTTGTAGCATTCACCAGAAATATTAAATAGTTTTACTATCGAAAGTAAAACTGTGATGACGTCATCACTCGAAGGCCTAGTGATGACGTAAAAGTTCCAGTTGTTAGGCTTTCTATATGTAGGAGGTGTTGCTGAAGTCCACTGGGTACATGAATGCTCAATTCATAATTTTTGGAAGCCCTCTCAACTACACTCATAGTTTCTGTGAAGTGTCGACATTTGAATGTAACACTTTCTGGTGAATTTCTGATTTATGGAGGAAAACTCCCGAAAAAAAAGCAAAGTAGTTCTAAATGATCCAGTCGGGGACATTAGCTTGGCATACTTTCGGTTCTTAACTTGTTTTTTAACTATATTAGCTAATGTTTTCAAAACCATCGGTCCAAATAGAACTAAAAATTATTTCTTTGCATTTTAAATTGTTCTTAATCTAATGAAAATAAATGATTTTTTTAAAATAGGATTTGATAGTTCATCATTAATATGAAACCATGTATAATCCAAAAAAGTTGATATTTTGTAATTGGGTTTTTTTAATTTTCCAAATAAAGTGTAATAAAAAATGCATTCAATATTTTAAAAGGTACGGCTTGAATTTTAAAATATCTCACTAACACTAGAGGGCCATTTTACAGTGTTTTCTAACTCATACACAATCAGTTGAAAATTAACGCCTTTTTTTTTTATGTATGCTGATTTCAACTATCAAAGGTAAGTTCACATTAAAACTTCCAAATCTTAGATTCTGTTTAAATATATAGATGATCCCTAAGACATTCATCGACGTAAAACAATACCTTCCTTTTGCCTGTGCAGCAGTCGAAACTCAAAACGTTAATTTTGGTCAGTATTTCCTTTTTCGTACAGTCTACCAATTCTTTGCAAAAAAATTGAATTTTAGGGGATAAAAAATAATTTAATCAAAAACCCAAAGCTTGGTGCTAAATATTATGCGAAAGTACTAACAAACCATTTAATTACCAAAAGAATTCAAAAGACTGAGATTTGGTAAAGTTTAATTTACTTTCTCTCATCCGTATGAGAAAGAAGACAGGTTAATTTAAAGTAAATGAATATCAATACCATGAATATCAATACTAATGACAATAAATTATATTTTACTGAAGCTCTCTAATTCTGAGTCTCTCTATTCCTGAAATTAATATGTTAAAGATACTCATGTCTAAAATTAGGTTTAAGATGCAAATTCATTTAATGAAATAAATTTGTCTGAAGAATAAGTTTGGTTCTTAAGCAATTTAATAAAATTAACAAATGATCATTAATCTAAAGATATATACAATAATGAATGTTATCATGGCAAAGCATTTGATGTATTTTATAAAAATAATAATAAATATATTTCATTAAAAAAAATGTTTATAAAATGCTTATTTTCATGAAAAATGAGCGTCTATATGAGCATCTAATTAAATATATTACTCCAATTTTTATAAATATTGTTAAAAGTATATTAGAAATAAACACTCGGCTTGCACGAATTTATGGTATACCTGGTATATACCTGATATTTCTTCAAAACGTTCCTAGCATGTTATTATGTAGTTTAAATTCAGTCATGCGAGAGTACTAACAAACTAGTTAAAAAGAGTTTAGAATTAAATGAAAACTTAAAAACAGTACAACTTTCTCGAATATTGATAGGACCACAACTGTATTATTTGCATTTATTAAATGGTGAATATTGGAAAATCTTTATCATACCTTTCATCACATGTTCCATTAACACAAAAAGAACTGACCTCACCCACTGAATAGGGGTGAAGGATGGGGAAGATAGGGGCATCTCTTTCATAATACCTTCTGTTCCAATGCACTATATAAAAACAATGAAACGAACTTAATACAGATTACTATTAAAACTAATAAATATGTTTAAATGTAACACACTTCAGGTTAAAGAGTTCTGAAGGTTGTACTAATTTATGTATTTAGAATTTCTGCTTTGAAAAAATAATAATGATGCACACAAAAAATGCCATTCCACTTGAGAAGTTAAAAAACCCATTCAAGAAATGATAACTCTCTTTTAAAAATTGGGTGAAATATGCGGTACTTTCTTTAAAGACAGAAATTATACCTTTCTATAGACATTTTATGGAAAACTGAACTTCAGAGCTTTATTCTCGAACTCAACAAAAACATTTCTTTTTGATTTAAATGTTTATTTTACCGTTATCCTTAACATAGATAAGACGATATGGCAACTAAAAGCGAAATCTCTAAATTTAATATTTCAAGTTTCTTAGAAACATATATATACATAGAAACACATATCCATGTACCAACATATTTTCTTTTTGTTGCATAACAAAAAAATATGTTGATGTGTAATCCTAGAAATACTAGCCAGGAAAGAAATGTTTCGTTTATTTACAAAGTAAGCTATACGAGTTTTCAAATAATATATTGTAAAAGTACTTATTTTCACGAGGCTATAATTTTCGCGATTTTCGCAAGCCCGTCGTAATCGTGAAAATTAAATCCTCGGGAAATACTTTTTTTTCGCTTCAGATAATAATAAAAATCAGAAATTTTTCATTTACCAAAATGTAATGATTTATTGCACAGTTAACAAACTCTTTCTTGGCAACTTTCTTTTTTAGAACTTGACATTCTTTATTGCAACTACTTCTTGAATATAAAACAATAATACAACTATTAGAATCCAGCTCATTCACTTACAGTATTCAGTATTTATACCAGCTTCTTTGAAACCATTCAAAATGGGGAGGGGTGACGAACTTTTCGTACAAAAGGAAGTTCCTTAAAATGCCTTATACAAAAGGGCTTCTATATTTAAGTACTTTCTGGATTTTTCAACTTTCGGTTCTATTCATATAAAATTCGCGAAATTTTCAGCTCTCGAAATCATCGATATCTTCATTTTCGCGAAAATAAGTGCTTTTACAGTAATCAGATAATAAACCTAAATTAAATCTTTCTTTTTAAAGCATAATAAATAATGTGTCTAAACTGTAAATTATTCTAAACTATACAAAAGTACTGCACACAACTACATGTGCAACCATAAAAAAAGTCAGTTTCGTAATTAATTTATTCAATATACATTGTGAGGTTGTTTCTAATTTTCGTGAATTTCTGAGTTTAATATGAATCAAGTTCATAGAACGTTTAAGGGTATATTTTAAAAGCAGTTTGTATAAGTTAAAAATAATGCTGTTTCAACTTTTCTTTAATTTATTATTATTATTAAATTTCATAACATGACAGATTAGCGTTGTTCTCTTTTATTAAAGAAAATACTATTTATAATATCGGCTGCTTTTTTCGTTATGGGGTTGATATTTGTGAAATCATAATAGCACATTTAAGCCTCTCGGAGTAACTCTTAAATTATTATTGTCTCAAATACAAATCGGATACAAAATATCTAATTCAGAGTTATGTAAATAGAAGTCAAATTATGACATAAGCTAATGAAAATGCTATTTACTCTATGTTGTATGCATTCAAGCATTCAGTATCATTTTACGCTTGCATATCTTCTGTGATGTTTGACGAATACACGTAAAGGAATAGGTGTCTGTTAATCTTCTAATGACAGTTTTTATCGCTTTAGCATGTTTTCTCAAAAAATTGCATGTTGCTGAGAGGAAACACAAATATCCGAAGCAAGGTTACTATTACCTTCGGGCCCAGACTTTTTTCCTTGAATAAAAAGTCGTCCATTTTCCCCCTTTAAAGCAGATTAAATAATCGCAATGATTACGGTTATTTTATAATACAGCGTATGAAATAAAAATAAGGTATATATGTTGCTTATATTATTTATAAATGTTGCAAAGTTATCCAAAAAGAAATGCAAGGTAGACTACATAAATGTTTAAAAGAGAGAAAGCTATTTAATTTCACTTGGATGGCGATTTCTTAAAAACATATTAAATATACAAGCCCACATCTAATCTTAAAATTAGTTTTTCTGTTGCTTGATAAAAAATAGAATTTCATTCAATAAAAAATAAAATATGTCATTTTGAAAAGTACACTTTCACAATTTATAACAGATAATTATTTTTCTCTCTAACTCTTCTTTCATTTCATCACCAATAAATTCGCTTCTTATAATTGGATTTCTTACTTATCTTATTACGATATGAGAAACGATGCTTCAAAAAAATATTTTATAAGCCAGAGTTGCCAACTTTTACGGAATATAACTAAGCACTTTCTGTAAACAATAATTTTCGAATTCTAAATAAAACAAGCACTTCTGGAAGCCGATAATTTGATGCAGTAAAATCTATGTATATATTTCATAGAATAATATTTGCGCTCACTGAACCGTTATCATACTAATTTAATCAAAGTAAAAAATAATTCAAGACATGATTATAAAAACAATTTTTTAATATTGCGATATTTTTCACTGATGCGTTAAATTCTACAGCACTTTAAAAATAACTATTCGGTTGCAAAAAAAATGTTGTTTTTTTTTTTTGCTATAAGAATAGCAGTATGATCGACTAATTCAGATGCCTTTACCATGGGATCAGCACTCAAATAATTTCATAGAGTGACTGGAAAACATGGCACACTTTTAAATTTCGGAATGGCACACTTATCTATTTGTGGGATTATTATTTGCTGTTATTTCGCAATAATAAAAACTTCTAAAGCCTTCACTTAAAAGATTAATAACTCTAAATTACTAGTAAAAATATTTTCCCTTCCTTAACTTCAAAGTGAATCTTTCTCATTCGTTTGCCTTTACATTTGTCAAAAGAGAATGACAATGGTTTACCGTCACTACTGCTGGTTCTCTATTTAAAAAGTTAATGAAAAAATACATTTAAATGTTGTACAATATGGTAATTTATAGTTAAATATAATAAAGTCAAACGAAATAAAAATCTTTCAATCGCACTTTTCATCAATTCTGTTTTACTCGAGTGCACTTATACAGGGTGTTCCTAAACTTACAGCAAAACCTCGATACAACGATATTTAAGAGACCAAACAAAATTATCGTTTTAGAGGGATGTGTCATTACATTGAGGAGAGATTATATTGTATGAAAATTCCGCGAGACCGCAAAATTTTATCGTTATACAGGGATTTGCCGTTGTATCTAATATCGTTATAACGAGGTTTTAAAACAAAATGTAAAGGGGAGATAAGGCCCATAATAAGGAATCAGAATGACACAGCACTGTGGGGTCAAAAACGCCGTTTTCGCTTACCTATTACTAGTCACTTTGAGAAAAGGTCTGAAGTGTCCGTCTAATTTCTTAACCAAGTTTCATGAAAAATTGGCTTACCCCCAAAAATCTCATCCATGAAATGAAATAAAGTTTTAAGCTATCAATTTTTGTCACGTGTCTTCTAGGGAAAGATACAATAGTTTCTGACGGAAACTGTTCGGAAAGTTCAGTATTATTTCGGAACTTGTTTCAAAGTGATGATTAACAGCGGTGAAAATGACGTTTCCGCTAACACATTGCTATGGTATTTTTATTCTTTATTATGTGCACTATCTCCCCATTATATTTTGAACCATTAGTTAAGAGACACCCTGTAGTCAACCTCTGCGCCCTTTTGATGCGGTCCGCGAGTCATGGGAAGATCCATCATAATTTTACAAGGTAAATACTGTTAAACACGGCTAAGTTCCGTCATAATTTTACAAGATTAGAATTGCTAAACACAGTTAAGCATAGGTGTCAAGTATGACGAAATATAATTAACCACTTTTTGTAAACAGTGATTTTTTAAAATAATTTTCCAGATTAGTTACCAGGCCATGACCGTAGCGCAGAAATTTTGCTATATTTTAAACAGAAAATTACTGTTCACAAAAAGTGGTTAGTTATATTCCGTAATACTTGGCAATTATGGTTAAGTTCTGTATTTTAAAAATATTCTTCTTGGGTGATTCTAGGGTCGTTTTCCTCGGACATCGTTTCTAGGTCGCATGAGTTTCATGCCATGTTTGTTTCATAAAACTTAAACTGCACTAAATTTTTAACGAGATTCAAAAATTAGGTTACATACGAAATAGCTGCACAAATTTTCAGAATTTTATGTTAATAGGTACTATCAAAGATTTCAAACGAATTTTAGTTTAATCTATCAACTGGGTTGTTCAGTCATAATAAGTACTCTGTCTTTCTTAATGTTAATTTGGTTTCGACCAGAAAGGAAAATAAGAATCAACAAAAGATAAAGGTACTTTCTTTTCTTTAAAAAGTTAGAGCCAATGTAGTACTCGAGGGGAGACGTGGGCGGCAAAGGTGGCTCCAAGTTGAATATTCGGAGGGGAACATAAGACATTTTAAATAGGTTTGTAAATTGTTCAAAATGTAGATTGAACGAATGAAAAGTGCGTTTTGCCCCCTCGCTGGAGCCACTTTTGGTGGGAGGATTTTATCCCTCTACATTTTTATTTGAGCTTGTATGTCCTTCTCCCACTTTTTATTTTCAGGGAGACGCTAAGCACTTTCTTTGACGATTTCAAACTTTCATATGTTTCTTCAGCATCTCGAAGAAAGCAAAAGGTACCTTTCAGATAACCTAAGTAGACCGTAAGATTCACTTACATTACCTTTGTAAGTGCTCAATGATGTAAACTTATCTTTAGAATTATGTGTTATCTTGTCAAGCGTGCTCTTGGTCAAAAGTTACGATCAACAATTAATTATACCATTATACCAAAAAGCAGTTTTTTTAACCCACTAATAAATAATAAAAAATGAATGATTTGGTTCATTTAATTTGTCATGTTTATAAGCAATTACATAAAGTTTAACTAATTACTCACATTTATGTTGAACCTGTTCAAAAGTGAGCGTCCCCCCATTATTTTTTTAGGATTACACCAGCAGATAGAACATACTCATGTCTAGCTCACTTGGTTCATTGATCCTGTAAGTGAATGAAACATTTGTATAAAAGCGATGATATAAAAAAAAATGCTTTATGGTCCACACTATTAAACATTACGCATTCAGACTACTTAACATTTCTTTCGAGATTGTTAAGAAATTCGGACTTTTTTGCAAAAAATGTAATGCTGGAATAGGCGCACTTTCCAAACCAGTAGGTCAAAGCACAGCAAAGTTCTACGGCGTCGTAATTGAGAACAGGAGACTTGACATTTCGCACCAGACACATATCGCATCAAAAAGTGGTGCCAGTGGAAGAAAAATGAAAAAAATAGAAAGCATTATTACTAGGTTGATTTAAGCTGCTTGCCCGTTCTTACGTCTCGGTTCAAAGCTTTTACTTCCTCCTGACACGGCATCCCTGAAAATCAATCTCCTGTGCAATAAAAACATTGCCTTATTTTTAAGTTCTAAATGCCGCTAAGTGAATTATCGCATTCGTGCGGTGATTTAACGGTTACTCGTTATTTAACTGCTTAACATCCATTCAACGTTTCTAACTGCTGAAGACTGAAATCTTAAAGAGATGAAGGTGCAACCAATTCAACTTATGAATACAAATCTGAAATCTTCCAGTGTGTGTTTATCTATGTATGTATAGATATATCTTAGTTAACTGATACATTACAGCAGCTTATGTAATATAAGCTAACCTTGATAAACTGAAATGCGAAAACTAGAAAAATCTTTTATTTAACTTAACTTCCATAACTATAAAATGCGATACTAGGCCCTTCAAATACCTGCCACTTGAGTAGGTTCACTAGAGCCGTGGCACTTAGTGGCTGGGGGGAGTGCTTTTTAACCTATTTGTCATCTTCTCATTGTCTGTCGTTTGATGCTCATAATATCGGAGAATGTGCAAAGCTTACCTGCCAGAAAAAAAGGCATTGCTTTCAAGTGGACCCCTGCGAATTGTGGAGTCCTTGACTATAATATTGCTGATTCATAGGCCGAAACAGATGACTTGAATCTGCAAACTTATCCCTCCAATGTCTTTTTCGGAGCAATAAAGCGAATAATCAAAAATATAGCGCCTAAGGAGTTAAAAAAATCTTCGCGATGCTAGACCTTCTCAAAAGTCTTCGAAAATCAAATTATCTACTGTTTTTAAATATCCCAAACATAAGATGGTAGCCGAGTTTAGGCTCGCCACTGGTTATGACTGTTCCGTGAACCACTTACACCTCTGCAATATAACAGTTCCTAGACCTCTCTGCAGACTCTGTAATCTGAGACGGGTTATGGGCTGTAACCATCTGACCCATACCCATGCACTGAATAGTTCCCTGTGGATCCTTAAGGGGAGGACAAGGATATTTTGGATTCATAGGCTATTTGCTACACTTTATTGTCTCTTTTGCTTTCGGACATTTTTTTTTCTGTTTTGATTGTTCATTTTTGTTTTTGCATTACTTTTCTGGTGTAGTTGTCCTTTAATCTGTGCCATTGGAAATGAAAATAAAGAAAAACACCTTCAAATATGAATGATATGCATTGTTAAGTATTTTGAAATAAACATGCCAGATTGTTCTTCTAAAATTTGTCCAACTTCCAGTTAAAGCAGAGCATAACGCAAGTCATAAATGTGTAACTTGACTGCCGGTCACGTTAGATGAACGCCAATTATATGAAGTCCAGTAGAAAAGGCAGGTATTATTAATACGCTCCACTTTGCCTGTTTAGCTTGTTTACGTTTTTAAAAATATCTAAATAAATATGAAAGTTTTGAAACAGCGCAATGGACAACAAACATTAGCTCCTACTGGATCACCCAAGTGTATCAAATAGGGGCTAGTGTTTTTATAGCTAGCAGCCAAAGTTAAATTACTTGTTTGTTCAGAGAAGGTGGGAGAGTATTATGTTTGCTTATAATGAAAGTGTAATGTGGATCGCAAGTTTAATGTTGTTTACTCTTGATTTTAGGAGGAGATATGCTTTCATCATCGCATGTTGTTCAATGCGCCCATGCTATCAATCAGTTTTGCATCTTATCAGTGTAAAGGTCCACTTACCTAGTCGATTTTACTAATTTTACAGTAAACTCTTAACATTCTTCTTAAACGGTATATATTATCTTGCCTACCTCATACAATGACGATTTGTAATTTTCATGTATGAAAAGGCCCTTTTAGCAATGGAGTACTGAGACATTCGAGAGAAATTATTGATTAAATATTATAATAAAAAAATTTCTAGAAATTGTGATTGCAGATTTAATTTTAAATATAATTTTAATTGTTGTTCCAACGATAAATTTAAGCAATAATAAACTTGATAAAATGATGATGAGCAACCAGAATCATAATTTTTCTGTATAAATTACCATTTTATGCTTAAAAATATTTGCATAGCATTGCTCACTATGTAAGCCAGCAGGCATTCTTCCTGCAACTCAAGGCAATACACATAGCACAATTATCGTAGAAACAAACGAATTTTTCGCGCCACTTTTCGGTTGACTTCGTACTTTTTGGGTTGCAACAGTATGATTTCTCGGACGGCAAATTGTTATCACGTGTTCGTATAGCTTAGACATTTTTTATTTTACTTGCCTCAATTTAGTATTTGACACAACCTTACGTTGATATAAGTCGACGATCAACATCAGTAGGGCAAAAAGGGATATTTAACCCAGTTCTTAGTTGTTGTTGCTGTTTTTCTTGTTAAACAGTTTGTTTGGATGCAAAATGCTATGTATTTATATTCAACTAAGTGTTGCACAATAACCCAAAGTGTTAATATCTTTCTGAAATATTAATTAAAAAGCACTAAAATATGAAGTACAAAAAAACGACACTTTCGGTGAGCTACCGCAATGTGGAGGAACATTTGACTTAGCACTTAAGAATAGTTGTCTCAAGTCATAGATTTCGAACCATATAGTTTCAAAATATCAACAAAACTTTCAAAATGCACTTGATAGTGTGCAGTCAACAACTAGCATAGGTGCCAAGTATTACGGATTATAATTAACCACTTTTTCTGAACAGTAAATTCCTCAGATATTTTTCCATAACAGCAGTCAGCCCACGCTTTTAACTCAGAAATTTTGCGATATTTTAAACAGAAAATTACCGTTCACAAAAAGTGGTTAATTATATTCCGTAATACTTGGCAGCTATGACAACTAGCCTAGGAATTACATAATTTGGTCGATAATTGGGCTCTGTTTATTCTAATTAGTGTAATCCGGTTTTAAATGATCAATATTTGTATAAAAATTAAAATGTAGTGTATGAATGACTTATATTTAATAATTTAATTTTGAATAATTAGGTGCAAATCCCATTAGTTACTTCTTATTTTTTAACTATCGACCCACTGGTATATGAAATTCCAGAATATTTTCCTGTATCGCATCACTATTTATTACTTTTGGTCCTGGAATACAATTTATATAGAAATACACTGCTCTCCAAAACTTAAGGAACAACATGTTTTTCGAAGCTCACCATAAAAAATGACACTAATAATAATATTTAAAGTTTATATACATAATAAAAACGAGGAACATGCAAATTTATGCAAAAATGGTAGCTGCCATTTTTTTTTTATAAAAAAGAACGGGCATATATGAGTGAGAGAAAAATATGCAAATATAGAGCTTTCTTAAGTAAGCGTATAACTTTTGCTCATTTACAACTTTTGTTAGCAGATGCGTTGACAATAGGCAGTAGGGTATGCAATGTCTGAGAGAAGCCGTTTGCCCGATTCATTAAGGTGGCGGTCGGTCGAATGGATGGAAATGGGGTTGTCGCAGACTGATGCTGCTAGGCGCCTTAATGTGCCTCGCACTGTGCTCCACCGTCTCGGAATTCAATATCAAACCGAAGCTCCTGTGTCCAGAAGCTTCGGTTCCAGAAGACATGTTCCAGGACGGCCACGAGCTACAACACCTGCAGAAGACCGTTTATAGTTCTTTCGGCTGGAAGGAGAAAAAACATTTCTGTGCCGCAACTTGTTACAGACCACTCTGTAGCAACAGGGAGATGAATATCTGCTAGTACGGTACGAAGGCGTCTTCACAATGCAGGTCTGTAAACAAGGCGACCAGTTGTGTGTGTCCCCTAAACGGACGATAGAGAAGGCCCGCTTATCTTGGTCAAGAGAACACGTTTCCTGGACCAGACAGCGATGGGCTTCTGTACTCTTTTCAGGCGAGTCCAGATTCACACTAGAGAGCGATTCAGGAAGTCTGCTGATCTGGAGGGAACAAAGTGCCAGATAGCATTAATCCAACATTATTGAAAGACACAGTTACCGAGGTGGTGGAACAATGATTTTAGCCGGGATCTCACTCTGTGGTCACATTGATCTGCACGTGTTCTAGGGAGGAACTCTGACTGGTGTGAGATGTCGGGATGAGATCCTAGATTCCTATGTCCGCCCAGATGCCGGTGCAATTGGTAATGATTTCATTCTGATGGATGATGATGCACGACCTTGACGAGCTGTAGTTGTTGAAGAATATCTTGAATCTTCTTTCAGAAGCAATGGAATGGTCAGCTCAATCTCCAGACGTGAATCTGGTAAAGCCATAGCTGCCAAGTATTACGGAATATAATTAACCACTTTTTGTGAACGGTAATTTTCTGTTTAAAATATCGCAAAATTTCTGAGCTAAGGGCGTGACCTGATTACTGTTATGGAAAAATATCTAAAGAATTTACTGTTTACGAAAAGTGGTTAATTATATTCCGTAATACTTGGCACCTATGGGTAAAGCATCTTCCGGACTATCTTCTCAGACAGGATGTTGCTTTAAGTCCACCTCCAAGGTCTTTAGGAGAGCTGGAACAAAACTTACTCCACGTCTGTTCTTCTCTTCCCATTTCGGTAACCGACAACTTAATAATGCCTTCGATGCATTCAAGATAGAGGGGGCATATCCCTTATTAAAACTCATTTTCGTTATATTTCTGTTACTTTTTACCACATAAAACTGTGATATATTATTTTTTCCAAGAATGAACTTTTCCAGCGAGATTGCTTTTTGGTTGTTGTTGTTGTTCTAAACCATTTTTGCGTTTTTCTTACGTAAACTTCTATGTTGCTGTCAATATAACCATAGCTGCCAGTGCTTCCGGATTTTCTGGAAGATTTTCTACCACAATCTTTAAACAGTTTTATTTTACATTAAAAAGTTGGACTTTTACTAGGGTAAGATTGCAGAGTAAAAATCCGTGTGGGAAATCTCTCGGTAATATGTAAAGAGTTGGTAGCTACGCTTAACTGTTTTGTGCTCGTGCCATCATAGGTGCCAACTACTACGGAATATAAATAACCACTTTTTAAAAAAAAAATAATTTTCGGCTGAAAATAGAGCACAATTTTTGTACTACGCTCGAAAGCGGGTTACCCTTTTGAAAAAATACTTAAAAAATAAACTGCTTGCAAAAACTAGTTAGTTATATTCCGTAGTAGTTGCGTCTATGTGTCATCCAAATTAGATGTTTCTACATCCATTTATTTGCAAATAAGGCACAAAAAATCGGTTTTTCCTTAACTTTTGGAGGCCAGTGTACTATGAACAGGTGCGCTGAAGGTATCAATTTTTTAAATAAAAATACATTTTGTACATCAATTTTTTGCTAAACTTACTCTTATTTCTTTTACTGCTTTCATGAATTCATAAATTAACTATAATAGCTGTTCTTTTCCTTTGAAAAACTTTTTGCTTTCATACATAAAATACATTAAAAAACATTTTTTAACTAATATTGAACTTATTAATCATAATTTCTCTTTTTTACATACCAGAATCAATGACAAATTTCAGAACATGGCACTATATTCATGTTAGGGTTCGGATATAAGTATATATATATACTATATCTCTAACGTTATATTTACTACATAATCCTAAAATGCGACCAAATGAACCTTATTTCGTAAGTTGCCGTAGCAAAATTTGTTCACAAAATATGAACAATTATCAATACAACATTAACAAAATTAAACAAATTCCTTTACAACGACAGATTTTGCAGAAAAAAATTACTTTTGGAACATGAAAATATAATTTGTTTTACTGTTGAAGAATGCATTAAAAGATTTTGTTTTTATTTTTACCTTGCCTCCAGCTTACTAAAGCTTAATATTTTTCTTAAAAACACCTTAAATCAAGGATCCCAAGTTTTCCCTATTTTTTATTGTATTTTGTGATACTGGTTTTATCAGAAGCTATTTCAGCTGTATGAATGTCAGCTGTCGTGTATTTCAGCATGCTGAAATACATGAATGGTTTTTCCAAAAAGTAAAATGATTTTGTTTGTTATTATTTTTTTAAATTATGAGTGATTAAGATTCCATTTTATTGTCTTTATCTATGAAAAACCTAATTCTAATATAAAGAGAAAGTATGAACAGAGAGTTTTTTAATGCTCGGCTTTAATTAATTGCTAACTAATGGTAAAGATAGACCAATTATAAGAAGTTGAGTAAAGAACACCAGACGATCTAGTACATTAAAAAATTTATATTTGTGTTTTATGAATACTTTAATCTGCTGTAAATTATTAAGTTAGAAGGTGATGTGGACACCTTTTAGATGTTCAGCATAAAGCTTATTCGAAATTGGCTTCGTACTTTTTAGTTCTTAATTCAATAAAAGCGTGTGCTTTTCTTTCCTAACTATAAGTTTTTATTCAACAGGCTGAACAAACGTTTTTCTTTCTTTTTTAACTTGTTGATTATTCACCTAAATGCGAAAGTTCACTGGAAAGGCAGATAAAGCACGTTCTACACGGCTGTAGTAAAAGAACAGTTGATTAAGTAATTTGTTAAGCTTGAGAAGTATAAAACTACAATTTAAAGTTTGCGTACTTTTTATAGAAAATAACATGTGTGTATGTGCGTGTGTTTGTTTATTTATTTATTTATTTATTTTTTGTAAAAGAAAATGTTAGATTTTAATGGTGTTCATAGGCAGTAAACTTTCTATGCAAAAGAGAAGGCACTGAAAAAATAAATCCACTAAAAATTCTTTATTAATACACTCAACTCATTTTATATGAAAATGCACGCCACGAGGAAAACAATTTTAACTCGGTTAATCTAATGTTGAAACAAGGAAAACTATAGCAAAAATAAATATTTCTGACAAATTAAAATTAGTTTGAAATTGGGTTTGGAAAAACTTTTTAACAAAATTATCACCGTTTGGGGGGAAAGATTTCTGTATATTCTTCTTGAAATGCATCTTGATTTGTGTCACTTTTTATCACGTTTCCTTTAAGTATGATTACATCATTTAGAAATTCCCTTCTCATATTCTGAAAAAAATTAGACTGTACATACCACTTAAATGATTGTATAAGATACAATCTAACAACACGTCACGTCAAAAGAAGATTGATAACCCAGGATATTTAAGGGAAATGAAAGCAAAATAAACTTCCATAAGTTATTGATTCACAATTCAAGAAAGGAAACATTTTAAGCATTTTTCCTCTCGGATAATTAAATTCATATGAGTAATTTACAAAAATGCAGGAAATAATAAGTATTTTTTATTTTTTTAAATAAATAATCCAGTAAACTGATAAAAAATCCACTAAAACTAATGTTAATACATTTTCGAATATGTTGTTACTAAATTTTATTGAGTCATAATTTCATCAGCTCATGTAAGATGCGTGATACTTAATTATTCGAAAAGTTACTGAGAATTTTTTTAAAACTGACGAGGTTTTAGAAACAACCATTGCAAAATGCTTTCGATTTCAAACATCAAATTTGTTAATTATGGAATTTAACTTAATTTATTATTATTATTATTATTAAAATTATTAATTATAATTAAAATTTAACTTAAGAGCTTCTAAGTTGTATTATTTCTATAGAACTCTTATTTTGAATTGTTTCATTCGAGATAAAAGAAACACGTTGTATGTTATACATGTACTTTTATTAGGTGTGTTACTATGCAACGAAATCTTAAGATTATTCCAGTGATAACTTGACGCAATAAATGAGCAGGTCTCCATGCAAATATTCACGAGATCACTATTAACTTTTATGTAATTAGTGATTGTTTAATATAAAAATAATTTCCTGTTTGTTGCATAAAATAAACTGCCAATATTGAAACAATTGTATAAAAACCAGTCATTAAAATTTTAAATCATGCAAAATAAAAAGCAGTCTCGAAATAAATTGAAGTTACTTATTTATTTGCATTTAACTTGAACATTTTAACTTGAATAAAGTTAAACATACATCCAAAATAATTAAATCATTAATTAAAATCCACCTAAACTAACAATATCACACTTTTTACAGCTAAACGCTATATTTTAAAACTTTTTTGTGAAAAGGAAAATTAAAAAATTTATTCCAAAATTTATACGGTATTGAAATACATATTGTCGACTTGAGTTTGTATATGTCATGAATGTATTTCAATCAATATCCAAGAATAGATGATTTTCTACACGTATCTCTGTTGTTTTCGCATTTATAGCTGTTAATTTTCAAGAAAGTATTCTTAATTAATATGGATCAGTAAATAGTATAGGGCAGAGCTGCCAAGTCTCCGGCTTTTTTCGGGAGATTTCCCACCACTAATTTTTACTTACAAATTTATGGTTAAAATAAGTCAAATATTTGATGGAGAAAAAAAACTGTCTACAAATTGTGGTGAAAAATCTCTCCGAAAAAGCCGGAGACTTGGCAGCTCTGGTATAGGGTATTTTCGCATTTACCATTATAAATATTAGATTAAATCTTTAAAAGCGTTTTTTCATCTACACTTATCGGTGCAAGTTGTTGCACGAAGTATGAAATTCACGGTATCTTCATTTTTATTCACATTTTTTTTTAATGAAAGAAACCTCTGGTAAATGCTACTGAACTCATTGGTATCAAAGAAAAAAAAAAGAAAAACGCTAAATGCTTTAAAAAAATATATGATAGCTTCAATTAAGTTTTCAGCTTTAGAATCTATAATCGTTTAAAATCAAACTCAAGTGGAAATCACCTGTTTTCCACTTGAGTCCCACTGTCTAACACTCCTCTTACATCAAGGGATTAGCAGTTATGATTTTGTTTCAGATAGACTATCATTATTTGCTTCATGGTACAGTTTCAAGCAAATTGAACTTAGCAGCACTCAAGCGTGTCTATTTCTTGCTGTGTGTGACGTAACCGTGAAGGAAGATAGCAGCCGCTTCAAACGTAAAATACACATCTTTTATATCCAATATTGTTTATTTTAATTGGTGTTCCGTGACTATGGTTTAATTTAATAAGAGGTGACGCCTTGGTAGAATATGCAATGAGCTTAAGAAAATATTTTTAATGAATATGGATCAGTGAATATGTATATTTTAACAATCGTAGATTAAATCTAATTTTTCTCATTCTTACTAATTGGTGCTACTTTCTAAAAGAAGCATGAAATTTATCGTATATTTTTATTCGAAATTTTAACAGCTCATTTCTACAACATTAGGTTGGTTGATTTAACGTGAATGGGGGAAGTTTGTGTTTTAAATAGCTCTGTTTCTTTAACTTTAAAAAAAAATATATGTTTAATCAGAAAGCACACGTTGCATGTTACAATAATTCTGAAAGCTACTTACATTTTGAAAAAAGGTGCGAAGAAAATTATTATACTTTAACTGTCTTAATAGGATCCAAATCAAATTTCAGCTGAGACAAAATCATAAATTTAACCCTTTGATCTCGAAGCCTTTTTTGCTCAAGCAAGCCAGCAACTCGACAGACATAATTGATCCCCATCAATATCTACGGAGCATAATCAATCACTTTTTGTACATAGTAATTTTCGACTTAGAATACTGCGAAATCACTGAGTTGCACGAGTGAGTTGGTTACTGTTCGGAAAAAATCTTCAAAAAGTATACTGCGAACAAAAAGTGGTTGGTTATATTACGTAAGGGATTTACCATTTTACGTGTAGCGGTGACTGAGATTCACTTCTCGAATGCAAAGGGTTAAACATTTGTTTGCTCCGCGTAGAGTAACAATCGCCATTTTAGGCTCTTTTTGTCAAAGCTGTAGAATTTTTATTTGAAATAGCAGGAAGATCAGATAAGACTTATTGGAAAGCTTAAAGAATGGACTTTTAAATGCGCATAAATAATAGATTTATGTTAAGCTTAAAAACAGTTTTTTGGACATCAAGTAGTTTTTCACAAACTAATGGTTTTTTTTTATCGTTTAGACTATTGAAAAATAAATGAACGACTTTCAGTAACAAACATTTTTTTTTCCTGTCACACTTACATATGAATACTATATGCAGAAAAAAATTGAGCTGTTACTGGTGGTCCTTCATACTGAAAAAATTGCTTAAACTTTCAAAAAATTGAAAAATGAGCCTTTTCACCCCCCAAAATGCCATGACTGGTGATAAAAATCTAAAAATGACATGGAAAAGAATGAACGACTTTCAGTAACAAACATTTTTTTTTCCTGTCACACTTACATATGAATACTATATGCAGAAAAAAATTGAGCTGTTACTGGTGGTCCTTCATACTGAAAAAATTGCTTAAACTCTCAAAAAATTGAAAAATGTGCCTTTTCACCCCCCAAAATGTCATGACTAGTGATAAAAATCTAAAAATGACATGGGAAAGATCTTATACAGTACTTTAAAACAAAACAAAAACTGTCTTGTTATTCTAAAAGACAGAGGAGATACACGCTTTTTTAAGTAATACAAAAAGTACGCCTTGCGATTGAGAATACGTTAACTTTTCACTCCCCCAAAAACGGGATGTGGGACAGTTGACAAAAATCTGAAAATGACATGGTAAGAAGCTCTTATACTGTACTTTAAAATAAAACAAAAATTGTCTTTACATTCCAAAACACAGAGGAGATACACACTTTTATAGTAGCAGTATAAAAGCAACAGGCAATAGACATTCACCCACTCTCTCTTGATAAATCGGAATCATTGGACGGAGCCCGCGCCCATGATCGAAATCTCATCATCTTCCCGAACACAGAAACACAAATCAAATCTTCAAAAGTGTGTATCTCCTCCGTCTTTTAAAATATTAAGACAAATTTTGTTTTGTTTTAAAGTACAGTATAAGAGCTTCTTACCATGTCATTTTGAGATTTTATCACTTGTCCCACATGCCTTTTTTGGGGGGTGAAAAGTTCTAAGAAGATATGTAGATTTCACCTACAAAGCCTCGCGAAAATCAAAAAAGGCAAGGGACAAAAATTCCTTAAAATTCGTCGATTTTAAATGGAATGACCCATACAGTAACCACCGCCCAAGAGCAAAGAAAGATTTTGATATATTCTAAGTAGAAAAAGTACTGCTTACAAAAAGTGGTTTGTTATATTCCGTAAAAGTTTGTAGCTATGTAGATGCACAATATTACGAACTACTTTATAGCACGTATTATTAATTACTTTATTCAAGAAAACGTATTTTCAATTTTTACCGTAAAACAAATATTTTCAAATTTTCAATAGCTTAAAATTTATGCAACACTTTCAATGTTGAGTATTTTATTATGGTTTAGTTCTCGAATACCTTAATGTGCTTTTTTATTTCATTTCTAAAAGTTTCTAAATTCAGTAATATTTTTAACTGTTAATTATGATGAGAATATCCCTCTACGATAAAATTCTTACATTTACTTTGATTAATTAATTTATTGTAGCACATTGTAGTATTTTTCAAGAGTGTGTGTACCCTGGTTTCATTTTTATCGAACAACTATTTGTAAGCCACCCTCAGCTGCTTCCCTCTGTGAATCATACTTATTGTAAATTGTTTTATAAATACATGTTGCAATATTATAATAAATAAAGACTTTATTATGTGTTATAAATACTCTTATTATGTACTTTTTCTTACTTTAAACAATAATGCGATTTTTTTTCTATCCTGTGATCGCACTATATTTCATATAACCATTACAAATGTTTTACCTCTTTCTTGCCTCCATCTTTCAGGATCCTTTTAAAAGTTCTCAGTATCCCAGGGATATCTTCCGTTTCAATAGCTCGCATAACTTCTTCCTCTACAATTTCCAGTCTCGAGATTTGAACGGTGCAAGAAGCATTCCCGTGCAGCAAATGGTGGGCCAACACCATTGACACATCTTCTGGATCGGCAGCTTTCAAGCTTGTAACGTGCAAAAGGCGCTGTACGCCCGTCTTGTCGAAACACTGCAAAGAAGAAAATGCATAAATATTTAAAATATCAGAATGCAGACAGTAAAAATTATTTCATCAATATTTAAAACATCAGATTGAAGACAGTAAAAATTATTCAATAAATATTAGTGGATCAAAATAGTCCTATGGGAATAGCATTGTGGGAATGATGGAAGGATTACCAACTCGACTTCTGGAAACTAATCATGTACCACTGAATTCGATCCTTGGCACAGTGATCCACAGAATCTACAATTTGGCCGTATTGGAGTTTCTGAATAGTAAGAGGAAATTTTACGATTTCTTTTTCAATAAAATCCTTAGAATTCAGATTTTAATATGAGCTATAATTCTCAGAAATGCCAAATATAAAAAATTATGTAGCTTCTTTGTCTGGCCGGGTTTTGTATCAGAAAAATGAAAATGCGAAAATAAGCTGATATATAGGGCAGCTTTTTAAATAATAAAACTAAAAATACTATAATATTAAATTTTTAAAATGATTAGATGGGAATGAAACATCTTTGTGCTTACTATACAGGGTTACTATAAAAAATTCTTAAGTTTTCAATGCTATACAGGGTCCCCCAAAATGGTAGTACGGGCTTTAATTCTTTATCTATTAGAGATAAATGGGTAGTGTAAATTGAAAAAATGTACAAAATAAGACACTAAGAAAAAATTCCTCTCGTTCATTTACAATAAATTACACATTTTAAATTTGTTTACGACCCCGTACAAAACAATTCTCAATAAGTAAAATGTGCTCCATACACTCATGAGGTGATATACAAAATTTGTGAATTATACCTATAAAAGTGTCAGAGATGTAAAAATAAATGTAACTCTGATTTAAAGCACTTTTCTATGGCTCTCGAAGGGAAAAAATCATGTGGAATGATCTCATTTCAAGGGTCGTACAGAAATTACGAAAGAAAATCTTTTTTCGACTCTGGCAATAAACGTTTACTTTCAAAATCATGTACAGTCCCCGATCATGTTTCTTTAAGGATATCTCTGCGATATTTTATGATGGAAGGCTCAATTTCTGAGGTGGTACATCACCTCATGAGTGTATGGGGCACATTTTACTAATTGGGAATGTTTTTTTACGGGGGGTCGTATACAAATTTAAAACGTGTAACTTTTTGTAAATGAACGAGAGGAATTTTTTCTTAACGGGATCTTATTTCCGACCTTATTTTGAACATTTTTTTTTTAATTTACACTGCCCGCCTATCTCTAATAGGTAAAGAATTAAATCCCGTTACCACCTTTTTGGGACACCCTGTATAATAAAAAGTACTACACGTAAAAATATAAGTGAGTTATGAAAATAACTGAAAATCTTTTCGAATGTGGGGTAGATTGGCCGTTTATTTTACTGCACATCTTACTATGTCTAGATTAAGGTTATAGCTGTCGCTGTTTTCAAATAAAGTTTGAGGTGGGAAAAAGAGGGTGGGGGAATACAGTAGACACCATAGCTACCAACTACTACGGAATAATATTAACCACTTTTTATAAACAAGAAATTTCGCCTTAAAATATAGCAAAACTCTTGTTTCTTTTCACTTCGCATGGGGCCTGGTAACTATTTTGAAAAAATACTTAAAAAAATATGCTGTTTACAAAAGTGGTTAATTATATTCCGCAGTATTTGGCAGCTGTGGTGGGCACACACACAAATAGACGGTCTTGTACTTTTCTTTCGCGTGTTAAAAGCGTCCGTTGAATCTCTAAATTTTTAAACTATTTTCTAAAGGATGTTACGAAAATCGTTTTAAAATCTCACTCAAACACAATTTTCTTGATTATAATTAACCACGTTTTAAATAAATACCTTATCTGTGAAAAATAGTAATAAAACCCCTTATTTCAATCATTTTCAGAAGTTAAAAAAAAGGCTGAATTTTTACCTATATTTAAGTAGCACAAAATGATATTTTTACGAGAGAACACAAACCCGAAAAGCAATAAAATGGCTTTCATTTTCCTTCTTTTATGAGTTAGTGAATAACACATGCGTGTATGTCAATCTTCATAGTCAAACAAAAGTATAAAATAAAACTTATGTGGATATGAAGATACAACTTACCATACCCATTGACATAAACTTTCGTTTTAATAGGTAGTAGCTGATACATATAACCTTCAAAGATAATGTTTTTTCTCAATATTGGAACCATGTCATTTTTTCCTATAAATGTCATTTAAGTTTTAATTTTGTCAAAAATAGATGAAAAATAAGCCTTCCTTTGAAATTTATCGGTAGTTATGTACGAGTAGCGTATCAGAAACAGTTGATGAAACAAAATTTTTCCTCTCTTGAATACTTTATTTAATGAACTATGAATGTGTCATGTAAAGGTACGACAACCTGCCCCTTTCCCGCCTCAAAAACTGAACTTAACTGATATCTTGAGTTCTAATTGTCGCAAAAACAAACTACTTAGACCTGTATTTATGTTTTACTGTTTTATCTTTCATTATAAATTTTAACTTTTGAAGCGGGTTTGAACATATTTCTTTTTAATGTAACATTGAAATTTCAAATACAAACTATTTTTGTTTTATTTTACCAAGAATTTGATTGAGGCTTGATGCTGCAGATATCAAATTTCAGTGTTTTCAGTGAAAATTGAGCAATTTAACGATTAGGGTCAGTATCAGTAGTTAGCTCCACTCTTAGCAAGATGAATGTCATAATGCGAAGACCAGTACAATCTAAAACACAGTCGATAAAATTTCTATTTTAAGTATATTACCTCATGCTTTCAAAATTATTGGTCTGACTAGAAACAAAATTTACTTTCTTGGTTTTTGAGGTACAATCATTCTGAAGAGAACAAATCTTATGAGTGTTCATATTTGTGGGTTTTTGGAATATGAATATCATAATTAATATGAGAAATAATACATAAACAAAGGAAGGTGTTATCATTAATTATTTCTAGAAATAAAATATAGAATATCCAAGAGTTTTGGAGTTATCACTTAAAGTTTGAAATTTCTCTTTAATATATGGTAGGCTAATTTTTCAGTGCCTTGTAGCTCAAAGTATAAAAAGTAATAAAAATAACTTTTGGCTTTTCCCTTCCTCCCCCCTTTTTTATTTTTATAATTGAAGTAAAAGATAGAGTCACTTGAACTTTTAAAGCCTGCGTTATGTTTTAGTTATGCAGATGATTCCTGGGGTATAGTTTACGCGAATGAATATTAGATAACATTTACCAGAATAAAAACATTTCTGTATTTTGTCTGCACATTAATTAAAACGACCAATGCATTGGTATTTCTTAATATAGAACGAATGGAGGTCAAAATTTGATTTTGAGTACACGAAAGTGGAGTAGTGAATAGTAATACTATAAGTAAAATATACCTCTGAACGGAACATAACTAACCATTTTTGTAAAAAAAAAATTTCTAAAATGATAACCGTTTCACACGCTTAGCTGAAATATTCAGCTATATTCTAAGTAGAAAATTACTGTTCACATAAAGTGGTTAATTATATTCCTTAAAAATGCTGGTTACTATGGTAAAAACCATTTTTGTAAAAAAAAAAAAAATTCTAAAATGATAACCGTTTCACACGCTTAGCTGAAATATTCAGCTATATTCTAAGTATAAAATTACTGTTTACATAAAGTTGTTAATTATATTCCTTAAAAATGTTGGTTACTATGGTAAAAGTTATTAAAATGTTGTGTGCAATGCTAAATTAAAACCATGTAGTACTTAAGGAAATCTTTCAGCACATTACTTTTTTGAATGTAAAATACTTAAATAACATCCACTCTTCAAAATGAAATATTAGTATTTATGTAAATAAATTTCAGAAAATGTAAATTTAAGACGAGAAGTTAATGAGACAAGTCAACATAAATTTCAGTTTTTCCAAGCACATTTTACCGGATAATTCCGATTCATGTATTTCGAATCGCAAATAAATCATGTCACAATCGGAAATTTCATTATAATTTTTCCAATTCACACGGGAAGTATCCATCTGCACCCGTGCAGAATATCTTGTGTTTCTCCATCAAAAGTTTCAACCAAGAACAAATTCTCCCCCCCCCCTCAGGGTTGGTCACTTGCTCGTGAAGCATTCACCACTACTAAATCCCGAATTACTGCCCATTTTGTTATGGGGGCACACAGTGGACAGCCAACGTTACCCCCTATGAAGCGACGGACAGATTAACACCCATGCCGAAGCCGAGATTCGAACACTGACCCAAGACATGATAGAATGGATCTTAAGCCACTACACCACTTGGGCGGCAAGATCAAATTCTGAAAATACACACTTGTAAGAAAAAAAATTAACGATATTTTAGTTTTTATCTTAATTAAGTTTAAATATAATTTCAATATTTTATTTAAAATAATAGTTTTAATAATTTTATCTTTAATCATTTTTCTAATTTAAAGTATCCATCCACAGCTCCATATACTTCTGTGCTAAAAGCTTCATCAAAATAAAATTCGGAAAATTCCTGCTTGTAAGTAAAAAAAAAAAAAAAAGTCTAAAAGAATTTTCAGTTTTTATCTTAGTTAAATTTAGTTTTAATTTTGACGCTTTTTCAATGCAGTTTTAAAATTTGTATACTTTATAATTTTTTAATTCATAATGCAAGGACCTATACGCACCTACAAATATCTTCTGTGTAAATAGCATAGCTGCCAACCGTTCCGTTTTCATGGGAACATTTTCCAACACTATTTTTGAAAGGTTTTATTTTAAATTAAAAGTATGGCCTTATTTTAACCGCAAATCACTAAGAAAACATTAGTGCTGGGAAATGTTCTGATAAAAACGGAACGGTTGGCAGCTATGAAACAGCTCCAAAAAAAGTAATGCGCGCTTGAAAACGAAAAGTAAAATTAATATCCAAAGAAATTTTCAGTTTTAATTTTTTTAGTGTTAGCTTTTTTCTTAACAGAGGAAAATATTTTTAAAAATCACATGTAACACTCTACACAAATAAAATTGTGAACAGCATCGGTAATATCCATATGAATACTCTCTGAATATTTTCCTTGTTAACTTTTGTTCCTGAGAAATAACGTATTCAAATTCTTTTTCACTAAGTGGAGGGAGGATTTTTTTGTAATCCTTTTCAGCACCACGATCTGCTGAACAAGGCCGGTCTTTAAACTTGCGATATCGCAACTGTTGACCTAGGGAGAAAAAGGAGTCAAGGGTGACATAGCATTGTGACTTTCGACTGAATGAAATTCAAGACGCCTGATTATCATGTATACTTGTCTCTCAGCTCTGTGCCGGGAACTAAGTCACAGTCACCATGTATTGTGAATAGATTTTATAAGCGTGGGTAATGGGTCTTTCAAAATTCTGACAGTAAAAACATTCAGGTTTGTGTGACGATCGTATAAATAAGCTTTGACCGTTTTGCAATTTGAATGCAGTGTGTGTGTGTATATATATATTTTTTTCCTACGGGGTATGTCATTTTCGCAGTAATATTCTTTATGTTTTACTTATTAATTATATATATATATATAAAGAGAGAGAGAGAGTTAAATTAAAAGGGCATTTTACGTAATTAGCTTTCAAAATTTTTTGATCGCGATAATTTCAAATATTTCAGAAAAAAAAATATATTGGAATAAGAAATATTATTATTGCTTACAAGTAAAGTGTGCACAACATTACAGATAACTATATAATTAAATATCCGATGAGAATCACGATGAAATTAAAATATTTGTAATTTATTCAGCAACGTTTCTCTACTTTGGGATATTAAGATGATTGTTCACTTATTTTCTTAGCCATTTTATTTACAATATAATAAATTTAAGTTTCCAATATATACGGGGTGTGTCATATCTGCAGTACGTTCTTTGTCTTTTACTTATGAGTTATATAGATACTTATATAATACTGAAAGCTTTGGGATTTAGACATTTTATAGAAAATGTAATGAAATCTCTCCCTACTAACTGAATTTCTGGGATTTTGATTACTCCATATTAACTAAGTAATATTTTTGAAATGCACAGAAACATTATCAATAAGCAACTTTTAATTTAAAGTCATATTTACAGCCATTTGAAATTACATTAGTAAAAGTCTTTTAAATGGTTGTTTGTTCAATCTGAAGGTATAATCATACAGAAAAATTTAATGTGACGTCAGAAAATAACAGTTTTAAGAATCATTTTAACGACAGCTTATTTTGTAATAGATGTTGTTGTTGTCTTTTCAAAAAGTTAGAACAAAATAGTCAAATAAGGTCGAAAGTATCCAACACATCGACGCCAGTGTTCTTCAAATATGAGAGTTGGCAATCTGAGAAAATTAAATCAATATTGAAGAATGTGGCCAATATGGCAGGTAGCTAAATAACTATAAGCGGGACCTTTTCTTTTAAATGTAAGAGCTAACCAACTTTACTTTTAGTCGTTTTAATTAAGACACAGCCGTAAAATGTTGTATCTCATTTTCAATCGATTATGTAACTATACTTCTGCCAGTGTACGTAGTTGTGTGTTATTTATAAGGTATCTGCAGTCTCTGGATTTGAGAATATAGAAAGTTTTTAAACTCAGAAGATATTAAACAAATAAAATAAACTGAGATTAAAATACACATATACTAGCATCTTTCTTTTAAATGCACTATTAAAAAGATCCTCTATATTTTCTATAAGACAATTTCACAAACTTTTGGATAATGAATAAAAATACATTTTCGCTGAATTTTTATAGAATGAACCTTTGTCCTCCAATTTCTTTCATATTATTCTACTGCTTTATTTAGAAAAAATCTAAAATTAGGCTCTTCATAAAAGGCCAGTTATACAAAATTTGAAATATCTTAGGGGGAAAAAATCATTGTTTATTATCTATTGTTTTACTTTCTTATCTACTCATCTTAAGAAAAGAACAGTATGTTGTGGAAAGTAACTCACGCGTGCTCTTTCGTTTTCCGACTATGCAATTACTATTTTCTAGATTTTGAAATCTGCAATTCTATTCTTCTAGATCTTTTAAACACTCGCTTTACCAGGGTAAATACTTCGTATAAAATGTTGTTTATTTTTATTTATTTTTACACTTCGTGAGGCAGTCTACATATTTTTACATGGCATCTTTCAAGAATCTAGCAAAGTCTGTAAAATAAATCCTAAGACAGGAAAAACAGAAAAAGATAAAGTAATTCACAATAGAATTCGTTAAATGTATTTCTAGTCACTACTTTTGGCCATAGATGGTCACATAAATGAAAAATTCTGAGTAAATAACGTTGAAACAGGAAGTGTGTGTGGTTTTTTTTTTTTTTTTTTTTTTCGTTTGAATCTAGTTTGAACGTTATTAATTTCTGAATAAAACGCAGAGCACGAGCATTTTCCTTTAAAAGTATTATACTTGAAAACTATTTGTCTAAAAATGGTAAAATTAGACTTCCAATTTTCTTTGTTCTTGACAAAAGAATAAAGAAAAAATAACAATGTATCATTAAAAAGTTTTAAAATATTTATGTACTTCAAATCCTTTTCACTTGTGAAATAGATCGCTATATCATTTCAATTTTTTGCTCTTGTGATTCATTGAATAGATAGTTATTAAAAGTTGTATATGATATGCTTTTATTTTATTTTCAAATGTTAACTGTTGTCTATTTTATTCTGCTTTAGAAAACCAATTACTGTAATATTACTATATTAATGATTTAGTTAATACTACTTGAGTTAAAATTTTCATCTGAACAACAGACCTAATTCAGACACCGATTTTTAGACAGTTTTATTTTGCATTAAATATTTGGACTTATTTTAAGCATAAATTTGTAAGTAAAAATTAGTGGTGGGAAATCTCCCGAAAAAAGCCGGAGACTTGGCAGCTCTGCCTAATTATATGTATGTATATATATATGTGTCTATATATATATATATATATATATATATATATATATATACATATATATATATATATATACATATATATATATACATATATATATATACATATATATATATATATATATATATATATATATATATATATATATATATATCATAACTACATTATCGTATAATATATATTATTAGAGTTATTATTCTACGTGTCAGCAGAAAGAAATATAATAAAATGGAAACTGAAAAAGCTGAGCTCAAGAGGTACTTAACAGCTTGCAAGAACACATTCAGAAACAGCAATTATTTAATAATTTTTTGAACCAATTACTGAAAGCACTATGTAAACTAAATAACTACTAACTAAGTAATGTGCTACGGTAAATTCTAAACAATATCATAGCCGCCAACGTTTGCGGAATATAATTAACCCCTTTTTATAAACAGCAAATTCTGTTAAACATTTTTTTCTTATTAGCAGACAGCTCATATGCTGAGCTCCAAAATTGCGCTGTAGTGTTACACGAAAACTATTGTTTAGAAGAAGTGATTAATTTTATTCAGTGAAAGTTGGCAGCGATTTGTTACTAATTTGCATCGTTTAAAAAAGTAAGTCGACATTATGTAAATTATTAAATCGCATTATCAGTAATTATTTGAATTTTGACAGCTCTAAAATCACACTTCTTAGCCAAAATAGATTTTGAAGTCATTATGAGCAATTTAACATTAGTTTTTCAAATTCTAGCATGCAGTATTTGTTCGAATGGCGGTTAAAAAATTGATTTTCCTAAACATCGATATTGAACAGCCATCTTGCTTGGACAAGAGTAAATAAACAACTTATGTTCAGCAGTTTGTCTTTATATAAATTTACTTCTTACTGCATTTAATTAAGGGGACAAAGGACTTTAAAATTGAAAACTGTCATTTCTTAATTTTTAGTCTCAAATCATACGTAAAGTTCTTTAAATCAAAGGTTTACGTTTGCATTAATACTAAAAATAAAAAATTAAATCTTTTTAAATATAATATGTTAATATCTTTGAGAAAAAAATACACATTTCGTATTTTTTTCCAATATCCCATGAGCTTTCCAAATTAATATAAAGCTGTAATTTTTTATAATACTTTTGTAATGCATATAGGCAGATAATTGTGCATTAAATTTTCTAACAAAGGTTATTTAATAGATATATAGGAATTTAAATGTAAAAATAGGATAACATTTTGAAAAAAAAGCTACATCTCACATGAATTTATTTTTTTTATAAAGCTTACCCTTGTCACATAAAAATGAATGTACAGATATATTCATACACATATTGCAATTGTATATTTAAAAAATTATATCTTTTTATTAATTTGGAATACGCATGAGATATTAAATAAAAAATAGAAGGCGTATTTTTTTAAATAACAATGTATCATTTAAAAAATTATTATTTTTTAATTTTTAGTTTCAATATAGATGCAAACTATTGTGTTAAACAACTATTATTTTATGTTAAACAACTTTACGTATCATTGCAAGTAAAAATTCAAAATTTTGAATATTAACGTCCCTTGTACCCCTAAATTAAAAATAATATGTCAAATGTTAACATAAACATTAATAGTATAAAAAAAATATATTTTTCCAGTGTTGTATAATGTTTTCTGCAAAATTAACTGTAAAGTTAGATAAATGAACTGTTAAAATGCAGGATATCATAGATTTACACCCTTTAACTCTGGAAATGGGAAAAAATGATTCAATTTTGTCAAATTTTGAAAATTCATCGGCAGTAAGAGGAACTTTTTAACGTATATGTGCACTGTCAATGCTTCATAAATTCTTTTCCGACAGCATTTCTTCATCACAATATCTTCTTCCAGGATTTTTCAAAGTATTGATTTTTTTTTAATAAATTCTTTTTCTGATAAAGATTTTTCATCTCAAAATCTACTAAAAACTTTGTAAACATTGATTTTTGAAATATATATATATATATATATATATATATATATATATATATATATATATATATATATTATATTCAGCTAAACTCGGCAAAAATGTTTCTATAAAGGCTTTTGAAAATGGTCAATCTCAAGCAGTTTGTGCTATAAACCAAAACAGACTGCCATTCAATATTAGATATATTGAATTATAAAATAAAAAACTGCAACACGTACTGTAGAAGGAGTGGTCCTCCCACACGCGCTTCTAACGGAGATATTTTTAACGTAATAGAAGGGCTTTGAACTAACACACGTCTAAGTGTCCCAAGAGAATGACGGCGCTAAAGGCCAAAATATTTTATATATCGATCATAATCCAGCTTCCGTGCCTTAAACGCTCTAACATTCTTTGCATCTGCAATTCAATATCGGGATATCGTTTGAACATATTTTCCCCTACATAGGTGTTTTCATTTATGAAAATTTAATAACAAAAAGCTTGTTTGTGAATATTTTATTATTATTATTGTAGTAATGTGGATATGTTTATTTTTAAGGCCAGTGGGGAAATGTTTTCATTAAGACAGAGCAAAAATAAAATGAATTTTCATTAAAATCGTATAATTTCATTAAATTCGTATATTAACTTGAAAAAATCTAAAATTAAATCCAGGAATTAATTTCCTTACTTAAGAAACGTATCAAGTTATATAAATAAATTTATATGTATTGAGTCATATTTTCGCTTATGCATACGTTAATAAAAGCTGAGGTCATTAAGATTATTTTTTATTTCATATTTTTATGGAAATTAAGTTAAAATGAGCAATTTGAGTTTTAAGATGCGCATTTAATTACAGTTTTATAATTGCTTAATCAATTCCATCTCAATAGAACCAGAGTCACCAGGATTTTTTTTTCAATCATGTATTAAAAATCTGAAATATATTTTGTGAAGCTTATAGCATTTATGAATGTAATCATTTATATTTGAGTTAAAAATTTTAACCGCAAAGGTTTTTATGCTTTCGTGTGCCACTTTTGTGAAATTAATAAATTTATGTACCTTTACAGAGCTGCCAAGTCTCCGGCTTTTTTCGGGAGATTTCCCACCACTAATTATTACTTACTCATTTATGCTTAAAATAAATCCAAATATTTAATGCAAAATAAAACTGTCTAAAAATTGTGGTGGGAAATCTCCCGGGAAAAGCCGGAGACTTGGCAGCTCTGCTTTTAATTTGAAGAAAAGTCATTTAGTTAGATTTTTTGTGTATTATCTATCTGTTAATGAGAAGCGAAGTCGTAAAGGTTAAAGGTGTTTTTCATTTCAAGATCTTTTTCAAAAATTTATAAAAATATAAAAGCAGTAGGCAAACGTCTAGCTTCAGAAATTATATATTCATATGATGAAACTGTATAACTGATATAATTAGATATTAACATCTGTGTAGTTTATTTAAGAAATCGGAGAAGACTAATTACGTATTTGTACTCTGAATACAAGAAAAATGCTTAGCTATTATACGTTGTTCCCTAAAATCATGCCCTACTTTTTCAGTAAATATTACGATACACCTGTAGAAACTAATTTATTGAAAGGAATACTAAAATAATAATAATAATATAGCAGTAAACTTCTTTTCACAAGGGATAGCCAGTTAAATATAAATAGATAGCATTAATATATTTGTAGAAAATTATTTTCATCTTTTTGTAACAGTGTACGCTTACGTAAAAAATGGATCATTAAGGGCGACTGGGAATGTTTTTTACAGTTTTTCATTTTCATTTCAGAAAAATAGAGTCCATTTTTACTATAAGCTTATTATCTATGTTTCTTTCTTTCAGAAAACACTTCTTTAAATTGTTTATTATCAGTTGAAAAAAGAATAGAGTGTATCTAATTGGAACATTTGGTCGCTTACCTTGTTAAACACAGAGTTATTGTCAAATATGAAAAAAGTAAGAAAGAGGGGAAATACATGAAAAAAAAACATTACATTTAGTGAAAATTAATGTTTTGTATATGAATGATTGTTATAACTCAAAATAATATTCAGATCGCATTTTCAAAGTTTGAAATATCAAACAAAAATGTTAAAACTGGTGGACATTCACGGGTTGTACGAAACATTGCTGGTTTTTTTGTAATTTCTGTACAATGTCTTCAATGTCAAAATACTTGTGTTCCCATTTTCGTAATAAGTAAATTCATTTGGAATTAATACTCCTTTTTATTAAGACTTCTTTCAGATTCTGAAGGTTATATCTTTGTAATGTTTCACAAAAACTGACTTACATCATGTTTTCTTTGAAATCATGCAATGGCAGTCATTTTACGGATAAATTTTGCCGTTCTTTAACTGTTCCATCAAAATATTTAACAAATGTTCGTGGTTCTGTTGAATCATAAACGCTGTTAACTGGTCTCACGTTCTGAAGATCTATTACTTTATTTTGCAGTATTCTTACTTTTCATAATTTACACAAAATTTTCTTTTTTTTTATTCGTTTGATCTCCAGGATCAAGTCTCCTTATACCATCAGTAATCATTTGTCCCTACAGCGTTCTAAAAACTTCCACCAAAAATTAAAAATCAAAAACTGTGTGAGATTTTAATACCATCACTTAAGCAGTAAGAAATGTTAGTCTGTTGTATCAATAAGCATACTTAGTTTAGGCTTATTCGGCAAAAAATAAGAAACACTAACAATTCATTCAAAAGTAAGTTTAATTTTAAGAAATTAGGGATTCCTTCTTTACAACCGAAATAAAAATGCTTGGATGACAATTTTTTGCCAGATTCTTTGCTAAAAGACAACGTTTGTCAATGTTGTCAGTATAAAGAAGGTATCTGTATATTACTTTTTGTTTTAGACCAAGGGAATCAAATCTCCCAAAAGGATCACGTCTCTCTAGTTTCCCTACTTAGTAGTATTTAATAACGAAATTGTTTCGTTTTCTTCCAGGTCTTTTTTAATACAATTTAAAACAATCATTAAAAAGTGTCACGCAATGAAAATGTACAATTATCTAAAAGGCAGTAAATCTTCTTTTATGGTTTTACAGGTGCTTTTCTTTCTCTGTTTCAAGGAAAAAGAAATCTAATCTTTGGGAGATGAAGTGTGTAAAATCGCTTCCGTACTCACGCTAAAAGAGAAAGTGTTTAGTGATATGAGATTATCGGTATGATATCCGGCAGAACACATATGTAGAAATGAACGAGACTCAAAATAATTTTTATGGAACTTGTTTTACAGTAGGGAAGCATGATCAGGAAGTTATGTTAATTATTTACAGAAAATGATACTAAATATGAGATTTCAAAGGATTGTATTTTTTTTCTAATCATTTTCGTGCTACAGAATATTCGCATTCTACTGATAAACATTTCTTTGTAATGTAAATTTTTAAGGAAAGTTTGAATTTTTAATAGCTGTAGAATTCCTTATTTGTAGTATTCCTTATTTTTTAGTATAGTTTTTAAATCCGTTTTCTATTTAAGTTTCATTTATATGTATGTTGCAGCTTAAATGTAAAATATATTCAAAACTGCCGTTTTATTTTAAAGTTTTAGATGTCTTTAAATTTAATTCTTTTGAAATTTCTGTAGCCACGAATTGACTTTAAATATTAAAAAAAGGCATTGTATACCATTAACTTAATTCTTTTAATTATCTGATAGAAGCTCTTTTCAAAGTATATTTATGTAAAAAAAGTTTAAAAGTTTGTGAACGATATAAACTATTAATTTTTTTGGATAATTAGACACTATTCCTCGTATTAGTTATATTTATCTAAATCCTTTCATTAAAGTAAGTTTATATGACTAAATTTTCCTTTAGTTAACTGCTAGCGTTAAGTATCAACCGTAGTTTTAAGTTTTAAATTACAGTACGACTATAAAACAATTTTTGCATTTATGCTTACATTCAACTTCCCATTGGCATGATTTGGTGTCAACATAAATCATTTTAATACAGTTCAAATAAAAAGGAGCTTTCAGTTAAGCTTTGACTTCTTCGTATCCAAATAATAAAAGTGCACCACGTAATGCGAGATTTGTGAAGAAGTAACTCGAGAGGGCAAACAAAGTTTGAATTACTGAAACTACTTCTGAGTAGCTAAATTTAAAGTTGTAGAAAAGTATCCGACTTTATCTAAAATGATAAAACACTCAGAAGAATTGTATTAATCTAACTGTGAAAGGAGATTGTAATCTCTCTTTCAAGAACTGTGAGAAATAGTGAAACAAAATTAGTTGTGGAAGAGCAAAAGAGTTTTAATTAAATTTGAAACCATATCTCCCACTTGATGGTTGATTATGGTTGCTTTATAAAAATATATAAATAAATATTAGAAAATAAACTATACTATTTTCTTGCTCCTTCGTATCATACGAAAATTTTTTATTTGTCGAATCAAAATTAATATTGAACTTCAAACATGCGAAACATAGTTAATTTTATAAGCAAATATCTACAGATAAAGTAAGAAACGACATCATTGCCTGATTAGTTAACACTTTTCAATACCTTTTAAAGTTTTCTTTACTTTCGGATTTCTGTGAATCTTTCCACGGACTAATTTTGTAAAAATGGACGAAATATTTTAAAACATATATCAAACACACTTATTTAAATATGTACTGCAATGAATATCATATTTTTAAGCACAAAATTTTAAGTTCTTCTTTGTCGCAAGAAAAAGAAAAAGACTGGGAAGTTTTCATTAAATTTTAATAGATGTTAAATTACTTATTTTTATATAGAGAAATTTTGCATGGACTTTTAGACTTTCGCCAAAATAAAAACAAAAATGTACTGCAAGTCTTTTCTTTTTAATAACGAGCAGTCACTTGCCGATGGGGCATTCACCAATACAAGGGCACAAAGTATTGACCATTCTATTACGGGGCGCCCAGTGGGCGGCCAACGTTACCCTTACAGCACAGATGGTCACAAAACAGTCACTGTGACGTCACAGAGTGTGACAGTGATCACAGAGTGGCAAAAATATTCACATTGTGACTGGCAAGTGAAGTGCCTTCACTGTGCGGTCACTGTGATGGTTGATTGTGATTAGTCGCCAAATCACACCCCTGTAAAGTCGCAAGGTGTCTTCTGGGTGTCTTGTGACTCTAAAGTGACGCTTAAATCTTACGTTTTTGCATCTTTTAAAACTTATTCGATTGTCACACATTTTAACTTGCAATTTCAGAAATAATAATGAGAAAATACGACGAAGTCGTGTTTTAGGAAAATTTTGGAGACTTGTTTGAATAAATTTTTTAAAATATAGATTATTTAATTTTTATGAATTTTAAAATACTTTTGTATGTGTAGTGTATGAAACCTCGTAAAAATATCACATTTTATAAAATCATTTTTTACCGAAAAAATTTTTCAAGAATTTATCAATATTTCTATAACCAATTAAGTTGAAAGTAAAACACATCTGACTCCTAAAAAATAATTTTTTAAAGAAAAAAAAAGAATATTTTTCGATGGGGCATTTCCATAAATTAAACTTATATCACAACTTATTAATCATTGAAATTTACGATTTTGAAAATATACCTAAGTAATGCATCAAACATAGCAAATGTTCAGAAATTACTAACAATTTTGTATAATAACAAACAAGATAAATAAAAATATTCGGACTCCTAGAATATAACATTCAGAAAAGAAAATATTTCCAAAAAATTATTTTTATATCTTAATTCAATAATAAATGTATTTTCCTTCTAATTATGAAGTACATTAAAATTTCAGCTTACAAAACTAATTTTTGCAATTAGTTAACTTTTTAAAGGAGCTATAGCAATGCTAAATGCCTTAACGCTAGCGCATTCTTCTACCAACCAGTTGATTCAGGTTGGTATATACCAGCAGTAACCGAAAACCGTGGAAGAGGTTCCGGAAATTTTATGGGACCGGGTAAGCCAGTCCTTTCTCCGCAATGTTAAATTCGCCAACTTTATGTACCTTTTTCTCAGAAATGGTAAACGATAACGGCACGAAATTTTAACAGCAGTTATAATGACATATTTTACATACTTTAACATGTCAGGTTTTTTATAAATAAAAATTTTTTAAATATTATTAATTTTTTACCAAAATTACTTTTAAATTTCCATTTTTGATAGAATCTTGCTGCCTAAAATGAATATTCTCAATATATTAACAAACCGGCATGTTAAAGTATGTAATATAATATGACATATCTATCATTAAAAAATTGAGATCATACGTTTGATAGATATTGAGAAAAAGGAACACGAACCTGTAAAATCCACGTTTTGAGGAAACTCACTTTAAAGATTCCACATGTACGTATAAACTATGAAGTGAATTGGGAAAAATATAAAAATTTCTAATACTTCTGTTTTTCAGATAAACAAGTGTAACATATCGTTAGAAAGATAAAAGTTTAAAGTATTTAATGCAATAAAAAAATAAAAATCGATTTTTTGACCAAATTTTGCTTACCTGGTCCCCTTAAGATAGATGGCTGAACATTTTTTCCCCTATTTGGTTCATATGTTTTTTTTTTTTTTTTTCCTGCCAGATCACTATGTGGTAACCTTATGACCACATTTTGGGGTCTCGAGAGTAGGGCATTTCGACCTAACAGTGATTACAAATCAACGTCAGAATGACTACTCCTGTCTGGATTGTGACAGTCACTTAAAGGTCACCATGCTATCAGGGTACCCCTATGAAGGGATAGATGAATTAACCCCCAAGCCCAAGTCGGAAATCGAACCCGGACCCAAGACGTGATCGAATGGTTGTTTAGACTAAGGTGACCAGATTTTCGTAGTCAGAATTGGGGAAATGTCCCCGATTCTGACAACAAAACTGGGGACATTTATAATTAATGCAATAATTAACAGTAATTTAATTGAAAAACAATGCAATAATTAAAAATTGCCCCCAGTTCCATTTTTACATTCTGGGGACAATTTGAAAAACGTCCTGAAAATGGGGACGTTTGGTCACCTTAGTTTAGACACTACACTACCTGGGCGGCGTGAGCCATTTAGAACTTAGCCAGCTGAAGAAAATTTAAAATAGTATATGAAGATCTTTATTTTTTCTGAATGTGGTAGATGATAACAAGACCAAATTCCTCCTTTTTTATTTATTGCTCACTTAGATTTTATTTGTGTAAATGAAATGTATAATTATGATATAGATTAATGCTGGAAAAATAAGTATGTTTCATTTTGAAACTGTTCAGCTGAAATGGACTCACTGGCTTCCAAAATCAAAATGAAGCCTTTTTTTCCTCCGCTCTGAAACCACTTGACTTGGAATACCTGGGATCAATCTGCAAACTCTTTGAAATACGACAAAAGTTCGAAAATATAAATTTCTTTCAATATTTTTCACGATTCTCTTGTTGTAGGAACAGAGTATCGGTACTTACGCTTATATCATCACTTATTCGCTTTACATTTTTATATTTGCTGTAAAGTTAAAAGCTTAAACTCTATTGAGTAGCTCCACAATTTTCTTGCAACCGTTTTTCAGATCATATGCAATGAATCTTTTAATGGCATTTACTTTGCAACCAATTAAGTAGCAATTCTTTAAGCACTGTGAGCATTTCATACAAGATGCTCTATTTTTAATGTATCTTCCTTCTTGACATTCATGTAAACTGTAACACCATTTGCAGTACAAAACGATAAAAGGTATACAAGTCAGCACGCATAATATTTATGACTTTCACGTTTTACAACTTAAAGATTTGAGTACTTTTTAAATAGCCTTTTTTATTGGCGTTGTCATGGAATCCAATTTCTATTTTTAACCCATGAAAATTATACAGATAAAGTCAATAAAGACATGACGGGAAAAGGAAACGTTCTTCTTCACACGTAGTACATCATTCTGTCTTTTTTTATTCATGCGTTATATACTGCCTACGGGTAACGTATTATACTGTGCTACAGCTTGAACAGCTATCTTATCACAAGTTCAAGTTTATATAACATTTTTATTTAAATTGAATGCTGTGAATTCATTCATAAATTCTACAGTTTCCTTCAGAACTATAATTAATGCAAGTTCAAATTTCGTAAACTTCGTCGATCATGATCATATTTCAAATGCTGTAAAAGGTATCTATAAACAATTTTATGGATAAAGATTAAATACTTTTGAGGTTAATTTTAATTATACTTAAAGGAATCATTCATCATTATACAAATAAAAAAGAAAATACGAAATAAATGGTTACATTCGCTTAGCAACAATCTTCTTGACTGCACAGAAAGCTTGCATTATTCTATTTTCAGTCTTGATTGAAAGCATAAAACGATTATCAAGCATGACGCCTCTAGTCTGCACGTTTTAACCAAGTGAAAACCGAGCTTTCAAATTACACTTGCAACTTGACGTTGCAAACTTAATCTATCTGTAGTACACTCAAGATAGAGCAAAAAAAGTAAAATTTGCCGGATCAAAATGTAACAGAGCAAAAATGTTGCCGTTGGTAAATAGAAACCGAATGAAAAAAAAAAAATTCAAAATAAGTCAATATGTAATATATAAACACCAATCAGGCCTGTCGAGAGGGGGGGAGGAGGGGAATTCCCCCCGGTCCCGTGTGTTCTGGGGGCCCGGGCTAAACTTTCAAAAAAAAATTCTGTATAGACAGAACTAGAATTCGCGAAAACCAACTGGAATAAGTAAAGACGAGACGAGGCAAAACCTCCTAGATATAGAAAGCCTTACCACAGCTACGTCACCGAGCTTTGACGTCATCATTTGGCCTACGTTTAAAAGTTTGATTGTGATAAAATAAATAAATTAAAAATTTCTGGTAAATACTACAAATATTAGAAAATATCTCATATTAAACATTAAAATTAAAATATCTTTCTCATACAAAATTATTCAGTATGATCTATTTCCTTATCACATTACCTAATTAGTTATGGTTAAAAACTACCATTTGTCGTAAAATTTCATTTTTTATCTCAAGTTATTAAAATATTGCCAATCATGGGTAAATTCACCAGAAATTTTTAATTTATTTATTTTATCACAATCAAACTTTTAAATGTAGGCCAAATGATGACGTCAAAGCTCGGTGACGTAGCTGTGGTAAGGCTTTCTATATCTAGGAGGTGTTGGACGAGGTCCTAAATGAAACTGGATTGCTGACGTCATGTACGCTCTTTTATTTTTATTTTTTTTTTTGGGGGGGGGGGGTGGAGGGCCCGGCAGATATCCACCGCCCGGGCCCGAGTTTGTCTCTCGACGGGCCTGACACCAAGTGATTATATTAACTAGATAATTATGATATTCTAGTTCAAAGAGGGTAGAAAAATAGGACCGGGATTATTTCACCTAAAATTACACTCAAACCATTACTGCACTAAGTTCAAATTGATCAGAAAGCAGCAGCTATAAGATCATTAAAATGACTCAGAAATCATCACGTCAAGATCGAGTTCCACCCTCGAACTTTCCAACCAACAAACCACTCATCCATTTTTTTCCCGGAGAAATGTTTATTTGTTCTTCTTTAATGTTACTAAGCGTAATATTTCTGTCATAAGACAGAAATCTTACATTTAGTTCATCCTTATCAGTCATATTATGGATCATCCCTGTGTCTGAGACACAAACCGTCTTTGTTACGCCGAGTAGTGTGAAATTTTCATAATCTAGCTGGACGAAACTATTTATCCCAAACTGTGTGTGTCAAAAATACAATTAAGTGTTTGGGTGAAATAAAAACGAACCATTAAGGTTCAAGAGAGATCTTTTTAAGCACAATATAGCTATAAATAAAAACGATACAGGGTTTAAAGTGCGTAATATAATTAAGCAAACCATACGAAATACTTAGTATATTTGTTTACTTATACAAAAGAAGTAAAAATATTACTTCTTTTGTATAAGAAAGAATAATTGTAATATAGAATAATATTAAATATATAACATATTATAACTATAATTATTCAGAATCAACATCAGATTCTTCTGAATCAACTTGACAGGGTTTCATTCTGCTGAATTGGAGCTGGAGTCCTGATATTCAAAGAGTTCACATACTTGTCTGCTAATTTTTCCACGTTTCGTTTTTGGAAGGGTACGTAAGCTTGTTATGAATGGGACCAATTAATGACAGCCTATGAATTAAATCTTTGTTTGTACCAATTCTTGATATTTTTCTGATGAATAGCGCTCTAAATTTCTTGTTTTATTTACTTCTGGATTCTTGTGCTTTTTCTGAAAGTTGAACAGTTGGAAGAATGCAGGAATCAAGTTATTTAAGTTTACTAGTTCGAAATTAGCCCTATTTGGTGTTAGTAGTAAATAAAAAGGATCAATTTTGAAGAACCGATTGAAGCAAAAATACTGTTTACTGTAAGAATATCGCTAATGTGCACTTAGAAATTTAATTACATCCTGTAGGTTATAAGCCCTTATTTCAGGAAAACACAATTACACCGTCGGATAATGTGACATGATATGCTAAAACCCAATTTTAAACTGATGTAAGTTTTTTCCCATGCGGAAAAAGTCTTACGGTACTCGTTATTAAATTAAAATACTTATTAAAGTAAAACCTTATGTAAACCAACTTTAATACAAAAATAAAATCAATACACAATCACTATCAGTATACAGAAAAAAGCATTTTCATTGAGCGACAGAGACAAATGGTACTCAGAAGAGTAATTTTAGACACGATTAAAGCTAAGAAGAGAAGATCATTTCGCAAATTTGTACCAAGGCGCAAATATGCGCAAGGAAATTTAATCATTTCTGTTAGGTTACAGTACCTCGTATCAGATTGTCGCATTACTTTGAGAAAGCAAGATTAATCCGAGCGAATGTGCTCCCTAGGACTACATTGATGTTCAAGAATCAAGGAATAAATACAATGTACGAAATATTTGAAAGGAAAATTGAATTAGAATACATTTAGTCAAAAGTCATGCGTATTTAACAAGATAGAAAGCTACACAAGAGAAAGAAATGAATCATACCGAAATCATCAACCACTTTTCATCACTACCTTATTTCCGCAATTTACTACTGTTAACGCATAGTTAACCTGTTTGCTTCCATTGTTTTAAAAAAAAAACCTCGAAGGCAGTAATTCCCTTTTCTGCCCATCGTTGATTTTCGGTATGTGTCTTTGAATATTCCTGCTGCAGTCTGGTGATTAAGCTTAAACGACTAGGCCCTTATACTTGAATAATTCTTTTGTAAAAGACCTACTCTGAGAAGCAATGGGGAATAGAGAAGAAGAATTGCTATCTTCACGTCTTTAAAATTATGGAAGAAGCAAAAAGAGTAAAGCCAATAAGACATAAAGTATTTATTTTTAATCACTGTCCTTTTAAAATCAATGAGTTCTTTTATTTACCTCTGTAAAAGATCATTGAATGCTTTATACACAATTTTTTTCGTTTATAAATCTCGAATCTTGTCATTTTGTTTTCTCTCGAATACGGGCGCTTGATGAGAGTGTTCAGATGTTATAATAGAAATGTTTATTATTTTTCCAAGAATAATTTTAATTATTTCTGTATGCATGTGCCTGTGTATGAAGCATGATCTTAATTTGTAAAAAAATATATAATTTAGTGATAAAAATTAATGACAGCTTGATTTTTAGAATCGATCCCTGGACTCTCTAGTTATGTGATTTATAACTGATATCTCGTGCATTAAAATATATTACTAATATATTACTTCATAACTTCCATTGGTGACTTACCTCAAGGCGTCAGATCCGAAGAGTAGTTGAAGTGTGATAAGGGCATTTCTAAACAACTTGTCTAAATTATTTTATGCATACTTTTTCTCTTTTTACCCCAAGAAAATATATCCTAAAAAACGACTGTGTGAGCACATATGAGTCTCTCACGCTCATAATCCTTGTGCTTATTAACATATTTAATAAAAAATGTATTCTCTGAATTGAAATATCTCGTTAGAATCTTTTTACACAATAATGTCGAAAGTAAACAAATATAACACACAATATTAAAGCTACCGCAAAAACATATGCAGTCATATATTTCAGTACAAAAGCTGAATATTTTGTGTTGCAACGTTACGCTAGCAAAATATTTTTATTTACGTATAATTTATCTTTTCTTTACTGACAGCATACTTTGATTAATTAAAAAAGGAAACTTATTCGACATCTGAGAGTAAATCATATTTATGTTGTTCTTGGTTAGCATATATAGCCAATGTTCGAAAACTTTCAATAATTAACACATGCACGGGGCATTCACAGAAACGACCTTTGTACTACCTCCATATAATTACGAAATATATTTAGACCTGTTTCCATAAAGTAGAGCGGCCTTTACGTCAAATGCGAAGGTCATAAATGAACCCCACTCAAAGGTATTTTAGGAAACAATTTCTGCAAATGCATCTTCGATTCACTAAATCTATGAGTAAGTGATGCTAAAAGTGTCTTTCTTATTATTTTATCAATATTTCAATATATATGAAAGTTTTTGAATATTTAATTTGCTGTGTGAAATACGTTTTATACTTATCAAAATAAACTTCACATAGCTTTACATGTTTTCAGTTTTTTTTCCACCTTCCATTGAAAATATGTTTATGGGACATACATTATTATAAACAAATTTATGGTAATATACATTACTATGGATATGTTTAAAAATATGATTTTGTGAGATTTCTTAATAGCATAAAAAACACGTGATATGTGTAAAGTAATGTTATCTTCTCTGATATTGATCTGTATTTAAAAACCAAGGAACTTATAACTGTTTTTAATCTTTGGCATTAATCTCGCCATGTGAGAGATCAAAATTTTCTATCATTTGTGTAATACCGCTATATAAGATATCATTAGAAATTAGAAGCTGTGACGCAAATGCTCCGTCACAAACATTTCATATACTTTTACATACCGAATCGCTGGGATCGACTATGATCATATCTATTAGGAAAATATCTGTTCTCTTCCTTCAGAAGAACGGCCATTCAGCCAATTATTCTAATTAAGTGCGTTATTGTATATTAAGGAAATGAAGTCACTTAACTTGTGTTTTGCAATTTTCTTAGTAGTATTCAAAATAAGTTTTATTTCAGAATCGTAAGGTTTTGAAATATGCAAACAAGCTATTGTTTCAGGGTATGAAAACTTTTCTCTGCAAAAGTATTATCATAATTATGAAATTTTATTCATAAAATAAGTTTTTACTTAAAATGCGTAACTTCAGTGCTTATTACTGTGTTATCAAGTTTTTAGAGGTTGGAAGAATTGCACAGTAATATAATGATGCCTATATATTATTTAAATTCAGAATAACAGTCTTTGCTTGACTTGTAAAATGAAGAGGCTAAATAACGTATGCGCAGTTATCCTTGCGTTGCATAGGAAAAAAGTGAAAACAGTGTAAACAATATTATGTACCTTCCTTATTACTTTTTTACTTTAGATTATCCTAACAGTTTACTATTTATTATGCAGAAAACTTTTTTTTTAAAAGAATTTAAATTAATTTATGACAGTCAATTTTGCAATGGACGGACTAAAATCCCTTTTTTTATGAGTGTTTGCGTCAGGATTGCCAGATCGGCTTTTTTTAAGGCCAAAAGAAAATTATTAGATGTTTATTATATTGATATTACATGAAATACATTGATGAATTTGGCCTTTAAAAAAATCTAATCTGGTAACCCTTCTTTGACACCTTACCACTGTGACTTACGTATCTCATGCAAAAAATAATAAACATCTAAAAATTTTCATTTGATCTGTTCGATTTTATAAAAGTCAATCTGCCAAGCCTGGTTTGCGTACTAACATCGTAACATTTCGAGTACTATATTGCTACAGGGTACCCTAATACAAAGTATCCTTTCATTCGGGCACTGTAATCAAGTCAATTTTTTCTTCATCGTATTTAAATTTATTAAAATTGTAAGTTTTATTTGGCGCTCCAAAATTAAATATTTACTTTGGTAGATTAAAATAAATCATTAATAAATCTAAAAGATCTGTTTATTTTTCAATTTAGTTATTACTACAAACATGTTCATGAAGTGTTTTAGAATGTGTTTCATAATGCTAAAAATAGATTTGAAGTATTCACAGATACAAATGGAGCACATGCTAAAAAGATTTTGGACGCAATATTTATGAATATATTTTCACTGTTACTTTCTATAAATCTATTTTGTTCATAAACATTGTTAATTTACGAAATTAAATATCGGATTGGTTTTTTTTCGTCTACTGAAATATGTAATTAATTTTTAAGAACAATGTATAAAATTTTGTATACCCTACACAATGCAGAAGTACAATTTAGTTTTTACACATTTTAAGCATAACATTAGTAAACAGACTTGAATTGATATTTTATAAATGTTCAATTTTACAAAAAGGGATACTTTTAACACCATATCTATACTACCCCTTTCAGGCAGTACGTCTACGACTGAGGACACAAAAATTATCTTTACTATCTTATAAGATGGATATAATAATTTGTGCACATGAAGAAAAACCAATTTTCCTTCAAAATTTAATACTCAGGATTTTTTCATTACGAATTAGATATCTATTATCAAAAGAAAGCTTATTTAATTAAAATAAAATTTATTTAATCAGGTCTGAAAGTGGTTATTCTGTCATATTTCAGCCATTAATTGTTTGTACAGATTGACACATAAACATAGGTGCCAAGTATTACAATTAACCACTTTTTGTGAACAGTAATTTTCTGTTTAAAATATAGCAAAATTTCTGCTAAAGGTATGACCTGGTAACTATTTTGGAAAATTATTCAAAAAAAATTACTGTTTAGAAAAAGTGGTTAATTATATTCCGCAATACTTGGCACCTGTGCATAAAATTTACGAATAATTTACCGTGTAGTAGCAGATATTTTCAAAAAATCTGCTTTTAACCCTTTGAGGCGCAACACTTTCTCAATTCTGAAAAAAGGGCAGCCGTTGCCATCGCTCGACTTAACTACCAGCAAGATGGCGGACGATTGAAACGTTCATCGAGTGCCACAGATCTAGAGACTCTTTTTGACGCAGCTGGCTGTGCCGCACAGCTAGTCTGCGGAAAAAGGGGTCTCTAGATCTGTGGCACGCGATGAACGTTTCCATCGTCTGCCATCTTGCTGGTAGTTAAGTCGAGCGATGGAAAGGGCTGCCCTTTTTTTAGCATTGGGCAATCTATCCAGCTGTTCTCGCATTCTTCCATTTTTCAGCTGATGTCAGTGCTGTTAAAAATAATCCTGACAATTTTTTTATGGGAAATGACGTGCTAAAAAGTAAAGGATTCTCTTGGTGCTATGTCCCCCGCAACTATTTTTATAGAAATCAAATCTATTCTTCATGACTGGCAGCAGTCAAAACGTCAGAGTTTCCCACAGCGGGAACACTGCGCGTTAAAGGGTTAAGAGAGGTAAAAAATATAAAAACCGAATATAAATTCACTATAAAGGAAAATGGCTGATAATTTAATTAAAAATTTATCGTTCTGCGTTTTATGATAAATGGTAAAAACAAAAGTTTTTTGACGGAAAAATGAAGCTGGAAAAATTGGCCTGAAATCTTCTTCATGCTTGACAATGAAAAGTGAAAATTATATCGAAATCCGGCCATACCATAGATGCTCATACTGATTAACATTATCTCCTGAGTAAAATTAATATTATTATGCTGGTAATTATGTGAAAATAATGACTATGTGAAATCGTATTCACTAGAGTTAAACTGTTGTTTTCATTCTGTGAGAGACTTTCCTGCACCGTGATTCACAAGAAAACCCGCTCTCAAATTATTATTCCATTTACGCTTGAGTTTTAGAAATTAAAATAAAATTTAAAAGCTCTAGCAGGATAAAACAATTGAATTATATATCAATAGGTAGCTTTCTTTTAAACATATGATAAGTAGTAATGAAATATGTTTGTTGTGTTGAAACACATACACAATAATGTAAATGGCATTTTAGCGTTATTGAATGACAGGGTTTGTATGCATTGTCCGACGGGGAAAATGCGGAATGATTATTATATTTATTTCACTTAACAGAATTTTCTTTGCTAAGAAAGAACTTTTTGGAGTGTTACTTTCGTGCAGCAAACAAGCTTGAAATTTCCCAAACAGCAAGACATAATACAGTTGTTTTGCGTTCATGCAGCACGCGTGAATTAAAAAAGATTACAAAGTTTTTGCTTCATTTTTGTAGTAATCAACGTTTTTGCTTGCTTTTGTGCATGAATTGGTTGTTTTTTATAAACTTTTTTGAATCAAACATAGTGAAACTTCATTTATATCGATGCATAAGTCAAACTTCAATGTATCTACGCATACAGCAGTAAGGTTAAACTTATGTAAAATTAAGAGCAATAATTAATGTTATGATGTGTGATAAGAGGGGAATAGCATTAATGTTTTGAAGTAATAAAAAAAAGAGAATTTTTCATCCATAAAAATTTCAAATATATTACAAATTTTTAATCGATATTTACATTTACACAGACACAGAATAGTTACTGTAAGTCTGGTGTAGCTATACATATTGCTACAAAAATATTTACTACAATTGTCAAAAGTGGTAGAGGAAACCAAGACGATTCAATATCACATAGCAATGTGTTCATTAATAATGACTTTGGAAGAAGTAGTTATTAGCTTAAACTTTTAATGAAATGTACGTCTAACTTCTATACCAGGTTTCATAAACAATGGGCTTATCTCCGAGAATTTCATCAATGAAATGAAGTAGAATTTGTAAACTACCTCATTTTAGTCAAGTGCTTTCAGTAAAAGATCATATAGTTTTGACGAACCATCGTGAGTAAGTTTACTATTACTTTAACTGTTCTTCCAAGTGATTGCTAACAAGTACATAAAGATGGCGTTTCTGACACCCCATTGCGGTGTGACACTGGACTGTCTTGGTTCCCTAAACCGCCCTTTACAGTTCTGGCAGATATTTTTGAAACACCCTATATATTACGGATTAGAATATAACTGACTTTTTGTGAAATTTTCAATTTCTATTTAAAGAAATTAATTAAATTCCAAATAAATATTTAACTAAAATTCATATTTTAGAAACTATATTTTAATTTTTGACAGTACAATTTTTGGAAAGGAAACCCATTTAATCAAAACTGACTCGAAAGTAAAATTGTCTAATATATGATATACGATTTGTATACCAAAAATAAAATTTATATACTAAATTAATATCATGCCATATAGAAATTGGCTTTACATATGTTATTTATGTCGATATTTTATGGCATATCTCAGAAAATATTTTTAAATCTAAATAAAAATTCGATAATATACCAGTTATTATTTATTTACATTTACTAAAAAAATAATTTAAATATATATGTAATATCTAAGAACATTCAAACTGTTATATTTTCTTACCTTAGTAATAATTACCTTAGTAAAAATACCTTAGTAAATTCGATGCCAAAAAAGAAAAACTTTATATCTTCAAGATTAGGCATATCATAAATTATTTTTACAATGCACTAAAATTCATGTAAATGAAGCTATTTTGACAAAAATGCCTGTTAACAGCTAAATGACTCTGAACAGCTGGAGTTATTGATTACGTACGTCTGCCGAGAAATATTCAGTATGTAAGCCCATAATGGCATAATATGGATTTACTGTTGTATTTTTTAAGTGTCCGTACGTTTGTTGTTACATTTAAAGTGTTTGGCACCAATTTTATAAATATACACTGCTGGCCATCGTAAATGCAACACCCTGAAGGAAGCATGCAAATAATATGAAATTTACAACATGCATTAGCTGAGGTGAGATATGCAAATGATTAGAATTTCAGCGCAGACGCACATCAAGCGCGCCTGTGGCGCCACCTCAAAGCGCTATTTAAGGCTTGGAGATTTCGACGGTTTCAAGTACAGCAATTGTGTTTTTCTTGCTTTTTTTTCAAAAAAACGATAAATTATGCCTCGTAGGAAACAACGATCATCTTTTGATCAAGTATCCGAGTTTGACAGAGGAAGGATAGTGGCATACCGAGATTGTGGGTTATCTTTCAGGGAAATCGGTCGTCGTATTGGACGAAACCAAACAACTGTGATGCGGATATGTGATCGTTGGGTGCAGGAGGGTACGACGGACAGACGTGATCGACCGCATCGACCTCAGTGCACCACGTCACGTGATGACAGGCAGATTGTACGCATGGCAGTGACGGACCGCTCAGTCACATCACGAACCATATCACAGCAGATTCAGTCTGTAACGCATCATCCAGTGTCTGCGCGTACCATTCGACGTCGTTTACAGCAGAATGGTCTGTCCGCAAGACGTCCGTTGCTTTGTCTACCTCTGACGCGGAACCACAGACGTCTCCGCCGCCAATGGTGCGATGAAAGAAGGATGTGGACGACAGAATGGAATGAAATTCTCTTTACTGACGAGTCACGCTTCTGTATGCAACACCACGACGGTCGGATTCGAGTCTGGAGACACCGTGGAGAGAGGATGCTGAACAGCTGCATTATGCACCGTCACACTGGTCCTGCACCGGGTATTATGGTATGGGGCGGTATCGGATATCTCTCTCGCACTCCTCTAGTACGCATTGCCGGTACTTTAACCAGCCAGCGCTACATCTCCGAGGTGTTGGAGCCAGTTGTCCTTTCTTACCTTCAGGGCTTGCCAACAGCCATATTTCAGCAGGATAATGCACGGCCACACGTGGCACGCATTGTCCAAGGGTTCTTCGTCAATCACCAGATTGAATTGCTTCCCTGGCCGGCGCGCTCTCCGGATCTTTCGCCGATAGAAAACATGTGGTCCATGGTTGCTCAACGACTGACCCAGAGTTCATCCCCAGCTGTCACACCAGATCAACTTTGGCAACGTGTGGAAGCTGCTTGGTCTGCTGTACCCCAAGAACACATTCAAAGTCTCTTTGAATCAATGCCGAGGCGTGTGGCAGCTGTGATCTCCAACAACGGCGGCTACTCTGGGTACTGATTTTGGCAGGAACCACGCTTCATAGAATGCTGTAAATTTAATCATTTGTTACTTGGTCAACATGTTATCTACACAATAAATTTTGTTGTGATATCTCTTGTTTTTCTTGGTGTTGCAATTTGGGTGGCCAGCAGTGTAGTTTTCAGCTGTCTTTCTAATCTTCTTTTCCTTCCAGAAGTACAAGAAATTATATAATTATTATAATTTACCCTTGAAAATAATTGAAACTCATAAGGACTAATATTTACAAAATGTGACATTTAACTGAGAATTAATGCTGTGAATTCATTATGAACATCACAGTTTGAAAAAAATGTGTATTTAAGGTAATTTGTTTAGACAATTGATAATATATGCAGAGTAGTTATATAATTAAACTTCTCGTATAAATAGGGTTCTATAACTAAACCTGTTGAACGGATTGTAGTCAAATTTGATATATAGACAAGCGGTTCCCAACCGTTTCCGAAATGGCTAATTTTGTGAACCGTTCGAGTGCCGCCGTGGTAAACGTATACCGTGCATGGCAAAATGGCGCTCTCCAAAATGAGCGACTCTTCAAACGTGGTGCACCACAGGCCATACGACCAGGTGAACGACGGCTGCGGAGATGCATTCGGGGGAATAGGCGTGCAAACACTGATCAACTAACCACTCGGATGAACTAAAGGGCTACCAACAGTATCTCCTCAACGACGGTTCAGCTAACGTTGCTGCATATGGACCTCCGCAGCGGACGCCTGCTTAATTCTAATGCTCCTATGCTGACTACCGTTTCTCGGCGCAACTGGACATCCACTGACTGGCGACAGGTAGCTTTTTCCGATGAAGCCCATTTTATGCTCCATCGGACAGATGGACGTTGGCGTATACGGTGTAAAAAGTCAGCAAACACCCTGCAACAACTGCCGGAAGGGTTCAAGCTGTAGAAGGGAGCATTATGGTCTGAGGTGTATTTTCGTGACATTTTCTATGTGCACTCATCAATGTGGAAGGCACCATGGATCAACAAAAATATGCATCTATCCTTGCGGATCATTTCTACCCCTGCATACGAATTGTTTTTCCTCATAGTCTGAGAGCTAACAAAGTCACGAAAAAGTTTATTTTAGTACGGCTAGTTTCGGGATAATTCGTTCTTTATTGAAATTAGCTAAGGATGCGATATGGCTGGCGCTTGGGAGCGAAAAAGAAAAATCTCACATTTGGTAATAAAATCATTAAATTGAGAATGCAAAGAAATTTATTCGGTCGAATGTTAGGCAATCTTTGAGTCACAAAGTCAACATTGGAAAAGTTCTAACATATCCATTAACTCTTGTACCAACATCTATTTGCCACGCTGATGGAACTATTTATAAAACCGATAAATCACAATCAATCAAAATATTTGAGAAAAAAATGAATGAAGATAACAATTTGCATCCGCACTCTTCCAACATAGTTATAATAGACGGCTTTTTCATATTATACCTGATGAAAGAAATACCTAAAACCTATGACGCAGTTTCTAAAACATTCCTTAGCGTATTCACTAATTTTAAAGCAAATCGAATTAATATTATATTTGACCAGTATTTTGCCCCATCAATTAAAGATTGTGAGCATTCACTTCGAAAAGAATCGACCAGCTATGTTTCAATTGCACTGAATCAAATGAGACCACCTAATTTTACTGCTCAGCTCAAAAATATCCAGTTTAAAGAATCAATAGTCAAATTTTTCATCGACCTCCGCGCTATTGGTGATATGTCACCTTTGATTGGTGAAAAATACATTTATTTGAGTTCCAATGAATGTTTTTGCTATCGTGTTCAAAATGAGAAAGTTATCATGGAAAAAAAAAGATTCATTATCGTGTGAAGTACATGAAGAAGCGGATTCAAGGGTTGTACATCATATCTGCCAAATTGATTTTAACTCTGAAGTTGTAGTCAGGTGCTTGAACTCTGCCATCATTATTATACTTCTCGTAAATAAAGGATCATCTGAATGCTTCCTTAAAACTGTGGATTAACATTGGCGTTGGGAATTGCCAACGATATATCAACATCTATAAATTGTATGATATACTGGGTAGTAATTTATGTAAAGCTCTACCGGGCTTCCATGTAATGACAGGATCTGACTATACACCAGCTTTTTTCGAAAAGGAAAATTTCGTCCTTACAAATCATTAAGAGAATCAAAAGATTATCAATTAGCATTTCAAAATCTTCTTACTGATAATGATGCAATACTGGAGAGTGCGTCTGTTACCTTGGAAAAATTCGTTTGTCATATTGTCATATGTATGGAGTCCGTAATAGTGACAATGTCAACAATGTAAGATTTTACTTATTTTCTAATACTTATCGGTCCAAAAATTCAAACTACAACTTCGATAAAATACTTAAGAATTTCGACTCGTCAAACCTACCTCTATGTAAGGCTGAGTTACGGCAGCATTTATTAAGAGCTCGTTATATTGCAAAATTTTGGAGAAATTCTCACTTAAAGTACCCAACGTCGTTATCCCCAGAAGCTTGTAGTTGGACCATAAACCCCCAACAAACCATACAAATATGATTTTGTATGGTTTGTTGGGGATCAATTGCCATCATTAGTTTCAGATATCATAGTTCAGGGTAAATATTGATTGAATAAAATAATAAAAATTCTCAACAAGCACATGACAACTTACTGATGTTCCATAAAGTACATATATATATATATATACAGATACTCAGGTGCTAAAAAATAAGATATGTCTGAAGACAACAATGGTAACGATTTAAAGAGTGATGACGATGATAGCACTGTTGATTTTCTTGACGATGCCGCATTTTATTATGACACATGCATTCAACAAAAATACTGAATTACATTTTATGTATCATTCCCTACATATTTAAAAAATAAATTATTTGTTTTGTTTTGCTGATATATTTTTTGTCAGCTGTTCGCATCATTTTTCACTTTAATTATTATAATTTAGTTATTTTTTTATGAAATTCTGATCCATATAGACAATATTAACAATTTTAAATCATTCTCTCTCTCTCTAACGCACTCTGTTACATTTATCGCTGGAACGCAACCAACGAATAAGCTGCCACACACTTCTGACTCGCCTATTCACCCCCAGACTTAAGCTGGTCAGGTTCATAAAAAAGCAACGAAATTTCCATCTGGCAAATTAATATTGTATTCCTTGATGACAGAACTATATCATATTAAAATGACAGACATACTGAAATGGTTTGAAAGTTTTAATTTTTTTAACTACTAAAAGTAGGTCTGGCGCAAAGTTAGCAACTACAGAACCGTCTGGCAGCTATAAATTTATAATGCTGAAAAGACATAGAAAATTATTAAAAAAAGAATCAAGTCTCTTAAAGTGACTTCAACATTTCAGTTTTTTCTTTTACAGATCATATGTGCTGAACTAAACACAACCGCTCCCAGGTGCCAGACATACTGCATCCTTACATAATTTCAATAAGGAACGAAATATCCAAAAACCAGCAGTACTACAATTCTTTCTCGTAAAAGTCTCCTAAACCTCTTATACTTTCAGGATGATGTCATCTAGTATCAGGTCAATACGAGGTGTCATACATCTCGAAGTGCACGTACGTGATTCGAAGACCACCAGGTGTAGTTCATTGTTCTCCCTTGGCCAGCAAACTCACAGGACTTAAATCCAATCGAAAATCTGTGGGACCACCTCAGATTTTCGATTGTGTTGTTCAGGTCATGGATCCTCAACCGTGTAACCTACTGCAGCTGGCCATGGCTAACAACTCTTAGATATAGAAAGGATTATCACTCCTACGTCACCAAGCTTTGACTTCATAAATAGGCCTTCATTTAACAGTTTTATTGTCATAAAGTAAAACTATTAAAAGTTTCTGGTGAGTTCTGGTTCGTTTTGGAAAAACAGAACTGTGATAACGTCACTTGCTTAGGCCTAGTGATGACGTCAAAGCTTGGTGATGTAGGAGTTGTAAGACTTTCTATATCTAGAAGGTGCTGCTACGGCACTGGAGTAGACAGGATGCGACATCCCAATGCATCTTCTAAAACCTAACTGACTCTGCCTTGCACTTCTCGCAGCAGTCTGCTCTGCGAAAGGGGGTTAATCGGGTTTTTAACAAATGGTCAAATTGGCGTGACTGGACTGTGTATATACATGTGTGACAAAGCCGATTAGGGTTGTCCGACTAGGTATGAAAAATCTTGGGTGGCGGATTTTTTAAGTAAACACTTTACATCTGGAAAAAACTGCAAAACTCGAGACCGTTAAATCGACAGAGGTACAGTAGGGCAGATTCCTGGTCCTTCACGCTTCAGTAATCTACCAGTGTTTAGTATCTTATCCACAAAGACATTAGACGCTATATATGTTACATTTTTTAAGTGTTCGTTTTGACAATTATATTGTGTGGAAAACATGAAGTGTTATTTGATTTTTTTTTAATCGTTCCTCTTGTTTTAATTTTCTAAAAGGTATCCAGAAAATAAAAATGTAATGACGATTAACATAAAATTGGGGGAATGATATTTATTAATTTGTATCACCTATAGTAAATCTTTTGTTGGAGAATGTCGCATTCGAGCGTCCATTTTTTTTTTTTTTTTTTTTTTTTTTTTTTTTTTTGTCATCTATTCAGCACGGGTTAATATTGTCCAAAAAAGTTGATATTTATCTGACAAATATTTAGGGTCAAATAGTACATATTTAGAGGGCGTGGGTAATGTATTTCATGAAAAATAATTTTTGGCATGTCTGAAGTATACCTTAATGCACAGCTGAAACAACGAATCGCTGCACATGCTATACTAGGAGCGCAAGTTTCAATAGGATTCGGCACGGGTTTATCCAGTCCAAATTGCAAGAAATTTTAATTCTGAGTGTTTTTAAGATAAAACGAAAATTATGAGAAAGCGTTAAAAAAAACCAAGTCATAAAATAAGCTGTATATATTTGAAGCTTATTCCTGCGTAAGTCCACATATGCAATAAGTCACAACAATTTACAATAAAATTCAATTTTGTGAATGTTTTCAAAAATTAATTTCGGAAAATTGTTCATATATTTAAAATTCTCACTCGGTATCACATTTTCTTACACTGGGGATTCTATATACATTTCATATGCTATTAAAGTTTAAATTGCACTTGCAGTTAAACCAAAATAAACTGCTTCAGCACCTGTATTGAAAATTCTTACAAACTTTAAAATAAGCTTTATCGTGCATTTCACAACTATATATTGACAATTTTTTAATGTACAAACTGTATGATTCTGTATGAGTAACGAGAAACAGGAAAAAGACGTAAACGTGGAAAAAAATAAAATAATTATACCGGACGTTTCTTTTTAGATTCCTATCTAAAACGAGATTGGTGTTTCAGATAACTACCTGAACAGCTGTAAAAATGTCTATGTCACGATAAGAAAATTAATTTTTTATACTTTGTGACCAACTGTGTAATTTTATGTAACTTTATTTTTTTTATTAGTGTGTAAACCTTGAAAGAGGGCGATACATGCTTTGGATTTACATTATATTTTTAGATGAAAGTGTTATCGTATAAAAATAATGCACTGGGAAAGACCAAAACTAGAAAAAAAAAATTGCTACAAAAGAATAAGGAAATGTGTCATTTCAAGGGCGGTTGCGTAACAAGTTTTAACGTGAGCAACTTTAAGCTATAGGATGAGCAATTCAGATCACACATCTCTGTATCTTCAGTTTCCGTCTTACATAATTCTAAAACTTAGCTAGTTACAAGAAGGGATTTGCAGAGACTGATGTCCTTCTTATACAAACACTATACTTAAACAATATTGGCTCGCAGTATTATGGCATGGATGTTTTTTTGAAAAATTTATTCTTCGTTGGGGATACATTAAAAATTCCAAAGCGCAGCCAATAAGTATATTCTGTAAGTATTACATGAAATACTGGTTTTACCAATGGATTTCTTATGTTAGGTGATAAAGTAATTTTAAAAAAACTAAGAATATATAATTAAGAATATTTAATGTGATTTTAAAGATTTAAAAAAAAAATGAACTTTTGGCCAAATTATTATTTTTTAGGGGATTAAAAATTCAATTAAATTCTGTAATTGATGTTTTATATTCCAACAATATTAAATATGTTATTCCTTGGATAGAATTAGACATCTAAATATTTGATAAAAGAAAAACAAGGTCATACCCGCTCGAACTCACTTTGACGAGCGCTAGACAAAAATTGACACAGACAGACACTTAAAATGTTATCTTTCATTTTGTGTTTAATTTATACTTTCGCAATTCAAGAATGTGTCCTTAAATTGATATCCCAATGTAAGAAAGCCCCCGTCATTGGCGATAAATGCTCTAAACTTTGGAGTCGAACAACTCAAAATCAATTATTTTGTAAATTACTTTACAAAGATTTATAAATGCGAAATCTATTTCGTTAAACTAATTTGAACTTCATGTACACAGGATCACCATCTTTTTTAGTATACGACCCCCATTAAAACAAACGTATCACAAAAAAAAAAAATTGCTTGTCTTTTAAAAAAAAATGATTAATTGGAACTACAATAATAATATCCATAGCTTAAATAATAACCCTGTAAACATACTTTTCTATTTTTTTTCTCAAAAAGTTAAGCCTACAAACCATTTAGCCTTCTTAGAACTCTATAATTGGGATGTTATTATCGCCATATAAATATCTCTATAATTGGGATGTTATTACCATATAAATATCTGAATAAAATAAAAACAAATAAACAGTTTTTTCTCTGCTTTATTTTTACAAGTGCTCAGATCTTCAGTTTATTTTTATTTCTCTGTTCATTGTGGAGCTTTTTATCCCAGTACTGGTTTGTTTTTACTGTCAATAACATGCTATGATATAAAAACACTGAAACACTCATCATCCAGTGCAAGCTACTGTCTTAATTATTCTTCAGATTCAAATGAGATTTAATATTTGTAAATCGGGGTTCTTTGCTAAAATGGTAGTCCGTTAACACATTTTTAAACATACAATCATCATTATTCACTTTTATTTGTTTATTTCAGTTATCTAGACAATTTAAAGAGTATGATAATAATTTTCAAGTATGCGAATAAAAATTTCATCACTCCTGTCAAAATTACGTTGAAAAACATATTTTTAATTGCCATTAAGTAGTTGCTATGCTAATAATGTACTTTTAATGATTCGTTGATACAACTTCTGCCAATTCGACTTGTGCATATGTATTTAATAGAAAGGTGGTTTCTTTCATATGTTTGATTTTCTTTTGTTTGAAATATATCATCTCTAAACTGAGAAAACTTTTATCATTGTAGCCAAAATTATTATCACTTGATCGCCTTTTTCATTATATCAGACATACACTTCTTGAGGTACATCATTGAATTTTTAAATCGAAAAATAAAATAATAATAACGGAGTTGTTATTTTATTTAAATATTACATTAGTAAAGCATCAATAAGTAAATAAACGACAACTTCATTTTGAGAAGTTCCATTCAGAAAATTTGCTGCTAGAGCATCTACAAAGAGATTTAGATTGTGATTGTGTGTGATTATGGCAGCTCTACACTAGGGCAATCTGCGAGGGAGGGAGTGCCTTTGTAGGAGGACTTTCTAAGGGGTTCTAACGCGTATTCACGTTACACCTGGAGAAAACCTACCAAAACTCCAGCTCGTTGCATCGGCAGCCGCGCGATGGGACCCGAACCCTGGACTTTCACACTTCGGCCATCTACCATTTTCAGTGGCATAACCACTGTGCCATGGTGAGGCCCAAAGATATTTAGATACGTATAACAAGGAAGTGTCTATCCCCAATCTAACCGCTTTGTTTTAAACATGTTTATAGCAGCATTAATTTCTACAAATGTAGTATGAATATTCATTATGTCTCATCCGATAAAAGAATTTGCGGAAGGAAATCCTTGAACTTTACACTGAAAACTGGAACATTCAAAATTATTCCCTAAAATATTTCTCTTTTCTTTTTCGATTTCAGGAAACATCATTTCCTGATGCAGTATGTAACTCTAATCAGTTTAACAACAGTTATTGAAAACAGCAATGCATATAAAACTGCTGGCAATATTTTGAGAATAAATAAAAGTACTTTAGAAGAAAAATGCTGTGAATTTCCCTCTCTTCGAATACTTTAAGTCGAAAAGAAACGTATATATATCTAATCTAACGTTTCTCTCTTATCTTAATTCCAAAAATAATTCTTATGAACGATAACACTACATTTATCAAAAGTCATATTTTAAATCCGGAAAAAGATAATTGAATCATATCCTGGTTTCAGTTTCGAACCAGTATGAAATAATAACCGTATTCTCATTAGCAATTATAATTAACAAGGGGGACAAAACAGTTGTTTGATAAAAATCCCGTTTCTGACACCGGTACACATTCAAGATATACGTTTTGTTTCGAGGTAGTGTTTTCGAGTTTATTTAAAACAAATAAACTCGAAAACACTAAGAATATGCTACTTTTGAATATATCGTAAAAGTATCGCCTTACCTAGAAGTGTTATTAAGATAAATATGCATTTTATCAAAAATCACACTACAGAAAATTTTTAAATGAACGAAATTCATACAGTGATCCGAAATTTTTCTTCCTTTCATTTTATCTCAAAGCACTAACTCGATCGACATCACGATATTAATTACTATGAAAAAGAGAAAATGTAAATTTATCAGAAAGCATTTTTATGCTATTTTTCAAAAATTATTCTTTTAAATGAAATTTACAGTTTCAGAACTATTTTAAGCATGGTTAAGTCATGTTTTTAACACTGTCTCTCCTTAACACTTCATCTAAACTTCAACCGTAATAACAAAAGGCAGTTAAAATAGTTTCCTAAAATAGTACTTAACTAAAAAATATAATAAAGGTATCATGACTTCGGAAAAATATTACTTCGTTCTTCAGAACATTTTTTAAACACTCTCTCAAACACAAAATTTTAAACTCCACCACCACAATAATTAATACGGTAGACCATCAGCATATTTATAAAAAAAGAAATCTCATATCCTTAAAATCCCTTAATAAACAAAATTCTTTTCACACACACACACACACAAAAAAACATTTCTACTCCCAAAACAAAATAAGCACCTTCCTTTTAAATAAATAATATATTCAATTTTCTCTAAACCGAATCGCGATAACAACCACCGGCAAAAGAGTTTCAATTCATATCCTTACCTTGGGATCGGAGGCACAGCGAATCCTTCCTCTGGCGGTATCCAAGAGATCAGAGATTTCACTTTCCGCCCAGGTAGTGAGATGCAGCAAAACCAAGATCAACACAACGACCCTCATCATGGTTAATGTTTTGGTCGAATCTGAGCTCTCCCTTTCTTCTCAATAGCGCGGCACCTCACCTTCACAGAAAATACTACGCATGCTCCCTAACGGTACGATGAACATATGGTACGGCTGGGTTACCTTGTTCACTTGGCGTCCCGTATTTTAACTCCGTTGGCGTGATTTGGCTTTTTAAGAGAAAAAGCCGCCTTTTTTTGAAACAGTAATCTGATGCCGTTCGCGTATGACTGATTTTTGATAATGCTGGACTTTTTTCTTTTTACCTTTTATATGTTTTTCCTTTTTTATTATACTCTAAAGATGGACTTTTTCCGCTTTAACAAGGTAATTTTTCCAATTAGAAAGTTGTGTATATTTCTCCGAGTAATTTTAAGGTTGTTCTTTTTTAAAATCGATTCAACTTTAGAAGAGTTTAAAAAAAAATAGATATGGAAAGAGTTAAAATGTATCTTTACAAACATTGTACATTTATTGACGAAGTGAAAGCGACTTAGAAATGGGGGGGGGGGGGTACATGTTCATTATATCTTAATCCAATTCTTAGAAGAATATATTCTTGATAAATATATTATTTATCAAATATCAAAAGAGCAATGATGTCACATTTTTACACAATGTATCAAACCTCTACATTTTTAAAAACATTTGCTTTTTTGTTAATATACAGATTAGCTGAGTTGTAATTCAACTCATTTTTTTTATTAATTACAGTCAGTTATTTCTATGTGTTTGGCATAAAAATCTTACTTCTTTATAGAGTAATTCAGGGCATTTAAAAATTTCAATGTGAAATGAAATTGGATGGATTACAACTCATTCTAAAATACAATTTTACAATGATCATATTATCCAGTAATGGAAGTAAAATTAATAATAGAAGTAACCATGTAAGAAGTATTTTATCTGTCGATAACATGAAACTTTAACATTTGGTTGTAGTTTTGAATAATACTGAAATCGTGTAAAGAATGTAAAGTTTAACAAAAATAAAACTTTGTGAGAGTTTCACTTTTAGAGAGATAAACTAACTCAATTTTTATTTCTTCCTTTTATATATCTGCTTAACAGTTGCTTCCTTAATTGTTCTTTTAAAATTGAAAGTTTGTATTATCTTTAACCCTTACAGAATATTAAAATGTAATGTATAAAAAAATTATCTTTCTGTATATCTCTGTTTCTCTTACTTTTACTAACTTTTATCTCTCGATCTCTTTTTTTATTCCCTTTTTCACTTTTTTCTTACAAATTTCGGAGAAATTTTCAAGAATAAAGTAGTGAAATGGAACTTTTAATATTTAATCGTTATAACTTAAAATCATTTATTTTAGCGTAGTGTTTTTCTTAAGTAAACAGATACTTGATAAGTTGGTTTTATAAATATTAATTTTAGATTTACTCTAATGAAACTTATATTTAATTCCAGATTTATCATATTGAATAACTGGAAGGTATAATGTTGTACATTTTCTTCTGATGTGGTATATTTTGCGATATTTTTAAATAATAAAAAAAATTCTAAAGAAATAAATTTTTGCATTTTTCATTAAAAAAAGATTAGAGAAAAGTAATTTATATATATATATATATATATATATATATATATATATATATATATATATATATATATATATATATATATATATATATATACATACATACATACATACATAAACACACTCTGAGATTCATTTTAAGTTTTTCAATGTTGAAATGATGCATATGAAATATTTTTCAGTCCCTTATGCCGTCTAATAAAATTATGTCAATTTAACAAAATATGAACGAAATTTTTCTGACTCACCAAAATTGTTGAGTTGAAATACCAAGAATATTATTGAATTCAACGAAACACTTTTTCAGGGTGCAGATCTAAGCAGTCAATTTATCTTCAAAAATTGAAAAAAATAACATAAAATTTCACAGTATGTGACCTCTGTTCATTAATTATCGTGACCCCAATTTAATCTAGAGTGCTCTTAATAAATGTCTTTGTGACTTTAAGGCCAGTTTGTAATTAATTTTAAATATAATTTAATCCAGTAATTCTAAATTAATTTTAAATTTTTCCAACATTCTAAATTATTATTATTGTTGTTATTATTTACTTCCCTAAAAATATATTAGTGCAGTGGAAAAACATGTGAATGGCTTTAACATCCTGAAGAATCATTATCTTAATGGATGAAAACATTCAATAGATGGGATTCAGCATTTTGTTCACTGCAGCAAATATTTGGTTAGTAATTTTAAAGGAATAATTCCGTTGTATCAACAAATATTCGTATACCTACAAAATTTCTGTTGGCTTAACTAAATAACAATAAATAACAATGAAAATTGTATTTATTGAACAACATTATTTAGTAAAAATAACGCCAACAATATTTTTGTTGACTTCATCAAAACTTTTTATTCAGTCTGTAAATGAAATTTTCAGTTTTGTTTCTGTAAATAGCTAATAACATTTTCCAGAACCGCATAACAAATATTCGGAAAATCGTATTTTATATTGAGGTATTGAAGTATTGAAGTATACCTTCTTCGAACAATTTAGAGGCTTATTTTCACATTTAATACATTTTTTGGAATTTTTCTCTTTTTTCCTGAAATGTTCCTGAAATTCCTCTCTTTTTTCCTATAAAATTCGGTGAAAAAAAAAAACATGTTTTCAGATTTTGCAGAATTTTTCTTTCTGTATTTTTGTATAACAGTAAGAAATTTCAAGCCGATAGGTTTATCAATATCAAAAGTGTTTTCAATGCCCGAAATTGCTGAAAATCAGGAGTATATTCAAAGTTACTAAGGTTTGTTTGTTTGTTTCGTACATTTTCTACGTATTTGTACAAAATTTTAAATTTGTCTAATTTTGTCGGAAACAAATTTAAATGTTGAAAACTGCCAAAAATCCTTTAAAAATCGATGAGGAGGAGATTTTTAGATTTTTCTTAAAGATGCATAATATTTGTGCAAAATTTTAATTCGATTGCTCTAAGAGCTTTGTAACAATGGTACCCTTGTTAGGATAAAATTGAAAAGAAAATTGCTTAAGGCTTGATTGTCAACTTTTTAATATAGTCGTGAGTTTGCTCTATGCACTTTCTCTCTATATTTGTAGAGATGGATGCAAAACGAGACGAGACAAGACTGTAACGACTTGGTGTGAAATAGTAGCGTAGTAGTCGACTACTAGTTACCAATTTCTGGTTAGAGATTATTTATTTACAATAAATGAAATCTTGATTATATTAGGTTGTAACGAGCAAGTTTCCCGCCACCTCAAACATCGTCAGCACACAGTTCGGGTTGGCGTATTTGCTCATATTTTGTCAAACGATTTTTGGCATTTGGAAGAAAGAGACTTACTTTATAACACTATGGTGTGAAATCTGTAAAAAATATAGTTATCATTAAGTAGAAGGTGTCTCAAATGACACTATCACTCTAGAGGATTAGAACCATCATTTACTTCCAGTTCTGTTGCAAAAAGTCAGCTACAGAATATCAACGAATTATGAGTACAGCTTTAAGTACTATTGTTGTATCATGTGACGCTGTGCAGGTTTGGTACCGAAAGTTCATAAACAGTTATCTAAGGAGTTAGAAGTGAGTTTTTCAGGCAGATTTGGAGGAAAACTTTCGTTACAACCTGATATATTCAATCCCAGATACTAATATATACATGCAAATATGTACAAGGTTCGTCGAACTTTCAGTAGAAGTCCAAACCTTTCAATTGAGCAACGCCCCTGGTCAGCGATTCGGACTCTCAGCAAATCTCCAACAATTTCACAGAGCAGCGCCCTTCACAGTCTGCGATCGTACTTCGTCAAAAAAAAAAAAAAAAAAAAAAAAAAAAAAAAAAAAAGTTTCGGGCCGAGATTCGCTTTCGAACCTCTCTGAACCAGCTCTCTCCAGCTTCTTGATTCAAGGGGCTTCTAATTGGTCGGTCGTAGGTGTCGCTATGTCCCGTCCAGGGGAAAAACTTCCGGTCAGCACTGATGCCGTGCAATCAGTTTCGGCAAACTCTTTGAAGGGGTGTTCCTTTGTGGAAACTGTCCGAAAAGGCAACACCGAGTCTACGTAAATGTGGTCCATTTGTAGTCTAGCTTTGGAAGATTTCTAGAAGACACAGATTCACAGCTTTTTGCGAGACGACACATGTTTTATTATTTCAATATAGGATTTTACGAGACGAGACGAACATTTTTATCATTACAATACATGGATTGTGTCAGACGAGCAAAGCTTTTCGGCTGTTTTACGAGACAGAACAGGTCTATTTGACGCCTCGTGTCCATCCCAATATGTGAGGAAAATTGTAGAACGATTAGTGAAACAATATCGTAAAATAGTTTCAAAAATGAAAATTGTAAACATTTCTGAAAATTAAGAAACATCCTTTTATATAAACGTTTTTTCATATATTTCATATGAATATTAAATGACCAAAATATTTCTGTAAATCTCTACTTATTATAAAAGAAGGTGTCTGTGTGTCTGTGTGTGTGTGTGTCTGTGTCTGTCGGCAGCGTTACGGACAAACGGCTACACCTAGAAACACCAAATTTGGTACTCGGGAAGATGTAAATATGTAGTTGTGCACCTCGAAGCGATTTTTTCAAAATTCGACCTAGATTTTTTTTAATTTTATGTTTTATGCGATTTTTGGCATTTTTCCTCACCTAATTCGTAATAACGGCGGAAATTACGCTCGCAGCAAAACGGCATTTGTATCATCGGATAGAGGAGAAACTTTTCTTTTAAAAACAGTTTGTTCTGAATACGTAACATGATTTACCGATTTCTAGGAATTTTTTTACTAAACATCTGCTTCGCGATTTTTTTTTTTCGTAAAATAATTTTAAAACTGTTGCATCTTGAATTCTATCCGTCATAACTTTTGGATATTTTGACAAATCGTGAAACATTCTTTTCTCCCTCTTTTAAAATAAAAACGAAAAAATTATGTAAATTAGATGATTTTTTACGAATTTTAATGCAGCCTAATGTTTAGAATTTAATAGCATCAACGCGATCTTACGCCATTCATTACATTGCGAACACGGCACGAGAATTTATGTTCGGTAGTTGCCACAGAAAGAATTAGAAAAAAAGGGTTTTTCAATCAATCGAGTTTTTAAATGGGATACCAGAATTTCAATTCGCAAGTGAGGATCTATGACGTCAAATGCTTTAAGATACGTAAAAATTACGCCATAATTTTAACTCATTTATTCCAGCTCTATTTTCAACACAGGGAGACGATATTTTGATTCAAATTTACTGTAGAAATAAACTAAGAAATTCACGATTATTATTATTAGAAGTGGTATTTTAATCCCGTGCTTATTTAAAAATTGAAATGTTTTCACGGCGCTGAAAATGTTCATTTTAAAAGTTACAAAGTTCGTTTCAAAGCGCAATATATTAAAATTTTTCTATTTACTATTTTTATTTTTGGCATTTAATTTAGCGCAGGCGTTGCCTAACATACGCATGCAGGTTGCGAGTATAGTTTTATTTTAACGTTGAATTACGTTCCTCCATAAAGGTCCGCAATGTTTTAATGATACCGTTTGAAAACAATTATGCGAAATATCGAAATTAACTCCCTCAATCTACCGGGGTATCCTTTACGGCAGTCAAACAGTGACGTCATAAATTTAAAAAAATGCGTGAAATTTGTAAACTCTGCAACTCTAACGCCCTGTCACAATTAAAATGGGAATAAGTAGCTCCTCGAGATTACACAGTTCGTTTCAAAGCGCGTTTCAAAGTTGATATTTTTCAGGAGACAGGACTATGGAGGATATAAAAGATATCGCTATATTAGATACATGGATATTTAAAATGGCACCCCTTGGATATTTTCTCCCCACAGTAAGATGAAATGGTTTGCGGCGCTAAATACGCCAATCTTATAAAACTATGTATAAATTAAACATATATGAAGAGTTTCCTTAATGGCAACCATTATGTGAAATGATTATTATTTATGCTAATGCGTAAATTGCAAAGAATCGCCACAGAATCAAAAGATCCCATTGAGGCCAAATAATCTAAGATGTTTCTTTTAAGGGAGCGTTGAAGAGGGAGAAGCGAGTATAGATAGTATTAATGTACGTAATAGGTAGTATTATTAGATTTGTAAAGATAATATGAATAAATCGCAATGTACCACGTTAATAAATATTTCATGAAATTAAAAGTGTTTATCCTTTTTCAACGGTTGTCTTACAACCAACTAAATGAAAAGTAATTCTAATTTGCGTTAATATATCCCGCAGTAATTTCAACAGAGGAGATTACTTGAACTTTTTTAAAAATGAAATTCTGTTTTGTCACATGCAGATATGATTTTAGTAGTAAAATATTCCCTTCTTCCCGTATGAAGAGCGGGTGCGCAGTTATTTTAAAAACATCTCTTGAAAATAGCATAAATGAATTCAGAAGACCTCAAAACGTGTAAATACACCAAAATCTCGAAGTCGAATTTTTTCATGATTACAATATTTTCCTTATATGGTACATGTTCGGAAAGAAATAAATGGTGCTCCATTTCATGTAGTGTCTTAGGTATTTAATGCTACAACTTGAGCCTAAAAAACAGTATTATGTAGAAATAAGACATTTTGAAAGCCAGGAGTTCTCTGCAAACCATTAAGCTTTCCACTTTTTTGATAGTGAATGACACTGACGTAGTTTTTTGAGTCATTATACTGCAATGATCAGGTTAGTACTCATGACACAAACTTTACATTAAGAGTCAAATAATTTTGCTCTTTTTTTTTTTTTAATTCCACATCACGAATAATTTCGAATTACACATGTAAGGAAAATTTTCGTTTCCTACCGTGCGAAGAACGGGCACGCAGCTAGTAGTACATAAATGGAGGAAAAAGCAGGTCATGGGACTTCTAGTAAAATTGCAAGCTTATTATTCAAACGGTATAAGTTTGTTAAAGACAAATTTTTTACTTAATATATATTAAGTACAACTATTAATATTTGTTAAATCCAAAACAAAATTTGACCTTACATTCGAATACTTTTTAAGAGGGTGGTCATCTACACATAATTGTTTTAACTCAACGCAGTTTAAACAACATTCAAAATAAAGTTTTACTTTATACACAATTTGCACTCCTTCCTTCCAGATTTATTTAAAATGGATTAAAACTTCTTTTAGACTTTTAATTTATCCCCTTAGAATAAATTAGGTGATTTTATTTTAAAGGGTTTTATTAAAGAGTATGATATTTTATTCCTAACATCAGAGATGACACCTTAGAGTTTGTTTACAACTCCGGAATCTGATCAAAGTAATAATATCCCGAAAAAAATTTCAAGAGGATGGGTCGGAGAGAAAAGCAAAATTTATCTCTTGATAAATAAATTTATAGTAAAAATTCCAATTTTGCTCAGTCCTATATCCTGGTTTTTTTAGTGTTGCTTATATTAAGACTTAAGGAGAAACATTACTCGTATATTGCTTTGCTGCAGAACATCTCTATATTTAATCCTTAAATAAAAAACCAGTATGGCTATGTTTTACCTTTCTTTTAAGAAAATTGCTGCAAACTGCTATATACTGTTTTATCCTATGATTTAGTAGTTTTTCTTAGTATCCAAAGCCTCACCCCCCCACACACACACACACACACAAAAAAAAAAAAATCCGACTTTAAAAACCTTATATCATTTTTTATTTGGATAATTTTACTAATTATTTGTTGTAAAAATTCTTTGTTAAAAACAGTGTCCGTACAATAACTAAAGGCAAATCATACTCACTTCGTTGAAATAATTACATACAAATTTGAAAATTTGCTCCTTTCGTTCATCAAACAGGCATGAAAAAACTTAATGCGTCCTTTAATGATCAAACATATCGTGACTTGAATAAATTAGCTTTATTAATATCTATTGTAGTAGTAGTAGTAGTATGCAACGATTGTCAAAAATATTGTATCGCTTCAAAAGAATTATAAACTGTGAACAAACATTTTAGATGTACTAATAAAACAAAATAATATTTAGAAAATGTCTAATTAAAGTACCTTAATTTTATTCCAATGAAACCGAAATTCACTTTCCTTTCCTACGACTTGCTGATGTTAATAATAGATTACATGTTTTACGCAAGATAAATTATTGGAAATAATTATTGTATTCATTGCTCGTGTTGTTTTATCACGCGATGTTTTTACTATGCTAAAGAGGGAGAATCTATCAAGTACCAACCAAGTACCAACCTTTTTTTTTTCTAATTTTCGATTTTTTTCCCTGTTAATTCGCACAAAGAAGACAAAATCATTCTTTGCAGCTGTTTAAAGTTAGAGTTGCACATGTTTATTACCCATTTAAATATGGCAGGTGGATTCCGTGAACCTGGGTAATTGTACTCTTTACAATGGTGACATTTTAGGGGGGAAGTGATCATATTTGTGAAAGTGCGTTGTACGTTTAATAAGTTGTCCAGTGCTTGCGGAGACCAGCATGCAAAGCGTATGAAGGATCTCAGTATAAATAATAATCAGAGCCCGATCAAGACAACTGTGGGCCCGGGCAGAAGAAAAAAATTGGGCCCCTTGCAATAACCTCCCCCTAAAAAAAAAAAAAAAACAGATTATGATTGGTTTATATTGTAAGTTTTAAATATCTTACGCCTTCCAAACACAAATTTTGTTTTAAGTAATCTGAAGTAAACGAATATAGTTACATAATGCGAAACAAACAGATAGTTAAACGTTACATCGAAATGCTATATCACAGTTGCAAACATGTACGGAATACAACCTCTTTTTGTAAACATTTTTGTAAATATTTCTTAAAATAACAGATAATTAAAAAATTTTGCTATTTTTTAACATTAAAAATACTCTTTGCAATATATGGTTAGTTATGTCACTACATATTGGAATGCTATATCGACTATAGAGCATTTCGAAGAATTAAAAATAAGTTTAAATTAATTTATACATATGTAAATTTGAATTATTTTCATTGTTCATACTTTATAATTAAAAAATCATTTAACATTTGAAATTTTTTTATCCTTTGTAATTTGATTATAAAATTAGAAAAGTGTAAGATGTGAGATTTTGTGGCCCTAAAACCTGTGGGCCCTGGGCAGTTGCCCCGTTTGCCATGCCGGTAATCCAGCTCAAATGTGGATCTAGGGGGAGGGCGCTGGGGCCACGCGCCCCCTCCGAGAAAAATATATTTACACTAGATAAATAAGGCTTTCACCAATGTTAAATGGGCTTTACACTAGATAAAATGAGTACTCACGATTTGTGCCCCCTCCGAAAAAAATTTCTGTATCCGCCCTTGATCCAGATTTTATTCGAATAAACACCGTGATAAAATATTCTAGCGTTCATGTTACTACAGAAAATTTAAAAATTTTGTAGGATTTTTAGAGGACATTTTTTAACATGTTTGTGTCAAAGTATATGATGTCACTTTTGCCAAAAGCTATAGAGACTTTTTCCTGAGCTGAGATAATTGTTTTATTAACTCAATAAAAATTTGGTTGGTGCTATTCCAACCAAATAATTTTGTTGAATCAACAAAGGTTTCATTAATTTAGCAAAATAGTTTGCTAGTTTAACAAAAATTTTGTTAAAACCAACAAAATTATTCAATTGAAATAGTATCAATCAAATTTTTGATGAATCAATAAAAATTTTGCTTGATTCAGCAAAACATTTTTGCCCATGTCTAAAGAATTTTAGGACTGACATTTGCAAACCAAGCATCACAGTTGATATTATTGTGCGTGTGATTCTAAGTTTTCTTAATTAAAGCAACCGGTTACTGGATCTTATGAACAAATCGGTTTCAGGTTTTTAAAATGTCAGTTTAATGCTTTTAAAGAAAACTCTGTAAAAGAAGAAGGAAAAACTATAACTTAACAGAGATCCCCGCTAGGAATCCTCTTCTTGATGGTACAACCCACAATCTGTGCGAAAGTTTAAAACAAATTTTATTTATTTATAAATCTAACTGTTCTGGTTGTTCGTTTCGTTTACTTTCTGAAAAAAATTGCTGTTAAATGGATACAAGTTTTATATTAGAATTGCCTCATTGAACTCGTTTATTTTCTTCAGATTTTTTTTTATGCTTTTGAACCGGCTAAACATTTTTAGATTAATCTCATCTTTTATCTAAACAAGGAATAATTAGGAGTACCTTGTGCAGAAGATTTAAAAGAAAATATCGATAATACTTACCATTACATGTTTAAGATATTTTTTTTACACGTGAACGATCCCTTTTCTATCGCATTCTTTTAATGCATATACACCTACATGTTGATAGAGTTAAGTATTCTCATAAATGTTGCCTAATTTTGTGAATCAAACGTTTCGGTTTTTCAAGAAATATGAAATGCACACATGTATTACAACTCTTTTAAAAGTGAATATAAGAACAATTAAAGCTTTTAACTGATAAATCGGAAGATTTTGATCGGCTAATCAAATTTTTCAGCTGCTACATAGAAATGTCTCACATTCACACAGACACACACACAAATAAAATTAATTTCACAAATAAACGAAAGTATTTTCATTTACATTCTATACAATTAAGTACGTCCTGCAATATTAGAAGTTTTTTGAACAATCTACGTCATCCAAAAATACTTTGCGCTAAACATCACACTTACAGGAATAACAACTTACATCGATACTGATATAATGCTTCTCTTGACTCGATTAAATAAGCAAAATAATTATGATTATTATTGGTAGCCAACGAAAATATTACTCACATCACTGAAAGTGTCACTCAAAGATGCTTTTGTTCATCTCAACCTTCTCTCCTTTAGCTGCTAATCAAGAGATTTTTCTATTAGTATGCTTAATACATAGATAGTTTTCTCCTTCATACTGATCATATAAGTTTGCTGCATACTGGCTGATTTGGACATCCGATATATTTCTAGGCGGATGTCGGAATATATCGGATTTAAAATATTTAGACATGGTTATCATGGCCCATTTAAGACTGAAAGTCATTAATTATAATATTAAAATACCCTGTTCTATTACTACTCTTGAGCATAATTACAATAGTTGATTGCCTAAATAATGTATGTATTGACATATAATTGAAAGCCTTTCTAAGGGTTTTACAAAGGGATCTGGATAATAAATATATTTAAATATAAGAAAAAGAAAAAGGGAAGAAAAACTCCAAACAAAAGTGTGGAAAAATTTCCAGATAGCCATTTCGGGTGTTCTAACGAAAACTTTCTCCTAGTTGAACATTAAAAAAAATAATAATAATCAACTAAAATAAACAAGTGAAATCGACCACGAGATGTTTCATATGTTTATACATAAATCTGTGGAGAAATGCATATACTCACTGCTCTAAGAATAAGAAAAAAAAATGTGCAACAAAATACTTAAAGGCAATTAGGTTTTTTTTTCTTTCTTTCAAAGAGCAATAAAAATTATTGAACGGAAATGTACATTACTGTGGAAGGGGAGAAAAAAAGAGCATCCGTGATATCGCGACAATTACGCAGCTCAAAGATAAATAAAAGTAATTAAATAAGTGATGAAAAGCGGGTTCTTTAAAGAAAATAAACAAAACCATCGTAGTAAAAATACGGAAGTGGTTTTTAATTGAACTAATTATGCGTTAACAGTTTTTTAAACTCCTGTCTATAAAACCACTAAGTAGTTTAGGGAAATAACGGATCATTGACTTACTGAAAGTTTTAAAATGTGTATCATCAAGATATATATAATTTCAACTTAAAACTGACATTAATTTGTGAGATTAAATTTAAAGATATCTCAAAACTACAGATTCCATTATATATAGTTAAAATTTAATGATTTAGAAACAATAGATCCACTCTTTCAAATATTACTTAAGGATGTAAGTATGAAGAATAATAATTTTGAAGTAAAAAGAATCCCCGAACAATGGATAGCTTTCTTCATTAGCGAACACAAAAACTTATTCACAAGTAAGTGTTCTGATTGCTTGCGATTTTTTAAACTGAAACATAAATCCTAAAAGAGAAAAAAATATTTGTAAAAATCGCTTAATAAAGTTTTATGTTCTTTTTTTTCTTATCTTGTATATATTTATGTAAATTTTATAACATTCTTGAACGTGCTAGATTTCTTGAACATATTGTTTTGAAGCTACATGGGAAAATTTAACCCTCTAAGCTGGTGAAAGTTAACATTTCAATCACTGAAGTCCAGATTTTTCTGCATTACAGTAACGCTTTTTGCTAACTAAAGCACAATTGCATATGTTATTATCCATTCTTTTTTAACTCTAAAGCTTTATATTAGTATTGAAAACTCATTTTTTATAGATATATTTGTTATCATGAAAAAATTTCTTTTTAAATTTAAACTGCTTAGGATATAAAAATTTCCAAATGGGAAAAAAAAGTTATACCTTTTCCTTAATAGTTGAAATCAGCATGTCCAAAAAAACGTAACGATTATGAATTATTAAATCTTCTTTCAAAACCCCTACCCGCCCCCCCCCACCCCAAAAAAAGATACAGTTCTTCAAAATAACATTCATTTATTCAAATTCATGAAAAAATTCGGCAGTTACTTCTTCTGTCGTTTCCTATCATCTTATCAGCTTTTATTCTACTCTCTTGGGCCTAGGGATGGACGCGAGACGAAAAATAGGCGTCTCGCAAAACTGCCGAAAAGCTTTGTCTCGTCGCGCAAAATCCCTATATCGTAATGTTAAAATTGTTTGTTTCGTCTCGCAAAAAAAAAGTTGTAAATCTCTTTCTCGTCTAGCATCCATCCCTACGGGCCATTTTTGAGGGATTCGAAAACAAACATTTACATGATTTTCTCAAAATCTAAAAAGCTATCCAATATTTACAACTATTTTGCCATCAGCAGTTTAAAATAAATTGCCACCTAACATGAAATAAATTTCATTCTATTCCATTGAGCCATTTTTCAGCAATGCAAGAACACACATTTACGCAATTTTCATTTTTTAAAAAAATCTCAGAATCTATTTAAAAATTTGAAATATTTTGACGCCTTTAAATTATCGCCTGTGATGATTGTAAATTTCTTTTTATTACCTTCATTGGTTTATACGTGATGTGCCAACAAATACTAGCATATTTTGAACTAATTTTAGCGACATATCGATTTTATTCAAAATTTTGAAATAAAATAAAGTCTTATCATGTCTATCATGTTAAATGGCCAACTTTCATGATAGTAAATTTTATTTAATTCATTTAAGCGGTTTTTAATGATTAACGAACAAAAATTTACTCGTTTTCAATAAATTGTAAAATCTAATCAAAAGTTTCAAAATTCAGCTCCTATAGTTCAAATTGAGTTGCCATCTGCCACGCCACTAAATTTCTTTCCATTTATTTAAGCGATTTTTACGGGATGCGGGAACAAAATTTATACTTTTTGAATAAAAATTTTCGCAGAATCTTAAAATCTTACAAAAATTTTCAAAAACCTCGGCGCCTTACTATAAGTTAAATGACTACCTATCACAAATATCTTTCCATTTGCTTTAGATAACTTTACGTGGCGCTCTAGTAAATAAAGTGTCACGGATAGAATGACAGGCAGACATACATTGTTTGACGGTCGTTTTAAGTTCCCGGGTGCTTAAAGCGGATAGAAAATGCAAAATTTTTTAATTTTAAGTAATGTACAGAAAAAAAAGAATAATTCCATTTATAGAGACTAGCTGAAGTAACCGTCATTAACAAGATAGTGTGCTATACAGATTGTGAAATCGTGAATTTTCGTTTGCAATGTATGAGTACACAGAATGGAATTAGCATATTGTAAGAAGTATGGATAGATAAGCAAAGTTATATCTTCTGTGCATAGTTAAAACGCTAAATATTAGAGAGTAAAAAGTGCTGAGTGAAATTGTTATCGGAGAAACATTTTATTTTCAAAATTAACGTTTTATTTTAGTGTAAGGAGCTTTTAAAATCAAGATGTCATTCCTCGCCTGTAACTAGATTTTGTTTAATTAACTGGAGATATTCTAATGGTATGCCTAAATAAAATTTTGCTAAAATTTTCGCAAAATATAAAAAAGAAAGTGAACATTTTTAAAATCGAGTAAATTCTTTTACGTTGAATAGCCAATTATTATATTACCTCCAGGCGCAAAAAAAAAATGAAATGTTTGCAAAATTTAAAAATTTATTTAACTTTTTGAAGAAATTCGACATTTATTGTGTCAGTTGTTGCCGATCATGTCATCAAATTTCACTCTATTCTCTTAAGCAGTTTTTGAGGGCTAGGAGATTAAACATTTATACGATTTTCGCTGAATCTCAAAATCTATGGGATATTTAAACAATTTATGCATCTGTAGTTTAAATTAACTTGCCATCTAGCATAATTCCAAATTTCATTCTAATATATTGTTATTTTTCAGGAAATGAAACAAAATTTTAAGCAATTTCCAAAAATTTCAAAATTAATTTTTTTTTAATTTTTTGACACCTATAGTTTAAGTGACCACCTATTATGATGCTAAATTGTATTTCATTCGTATCAGTGGTTTATATATGGGATGCGCAAATATTTAAACATTTTCAATAGACTTTCGCAAAAATTTAATTTGAATTCAAATTTTTGAAAAAAATCAACGCTTGCAGTTTAAGTTAAATCTCAGAATAACGTTTCAAAATTTCTAGGAAGGCTAAAGTGTATCGCTACTACTCGGAATCATAAATAGTGCTAAGTCTGAAATGGTCTGACTCGGCAGATGGCGTGCTCGATAGGTCCAAGCGTTCTTGCAGGGAATCATCATTTCGCATAAAGACACAGCAGGTTGGTGGTTAATTATATGGACGTAAAGTTAGTTGCAACGTCAATGTAGCCGATCGCTTCGTCGGACCTTACCTGTTTCCTTTTCTTAACCAGCACTCACTTCTTGATCTTTCTGCCGCAAGTGTTGCCGAAAATTTCTGGTGACGAATATGTTTTTGTATCGTCCCTGTTATATCATACGTCCCCATTATGAGTTTATTGCGATATATATATATATTTTTTTTACTTAAAAATTGAAAATAAATTTGCAGAAAAGACATTATAAAATCGAATTTACAAGAACAGACTTATGTCCAGTTGATTCTTAAGAGATCAACCAAAAACTTAATTTATTACTAACATATTATGCACACTGTAATCTACACTTGATAATTACATTGCACTTTCATTTATGGTGTTTAAATGGCAACATTATCATTAACAGTAATATTTTTTTTCAATCTCATTAATGTGACCTTGCTCTTTCTGGGGGAGGAAATCATTTATCTTTATGCATTTTAAACTGTGAAAGGTTTTTTTTTTTTCTGGTTGATGGCTCAATGCAGTTAATACTTCATTTCTTTCTTAAAATGTAATGCATACAACTTATCAGATCTTAGTTTTTTTTAAATAATAAATAGCTTATTTGATCAATTCTACTTGACAAGAGATTCGAACATTTATGTATGTCGTTATTTCTCACAATCATTATATTATTCTTTTTTTTTTCAGTGTTTTCTTCTTCTTTAACTAAGCAAAATACATTAATTAAGCAAAATGTATAAATATTTGATAGGTGCAGCTGCGGAAAAAAAAACGCCCGCTTGCTCTTTATTTGGCTAGTTGATCAAACAGCAACGTTGAAGGGTCTCCAGCAAAGGACTGATTTTAAAATTAAAAAATCTTAAAACTAAAGACCAATAAAAGAATGCAGCAAACTGTATATTTATAATATAATCTGTAAAAATTTCATACAGATATTTCGAAATAGTAGCTACAATAGTTACTAACATACAGTGGCGTACACAGACATTCTTTAAGGAGAGGAGTATTACAACCTAGAGTACGTCACAGTTAACTAATGGCACTGCTCGTCAAAATCGATTGACGATCATCATGTATAAGTATAAACTCATTCTCTGCAAGCAGTCACAATAAAATCTTTTCAAAATGATCGCCGTTCGGCGCAAACGAATAATAAAATTTGTCTTCTCAGTCGGTAATGTCTCAACGGAAATTGATTCACATGCCACAAAAATCGACGATTCAAGTTCGTCCAGCATATTGAAATGGTTCCGGAAGACAGTTTCTTCCAATATGCTCCTCATAAAATAATCAGAAAGGACAAATCGGGAAATTATGGAGAATAGCTGAAACAATAACTACTTTTCGTAATATACTACTTTTCCTCGTTCCGGACATATAATTAACTACTTTTCGTAAACAGTAATTTTTGTCTTAAAAAATAGAAGTTTTTGATCTCAATTCCCTAGTTTAAAGGGCATTATTTTATTGAAAAAATACATTAAAATATACTGTTTACAAAAAGGGGTTAATTATATACCCGGAATTGTTTCAGCTATGATGGAGGGCAATCCATTATAGAGGCCAGCGATTACAGAGGCATCTTTAGCTGTTTTTGGAACGACTATTTCGAATCTTCTGTGTAAACTTTTTACAGATTTCATAATGAATATACAGTTTCTCTCATCCCTCTATTGTCCTTTCGAGGTATGCAATTTTGAAATCAGTATGTCCTTTGCTGGACACTGTATGCACACCTCTCGTTTACAAATAAAGCCATAGCTGCCAACTATAATAATATTGCCGCATCTCTCACGAGTCCCGGTTGCTCAGAGGTACAGCACTGGGCTTCGAAGCGAGAGGTCCCGGGTTCGGAACCGGCCGGAACAATTTCGCCATGTTCCTGTAAATAGTTGTTTTAAATTATTCTTCGTATTAATTCTAGATTATTCTACATGTTTCTTTAATATGCAAATTATTTGTTTCTCGAATAGTCGATAATTGTATAAAAGCTGAGCTCCCGCCAGTTGTAGGGAGTTCACAGCCAAGTGTAGTTGCTAGCAGTCTGTCAATAAATTACGTTATCTCGATTTGAGTTCTCCTTTCATCGAGTTGTTCCTACCTCCTCGCGACAGTTTGGTGGAGGCGCCGGGTAACATCCGATACCCTGGAATCGAATACAGCACCCCGGAGAAGTAATCGTCTGCAAGGATTAAAACCCGAATACGGACTGTTCACGCCACCTCCGAGAAAAGTAAAAATGGCCCAGGTCGACGAAACTAAGCATGTAATTGCGACTCATCTAATGCAACCATTCAGAAACCCTTCTATATTTCGGGGAGATGGTCAAGACCCCAACAAATTGCTGAAAGAATATGACCGAGTGGCTAAACTCAACAAATGGGACGATCTCTTCTGTCTAGCAAATGCCTATTTTTTCCTGGAAGGCGCAGCCCTCATGTGGTTTGAAAATAATGAGGCCCTGTTAAACAGTTGGGGAAAATTTAAGGAAGAATCGCCTAAAGCATTTGGAGACAGCAGACAAACAAGAAAAAGATCCGAAGAGGAATTAAAAGCTCGAGCTCAAAAATCCGGTGAACACGTACAGTCATACATCCAGAGCGTTCTGAGGCTTTGTGATGAGACAAATCCTCAAATGCCGGAAGAGGACAAAGTTGCCCACCTCATGAAGGGAATTGCCGAGAATTTTTACCAATCTCTTTTAACTAAAGAACTCAAAGACCGAGGACCTAATAAAATGGTGTCAGTACATCGAAGAAATGAAAGAAAGACGAGTTAACCGAAAGAAATTCGATCGGCTTCCTAATGTTATCCCAATGTATTCTATAAGTGAAGAAACTGATCTAGCAACCCTTGTTCGACAGATAGTTCGAGAAGAGGTCCAACGAGCCCTGTCGACAGTCAATGAGCCACGATTTCAATCCATCGAAGCTATTGTCCGAGAAGAGGTACAAGACGCTCTATCGCCTATTACACAAGTGAAACAGCCGTGGACTGAAGTGAGCTCGAAAACCAGACGACCACAACGTTTCCCAATAGCAGTAAACCGACAAAGACCCGTAGCCGAGCCCGAACCAAGAAGAACTGACGTATGGAGGACCGCGGACAATCAACCCGTCTGCTTTCACTGTGGCCGCCCAGGAAACGTCGTTCGCTACTGCAGAGACCGACGTGCTATCTTTGAAGCTAGCAGACAGAACCGAAGGAATGCCGCTAAATCCGAAATTGAACTGATGGATCCCGCCGACTATAGCCGACGAACTACCAGAACCAGCTCGCCAAGCCCCACTCGAGGGAGATCATCGACACGCCGGTACACATCGCCATCACCTAATCGACGTTCCAGCATTTCCCCCAGCCGACGTATTGAGGAAAACTGAAGACCGCGACCTCAATTGGGGGTGAGGCCGCAGATGCTGACGAAAATCCTCCGACTGCTGCGAAGATGGTCGGAAATCATATTGAGGTTATGGTCGACAATCAGGTAGTACATGCTCTTGTGGACTCTGGGGCATCCGCTTCTGTAATTTCGGAAAATTACAGACGCCATATTAGGAAAATCATGTTTCCAACCAAGGAAAAATTGATTTTAAAAGTGGCCAATGGAAATTATGTGCAGCCGCTTGGAAAATGCGTGCTTCGTCTTGAGATCAACAGACGAACCCAGCCGTTTGAGATTACAGTGTTGCCAAATTGTAGCCACGACATAATTTTGGGTTGGGATTTCCTGGAAGCATCACAAGCCATCATAGACTGTGGTAAGCTTGAACTGACGCTCGAAGACGTTCCATGTGAAGGCCCCGATCCTACACTTTTGAGCTATGGACGATACCGTAATACCTGCACGATCGGCTGCCAACATATCTGTCGTCACTCACAACAGAGATCACAACGGAGACGTAACGGTGGATGGAAATAAACTGCTTCCCTTGGGGAAGGAAGTTGTGGTACCTGCAACCATCGTGTCATTAAAGGATGGAATCGGAGAACTATGGGTTACAAATGGACAAGCCACCGCCCAAATTATTGCCAGGGGTATGTTTGTGGGCACTGCAGAAACTGTGGACGCAAACCAAGTGAATTCAGTAATAACCACTGAACTTAATACGATAATCCAGACAGAACAAGGTGGTAGCCTAGAAGATTACTCAAGTATGTTAGCCCCTAATCTCACCCTGGAGCAAAGAGGAAAAATTATTGGGTTACTTCAAAAAATTTTCAGAAGTCTTTGAATCATCTGGAAAGCCGAAAACACAGAACTTAACTATTAAGCATCGGATAAATACTGACGGCCATGCCCCAGTCAGCCAGAGAGCATATCGAGTGTCACCGGCCGAGCGTCGCATACAAGAAGAGGTAAATAAAATGCTAGATCGTGGCATAATTCAACCATCTGAGAGCAATTGGTCATCTCAAGTTGTTCTGGTGAAAAAGAAAGATGGAAGCTGGCGCTTCTGCGTAGATTACCCAGGGCTGGGGAGTAGCGCGCTACTTGTAGCGAAACTACAGTAGCCGCTACTTTTTTTTGTAGTTTGTAGTGTAGCGCGCTACTTTTTTAAAAAAGTAGTGTAGCGTGTAGCGCGCTATAAAAAAACAGTAGTTTGTAGCGAATTTTGGAAGCTACTTTTGCCGTGTCATCATTTCCGGCGATTGATCCCGTGGTGCAATTTCTTTCTCTTCTGACTCCAAGCATAACTGAAACTGATGCTTGAAAGACACCCAATCTCTCCCCCGCCCCCCCTCCCAGGGGATACACGCACACATAGATATATATACTGACGGCTCCAAAAGTGGAAATCACGTAGGCTTTGTCTTCGTGGGTAGTAATCGTACCTGCAGCTATACTCTGCCTGTGTTTTTCTCCATCTTTACTGCTGAATTACTCGCCATCTATGAAAGCCTCCTGTATATCTCCAGAATGGAAACAAAGAAATTCGCACACGAGGGGGGGGAGGGGGTTTGCTTTGCCTGAAGCGGAAGCCTGACATTGTGCATCTTTTTTCTTTTTATCGTTCTCATTATTATTTGTAGAATCACCAATCTGCCATAAAGAGGACAAAAAAGGAAGGAAAGAGAAGTCCAAAGTTGAACAGAGGTTATTTTGATGGGGCCTCGAGAGTCTCATTATCTCACGGGCGTGTGGGCCCGTGAGCTCCTGAAAAATAAAGGCCTCGCAAATCTCTCCATTTATTGTATATTAAATTTATATATGCTGCAATAATAATTTTTATTAAGCTAAATTTCCTTTATCTATATCATAATTGTGTAACAATAAAAAGGCTTCGAGACTTATTTTCTGTTCTTCTTTCTAACACAATGATAATGGTTTCTAAGACTAGATCAATAAAATAGAAATTAAAGGCGTTATTGAAAATTTATGGCCATATGTACTTATCACAAAATATCCATTAGTTAGCATTTTTTTTAATATTATGATGAAGAAAAGAAAATTTTATGGCAGGTGGAACTCAGCGCACACATACGCTAATAATACAAATGGATTAAAAAAATATTAAAATCAATTTTAAATGCATAGTCTTGTTCTAAATGAGTATAAATACATGGGTAATTTTTAATTTAATTTTAGAATTATTTAAAAATGTTTTATTTTTATGCTGGGAAAATAGAAAACGATCACAAATAAGTTAAAATGTCTGTAATAGTATAGGGGCCCAAAACAACCTTTTTTTTTGCCCGGGGCCCCTTCTATGTCTGATCAGGGTCTGCATATTTTTGACTGCTATTGCGTGTTTGCAACATAAATCAACATAAAAATGAGTATTTTTTGCTTTCAAAAAGGAATTTTACATATCTGTAAATTGTATGCTTTTGTAACATCATTAATTTTCTTTGATCTTTTTTTTTTTTTTTATTGCACCCATAAATACAGTGTAGTGTCCACTTGCCAGGATGATTGCCAATCATTCAGTGTCCAGTATTCCGTGAACTTCCTTTTAGGCGATATCCTTTCAAATCTAACATGATATATAGTCAGTCCTCGCAATTAGCGAGCCCCCTCCCCCATCCCCTCACTCACCATCTACGGAAAACTACGAAGCGTGAGAAAAACTTACGGTTTTCTCACAGGAATGTTCTTGAAAGCATCGAGACCGCTGTTGGAAGAGTCACCGACATTTTTAATTTTCTCTTAGCCTCCTCTTTATGATCGATGCATTGAACAACAATTTTATTTATGCTTAGTTTTACTAAGTCTATTTATATTAAGGTTTGGTCATTTTTCGACGTTACAGTGCACTTTTTTGTGTTTGGGCACTCTTTATTATCCCAGTGTCCTGGTGGTGTGTTCAACTGCCACAAGAGTAATTACAGTTCTGCAGCATTGTAGCTTTTCAAACATTAATTAATCACATGATTATGTTCTACAACTCGGAATGTTTTTTGTCTCAAAGAAGCGTAAAAACTGATTAGTACATTTTTCGTGGAACCTGAAACTGAAAAAAAGAAAGTAAATATGTAGAAATTGTACACTTTTTTTCTTTTTGACGAGTTGATAACCTTATCTTTTTTGAGTTTGTTGAAAAGGGACAAAAGGTATAAGCTTATGCATCCAAGATATTATTTCAGGGGCTAAAAATATTGCTGACCTCGGTTACAGTGTTCTTCGTTTGTAGTGACAGTTTTCAGATCCGGTCCTAAGGTAGAGCGAACGGTGCGACCGCACCGGGCGCCATCTCTACCAAGGCTGTTCAGAATAATATAGCACTGTGGATGTCGGAAATGGTTTCATTTACCTGTTAATAATTGTTTAATAATAAATCTTTTAGTCAATGTACAGTAATAATCAATCATGTTAATAGTGAATTTTAGTGAACTTTCTGTGAAAAAATAAATTATTAACAGATACTCGAGGACGACTTATCAAACCCTACATTGTTACGTGATTCATAACCGTCTTATTTACCTTTACCACTCTTTAACTTTTTGCCAATGAGTTTCAGAGCACCATGCATATTTGACAGTCCGTATATTATTGAAGTTGAAATCCTCATTTTAACGCCTGAAAGCTTTTATAGCTAAATGTGTGGCGTAGCTAGGTGCAAGAGCTGACCTAGGGTACGTGGAGCCTCCCTGCAAACGTAAAGAAGCCCCGTGTTATGCTCCAGATTATGTTTTCCTTAGTTTTTTAGTTCGAATATGGCGCTCCGATGCCTTGCTTACCGTGTCGGGCCGTCCCTGGCTACGGGGGAGCAAGGAAGGTCAACTGTACCCGGGCGCAGCATCGGCCAAGGGGCGCCAAATTGTATATGAAAGCTACCTAGTTGCATTTTTAAAAAATAGGAGGGGGCGCAAAATCTTCAGTTGTCAGGTGGAAACGAGATTTAGTCATTTGCTGTGGGACAGAGAAACTGTTCTCTCAGCTTGTTTCCATCCCAGATTCAAACTATTCTGGATTGAGGAGGAGAGGAAGACCGAAGCCAAAAAATGGATGGAAGAATACCTCCAGAATATGTTTCCGACAACTTCAGATATCAGTATCGAGGATCAGCCCATGGATGATGACTTTTCTGTTTTTTTTAATTTCTCTTTCGCATGCACTCGAAATAGTTACGAGGAAGAACTTACAAGGTTCTTGTCAGAGCCAATTAAACCCGTATCTTCGCTTTCGGCGTACACGTATATGAAAGAAGCCTTCAAAAAAACTAACACTGGCGTGCCGTCCAGTGCATCTGTAGAAAGATTGTTTGCGATTGCATCGGACGTATTTTCTCCTCGGCGATCATGTTTGGCGGATAACAATTTTGAGATCCAGCTCTTGTTAAAAATTAATAAACATGTTTTTGAATAAATTTATGTGGTTCTTATTTTATACTAGAGGCATGGCAGTCTCCCATGAATATGTTGAAATTCTGCTTTCTTTCGTTAAAATTTTAAAGTGTCTATTATATTTAAATTATTAGGTTTTTTGTGTAATAATTTTCAGAATTTAATACGAAAATATGAGAATGTCTATTAATAATTAATAGTTTGTAAAATCCTTAGAGACTTATCTCTCCTTAGCCTTAAAATAACAATATGATTCTATAAAATTCTTTTATACCTAACACAAAGAAAAAGTTGTGTTGATGATAATAACTTTTAAAATTTCTTTAACATATATAGAGGATTTTTTTAATGCAATGTTTCAAATAGATATATCATGAATTTAATTAGTAATTGTTTTCATTATTTTATAATATGCATATCATATGTGATGTTTTCAATTAAAACAATTATACAATATTACATGGTTCACACGGGTCATTCGTCATAAATCACTAATTTGGTAAGTCATGAAAAAAGGCCTTTATACTCATTAATTTTGATTTGTGCTCAAGAAACTAGAATGTTTGTACAACATGAAAGGGGTCTCAAAACTGGCCTTTTTTTCCCGTTCAGACATCCATTTTATTATTATATTTTTTAAAACTTTTTTAGTTCTCATGATTTTTCTCATGCTTTCAGAGATCACTTTCCCAATTTATTTTTATCATAGAGGTATTAAAACTTAATTAGTTTCAGCAATGCTTCAATAATTAGCAGTAGTTGCCAGTAGCGTATATATAGGCTTCCATTTCGGGGGGAGGGGGACGATTCGGTATTTTAAACTTTATTGTTCTAAAGTTAAAAGAAATGTTTCAAAATAGCTCCTTTTTAATAATTGCTTTACATTTTCGGAGGGGGCCCGCCTCCCCCCTGCTCAAATACTCGCCTGATAGTTGTTTATTAGGCATAGTTTTTCTATTAAGCAATAGTCGGTCTTTCGTTCTCTAATTAAAGGGCGAAGGAATGGTGCCCCGGGGTCTTTGCCGTGCAGCTGTCCCACCAAATTCTGGCGGCGGCTCAAATGGCTGCCCTATCAACGCTACAAGGAAACCACCTTTAATAGACGCTTCTTTGGACGCGAGAGACACCCGCTGAGGTCAATCACGCTGGACGCGAGTAGAAAACCAAGGCTTTAGATATCGATAGTTTTCTCTAATTAGGATATAAATATCCTTAAATATGAATGTAATGCAAATTGAATCTGTTAGCAAAATTGTCTCCTAAAAGTAGCGAAAAAGTAGCGAAGTAGCGACTACATTTCAAAAGTAGTGTAGCTAACTACATTTGTCAAAAAGTAGTTGTAGTTGTAGTTAACTACATTTTTCGAAAAGTAGCGGTAGTTGTAGCGCGCTACAAAAAAAAAGTAGTTTTTCCCACCACTGAGATTACCGCCGCTTGAATCAGATCACAAAAAAGGATGTATACCCTCTACCGCGCATAGATGACACGCTGGATTGCTTGAGGGATGCTAAGTATTTCTCTTCCATGGATCTCCAAACGGGATACTGGCAAATCGAAGTAGATGAAGCCGATCGAGAAAAGACGGCATTTGCTACCTCCGAAGGACTCTACGAATTCAAAGTAATGCCGTTTGGCTTATACAATGCCCCTGCCACATTTGAAAGAATGATGGACAATTTGCTGCGACATTTGAAATGGACGATGTGTCTCTGTTACTTAGATGACATCATAGTTTTCTCGGAAATTTTGAAGAACATCTTAAGCGATTACAAACAGTCCTGAGCTGCATCCATAAAGCTGGACTTACTCTAAATACGAAAAAATGTGTCTTTGCCTCCCGAGAAATTAAAATTTTAGGCCACCTTCTGTCAGAAGACGGTGTTCGCCCTGATCCAGATAAGTTGAAGGCCGTAAGCTTTTTTCCAACGCCTAAGAATTTACACGACGTCAGAAGTTTCCTAGGGCTCTGCTCATACTACCGACGTTTCATTAAAAAATTTTGTTATAAGGCTCAAGCACTTAAAGAACTGCTGAAGGGGGACTCAAAATTTTGTTGGGGCTCTGAACAAGCTGATGCTTTTCTCAGATTAAAGAAGGCCCTAACCTCCGATCCTGTTCTAGGACTGTATGATGAGAGAGCTCCCACGGCATTACACACAAATGCTAGTGGCTATGGAATCGTCGCGGTCCTCGTCCAAGAGCAAAACAACCAGGAGAAAGTAATTGCCGTAATTGCCTATGCCTCACGGACACTTACGAAGCAGAGAGGAACTATTCAACTACCGAAAGGGAATGTCTTGCCGTTGTGTGGGCCGTACACAAATTTCGGCCGTACCTTTTTGGAAAGCCATTCACGGTTGTCACGGATCACCATTCTCTATGCTGGTTAGTTAGCCTTAGAGACCCTTCAGGGAGGCTAAGTAGGTGGACGTTACGTCTCCAGGAATACGACATCTCCATCGTATACAAGAGTGGCAAGAAGCATCAAGACGCCGACAGCCTATCTCGCAACCCAGTGGAGGAAAATATTAAACGTTCGGACGAGGTGAACGTTCTGCATTCGCTGACTGATATCGCAGCTGAGCAACGAAAGGATCCAGACCTCGGAAAAATAATTTCGTCCAAAGAAAGAGCAGAACCAATTAATACGCATTACGAATTGGTTGACGGGGTCCTGTGTAAAAAGAACTTCGATCCGGACGGAAGATTATGATTGCCGTTTATACCAAAACATCTACGCCAAGACGTACTGCGATATTTTCATGATGCACCAACCGCCGGACACTTGGGTGTTGCCAGAACGTACGACAGACTGAGAAAACGTTTTTATTGGCCCGGACTCTATCGCACTGTCCGTCGATATGTAATGCACTGCCGAGACTGCCAAAGGAGAAAAGCCATTCCTCTACAACCCGCAGGGCAGTTAGTACCTATCCCTCCGGCGTTAGCACCATTCCATCGGATTGGAATAGATTTGCTGGGAAGATTCCCGAAATCGATAAGAGGAAATAAATGGATAAATGTCTGCACCGACTACTTGACGCGTTTTGCAATTAAGAAAGCACTGCCTACCGCTGAAGCACCAGAAGTAGCCAAGTTTTTCGTGGAAGACGTCATACTAAAGCATGGATCACCAAGGATCCTTATCACAGACAGAGGACAGGTATTCCAATCGAAACTGATTTCGGAGCTTAATCACCTCTGCAATGTTGCCCATAGAATGACGACAGCTTACCATCCTCAAACAAATGGGCTCACAGAACGGTTTAACAAGACGTTAGCAGACATGTTGTCTATGTACGTGGATGTAGAGCAAAAGGATTGGGATGAAATTTTGCCCTTCGTTACTTTCGCATATAACACAGCCAAACAGGACACAACCGGGTTTACTCCGTTTTACTTGATTTACGGACGTGAAGCCGAGACGACGCTCGATACGATGTTTCCGTTTTTCCTCAAGAAACCCAAGCCGACTACACTGGCATCGAGAAATAGAATTGGCATCGAGAGCCGAAGAAGCTAGGCAGCTGGCGAGATTACGCACTAGAGAAGCCCAAGAGAGAGAGCGAAAGCGTTATGACTCTAAACATCGAATCGTGTATTATCAGCCAGGAGACCTCGTATGGATTTTCATACCTGTGCGGAAAGTAGGCCTTTCGGAGAAGTTGCTTAAAAGATACTTTGGTCCCTATCAAGTCCTACGACGCCTATCAGATGTTACATATGAAGTACTAGACTTTGATCCCACATCTAGTAGATCCCACATCTAGATCCCACATCTAGTAGTTGTACATGTAGTCCGTATGAAGCCTTATTATGACCCCTATGAGCAAATCCAGTTGGTGGACGACATCCCCCTTCCGAGCGGTGGAAATCCTGAAGGAAGAATATCCAGCGCTAAAAATCCGCCACTTGGTCAAACTCATACTGGACCCATGACGCGATCAAGAACAAGAACACAAATGCAAGTTTCATAAACAGCGGGACGCTGTTCTTCAAGAGGGGAGCAATGCCGCATCTCTCACGAGTCCCGGTGGCTCAGAGGTACAGCACTGGGCTTCGAAGCGAGAGGTCCCAGGTTCGGAACCATTTCGCCATGTTCCTGTAAATAGTTGTTTTAAATTATTCTCCTTATTAATTCTAGATTATTCTACATGTTTCTTTAATATGCAAATTATTTGTTTCTCGAATATTCGATAATTGTATAAAAGCTGAGCTCCTGCCAGTTTTAGGGAGTTTACAGCCAAGTGTAGTTGCTAGCAGTCTGTCAATAAATTACGTTATCTCGATTTGAGTTCTCCTTTCATCTAGTTGTTCCTACCTCCTCGCAACAATATAACTAATAATACTAATCACTTTATAATAACTTTTACTATAACTAATCACTTTTTTTAAACAATAACTTTCGGCTTAAAATATAGCACAATTTTTGCATAGCTGCCAACTACTACGGAATATAATTAACCACTTTTTCTAAACAGCATATTTTTTTAGTATTTTTTCCAAATAGAAGCAAGGTCGCGTGCGTAGCACGAAAATTTTGCTATATTTCAAGTCGAAAATTATTGTTTAAAAAAAATTGGTTAATTATATTCCGTAGTAGTTGGCAGCTATGTTTTTGTACTACGTGCGAGAGCTGGCTACTATTTTGAAAAAATACCTAAAAAATATACTATTTACAAAAAGTGGTTAATTATATTCCGTAGTAGTTGGCACCTATGTAAAGTATACTTCAGTCTCATATTCTTAAAATTTGCATAAGGGTCCGTCTTCATATTTAATTCTGCATCAACTTAGTCTGCGTTGATTAATTCTGCGTTTTTTTTATATATAACAACACACTATATCATTGTTAGTTCAAATGTATTAAAAATTGGTATCCAGGTTTAAAGAAGCTAACTTTTTGAAATATGAAGCGAAGTCTAAATATCTCATTGAAATATATATATATATATATATTGATGTACATTTAAATAGGAAGATATGTGTGCCGACTTGTGCAAATTTTACGTACAGCAAATTAAAGTGTATTTCATTCCTAAACTTATATTTTACTGTACGAGAATCGGCGACCGAATAAAGATCAAGTGGGTGCTTATTATTTTCCGAAGCTGTACAAGTTAAATAGCTAAAATGCTTTTTTATTGTAAGCATATTTTGTAGAAAATCATTCAATATTTTTTTCTAATATAACTTATTTCTCTAACGACCGAAAGCTAAAATTGTAATGCCCTGTTGAAATTAATTCAATATTACACAAAATATTGTTCTATATTAATTATTATTATTATTATTATTCATAACGAATTTATCACATTTATTCACTTTTTATTCTCTTCGAATCTAAGGTCTCATGGTACAGTTTAATACAATTGTGTTGTAAAAGTATTTATATAAATAATCTTCCATTGAGTTCTAAATAAAACAATGAGACAAGTACATCCAATGAAAACTTTTATGCGTTTAAAACCATTCTCTTTCTTATTTTGCATAAAATATCTTTGTGGAAATCAGTAATAATTTCAACCCTCCTTTTTCTTGGTAAATTGATTTTTTGAAGAATGGTCATGCCTCTTGTTAGTGTCCCTTGTAGTTCTACAGCTGCGAAGATTTTTTTACTTGATTTAACACTTTCTGGCCATAATGCAGCTACTACGGCTAGGAGGTCACAATCAAGGAACCCATCAAAATCAAGAGTAGAAAACATTTTAGAAACACTTTTCAAAAATTCGCCTTTCTTGTTCTTCACTTCTGTTAGCTCCCGATAGAGATCCTGGAAAAATGTAAGTTGAACAGATATACTCAATCAAATTAGCAGTAAATTCTTCAACACGTAGAATTATACTACAAGACAGAAATAAAATCGAAGTAGAAATCAAAGAATAATGAAGTAAGATGATCCTTCTAGATAAATGACCAAACTTACACACAAGTTTAAAAAAAATTGATTATTTTGTATATTTTTTTAATTAGTAAAAATACATCCATAATATCCAATGAAATGCATTTCTGTTAAGGATAACTGAAGTCAAAGTTTTGACTGAATAATAAAATGCTTCTCCCAAGTAGCTGTCAATATTAGCAATTCTTAGAGCACGAAGGTGAATTTTATTTCAGTTATTAATTAATTACCATAATAAACAATTTTATGATTAGTTGATATTAATCCTTTATTTTAAATTATAAAATAACAGTTTTCAGTTAGAATAAGACAAAGTCAGTTACTAGATGCCTATAATGCTTGAGTTCACGTGTGTCTAATGAAATTAAAGGGGAAAATAAAATAGATAAATAACTCAATTATTATGAGTTATATATTGTATTAAATGATCGTAAGAACATCGAAATGATGTAAGATATCATCGCCATAAAAATATCACTCAAACAACTGAAAACAACAAAGGCTACAATGCGTTGTGTTGCAGAGGGCAGCACCTGTCACCAGTTTACGATTTTCTAAAAATAGAAATGTAGATAAAACATCATCAAAGTGTACTTTCAATAAAGAGGAAGAATTAAAGAGAAATATTTAAATATACTAAAACGAAGCGGTGAAAAAAACGTGAACAACAAAACAGAAAATATAACTGCACGTGATTGTAAAACTTATCAAACTTCCAAATAACAACGGCTCAATATAAGCACTAAAATAAGGATGAAGACCACCTTTGTGTAATTTGCAATTTTATGTATTCAAAACAGTCTTTCAGTAAACACACCTGCATGTTAGCCTTTCACTCGTCACTTATAATGTTTTACACCAATCGTACATTTTACGACACAATAGTTGGCATGATTTACACTGATACAAATGTAGTATATTTGATCATAAAAATAAAAGGTAATTTAAGAAAGCAACCCACACAGCACAGAGATATAGAAATCCATTGGTCATCTATAAGGAATCAGAGTTGGATAATGGGTATATCTATTACAAGTTCAAGATCCTCCAGATAAGATAAAATGGACCTCTATAAGAAATTTGAGGTGTGATCTCTCTAAGGACTAGACAACATCTATACTATCCAGGATGTCTGTAAGACAGTGGCATAGCCAGAATTTTTTCATGGGGGGAGGGGAGGGGGGTTACGACTACTGTAACTCACATATATGTGTACGTGTGTGTGATAAGGGCGTGAAGAATATACATTTTGTAAGGCAAAAAATTCCCCATGGGAGTTGGTTGTGACCCCCCTATCCCCCCGTTGGCTACGCCGCTGCTAAGAGATCTATATCCAAGTAGCATAGATATTAATTGGACTTCCAAAATTTCTCAAACAACTCATATATGGATATTTATATCGTATCCAGAATATCCGAGCAATCTGCAATAGCCCTCTTTTGGGATGGGGAAAAAGTGAATTGTGACGTCATAACTAAGCCATCTCTTACCCGCTGAGTTTTCTTCCTCCATTCTGTGAATTTTGGTGCTATTACCATACATAACTATTATCATGCATAAGAACTTCAAGTTACTTTTAAACTGAGACATAGTTTCCGCGGATGGTATCGAACCATGGCGCGGTAGGCGATCGTTCTAACCACTACCATGCAGATTCGACTCGGGTTGAGATAACTAACGTTTGAAGTGATCGTTGTTTCAATTTCGGAATGAAAACTTATGTATCTAAATAAATAAAATTAGAACTTGCCTGTAGACTACTTGGTATTAGAAAATTTTCCCATTTCTATCCGTTTTAAGCATTTGTGACCCCAGTACAAACGTAAAAAAATGTTTGTCTGTTTGTCGTTCTGTCAGTAACGTGTTTTTATTTGCAGATCCCGTAAAACTGACTGAAGCGAATGATATAAAATTTGGTGACATGATAGGTGCTCCCTCAACTTAAACTATAGGCCTCGAATTTTTAAAAAATTAGATTTTGAGATTTTCAGAAAATTGTTTCAAATTGCAAAAATTTTTGTTCGCACATCACGTAATAACGACTAAATGAAATTTGGTGACATGATAGATGATCACTCAACTTAAGATATAGGCGTCGATTAAAAAAAATTTCTTACTAGATTTTGCGATTTTTCTGAAAATCATTTCAAACTGCGTAAATTTTTGTTTCAGTATACATAAAAACTGCATATAATTTTCACAACAAGTGTGTACTTTTAAAATATTCAAAAATATCTATTTTTTATGTACAAATTGTGTACAATCTAAATGTTTTTGCAAAAAAAACGTGCAGTCTTTTTCTAGCTGGGTAGGTGCTATAATTTTCGATTATTTTCTTTAAAAACTGCACTTAATTTGGATAGCTACATAGTTATTGTGCAATAAAGTTAATTTGATGATGTGGAGAATGTTAATAATTATATACTGTATATTATTGAATTATAAGTGTTATGCTAGAGTGCATTGAATTTCTGTTTATTACAACGTAAGTACATAGTTATTGATAATTAATAAATTCACGTACATAATTATTGATTAAATCGAACAAGATCCAACACGCGTTGAAAAATGTGTATTGCTGATGTATACCGTACACATATACCAGCTGTGTTGCGATGCTGCATTGCCACTAAATTTGGCACATGCACTGTACATGAGATGCGCTCAAAGAAGTTTTTAAAAGTTCAGTTCAAAAAAACTCCACCAGGTGGCGTTTCACATTACAAAATTAGCTCAAAAGGTGGCCAAAATCATTTAATAAATTTTCAAAAATTATTGAATAAATGTTGAAATTGATTAAACATTCAGAATAAGTCATTTCCATTACAGAATTTGCTTTTTTTATATACAAACCGAATTTGGACATTTTTTTAATTAATTTTTTTTCGAAATTCCTTGACCACATCTTATGTACAGTCTATATACCGAATTTGGCTACAATCCATTCTCAGGTTTTAGCTGTAGAACCCTGTTTATAGAGGAAATTTAACTATTAATTTGATTTGATTTTTGGAATACGGCAGATTATCTACACGAGGGATCTAGGCCGACGAGGGGGGGTTTGCCCTCCATGGGGACTTTTTAAGGGGTCCTAACTCGTATATACGCGAAGTTTCGGAGAAAACCACGTGAAACTCCGAAAATCTAGGTCAACGGACCCGACTTGTGTTTGAACCAGGCCCCTTCCGTCTCCCAGTTGAGAGCGCTAAGTGCTTGGCTACTTTGAGGATACAAAAATTACCTATACTATCTTATAGGATGGATATCCTAATTTGTGGATATAAAGAAAAACCAATTTTCCCCTAAAATTTAATCAGGACTTTTTATTTTGCATTTTAATTACAAATTTAATCTGTATTATCAAGAGAAAAATTATTAAATTCAAAGAGAAATAATTGAAGCAGGCCTGAAAGTGCTAAAGATCATAATTACCCACCTTTGGCAAAAAGTGAATCACTTTCAGGAGTGAGGTTCGATCCTACGCTCTCTCAAAAACCAGAACGGTCTAAGGTCTGGCGCCTTAGATCGATTGGTCAAAGTTAGCTTCGCTTAACTAGCTTCATCTGTGAACTGAATCTTCCTTGCTGTGCATGCGATGCTAACATTATCTAACAGCATTACAGAATCGGTCAGGGATGAACGTAAATATATATATATATATATATATATTGAATTGATATCTTAGCTGCCGTAAAATAGTCAGGTAAAGGTAAGAAATATCACATTTGTCATAAAATAACTGTAATTGAGTTCGCTGGAAATCGAAAGAGTTTCATAGACTTCACTAAAATTTTTGGAGTCATAAACGTACTAATTCCTATTAAAAACGTTGCAAATTGACAACAGAAAACAGTACTGGTTAGTTTTGCTATTTATAAATTGTTCGGGTCGCATCATGTATCACTGCTGTTTGTATCATTTACTGATATTGTTTAAGTATGCTAACTCAAAAAAAAAAAAATAATAATAATTTTAGATTATTAAAAATTCCAAATTCTGGTATAACGTTTCATAAAAATGCAGTAAAAGGAAGACTGGGCTATTAAAGTAGAAAAGTATGCTTGCTAAAAATTTAAATATTGTGGGAATTAACAATTGTATGTTTATTATAACTATTTTTAAAAGGTTTGGTAATTCCTTTTTTTTATTCGACAAAGTTATTGGTGAGAAGACAGTTTGAAATGTCTTCTCACTAGTCTTCTAACTTTAGACGCAAATTTTCGCAAAATAAGCACATTTACCAAGTTACTCTAAATCGAAAAAAAAAATTCATCATCTAGAACGAGCTTTGAAGAACAAAGAACTTAATTATACGTTGTACTTATGTCTGTAATTGATAGCTTTATTTGTACTACAGAATATTTAATTAGAAATATTATTAGAAAAAGTACTTTGACAAAACATTCTCATATGAATTCCAAATAATAGTGAATGATTTGGTATGTCTAATAAATATCAAAGATTTGGTCATTAATCTCTTTTTATGTCAGCTTGCAACACCTTTGCAGTAAATATTTTTATAATGTAATTTCATCTAATAAGGCTTCGTAGACGGATTTTGCATACTTTATCATTAGCCTTGTCACCCAATGTGTTCTACCGAGAGAGAAAATGTTAAAATTAATTCTTAAGACTAAGTGGTTGATTTCAAAATCCTTTCCAGTTGCGTGAGTGAAAACTGCACGCTCACACAGTTATGTGGACAATGCTCTAAATTTCATGGGTGTGGCATGTGTTTTGAAGATATTATTACAAAGTTAATGTGTTCAACATTTCAAATATTCATTCACATATTAAAAATTAAAACGTAGACACATAACTGTATAAATAGTGTTTAGTGTAGAATGTGCATAAAACTATTATAATACTGAAGGCATCCCATAATAATAAGTAAAATGCATGTGCTGAGCTTTGAAATTCACAAATACGCAAATAAACTAAACTGTTTCTTTTTTGATGATATTTAGCATCCGTAAGCAAATATACTAACGCAAATTAAGATCGACTGAATTTTTTAATAATTCAAAATAAATTAAAAACTTACATATTAGGGTAAGTTTAGCTACACTAAGTTTAACTAAACTTACATATTAGGTAAGACAACAGTTTAAATATATTTTAACTGACATCACAATAACTTTAGTGATTCCATCTGCTTTCTGACGTTAAGCATGATTCACCAAAGTAATAAAGCAAACAGACTAGTATGAGGTTGCATTTACAAGTGCTAGTTTGTTTCTAAAATCTTTAAAATACAACCAGTTATAAATTAAACTCATACCCTGATAAAATACTGTCTTCATAAGCACTTTTTTTTAAAGAAAAATTTCCTATTAAAAAAATCTATTCTTTCACAGTATACATTTCATGTTAATATTTTTATAATTTTATGTAACAAGTTATTTCTTTACTTATCTCATGTTGCGTCTGAATGTGAATAATAACATTTAAAATATTGAATACCTAAAATTTTATTAGAAGCTAAGTATTATACTTCTTAGTACCACTAAACACGTGTTCCTGAGATCAATTTTTACGGCAGTTATTGCTATATCTTCCGTGTCTTAATATATTTCAAAATTTTTGTCGGGCAATAGACATGAATTGCATGAGAGTTAGGTCTAAAATGTTGCTAATTAATCTGTTTAAAAGATCATTAACTTTTCTGTCAATCAATTCTGAATGTATGAATCTATATTTTCTCCTCTGGAATTTGCTAAACGTTTATTCCTACAAAAATTGACGGCAGAAACTCAGTTAAACTACTTTTTCGTTTTAATAAAACATTTAATTCTGGCGATCCATTTTAGACTAAACAATCAAACGGCTTGCATTTTCCCTACTACGCATTAGAGATGAGACGGGCTCAGCCCGAGCCCGAAAGCCCGAACCCGAAATTCACGATTGCGTTCGGGCTCGGGCTCGTGAAAAATGTCTCCTTAATTGAGCATACTCCTTAAAACAGATTTTAAAAAGCGATTCATCGGAAAAATAAACGTACTGATGTGATGCTAGGACTTGCAACAAAATAATTGCTGGGTAAAAGCTAGCTTTTTCACATAATTTACTAAATGGTGTGCTGTGCTATTTCATTTGCGTATGTGTGTTAAAATGCTGTTAATTCAAAATTTTGTCCTCGTTATTTACTGGTCTATCTTAGTTAAATGTATATATTCACATCGTATCATAAAATATTTTTTTAAAGTAAGTTTGTTCCTATCAACTAAATTCTTATGCAATAATATATACTTATGCAATTCTATGCAAATATGTAAATTTCTTAAATTTATTATGCAAAATCTCTTTTCTGGACGTGTTTTAAATATAACATTTTTTAATGTCACTATATGAGATTTATACCTTGTATTTTTCTGTATCTAATATATCTAAGTACATACAAATATTTGACACTGATGTGAGTACTCAACGGAATTTTAATAAAAATTGAAGAATTATTGTTATTATTTGATAGACATGGATATAAAGAATTAAAAACTATATTTGTCTTTAATTTCCACAAACGGCAAAATTTATCGTAATGTATCAATGAAGTAGCTGAATTTTACTCGGGCGGGCTCGGGCTACGACTTAAAAAATATTGCTCGGGCTCGGCCTTTAAAAAATGAGCCCGAACTCATCTCTTCATAACATGCGCATCTATTCATAACTACAATGATTAATAATTTACCCTAATAATTCACTAATGTCCATAACAAAACAGCACATCAAATTTCAAAGATCAAACTTGAGGTAGAAAGGTTTTATTTTGATTAGGCTATTTGAATCCTTAGAATATGGCAGTTATACGCCTTATATGATAATAAAAGGTACTTGTTACATATTTTTTTCCCGCAGTAGATCAGATATCGCTTCAGAGACGCTAAAAAGAAATACTATATCAATCGGGTTTTCATGCTAATACTGGTGTTGGAAGTTGTGTAACACTTAGATTAATGCTCAGTAAGAATGTGACAGAAATTTTAATCATGCTCTCGTTAAACTAAACGTTAACTGATTTTCTACCAGAACATAAAAGATATGTTTTTTCCAAAGCTTTTAATTCAACACAGAAAACATGCAGCAACTTTCTGCGGATATGAACAATTACTAATTCATTTTTTAAGTAATGGTAAGGCGTTCTCAAAAATGTAATAAAACTGAAAGAACAGCATAAATACTTTTTATGCGCATAAGAATGAAAAAAATCTAGAACTTGATTATGAATACTCCTGCGTAAGTCTTTTACTAAGTGAAAAAAAAGGATGAAGCGTTGTAAATCGAAAAAGTGTTATATATTTTGGTAAATCATTTAGAAACTTTCAACTACCGTTATTTTCTTAAGGTTTTAAAATCTCCATTCTCTCAGCTACTTCTGAATTTCATTTCTTAGTTATGACATTTGCCTCAATTGCCATATCCTGCCATATGCCTTAGGGTGTAATTCCCTTTTACTAAACTACTTTTCCAATGAAGATGCTAATTCACAATAATGCAAAAAGATTTCATTTTTATAGTCTATAATATTCTTTTGTCTTCTTGATGTACAAGCGTTTTTATCCAAAACATAAAACATATTAAAAGGTGTCCTCATGAATTAAAAATTGTTAAGGTGAAATGTGGTCAACTGAATGAAGAGATATAGCATTAAAATATTTTTATTCACGTTTTGATATCATATTTATTGTAGAAATACAAATTTCTTCAATTTAGCTATTGCATTTCCTCATATTTTCAGTCATAGCGTAGTAAAAATAATTAAAATTCGTGTCTAATATACAATGCGTACAGGATTGTTTGTTATTAGAATTAAAGAACATCATAAGACCTAAAATACTTGTTTTTTGGTATGGAAATTGAAAGAAATCCTTTGGTTGCAGAATAGATTCTTTTATCAAGGTAACTAAGAAAAAACAAAACAAATAAATAAATAAAATTCAAAGCTTTTTATAGGCCAATTAGTTAGGACAGCATTTTTGTCCTTAGAAAATTAACAAATTCTTTATCAAAATTGGTAACAATTTCAATCATTTTCCTATTTACAGTACTTGGGCATTTATTCTGCAGAATCGTCATTCCTCTAGTTAAGTCACCGTCAGATTCAACTCTTAAGAAACTGCTGATACTAGATTTTACTGCTTGCGGGTATAAAGAAGCGACAATGGCCAAAATGTCACAATCCTCAACGTGATTAGTTCCTTTGGACTTCTGTCTGTCTCGTGAATATTCAGAAATTCGCTTGAAAAAATAAGATTTTGAAGAATTTATTTTTAGAAGTTCATAGTAGAAGTCCTGAAAGGAAAGAAAGGTTCGATTAGTAAATCGGAATGTGAGTCTATCTCCAATTTTTCCTCAAGTCCATCAAATTAAAAGTATTTTATGTGTTAGTAGAAATAAAAACTGTTCAGTTGCGTTGAACTGAGTTCTTTAAGCCGAACAAGATAGATAAGACTGGACACTTTTTATAAAAAAATTCCAAAGGTTCATCTGATTTTTACACCTACCAAAACCAGCCTTTCCATTTTAGACGCGTAAGAAAAGATATCTTCATTGCCAAAGCGATCACTCAGCATAAGCATCACATAAAAGCTGCTTGACTGAAAGATGAAAATATTTATATATTTGCTGTGTAGCCTGACGTTTCACGAGTTTATTTCAAGTGTTAAGACATAGCTTCCCGAAGAAAATTGTCATTTGATATCTATTAGTCCAGTCCTGTTCTTCGCACGGGAATGAAAGTTGATTTCAGTTCGAAAAGCATGCATTTTTGCTTATCTCCCTCTCCAACTGCCATCGAAGAGAAGAGTAGTTTCCAAGTATGCCCTGCAGTCAAGGTTAGCTGCCAGTAGTATACGGAGAAGAGAAAGTGAAGCGTATTTGCTTTCGAATTTTAAAAATACGAATTAAATTTCATTATGTTTCAATTATTTTTACTAGACTAGATGCTCGAGCAGTAGATCGCGATTTTCTGGTGATATAAAAAAATAGTTTAAAATTTTAAAACTTAAGTACGATGTTTCAACAAAGTTCATTTAACCCTTTCAGACCAGGCGTCCACAATTGAGGACAGAAATTTTGAAAGAATATTACAAAGAAAATACTAATAATTTTAAGTTAGAAAAAGTTGAGTATATTTACGAAAAATGTCATAATCATGATTTTTTATTTTATATATTTTATTACACAAATTTAATCTTCATTTTTATTTTTTTTTTTTATGTACGACTATATCTGATATCGAGAGGTATTATTTAATGAGGTCTGAAAGGGTTCAAAAGGATGTCTCTGGGCTTTCCGGTGGTAGCAGAAATATAGATTTAGAAATGAAAATTCAGCTTGCGAAAAAAAAAAATGTCTGGTAGAAAAAAAAAACATAAAATTAGTAAAAAAATTTTTTTTTTCAGAAATAGTTCTCAATATGCTGAATTCAATTTAGATCCGAAAGTTCTGGGCGCCAAAATGCGTATCTATATGGTGCTTCAAAAACATTGAGCTAGGACCTTAACATCGTCATAGACATGCACAATGAATTACAAAGTTGCTTTATAAAAAAAAAGGTACAAAATTTAAATTTTTATATGGACCACGTACAAAAAATTCACAATTAGTAAAAGATGCCACATACATTAATAAAGTTGTGTACAAAATTTCAGCCTTCCGTCATAAAAAGGATCAGAGATATAAAATATTTGTTGCCTTAAAACATTTTCCACTGGCTCTCGAAGAAAAAAAAAATCACACCGGAAGATCGCGATTCAGGGGATATACGCAGATTTATAAAAAAAAATAAATGATCGCATAAATATATACTTTTGCTATTATTGGTGTTGTATATCCCCTTACCAATTTTGTTTAAACGTATCCCTGATTCTTAAGATGAAATTCTGTACATCACCGAATTAGTGTATGGGGGCACATTTCACTAGCTGGTGTTATTTTTGTCGGGGACGGTATAAAAATTTTAATTTTGTATTTATTTAATATTTTGAAATTTTTATTCAATGCTATACGTTTTTGTACCATTTCATGTAACTTTGTAGTGTAGTGTATATGATTATGGTTAACACGCTTAAATCTATTGATTAAAACTAACACTCCTTTATTGATTAAATTTCTTATCGGCTGATTTAAATCCTTTTACGCTAAAAATTTCCGAAAAATACGCATTAAAGACAATAATTTGTAAAATCCTCAATTTGCCTCAATGCTCACGATTCACTAGATCCTACTTAACTCCATTTTTCACTTAAATCTTGTCTATTTGAGTATTCTGACTTCCCCCCCGAAAAGAAAAGGCTGGTAGGTATCATATTACTATCAGGTGACCAACGCTTTTCAACGGATTCTCGTAGTCTCTCATAGTCACCTCGCGGGCATCGAAGGACAAGCATGTTGTTATCAAAATATGAAGTAAAAGAATTTCTGAAGAGGATACTGGATGCACTTATGCCAAGTCCTTTTGTTGTGGATGCTTAGTTGTGTGTGTATTGCTTGTGATAGTTTTGTTTTAAATCCGAATACCAAATGCATCTTTTTCATATTCAGAGTTGTGAAATAAATTCAACCTAGATATGGAGGAGATGCTTCAGGTAAAGATTTCACTTTAATGACATAGTTTCTTACGATTGGATTATAAAAAGCTGTTGTAAAACAAATGAAGTTATGATATCTCCACTCAAAGTGAGTAAGTAGTATTTTACCTTCTTCATGTAAATAAATTGGGTTGCCGCTTTAATTAAATCTCACAGCTGGTTTAACCATGATTGCATTTCTGTATTCTGATTGTACTGTGAATTCGTTTTATAACTAGAGACTATAGTGAAATAATATTCTATTTATTAAAAAAGAAAAATCCTTTTTTGTAGTGTATTAAGATATATGTAATGTATTTGCCTTGATTTAAAATTTATTTTCTCGGGCTTATAATCATAGATTACAGCTCTGATAATAAAAAACGGAGAAAACGAATAATTCAATATATTAATCAAAAACCGCAAATTTTCATAAAACACCCTTTTTCTAGCTTAAAATAATAATCTTAATTGAGTACAGATATATTAATTTAAAAAGGACTGATTTTGTAAAAATGCTCATTCTATAGCTTAAATAATAATCATAATTGAGTACAGTTATATTAATTAAAAACGGACAGACACTCCTCTTTTTTGATTATTATTTAGCCTAAATGGAGCTGTTGTATAATGCTCAAAAATTGAGAATTTTTCGCTCCATTGATTTTTGTCGATTAAGGGAGCAAATTTTACTCAATCGGGAGAATGGCTATTTGAAGTCAAAAATTGAGTAAAAATATACTCTTTGATTATTATTTTACTCAATAGATTTAAGCGTGAATATTTAAGGAATAAAGCCTGTGTCATTGTTTTCGGGACATCTTGTATATACATACCCCAACCAGTGGCGGAGTGGATAAGACACTGATAGATAGCCCGAAGTGTGAAGGTGCAAGATTCTGATCCATCACACAGCTGTTATCTAACTATCTGGAGTTTGAGGCGGTTCTCAACAGATGTAACGTGATATGCGTTATAACCCCTTAAAAAGTTCGCTTCCCAAGGTATCTCCTCTTACGCAGATAACCCTAGTGATAGCTTTGCTTTAAGCACAAACAAAATACACTGGCCTCCAAAAGTTAAGGAACAACATGTTTTTCGAAGCTCACCATAAAGAAAATGACACTGACAGTAAAATTTATGGTTTATATAAATGATAAAAATGAACTTTATGCAAATTTATGCAAAAACGATAGCTACCACTTTGTTTTTATAGAAAAGAACAGGCATATATGAGTCAGAGAAAAATGTGCAAATATCAGCCTTTCATAATTACGCGTGTAACTTTTGCTGAATTTTAGCTATTGTTAGCAGATTCGTTAACAATAGGTAGCGGGGTCCCGCAATGTCTTAGAGAAACTGTTTGCCCGATTCGTTAAGATGGCGGGCGGTCGTGAAATGGAGTTGTCACAGGCTTATGCTCCTAGGCGTCATAATGTGTCTTGCAGCGTAGTCCACCGTCTCTGGAATCAATATCAAAGGAAGCTTCTGTGTTCAAAAGACATGTTCTAGGCCGACCACGAGCTACAACACGCGCAGAATATCGTTTTACAGCTCTTTCGGCCAGGAAAAGAAGAAGCAACTTGTTGCAGACCACTCTGTTGCATCAGAGAGAAGAATATCCGCTAGTACGGTGCGAAGGCTTCTTCAGAATGCAGGTCTCTATGCAAGATGACCACTTGTATGTGTCCCCCTCAACAGACGACAGAGAAGGGCCCGTTTATCTTGGCCAAGAGAACACGTTCCTTGGACCAGACAGGGATGGGCTTCTGCACTCTTTACAGTCGAGTCCAGATTCACAATGGAGAGCGATTCAGGACGCCTGCTTATGTGGAGGGAACAAAGCACCCCATGCCATCAATCCAACACTGCGGAAAGACGCAGTTATCGAGGTGGTGGAATAATGGTTTAGGCAGGGATCCCACTCGATGGTCAGACTGATCTGCATGTGTTCCAGGGAGGAACTATGACAGGTGTGAGATATCGGGACGAGATCCTTGATGCCTATGTTCGGCCATATGCTGCTGCTATTGGCAATGATTTCATTCTGATGGATGATAATGTCCGACCTCAACGAGCTGTGCTTGTGGAGGATTATCTTGAGAGTCAAGGTTTGGAGCGAATGGAATGGCCAGCACAATCTCCAGACCTCAGTCCGATAGAACATGTTTGGGACTACCTTGGCTGACAAGTGGCTGCTTCAAGTCCTCTTCCAAGATCGTAGCATGAGCTGGAACAAGGACTAATCCGTGCGTGGTCTTCGCTCCCTATTGAGGTGTCTGACAACTTAATTAGCAGCATGGTGAATCGATGCCGCCAGTGCATTGCAGTTAGGGGTGGACACCTTCCTTATTAGAACTCGTTTTTGTAATGTTTCTACCTTATGTTTTCACAAAAAGCTTTGACAAACTGTTTTCTCCAAAAGTGGACTTCTCTACCAAAAGTGTTATTTTGCTTTTACACCATGTTTGTGTTGAATTCATGTAATTTTCGTAGTCAATAAAGAACTATTTAGTGCTCAGTTAGTCCAAATTTTTTGCTTCTATGTTCATTCGCTTCCATATTATTCACAAAAAAATAGGTTGTACCTTTACTTTTGGAGGGCAGTGTATATGCTCGTATATACAAGGGTTCCAAAAAGACTTTAATGCGCAATAATTCCTTATTGGAGATGAATGGGCAATGTAAATTGAAAAAATCTCCACAATAAGGTAGGAAAAAAGACTACATTAAGGAAAAATTTCTCTCGTTAATTTTCAAAATGTGACACATTACCCCAATTTGCACCCGTACGGAAATTCCGAATTAGTAAAATGTGCCAAATGTACAAAATTTCAGCCTATCATCATAAAATGTCTCAGAGATACTTATAAATAAAGCTGATCGGGGTGCTATACGTGAAGTCGAATGTAAATATTTATTGCTAGAGTGGAGAAAAAACATGTTTTTTCGCAATTTCTGTACAAAATTTCTGTCGAAATATCCGTTCGACGTGATTTTTTTTTTTTCGTGAGCCATTGGAAAGTGGTTTAAGTCGGCAGATATTTATCATCATACCTCTGATACTCTCCAGGATATAATTCTCAAATTTCGTACATCACCTCATTAATGTATGGTACACATTTTACTAACTGGGAATTTTTTTGTGCAAGGGTCGTATGCAAATTTAAATACTGTAACTCCTTGAAAATTCACGAGAGGGACTTTTTCTTAACGTAATCCCTTTTCTCACTTTATTCTGAACATTTTTTACAATTTACATTGCCTACTTATCTCTGACAAATAAAAAATTAAAGCGTGTTACCTCTTTTTTGGGACACCTTGTATATAGTATATATATATAATTGAAAAAGGAGTTATTCGTGTGCAAAAATAGAAATTTTGCAATGAAATATGGAGATGAGCGAATGAATGGAATTTTATGTCTTTACCACTCAAAGGTTCATTGGCGCATGAGATTAAATCTGGAAGTTCAAAATATCAAATGAATTGCACGGTGAAAAATACTGTAAAGTTGCATAACCGTTTTTAAAATACTGAAAATAGCTTACACGGCCCGATAGTTTTACAAAATATTCTTAGTTTAAAACTTCATCAGATTCGCTGAGCTACAAAATGTGAAAATAAACCTATTTCCACCAGTGTCGCCCCGACAGTACTAAAGATCTGCAGTTCAGAACCAAAAAACAAATTACTGTTCTCTCTTTTTCTTCTTTTTTATCTTTGTAAATTCTGCGGGTGTAGTTTTATTCATTGGATTACCCTCTACTATTTGCTTTATTGCACATGGGCTTACAGTTTTGCTGTAAGATGTAAAGGAAAATGTAATTCGAAGGAAGATGTAATTCAAAGAACAGTGGTGTCAGAAAAGTGATTAATATAGTTCGCTATAAATGCATGATGTTTTAAAACTTAACTTAGATATTTCTAGTAGTGTAGGGTGCACCAAGACACCACCTCCTAGATAGACAAGGCCTGAGAACAAAAGCTATTACGTCATCACTAGGTCCACTAAAATGACGTCATCACACATTTATTTTCACAAAATAAAACTAGTGAAAGTTTGTGGTGAATTTACTCCCGCATAAAACATTTTAATGATTTAAGATAGAAAATTTATTTTTACGACAAATAGGAAATTTTAACTATCACTAATTATATAATATGATATAGAAATACATCATAATAAATAATTTTTTATCAGAAAGATATTTTAATTTTTATCGTTAACTTAAGATATTCCCTAAAATTTGTATCATCCACCAGAAATTTTAAATAGTTTTACTTTGTGAAATGAAAACTGTGATGACGTCATCTTAGAAGACCTAATGATGACGTAAAAACCTTAGTTCTCAGGCCTTCTGTATCTAGGAGGTGGTGATCAAGACGACTTGATCCCATTCCAATACGGGATAGCAAAAGTAAAAGTAAACAGTCAGTGGAACAAGTAACACTTATCTTTTAAGGAATCTTTTCTACATAGGATTTCAAGAGGAGGTTTTTTCATAAAGAAATGAAGTATTCTGTAAATTCAATTTTTGCAGTGATATTTCACATGCAGTAAGTTATCCATTTGTAAAACACTTAGGAAATTCAATTTTTTTGTTATGATGTTTTCAGCCTTTTAACAAATTGTGACGTTATTATTGAATCTTTCTACATAATAAATAAATGTTAATACTTTCGAACTATTTTTCGGTAAATGGTCATTAAGTCTTTTTCTAAGGAAAAAACGTGTGCAAAAGCCCTCTTTAGTCCTTTACATTGTGGCGTACAACTACAAAAATAGTTTTTAAGGAGGATTATCAAAAAAAAAAAAATTTTAATATTCAAATCTTGTAAGTTAAGGGTTATTGATGGGCAAATGGAATTCAAACTTGTTACTGTTAAAATTTTGAGATGGAGTAAATAATTCCTGAATAAAAAATAGTATATTTAAATTAATCAAAAATAAAATCATAAGTATTTCCCCTATTACATTTCCAGTTTTCGCTTGATTAAATTACGCATTTAAGAAACTGAACTAGATTAAACATTACTGTCTCGTTTCTTACTTTTTATTTAAGAACTCTCACAATCGTGAATCTTAATTATAAGCACGCCTAAGCGGTTTCTGGTCACCTTCTAGAAATACACAATTTCACATGACCTGTATTGTATTAATAATTAAACTTACCCACGGTATTCCATTTTCCATTACTGTTTCCCACGGTACTAATTTAACTGGACAGTCAGCTTCCGTGAGAATTATATTTGCAGACTCGGGATCATAGTAAAAATTGAATTCGGCGACTTCGGTCACATTGCCAATTCCTTTGGGGAAATAAATTAATAAAATGTTATTAAAAACGTAATTAAATTGGGTCATATCATGCAGATTATGTTCAAATAAGAAAGACTATCAGAATAATATAATGTAGAAGGGTCATTCAATTACTAACCAAAAATATGCTATCAAAAGCACGAAACTTTTGAAAGTCTACAACCATTTGCAGTTGCAATTTGCACTGCATCGTAATGCACTTCCATCCAATGGTGAATACACCCAGAGCTGCCAAGTCTCCGGCTTTTTTCGGGATATTTCCCACCAATAATTTTTACTTACAAATTTCTGCTTAAAATAAGTCCAAATGTTTAATGCAAAATAAAATAATGGTACACCGTTGCTCTACGTTGCTGCAAACCTGCAAGTGTGCTACCATCTTATTTCACTGATTCTAAGGGCGGATCCAGAAATATTTTTCAGGAGGGGAGCGTAAAGCTTGAACACTACCTCGATCTATCGTTCCCGCATTCATCGTTTTCCCGTATTGATTGTTTTATTTCTATGGTCCCTGCACAAATTTTATTTGAATACTGTTAAAAGAAACCTACATGTATAGTTCGCCAAAAAGTGACTTTCCCGCCTTTATCGTTGTAAAATTTTTCTCCTAACCAAAATGAAATTGAACGTTAATTGGATTCATATGGCATACAAACTTCTTATTTTTTCGTGTTGAAGAAGATGTATATAGCCTGAAATTTAATGATTATATTTTCATTAATCAAGACGGTGAGGTATGCGATATCCTAAAGATGGACGAAAAGTATGATGATGCAAAAAATGAAAATAATGGCGAAGCAGAGGATAATGCTCATGCCGATGAGGCTGAGCCTACACTAGTACGAAGTTTGGCTGAAGCAATGACGGTATTTGAAACTCTATGATCTTTTTTATACAAACAAAAAATCACGTTAAACGTCTAGAAAATTATTATAAATCTTGAAAATTTACCGTTTAATTTAAAATGATGGAAAACCCCCACATAAAATTACTAATTTTTTAAAATAAGTCTCACTTAATTTTGATCTTCGATTTATTTGTTTGACAATTTTGTAACAAATTAGTGTTTGCTGGTTTACAGTTAATGTGTGTATGCATAACGATTGCTCTCTTCGTATTTTGACTTGAACCGGCATTTGTCGTTTTCCCACATTCATCGTTTTTTCCTACGCGCCCCGTGAAAAAGATGAATCAAGGTTCTACTGTACATGAAATATGCCATCATCATCAGAAAACCCATACTATCTAATGAAAAAAAAAAATTCTGGAGTGACTCCACTCGACTTTCCGAACACTTAAAGATCATTACCAAGCATTTAAATAAATTTTAATCGATGAATAATTCAGCGAAAATTCTTAGTTTTTTTCAATTTCAGCTCAATCGAATGTACCGTTTAAATGCTAGCGCACTTTCAATAATTTCCCCCCCATAGGCCATAATTTAAAAGAAATCTTTGTCGTAGCCCTGTAGAAAAACTATAAGTCCTATACACACTAAAATCAATACTGGTCTCACGATGGTGGTTTATAACATATATACCCAATTTGAGCTCAATCGAATGTACCGTTTAAACGCTAGCGCACTTTCAAGAATTTCCCCCATAGGCCATAATGTAAAAGAAATCTTTGTCGTAGCCCTGTAGAAAAACTATAAGTCCTATACACATCAAAATCAATACCGGTCTTGCGACGGTGGTTTATAACATATATACCCAATTTGAACTCAATCGAATGCCCCGTTTATGAGCTATCGTGTTCACTCACTCACTCTCTCTCTCTCACACACACACACCTCGTAAAAGTAGCATTAATGAATTCAAAAGATCTCAAAATGTGTAAATACACCAACATCTCGAAGTCGAATTTTTTCATGATTACAATACTTTCCTTACATGGTACATTTTCGGAAAGTAATAATACTTTCGGTTGGTGCTTCCTTGGCTTTCTCCCTAAGATCCGCCTTTAAATGATTCCCAGCATCCCTTTCACGATGCAGGCATGCCACGCTCATATGATAATAGTTCTAGAACACCACTAAAACATAAACTGTCGAAGTTTTGTATTCTTTTATACAACTTTTCAGTTATTTATTGAATAAACTTTATATTAAACGATCTTGTATCGCAATTTTCGACTCTGAGAAAAATAAGTGATTTTTCGCAGTTAATGTTAGCAGAGTTTAAATATTAAATAACATCAAAGTAATTATGGAGCTAAGCTAATAAATAGAACTAGTTAATTCATTTGACCGAAAAAAAATGTTCACTTAATTATGTATAAAATATTATTGCTTTCAATATTCTTCTTTGTAACAATTTTAAATGCAGAAAATCAAGTAAAAATTAAACGTACTTTCTTTAATATCTCTTTAAAACTGATCCATACAGAAAAAAAGAGATATTAAAATCAGCATAACATTACCTTTATAATTGCCTCCCAAAATAACAATAGATTTTAAATTTTCAGTAAATCTTGGATCTATTCGATGAGCAACGGCGAGGTTTGTGAGCGGTCCGACAGCCACAAGAGTAATTTCTTTGGGGTGATTTCTTGCCAAATTAATCAGCGCTAATGAAGCTGGAGTGTCACTTTCTTCCATGTTTCCGGTGGAAAATTCGTGCGCACATTCCCCGAAACCATCAGTTCCATGAACTAATGAGAATGAAGTGTCTAATTTTATTAAAGGTCCAGAGCTGCCTCTGTGGATAGGAATCTGTAATATAAAGCAAATGTCCTTTTACTGGGATAAAATAACAAAACTTTATTAACAATAAAATTACTTTGACAGAAACAACACCCAAATGCACAGCTGTCAGTCACTCTGGAATATAACTAACCATTCTTATTTTACTTAGAATACAGTAAAATTATTCGGCCTGACGCGCGAGGTGATTACTATTTCGAAAAAGTATTTTTTTAAACTACTTTTTACAAAAAGTGATTAATGACATTCCGGAATAGCTGGAAGCTTTTCCCAAATATACTGATGTCCAAAATTAAGATTATAAACACAACATCTGTGATGACCGAAGAAATATTCAGTTTATTGCAAATAAATTTCTCTCTTATCTATTATAGTAGGAGAAAGCTTAAAGCAGAAAAACAATATCAAAAAGAGGCGAGCTGTCAGAAAATATACAAGTTGTATCAAAAATGGTCAAATTAAGATTCATCATATCTCGGGTAAAGTTCATCTTATATGGAGAGTGGCCATAGTCAGCGCCTCCTAGACATAGAAAGCCTTACAACTCTTACGTCACCAAGCTTTGACGTCATCAGTAGGTCTACATTTAAAAGTTTTATTTTCATAAAATAAAACTATTAAAAATTTTGGCGAATTACCCATGAATAGCATTATTTTAATAATTTGTGACAAAAAATATAATTTTACGATAAATGGCAGCTGTAACAATGACTAATTAGATAACATAATAAGGAAATAGATCATAATGAGTAATTTTATACAGGAAAGGTATTTTAATTTTAATGTTTAATTTAAAATATTTTCTAATATTTGTAGCATTCACCAGAAATTTTAAATAGTTTTACTTTGTGAAATTAAAACTGATGACGTCAATTTCGTAGGCCTAGTGATGCACCACCTTCTAGGTATAGAAGGCCTGAGAACAGAAATTTTGGGTCTTCAGTAGGTCCACTAAAATGACGTCATCACATATTTATTTTCACAGTGTAAAACTATTCAAAGTTTGTGGTGAATTTACTACCGCATAAAGCTTTTTAATGATTTAAAATAGAAAATTTAATTTTACGACAAACAGGAAATTTTAACTATCGCTAATTATATAATATGGTATAGAAATAGATCATAATAAATAATTTTTTATCAGAAAGGTATTTTAATTTTTATCTTCAACTTAAAATATTTTCTAAAAGTTGTATCAACCACCAGAAATTCTAAATAGTTTTACTTTATGAACGAAAAACTGTGACGATGTCATCTTAGTGATGACGTAAAAGCTTCTGTTCTCAGGCCTTCTATATCTAGGAGGTGGTGAGTGATGACGTCAAAATTTGGTGACATAGGAGTTGCAAGGCTCTCTATATCTGGGAGGCATTGGCAGCCTCAAAACGAGCCGTTATACTGTTGATAACGTCGACGAGGAACACTTGGGGTAGTGAACTACATTCTTCCAAAAGTAAGGCGTAACATCTGTATTTAAAAAACAGTAATTTCTTTCAAATATTTTTTCGAAATGTCAATCGAACCCCGCGTTTAACATCGAAATTTTGCGATAACTTAAATAGAAAATTGGTGTTTAAAAAAGTGGTTAATTATATTCCGTAGCAGTTGGCAACTCTACAAAACATGTTTTATACGATTGAGATCCAAGGAGTTCGTGAGCCAGTTCATGCAGCGAATATTCTTCACTTCAACGTGACGAACTAATCACTTCATCGCATGACTTCACTTCATCGAAAAACGTGATCTCTGTGTGGCCTGACATTATCGTTCATAAAAAGAAATTAATATGAAGTACTTTTTTGTATAAATTATTAAATCATAAATTATAATTAACTACAAAATTTAACATAAATGAGGAATTTTTGTGCAATCTATACATATTACGGCGATTACAATAGGAGAAACATACTGAGAGACAAACCGAAATCAAACAGTATTAAACTTAAAAAGTGTAGATAAAAAGTTGAATTATTGTTTTGTTGGACAAATATGAAGCTTATTCCCTTGTTAAAGATTAAATAATTCATTGCTTTAATAAATTTATTATAAATAACTTTATTTATAAAAAGTAATATACAGTTCTTAAATTAAATGAGCAAAAGCTGAGCCTTCTCAGAATTTCATGAATTTTTTTCTTGTGTTGCCTTACCCAAGGAAAGAAAAAATCTGAAATATTTTTGGTTAACCTCTTTTAGTTTTGGAGTTATGGGGGGTCAAAGTACCCCAGACGAATGACGTAGAATTAATTTAGGGCCATTTTTGCCACTTTATTGTCTCGGCTGTGACTGGCTCAGACGTGCTTCAGAGAATTTTTTCCTCTTATCCTATAATATACCTTGGGTATTAACATCTCAAATTGAAAATTCATTCTAAAATAGTCAGAGCCCCTCCCCCCAAATCCATAAAAAATACAGTTTTAAGAATGCTTTAAGAAAATCTTGGCTCTGATGTGATACAGAAAAAAAAAATTGTACAGTGCAGTTATATATCTTTATATAAAGTGAATCCAATGTTAAAAATGTTTGAAGGACTACAGGGCCCCACGATGCGGGGCCCCAAAACAGGGACCTTAGCGCTAATTTGTGCAATTTCGAATCATTGGTGCAGCTGAAGCCAACTTCCCACAGGATAACTATTGGTATGGAGATGTAGTATCAACATAGTAGTTTCATATTATGAAGAAACATTTTTTGAAGGTACAACTGTTTCCAAGAAAAATTCCAAAAAGTACCTCCCTATTTGGGACATTCCACTGGCACACATGGGAGCATTTCGGCGTTACTTTTAGAAGTTTAATCGACTATAGCAATATGGAAAATTAAACTTATCCTGCATACATCACAAATATATCCTCCATATATCGCAAATAGTTCTTTTATAGGGGCACTCATAAGAATTACATTGCGCTCGCTGTATGGGGATCTCAGTAACTACTGAAGCGATTCGAAATTTTTTTTCACTGATAGAAAGCTACACCATTCCTGAGTATTACAGGCTACCTTTCAGCATGCAGCTTAACTAGTTCTTTTACAGGAACACTCAAAAGAATTCTAATACATTACGCTATATGGACTTCTCTGTAACTACTGAATCTATTCTAAAGATCTTTTCACTGAAAGCTACACTATTCCTGAGTAACACAGGCTAAAATTCATGTAGCATAATTTAAAGGAACACTCAAAATAATTCAAATAATAAAAAAGTTGTACATGTTCTATAAATAAAATATTTTTATTATACAGCATTTCACATTATTTCTGTTTTTAAAAATGATTTTCTTTGTAGACTAGTGAAAAAAGTAGGAAGTTGCTAATATTGAGCTGAACTCTTACTAGGCAGTGGAGTAGGAAAAGTTATTTTACAGTGGAAGGGTTGTCGCTTTATCAGTAGATGATGGGACTGCTACAATAAAATATTTGCATGCAATACCTGACTCTCATTCATTAAATGGCCACGACAAGATGACGCAAAACAGTCACTAGAGATAGGATATTTTTTGTCCAAATGAATTTGCTTTTGTTACTCCATTTGCGATTGCTAATATAAAAAGTATCAAAGCAGCTCACAACAAACAATGCAACAGACTCTATAATAAAATTAACTAAATAACCTGAAAATCTGTCTGAGAATTTTGTTGTAAAATAGTAAACAAGTCAGAAATAAATGATGTAGAATTTCGTCAATTTATTTTATTCATAATATTATTTACTTTTTGTTTACTTTAAATGAGGTATAATACATGGTATATGTAAAGCTAATTAAATTAGATAGTTTCTTTATCGCATTTGGCGAATGGAGACAGTTACGACAATGTTTACGAATTATTTTGAGTGTTCCTGTAAATTATGCTGCATGCATGAATTTTAGCCTATATTACTCAGGAATAGTGTGGTTTTCAGTGAAAAGATCTTTAGAATCGGTTCAGTAGTTACCTAGATGTCCATATAGTGTAATGAATTAGAATTCTTTTGAGTGTCCCTGTAAAAGAACTAGTCATGCTGCATGCTGAAAGGTAGCCTATAATGCTCAGGAATAGTGTAGCTTTCTATCAGTGAAAATTTTTTTTGAATCGGTTCAGTAGTTAGAGATCCCCATACAGCGTAATGTAATTCTTATGAGTGCCCCTGTAAAAGAACTATTTGCGCTATATGGAGGACACATTTGTGATTTATGCAGGGTAACTTTAATTTTCCATATTGCTACGGAAGATTAAACTACTAAAAGTAACGCCGAAATGCCCCCATGCGTGCCAGTGGAATGTCCCAAATAGGGAGGTACTTTTTGGAATTTTTCTTGGAAACAGTTGTACCTTCAAAAAATGTTTCTTCATAATATGAAACTACTATGTTGATACTACATCTCCATACCAATAGTTATCCTGTGGGAAGTCGGCTTCAGCTGCACCAATGGGGGCATTACGGCGTTACTTTTAGTAGTTTAATCTTCCGTAGCAATATGGAAAATTAAACTTACCCTGCATAAATCAAAAATGTGTCCTCCATATAGCGCAAATAGTTCTTTTACAGGGGCACTCATAAGATTTACATTACGCTGTATGGGGATCTCTAACTACTGAACCGATTCAAAAAAAATTTTCACTGATAGAAAGCTACACTATTCTTGAGCATTATAGGCTACCTTTCAGCATGCAGCATGACTAGTTCTTTTACAGGGACACTCAAAAGAATTCTAATTCATTACACTATATGGACATCTAGGTAACTACTGAACCGATTCTAAAGATCTTTTCACTGAAAACCACACTATTCCTGAGTTATATAGGCTAAAATTCATGCATGCAGCATAATTTACAGGAACACTCAAAATAATTCGTAAACATTGTCGTAACTGTCTCCATTCGCCAAATGCGAAAAAGAAACTATCTAATTTAATTAACTTTACATATACCATGTCTTATACCTCATTTAAAGTAAACAAAAAGTAAATAATATTATGAATAAAAGAAATTGACGAAATTCTACATCATTTATTTCTGACTTGTTTACTATTTTACAACAAAATTCTCAGACAGATTTTCAGGTTATTTAGTTAATTTTATTATAGAGTCTGTTGCATTGTTTGTTGTGAGCTGCTTTGATACTTTTTATATTAGCAATCGCAAATGGAGTAACAAAAGCAAATTCATTTGGACAAAAAATATCCTATCTCTAGTGACTGTTTTGCGTCATCTTGTCGTGGCCATTTAATGAATGAGAGTCAGGTATTGCATGCAAATATTTTATTGTAGCAGTCCCATCATCTACTGATAAAGCGACAACCCTTCCACTGTAAAATAACTTTTCCTACTCCACTGCCTAGTAAGAGTTCAGCTCAATATTAGCAACTTCCTACTTTTTTCACTAGTCTACAAAGAAAATCATTTTTAAAAACAGAAATAATGTGAAATACTGTATAATAAAAATATTTTATTTATAGAACATGTACAACTTTTTTATTATTTGAATTATTTTGAGTGTTCCTTTAAATTATGCTACATGAATTTTAGCCTGTGTTACTCAGGAATAGTGTAGCTTTCAGTGAAAAGATCTTTAGAATAGATTCAGTAGTTACAGAGAAGTCCATATAGCGTAATGTATTAGAATTCTTTTGAGTGTTCCTGTAAAAGAACTAGTTAAGCTGCATGCTGAAAGGTAGCCTGTAATACTCAGGAATGGTGTAGCTTTCTATCAGTGAAAAAAATTTTCGAATCGCTTCAGTAGTTACTGAGATCCCCATACAGCGAGCGCAATGTAATTCTAATGAGTGCCCCTATAAAAGAACTATTTGCGATATATGGAGGATATATTTGTGATGTATGCAGGATAAGTTTAATTTTCCATATTGCTATAGTCGATTAAACTTCTAAAAGTAACGCCGAAATGCTCCCATGTGTGCCAGTGGAATGTCCCAAATAGGGAGGTACTTTTTGGAATTTTTCTTGGAAACAGTTGTACCTTCAAAAAATGTTTCTTCATAACATGAAACTACTATGTTGATACTACATCTCCATGCCAATATGTCTCCTGTGGGAAGTCGGCTTCAGCTCTGCCAATGCTTCGAAATTGCGTAAATTAGCACTAAGGACCATGTTAGGGTCCCCGTACCGTGGGGCCCTGGAGGCCTTCAAAAATTTTTAACATTGGATTCACTTTATATGGAGATGTATAACTGCTCTGTGCAAAAAAAAAAAAGTTCTGTATCACGTCAGATCCAAGATTTAAATCATTCTTAAAACTGTATTTTTTATGAAATTGGGGGTGTTTGGGGGGGGCTTATTTGGGGGCTCTGACTATTTTCGAATGAATTTTCAATTTGAGATGTTAATATCCGAGGTATATTATAGGATAAGAGGAAAAAATTCTCTGAAGCACCTCTGAGCCAGTCACAGCCGAGAAAATAAAGTAGCAAAAATGGCCCTAAATTATTTCTACGTCACTCGTTTGGGGTACTTTGACCCCCCATAACTCCAAAAATAAAAGAGGTAAATCAAAATTATTTCAGATTTGTTCTTTCCTTGGGTAAGGCAACACAAGAAAAAATTCATGAAATTCTGAGATGGTGATGGAAACTTTTCTTTTTTTGCCGGATTTGCTCTTGCAATACCTCTTAAATAAAAGGTACGCCATAGGTGAAAAAATAATTATGTTCATATTGAGAATTACTGTTAATATTATTCGTATTTTTAATTAAACTTATTTACTGCGAAGTATTATCGATGTTCGGTATTGAATTTTAAACCTTAAAAATGAAAATGAGAACATTATTATCAATACAAAAGCGAATATTATTATCAAATTTTGGGTAATTTCTAGCACGCTAATACTAAAGTTGAAAGAAGTATATTGAAGAAAAGTATATTATTCATACGGAAATTTTTATGGATCACAAAATGAAACTAGTAAAAGTAATATAAATGCAATTGATTAGTATTATTTTCATTTTAAATACTTCAATTTGTAAATTTTATAGTAGTTTCATAGGGCCTGCTTTTTTTTATTTATTTATTAGCTTAAACTAAAAAGTTCTCAAATAAATGTTACTGTAGCGTAAAATCTCACTCGATTCTATAATAAACATGGACATGAATTATTTTTCTTAGTTTTTGAGTTAGCATATTATTACTTTTTTATTAATTTCTATCTTCAGTTGTCAGATTAAAATCTATAAAAAATGCAAAAAGTTTAAAAACATTATAGCATCAATCAAAAATATTCAAAAACATTACTCCACAAAACAGAAGTAAAACTGTCAGATAATTTTTTCGAGGTCCTTTAAACAAAAATAGCGTTTTAGCTCTGGTGAAAGTATTTTTTAAAGCACATTTTGTAAAACATCAACTAACCATATCTGAGCATCAAAACTCTGCAGCACATCTTCTAAAGCAAGAGAAATTTTTATTTGAAATGTGACATTTCCATCATAACAAAAAAGACAATTAACCTCTACCTTAACTATCACCGAAAATGTTGTTCCACTTGCTCCGCCCTATGATTGCTATGAAAATCGAAAGTAAAACTTTTGATCGGACAATACAGGTCAGTATACTATTTAAAAGCTCATCTGCCTATTTATGCGAACGGGCTAAATAATTTATCCGTGTTAAATGTCCAGCGTGTTTTCATAAACATGTTTTATATTCTGGACTTGCGAAAATTTTAATTACGAACTATGATAGCAAATTACAAATAGCAATCCCTGGTGTTTTGTGAAAAAAAAATGTTCAAATGCTCTGTTACTTTTACTTTTTTTAGCAACATGCAATAAAAATTGCAAAATTATGCAAAATAAGATCAGATAAAATATTAGTACTTGAATAAAATTATCACATTATGGGTATTTTTACAGTCACAATATTATCATTACTAAGTCTTTGTGCAACAACTTATTAGCAAAAAATGATTACTATAAACATATTTCAGTCATATAATTTAAAATATTATATGACTGTATTTTATTTTTTAAAAATAACGAGGTTAGAAACATTAAAGTTGATTTGCATTTGTGATGAAAATTCAGTTAGTTAGATCAGTGGTTTCCAACTGGTGGTCCATGAACAAGTTCTAGGTGGGCCGCGAAACAAGTGAGTGTTTAAAAATAATTGTGTTTTCACAATTTCATGAGTTAAAAAGACAAAAAGCATAATTGTTTACGGTCGTTTTTAGAGAATTAAAAAGTTTCATAATCCTTGCAAAATAGAGAAAATACGGGCGTCACAATATTAAATACAATTCGATAAAATATTGTAGCATCTCAGCCTTTTGTCTTCGGACATATGTAAACAGGATTGATTAACTATTAGGTTGTAACGAAAGTTTTCCGCTACTGCAAGTATTGTCTGCACAAACAGTTCACGTTGGTGTCTTTGGCAATATTTTGTTAAACGATTTTTGTTATTTGAAAAAAAAAGACTTGCTTTAGAGCACTGTGTTGTGAAATCTGTAAAACAATATCATTAAGTAAAAGGTGTCTGAAATGGAACTATCACACTACCAGATTGAACCATCATTTACTCTCAGTTCTGTTGCAAAAAGTCAGCTACAGAATGACACTGAATCATGTGTACAGCTTAAGGTACAACTGTTGTATCATACGACACTGTGAAGATTTGGTACCAAAAGTTCAAAAACGAGGACTAGGACATTTAAGAAGCAGGGCGCTCTGGCCAGCTTACTGATGCTGATGAGGCCCGCCAACGAGAATTTGTGGAAGGAGATAAAATGTTCATCCACTCGAGAGCTAGTTAAAAGAGTTAGACTTTAGTGCCATGTCCATTAGTCGCGCTAAGCATCGCATATACTTGATATATAAGGTCAATCGCTCAGTACCTCATGAGCTGGCCCATGCAAATCTGGCGGAAAACTTTCGTTACAACCTGATATTATCAGCATCATTTGAGCGATTGGAAATAACATTCTTTGCGCTTTTTGAGTTTTTCATTTTATCATTACATTTTAAGCAAAAAGTGTTTATTATTAATTTTTTTTACGATTTTATCCCCCCCCCGCCAGAAATAATTATTTTAAGTGGTCTGTAGGTAAATTGGAAGTGGAAAAGTGGTCCGCGGGTTAAGTTGAGTTGAGAACCCCCGAATTAGATTATCATTCTCTCATAAAGCGAAGCTCCGGAAATTAACCACTTTTTTAAACACCAATTTTTGGCTTAAATTATCGCAAAATTTCGGTGCTTGATGTGGGGTCTGGCTGCCATTTTGTAAAAATGTTTAAACGACATAGCTTTTTCGTGAAGTGGTTAATTATATTCTGGAGCAGTTGGCAACTCTGATAAATTGATAATGGTTTCTTACGTACAGATTCCGTTGAAAATGGTAGCTGATCTCAGTGAGGAAGTCCCACGATATGCTGCTCACAAGACGAAGGCAAGACCTTCGAATCACCAAGTCGCACAAAATTTTGTAGAAATGTAGCTTAAGACGTGCAATCCCTAGTGTAAAACCCAAAATACTTGCATTCTCAAGAAATCACTTTCTAAACACTGGAAAATCAGCGTCCAGAGATTACATAGCATTGTTAATCAAATGCCTCTGAAACTTTCAACGAACTGTTTGTGGGTTAAAAAAAATAACATAGCAAGATCAACAAAATAATTTTGCTATATGAGCCATGAACATATCAAAAACAAAAAAAAATTATTGATTCACACAAATAATTTGGTTGGTTTTAACCAAATAAACCATTTAAACAAATAGTTTGGTTAAATTAACAAATCATTTGTTTATTTCAACAAAATTCTTTGGTTATACTGACAAAATGTTTTGTTAATAAAACCGAATGATCTTAACAAATTTATAATGTTACTTTAACAAAAATTTTGTTGGCGCTATTTCAACCGGATAATTTTGTTGATTTAACAAACTTTTTGTTGATACAACAAAACTTTTTTTTCAGCGTAGGGCTAGAATCCCTTAGAAAACACCATGTTCAAAAACCCTCGCGTGATACCCCCCCCCCCTCCAAAAAAAATATTTTCTCATGCTTAGCATGACAATATCAGATAGCATGTCAAAATAAGATTATTAAGAAAAAAGAAGCATTAGGAAAAGAAACTCATTTTTGAAATATACGTAATCATTTAATGCACTGAACAGTTTAAGTATTTTCTGTTTCAGCGCGTGTTCACGAAAGTATAATTTATGTAGTGAGATCTCGACTTACATGAAAATTTTTATGGTTTTAAAACTGCGTCGATTTAGACCATAAAAAAATTCACGAGTTATATTTCTTGATGCATGTTCTATATATATATTTCAAGGATTAAGCACTATATCTTTTTCACTAGAAATAGCATGGTCAGAGTAGTAAATCAATAAAATAGTCTGACCTCGTTATCCCGACACATAGTTTCCACATTAACCCGGCTATCACGACTATTTTTCAAAGTCCCTCTTTTGTGCAATTGACCAGTTTTGTGTATATCCGAGCAATTTTGTGCAACTCCGGTTATTACGGCACTCCGCTTGTGACGGCACTTTTTTGCGATCCGTCGAGTGTCGAGATAACGAGGTCCAACAGTACAAAAGAAAGAGATTAGGAATTACAGAGGTAAAATAAAGGAAATTTTGTTTATTTTTTATTTTTTGCACTATATATAAAATGTGATTACAATCAAACTAACAAGAGAAATTATTCAAATATCAAAAGCTAGTTTTGACAAAATTTGATCTTTTCCCACCAATTTCAACTCTTTAAACCAAAATACACACTTTAAATACTGTTCTTATGTTGCTCGAGGTAAATAATGCTATAAAATACTTTAAATACTAGGTAAGTTTTATCAAGCCATATAGTTAGACAGACATTGTGCCTCGCTTGCAGAAGACAGTTTCGGTTCGATTCTTTTACAATTTACCGTCTTTTGACAGTATATTTATTAGAAGCAAAGAAGATTACCTGGTAGGATCGCATTTAAATTAAAGTAACCCACAATATTGGTTTTAATCGTGACGAAGGCGTGGATGGCAAAAATTTTTCCCAATTGTTTTTACCACATTTATTAAGAAAATTTATCTCAGTTTTACTATACAGTGTGTCTACAAATTAATTGGACAATTTCGTAAGTTAATAACATTCGAAAAATCAAATGAAATTAACCAATATAAAGCCAGACTATATCCTAAGTATATTCATAGATGGCGTTGTCGCTGAAAAGACTGTTACGGAATTGTTTACCTAGACATGCTACAGATTTTACTTAAGCCAATAATGAAAGAAAAAATGCTAGGAGATTACATTTTTCAATAGGATGGCTCATCTTGTTACTACCACAACGACGTTACATCTTACCTCAATGCTGATAAACAGTTTGGGTTGGTCGTGGAGATGCTATTCAATTACCACATTTGATTTTCGGTGTAAGGAGTTTTCAAAGGATCAAGTGTACACTCCGCCACTTCCTGCGACCATTCCTGAACTAAAATCGAGAATTTGCACTGCAATTTATCATAGAAAAGGAAACATGCTTACATATCTGAGGCAAGAACTGATTTACCGATGGGACATTTGCAGAACAACGAAAGGAACAATCCGACATCTGTGATAGCGGTAAACTTGGGCTATTTCTCTAACTGACAACAAAATGTACATTGATTTTTTTCCCTGTAAATTACATTCAATAATTCATTGTTTTTGCCAAGATAATTTGTAGACACCCTGTATCGAGTTTAGGAGATATGTAATTACTTGTTTTATCATGAGTTTCAAGTAAAAAACCTTTTCATATAACTAATGTTATTTAAAATTTGCATTTTTTTATTCCTCGTAACTTTCCTAAATTTAGTGAATTTTCTACTTGATTGATAAAACACAGTTTAAATTTTGAGATTCATTTTTAAAGTTTCAAAAAGTAACTACTAAAACGGGTTTATCTTATTTGGGAAGAGTATATTGAATATTTTTGGACGCCTTAATTGCATATCCTTTCAGTTTCTATTCATTTTGAGAACCCTTAAGCATATATACTTAAAAGGAATAATAGCAATTTAATTTTAAATTGCTATTATTCCTTACTTCTATTATTCCTATTAGTACTTCTAATTATTTTTATATATTCCTGTAAAAGAGATAAAATAAAATTGTTACTTACAGATTTTTCCTCACATACAGTTAGAACTCGCATGACGTTTGGGCAAACGTTATCTATACTTGTATTACCAGAGCAGCAAGTGATAGCAACAATTTCTGCTATATCTTTACTACTAAGAGCCAGTAACAAAGCAATAGCATCATCAATTCCGCAATCAGTATCAATGATGATTTTCTGTCGTTCTGTGGAAGCCATAATTCAGAAATAAGAGCTCCTAAAATTAATTGCATAAATTAATTTAAAAAGTAATTAATTAACGAAACAAAACTTATTTCGTTATAAGATGAACGTTTCAAATAACAAACTGTAATTCTTTAAGAATTATACCATATTTACCTGTCTTAATAGACTGTGTTAGTCATAATTTTTTGCAAACTTTAAAAAGTCATAATGAAAGAGGAAACAGTAATAAAGAAGTGCGGTTTGCTTACACATTTTCACATATATTTTTGCACTTTTAAACTTGCATAAAGACAATTAGTTCTTTAAATCGCTTATATGGATACCCTACATAAGCATCAAATGTATGAGGAAGAGCCCTGCTATAAAATACTTCAAGTACACAATTATTTTCAGTCGATAAAACATTTGGGGATTGAAATCAAGTAATCCTTCCTAAAGCGTTGATAATAATGCTGTGTTAATACTCACATAGTATCGTCACGTCATTCGAAGACACAACTTTCCCTGGCGAGCAATCGTCTGACCCTTACACCAATCCTTACACAGGTGGATGTGGATTTGTCTTGATCAGGGTTGCCAGATGTGTCTAATTTTAGCCATCTGGACTAATTTCCGAAGCTGCTGGCTGATAAAAGAATAATCCTTTCAGGCATGTCATGTTCTCTAAAGTTTCATACATAGATGTGGAGTTATATGAGCCGGTAAGGCTCAAGGCTTTCAAATAAATTTTGAGGAAGAGCTGCCCCCCAAGCGTTATCAGCGGTTTCTATAAGTAACTTACTTCTTTTACTACTAAAATACTTCTTTTCATCTCACATATAATTAAGTATTGATAGTAATTAATTTATCGGTAATTTCCTAGATATCTTAGTTAAGCATCTCAAGCTTTTATAGATCATTTTTTTTTACACTTTAAAACATAATATTCAATGAATTTTCTAAGCGACTCCACTGCTGAGAGGGGAACTAGGATGTATTTGCATGTTGCAGTAGTGTTTAAAAATTCTTGCAAAAGTTATTTTATACATTTTAGTCCATCTGAAATAAAGTTTGATTTTTAAAAAACTATAATTTTATCTATTTATTTACGTTATCTCTCACTCTAACAGAAAGACAGTTCTTTGAATAATTAGAAAATCGATTTTTCATGTTACCTCCTATATTTATATAATTTTAGTTTTTCTCTTTGAACTAAACTTTATGTCTTCAGATTTCTTGTAGCCTTTCAGCAGCTACTTTTCTTGCTGATGTAAATAGCAAATCTGAATTTACATCCGCAAGAAAACCGCTTTCGTTTCTATAAACAAAGTTGGAAAAAAGAGCTCTGTAACAATGCACCTGTCTAGCTTTTTCATGCTTAAAGTGATGTTTCATATGGTGACAAAAGATTAATACATATTGTACAGAAGACTCATATTTGAATAGCTGCAATAAAACATGGCTTTACAATTCAGATAAAAAAGGATTTGGGACACTTTCGAGTATGAAAAAAAGCAGATGTTTCCCGCATTGGAAGGCATAAATATAGGCCAAGTTAATCTACTCTGTATACAATAGGATTTCACAAAATAAATAACATGCAATATACCACTTAGACTTAAATATGAGATTTTATGCCAATACTTCATATCTTTTTTTAAAGTAAGCTCTCTGCCAGATATTTTCCTAAATAGTACACTGGTTATTGCCAGATATGTACCTAATAAACATATAAAATATACAAAAGACATTTGTGCACATGATGCTCTAAAGTTTCAATACCTTATTACTTAATCACCTACGTAAATTTAAAGCACATTGCCGTAAAGTTACAAGGCTTGCATGTAGGAGTGTACGTCAACCATTTACCGTATGTGTACATATATCTCCTTTTTGCATAGCTTCCAAACATAGGTGCTCAGTATTACGGAATATAACAAACCACTTTTTGTGAACGGCTATTTTCTGTTTAAAATATACTTGGCTAAAATTGTAAAATGGTGTAAGTAGGCGATTTTAAGATAAATTCGATTCCAAAGATTGGTTTTATGAAACAAAGAAGCAAAATACGGCACATTCATGAATAATGATACACTTTCCAACTTAATGGAATAAGGAAGAAAAATAGGGACGACGCATAAATTATGATACGCTTTTAATATGTAGCACTATAGTGCGTATTTAAAATCTGAAAATGTTTCAGATTTTCTTCCTTTTTTTATCTTTTCTTTCCTGTGCTATATTTGCTGCTGTAGCAACTACTTGCACCTAATCCTAAACCTGTAATAATTCTAGTAAATTACAATTTAAATTTAAATATGGAAAATATGAGTTTTGCAGCAAAGTTTTGTGGGTAATGTTAGTTATAAGTCAAAATAGTAATTAATTTAAAAGAACCAAAAAAAATAAATATCTGAACTTATTATGTTATTTTGGAGGGTAATAACAAAAATCAACACGCAAAAAACACTTATTAGAAAGGTTTCTTAGTTATTCTTTGAAAACTTCGACAGATGTAAAGAAAACAATCCCATAATCCTTTGCGAGCCTTCCTGATGGTTGAATTTTGAGGTTGTGAGTTTTGTTCAAAAACAGTTGTTGGAATCCATCAAAACGAGATTTTCAGTATTTTTTTTTTCAGCCTTAACACGTTCATGTTGGTCCCAAATCAGTATTATAGTCTGATTCGCCTTAAAAAGACGAGCACGTTGGTGTGAATAACGCAATACTTTAAAAAGTGGATAATGTGACTTTTGCATCTACAACCTTCAAATAGTAAATTTAAATCGCACCGTTTCTATAATATCAGACAAAATCTAAGTTTCAAAAGTAACATCATAGCTGCCAACTACTACGGAATATAATTAAACGATAATTTTCGGCTTAAAATTTTCCAAAACTTTTGTACTACGCGCGCAAGCAGGTTAATATTTTGAAAAAAATACCTAAAAATATACTGCTTACAAAAAGCTGCTTACACTGCTGATAACAACATTTTAATGATTTGAGATAGAAAATTCAATTTTACGCAAAAAACAAGTTTTTAACTGTAACTAATTTTATAATGTAATAAGGAAATAGATCATAATGAATTGTTTTGTATTTTAACTTTTATCTTAAAATATTTTCTAATATTGGTAGCATTCACCAGAAAATTATATAGTTTTACTTTATGCAAATAAAACTGATGTTACTTGAAGACCTAGTAATGACGTCAAAAGGCTTTCTGTATATAGCAGGTGTTGGTTTTGTTTATAAAAATATATTCGTATTAGTCTATTTCATTAGTCCAAACAATTACGAATAGTTCTACTATTCTTAATTATTGTTACAGGTGTGTGTGGGAGGGGGGGAGAATATGACAGATGTACGGACCTCATATCTGGACGACACGAACTGCTCCAAATGTATGTGGTTGCTTTGAAAAAATAATTTTGTAAAACATTCCTTTGAAATGTTTGTGATGCTTTAAACTACCTCCTTTGAAGTCTTTGAAATATTATAAGTAAGTTTTAAAAAATTAGAAATGGTCTCTAAAGATTCTATATGAAATGTTTTAATTTTTAATGAACAATTTATATTAAAAACATTTAAAAAGCCTGACGAAAACAAAATAAAAATTAACTTTGCATTATACTCAAATTCACAAGTAAAACAGCATGTACAAGGTGGCCATAATTAAACCGCAAGTGTTCAAGAGGTGCTGCAGAGAAAACTACCGAATATATTCCAGTGAAATTTGGTATCTACACGTTTCAGAACATGCGCAAGTCAAATATGCCAAAAAAAAAATCGTCATTTTCGCCCGATAGATGGTGCTGTACCGTATTTCAAAGCTCACCGGTGGCATATGCAACTTTCGAAAACGATAGACAGAGCATAGTGACATTCTAAAAGGCATATAAACAATATAAAACAAAATTCCATACAATTCGCTTCAGTTATTAAATTTTTACAGTAACATGAAATAAAAAATTAACGTAAACAATTCATAAAGACGCTTTGGAAAACAATTGAACCATTATTTATTCTCATTGACACTCATTGGACCTCTTAATCGTTTCATACGCCGGTATTCTTTCAGAGTAGCTGAATAATTGTTACCATTCTGATAGACTATCTTCGCTAACAATGCACGTCCCTTCTTATTCAAAGTCATGATTGACCATTACTCAATGTGGTCTTGTTTTTACACTGCTCGATGGGCTTAAAATGTGCATATATGACGTCCATAAGCATTGAAACACGATATAGCGCCATCTATCGTGTGAAAATGGCGTTTTTTTTTTATTGCATATTTGACTTGCTCATGTTCTGAAACGTGTAGATACCAAGTTTCAGTGAAATATTCCTGGTAGTTTTCTCTCCAGCACCCCTTGAACACTTGCAGTTTAATTATGGCTACCCTGTATTTTTCGGACAAGTACAAAGAGTTCAGCCTTTCTCAGCTGTAAAAACACCAACTCAGACAGGCATTAAAATCAGTTGGCTGAATGCTGTATTCAATTGAACTGAATGTGGGACGAAGCTATTTTCTGAGAAGTTTTTATAAAGGATTTTTTTCAGTTTTAGGAAGAAGATCAACTCGAAGGGAAAGTGATTATTCCCTTTCCGATAAAATAGGAAAGGGAAACATAAGGGAAATACATAAGGGGAAGTCTTTCATAGGCCTTGTCACGTTGACACAACGTGCATATTTTTTATGAAAAATTATTTATACAAATCCTAATTAATATTGTCTAAATTTAAACTAATAGTCTATTCTAAATTTAATTAATTATAAGTTTTAACAATAACTCTTTTTAAAGCTTTCAAATTTCCTTTCAGCCATTTTATTTGTAAGGCAATAACGCACTTTTAATTATTTCGATTTCCTGCCTTCTGCTATGCTAATCGAACTTGCAGCTGCAATCTGTTTTATTTATATTTTTTTCTTCCCATCCTCTTTTCGCACTTATTCATATGAAAGCCTAACTTGCAGTATTGCACTGCTCCCAGACCGCAGTGTTTTGTTTTTCTTTTTGCTTCTCTGTGTGCAGCTGCATGCATCGAATGGTCTAGAAAAGTCTTTCGTGTTCCTTTTTTTCTTTCTTACATATGTAATAGCTTAACGGCAAAAGTTGACCTCGTGACATACCCCCCTGTGCATCTTTGAATATGGGCAGTTAGTTGTAAGTTAGCGACCAGAGTAGAGCTGCGTTGGCGGTTTGGACAAGCACTTGCTCTTCGGGACTTGTGCCTCTGTCCGTGTCCGTAATATATTCTAATTTTATGTGAAAATATGTAATTGTTTCTATATTCAATATTTATTGTGTGCAACTTAACCAAGAAGCTTATATTGTGCTCTCCTGAAAATAAAAAAAATGCTTATTATCGTCATTTATCCTTTTTATTCTTTGATTCAAGAAAGAGTGCCATTTTTATGTGTCTTCACCTATAGAGTTCGGAAGTGATGTTTTGTTTAGTGCAAGGAATTATTCATATCTGGCATGTTGATGATCGTTTTCTTTTCCTTCGATAAAGATGTTTACTGCATGCTCAAGTATTCTAGATGTGTTTGTGTGTGTGTGTTTAAAAAAAAAATAGAAGTAAAATACGTAAATCGGGGGGAAAACCCTGTGTTCAACCAATTCATCAAATACTAACCACTATCATCGATCACATGCGCCACAATTTTTAATTATCTACGGTTCTGCTTCTATATTTATTTTACAAATACTACCATCATCACCAAATATATTAAAATTATTTTCACAAAATAATATCTTCGGTACTGGCCTAGTATATATACACTATACGCAGGGGCGTAGCCAGAAATTTTTCATGGGGGGGGGTTACGACTACTACAACTCATATATATGTATACGTGGGTGTGATAATGTAGTGAAGAATATACATTTTGTATGGCAAAAAATTCCTCATGGGGGGGGTTATGACCCCCATAAACCCCCCCTTGGCTACGCCCCTGACTATATGACATTGTATATGGACGCACACTCTATGAGGCAAAGTCATGCGACATTGTATCGGTACAGACATGATATTTGTTTCCCCGTACATACCTAGCAACAAATTAGTGGAACACGTGGAAAATATAAATTTGAACCAATTAGACTGAAGGTTTGAGTGTAAAGAGTTTCTACTGTTACAGTTGATTGGTTGGCGGTCACTTGTTGGTTGAAAAATGCAGTCACAACGATATTGTCCATTGCAAAATTGTTTTACAACACTTTTACAATTTTTTTATATGCCGTGATACAAATGTCACAAGTCTCAAGTTTCGCATAAAAAGGCAGAATATGCAAAAATTGTTGCTAAGACAAATTACTGCCAGGCCCTGAATTAGAGATTTATCTAAACATCCGCTTTTCAGCGAAAGGCATTTCCATTTAAAAAAATCTGATGTGTTCAACACATGACTTCCTTGCACGTCCATTAGATCAAAAATATTTTCGACGCACTTCCTCTAAATTTATTTGTTTGAAAGAGATAAAATATCAATAATAGTAAGGTTTAGCGATTTCCAGCCAAATATTTCGATATCGCCAAGCTGAGTTCAATTTGAAAGATTTCCTTCTGACACTTTATTTGGCGATATTTCACCAAAAGCCGACAAACTTGAGATAGTCATCGAGATTTTGGGGATAGCCAAAGTGTGATGTTAGTCATTGACCACAGACTTTCAATGAATTGAATGCATCCATACACCTCAATGTATTCAAAGTCATTTGGCTCACCCTGTAAATAAATTCTCAGTCGATTGCTGTCAAAAAAGATATTGAAAGCAGTTAGATATTACAATAGTTCTAAATACAAAAGTTTAAAAATCCACGGGTTAGTTTTAGAGTTATACAAAATACGAAATAACTTTTGGCGCCAAATTTGGCGATATTTCGGCGAAACTCGTCAATGTCGACGACATTTGGCGAGATTTTAAGCATGAACCAAACAATGACAGATTATCGCCAAATTTGGCGATATTTCGCCAAAACTCGCCAAGAACGATGACAAATGGCGATACTTTGGGCATGGACCCAATGACTGACTATCGCCAAATTTGGCGATATTTCGCCAAAACTCGCCAAGGTCGAGGACCGACGGCGAGATTTTGGGCATGTACCAAACAATGACTATCTACAGTAGTATTATATTGAAGATGTCCATAGACATTAAAGTACTGAAATTCTTTCCGGTGGTCCTGTAAATAAACTCTCCAGTAGATTGGAACCAAAAATCGAGATGCACAACTAGATGTTACAACATTCTTATATATGAAATTTCATAATAGTTTTTGAGATTTGAAAGTTAAATATGCACACACGTACACCAAAAGTCGCCAAGCTTGGCGACTTTTGGCATAGTTCTTGAGGGAGGCACGTGACCGTGGTCGGACCATTACCTAACTTATGTGGTAGGACGGTATTGTGCTTGAAATGGATGAATGCCCCTAAAATTGCCATTGACCGTAATGTATTGGAAATCTTTTGAGTGTTCCTGTAGCAGAACTATAAATGATAAAGACACTTTTTTTAATGGAGAAATTCATTTTCTAACTCTCAACAGCCTATATCAATTCTGAGTCGTTTGAAATAGCCCAATACCTCTAAAAAACGCTTTGATGAATTTCGGCCCTTAGAGCGTAATGTATTTCGAATCTTTTGGGCGGTCCTGTAGATAAACTATTCAGTCGAACGGAACCGAAAGGGGAGGTGCACTACTAGATGTTACAACTATCCAAAATATGAAGTTTCGACATTCTACGCCTAATAGCTTTTGAGTTAGGCAGTTTAATGAATTTCGGCCCATAGAGCGTAATGTATTTCGAATCTTTTGGGCGGTCCTGTACATAAACTATCCATTCGATTGCCACCAAAAGGGGAGGTGCACAACTAGATCATAGAACAATCCTAAATATCAAATCTCAACATTCTACGACCGATAGTTTTTGAGATATGCGAGTTACATACATACGTACGTACGTACGTACAGACGGCATGGAAAAACTGGCCACAGTAGACTCGCCGCTGGTCAAAATGAGTTGCAGACGCGTTAATATGATCGTGCATGCTAGCCTACGATGAGATGCATCGAAAAAAAATTTTTAATTAAATTTTGAGGTAGTCAAAATCGGTTTTTTTGTCGAAATTTGGCCCCCAAAATTTTTCGGGATCACATTACTTCCTTATACTACGTACAAGGAAGTAAAAAAGATGGATGGATATCAGCCTGATTGGACTGTTATGTTTCTGAAGCTCATCCTGCTCACGCGGCCTAGGATTATTTTCTTGGCGTCAAATAGGAAATCGCTTTTCTACATCTCCCTTTCTTGGAATCGTTTATCTTGGACCTGGCAAGGCTGCAAGACTCATTATCAAAAAATCGCCCGACTTTGTCTCATACTGCAAACCATGCATCTTTTAATTTTAATTACTCGAGAAGATTCAGTGCAATCCTAATTCCTTCTGAAAATACTGCTGCCCTCCTCCAGTATCGATTAGATTTCTGATTTTACCTTAATGACAGCAAATTATTTAAGCAAATGTTAAAAGCAAAACGAGCAAATTTTAAAATCTCAAAAACAAAGGCCAAGAGGCGAATGCAGCAAACGGTATGCTTATTATGTAAATTGTAAAAATTTTATACAGAAGTTTCGAAATAATAGTTACAATAACTGCTAACAAACAGTGGTGTACACATATTCCCTTTAAAGGGGGGGCTTTAAGGATATACTTTTAATGCATAAGAACGTATTCTTTAAGTTGAAAATTAAAAATTTATGTCCTTTATGCTACAAAAATCTTCAAAAAGAAGGATTAAAACTCCTAAACACAGCCTTGCTTACCCGACTGCTAGCATAGGGAAGCACGTCAAAATCGATCGACGATCATCACGTATAAATATAAACTCATTTTCTGCAAGCAGTCACAACACAATCTTCTCAAAAAGTCTACCGTTCGACATGCAGATCTCTCGCAAACGAATAATGAAATTTGCCATCACAGCTCGTAATGTCTGGTGATGGATTTATATGCCACACAAATTGAGCTCATCCAGCGTATTGGGATGGTTCTGGTAGACAGTATCTTTCAACATGCCCTACAGAAAGTATTCATAAGAAGCCAGATCGGCAATATGGAGGTGTGCGATAACAATGCCAATTGTTAGCGGTTTTTATAACAACTGCTTCAAAACTTCTGTATAAAATTCTTACAGCTTACCTAATAACATACCGTTTGCTGTATTCGTCTCTTAGCCTTTGTTTTTAAGATTTTTAACCTTGAAATCAGGGTGTTATTTGTTGGACACCCTGTGCATATATATTAGGAGGATTTGAGAAAAAAGATGATATGTAATAGTAAAAATACTTTTAAAATTGGTATGTAGAGTAGTTAAGGAAATTAACTAAAAGTGACAAACTATAAAAATGAGCATTTTTTAACTACGCGATTGATCCATATTAAGTATGCATGCAAAAACTTATGTTTACATTGATTGATTTTTATCTTCTACAGACGGAAGATGAACCTCTGCATCTCTCAAAACATCTGGTAGATATGTAACATATCTGCATCGAAATATCCGATTTATCTAACTTATTAGTAATCGCTGAAAATTATAAACATTCAAAATTATTAATAATAATAAATTTTAAGAAAATTAACTGAAATCGTATAAATAATCATCATTTTTCTGACTACCAAACCTGGATTAAAAAATTAGGGAAAAGTATAAATACACAGAAGGTATTCTGATTGAAGCAGAATATGGAACATACCGACTCAGAAATTTACGCAATAGTATATTTACTTACGATCGTCTTCGATACAACTCAGAAAATTTGCTTCACAATAATAGATAGATCCCTATTAGAAATAATTTAAACATCAAGCATGAAAAATGTATGGGAAAACCATCGAGAAAATAAGCTGTGCCCGCAAGTAAACGTCCACCTTACTCATCGATAAAGTGTTAGTCACCTTCTAATGTATGACTAACATATGATGTTTGGATATTGACCAATCACCCTGACCTATCAGCTCTAATAAATGTCACTAATGCTAAACATCCGACCGTTAGTTTCCAAATTAATATGAATGCTTCATTCATGCTCTCCAAGAGAACAACATTTATATTTGAACTGAAGAATTCAATCATTTATAAATTATGTATGTTTTCTGGATATTCTTTTACTGCTACAACGGACTGTTACTTAAACATATCCCAATAGCTTCAGTAGTATACCTTAAAACGTACTTATAAACTTTACTTACTTTACTCTTGACTTTCTAAAGAAAGGAAAACTTATTTCATTAACAACATAAGAAAATTTTAAGATTTTTTTAATAGATATATAGCTTATACGCACTTCATGTTTTTAGTCAAAGACGTTAGTATATTAATGATCCAAGTATAAAGTTATAGTGAACATATTAATACCGAAAAAATAAAAATTCATTACAAGACGGCACTTTCTTCAAAATATGTTTAAAATCCTATAATGAAAATTAGTAAATTTCATAATAAATAAATATAATTACGAATTCGGTCGCATTTTTATAACTATTGAACTATTATAACTAACTATCGTTATCTCTTTATGTAACGAATCTAGCCTTAGATTTTTTTACACCTAGTGTCACATGAAAAATATTCGAGCTCCAAATTATACTCTCTTAATATTTTGGGGGATATCATCCTCTAAAACAGTCTCCGTCATTGCGACGTCAAATTCAGTGAGAAAAGTGCGTGGACCCTTTGGACGATGTGAACCCTTTAACCACTTCATCTGAAATAGTAAGACTATATCACTCGGATGTTAAGGGCCCTTGTTTAAAAGTGAATAGCTGCGTGCGCATCTTCGAAACCATATTGGCTGCGGCAAGGGTGCAAAAAATGTTTTTTCTCCCAACATTTCCCCCAATCCACAGGAAAATTTCTCCAAAATTTTACGATAAGTTATAGACTTGCATAAATTCTGTATTGTCATAGACATAAAGAGATTTGCAATGTGCATGATTCCTCTTTAAAAACCTATAACTGAATGAGCCGCCTACGTTGCTGCTGTGGTAAATTGCATACGTACACTGCTACGATCCATGTTTACAAAATAGCAGTTGGTCCTAGCTAACAGAAAGCAAACGGCTGATCGGTGAAAACGTTGGAAAAAATCGATTTAAAAATGGAAAAGGGAAAGAAAAACGCGAAGAATTTTGTAATTGTAGTTAAAATCGAAATCAGTTATATATTTTTCTGCACAATTTCCCCCAGATGGCTATTGTTACGAATTTTCGGGGCAACCCGCTGTTCTGGGTCTTAAATAGTTCAAAATTCGCGTATTCTATGCTTCAAATATTAAATTTTGCTTTTTGTTGCATCATAATCGGTCAACTAGAACAGGCGATACCGAGGTTTTGTTTTCCCCATTCATTTTTCTATGGCGGTTCTAGAAATCTCGAGAAATATTGGTCGTAGGCCTTCGGTGACATCACTTTTGGGGCCTTATTTTAGGCGCCAAAATTTGGCGATATTTCTCCCAAAGTCGCCAAGCTTGGCGACATTTTGGTCATTTGGCGCGATTTTCCCAATGAGGCCTTTAAAGATAGTTTTCCTGCATTACCATGCATAATAGCCTAATATTTCTCTTCTATGACGTAATCAAAATTCCCGCCTTATGTGGAATCTTCGAGAAATAGACTCTTCTGGAAGCTTCTTGTAGCTTCTGCGTCACCAATAAATACAAGCTTTTCAGAGGCCCCAGTTCAGTGTGGATCGAGCATCCAATGAGTTATCTGCTCTTCTCTGTGAACTGAGTGATAGAAGCGGTATTTCCGCGTGCGTTTTTGAAGCTTTGTTTTTAAGTGCTGTGTGTAAATCTTTCATCGCTGAGTTTTGAGGAATTGTTAGTGTTATCCCTCGCATATTTCCACTGAATTTTTGCCTGTGGAAGTGCTTTATTTTGTGTGAGAAATACAGCATTTGTGAAAGCCTCTGATCTAAGTGGACTGTTATAAACGAGCTACTGGCTATTAGTGCCTGTGAATTTTGTTCAGCTGATTGTTCGACTGAGTTCTAGAAGCAATAAAGTTTGTATTCCATCCTCACAAGTGGACTCTTTTCTAGAACTTTCTACACCAACTGAACTTTAGTACGACGAACCCAGGAATAGCAGGGTTTTCTGCAACACTATATTTTCCCCCGATCCTAAACCGCCGGATCGTACATATTTTGCATCCCTTTACTGATGGATGTTTGATGCAGATCCCATATTACGCTTGGGTATTAATATATAACCCCTGACCTTTACGCGTATCCATTCGAAAATGTACTATCCTTCTGAACATGTTAAGAGTTAAAATATTACTCTTTCAAAAGTAGTCATGATTCTAGAAAGAGTGTAAGAAGTGTATCAGTTCCCTAGTAATTAGTTTGTGCCACTATTTATATATATAATGGTAATAGATATACGATTCGTCACTAATTATCACCGGTCGACAAGGTTTTTTCACAGGAAATCTGAATAGTGAATCTAGTGCATTTTTCATCCGGAATTCAGATATGTTGTCAGAATTTTCCCATCAGGTATAGTTTTTCTGTGAAAGCTACTTCTTCAAATCTGATTTTATCGTTTTCGTTGCCCTGTCATAGGAACCGTTACCTCATATGTAGCGATTTTACCCAAGCTGTATTTAAGGAAATTATTTGTAATATCATGCTGAAGCACCGTAAAACAAAACTGTGCACGTTCATTCTTGTTTGGTCATGCCCAGACCTGTTAATCTGGCATTATGAAGTGTCAGTATTGAGCTGACTCAAAATGATTCAGATGAAAATCAAAATGATCCTACATATGAAGCCAGTAGCTGTTCATCAGAACCATACTTTCCCAATCAGCAAGATCTTAATGACCTGATTCGGGATTTAAATCTGTTAAAACAGCAAGCTGAAGTATTAACTTCCAGACTCAAAGGGTGGAATCTACTCCAAAAAATGTAAGAATATGTAGCTATTGTAGCCGCCATAGTGTTTTCAAAGACTGCTTCTCTAAAGAAAATGGTATTCTGTTTGGTAATGATGTTTGTTTAGTTATGGAAACTCTTGGGCATCAACACCGGCCGTATGAGTGGCGATTGTTCATAGACTCTTCTAAAGTTAGTTTGAAGGCTGTGCTGCTACATATTGGCAATGAACTTCCATCAATACCTGTAGCGCATGCCACCGATATGAAAGAGACATAAGAAAATATGAAACTCGTTTTAGAGAAAATATAATATGAAAAGTACGAATGGAATATCTGTGGTGATTTAAAGGTCATTGCTTTATTGCTTGGTTTGTGTCACGTTGACACAACGTGCATATTCTTTAATGAAAAATTATTAATGCAAAACCTAATTAATATTGTCTAAATTTAAACTAATAATCTATTCTAAATCTAATTTAAAAGTTTTTAATAATAACTATCTTTTAAAGCTTTCATTTTTCCTCTTGGCCTTCTCAATTACAGCGCATTAACGTACTTCTAAAGCATTTCCCTTTCAGCTGCTTTGAAATAAAATAACAGTTGACGCCGGCTAAAAGAATAATCATAACATCCCTTCCTCGCATATATCTTTGCTCCAGCTGAAGCAGATGTGTTTGCGGTTTTTCTCTGCTGCACAAGAAGCATATTGCTCGAAAAACACCTGCTAAAATTGTTCCAGAAAAATCGAGCTCCCTTTTTCTATAGCAGTAGGTCTAACGGTCATTTTTTTAGCAGTTGCGGAGTTGGTACTTGTGTGGCGTGGTCCTCACTTTTAAGTGGGGAACCTTCGCCACCGGAACGTAGGCACGAAATGCCATGTACGCCATAATAATTTTTAGAAGAATGCTTCCCCAGTTTTCCTTTTTTATTTAAGGGTGTATTATAAAGTTTCAAAATGTTGATCTTCAGATAGTGTAAAAATAAAAAGATATGACTAAAATGGAGATGAGTCCTGCCAATTATTTATGGTCGACTTACTGATTTTTGTTCGCAAAGTTTGTGCTTTGTGTTCCAGTTTTCTGCGTGCTCTCCTCAAAAGAAAAATGAAACGACGAGCGCTAGGAAGACAGATGTCTTTCTGTAATAACATTATGGGTCAACAATTAGTTGACCACCTCCTTCTTTTCTTTTCTGAACCTCCTTTGATGTACGGCTATCTGTGATGATTCCCAGCATTCTCGTGAAATCGGATTTAGTTTGCTGGCGTTCAAAAAAAATGAATGTCGTGTTGCTTTAACTGAAATTTTCTTTTTACAGTGCTACACTTCGCTGACGTATATCTTTAATACGCAATATGGATGTCGACACTTTTTTTCATTTTTAATACAGTGACGCAATGCTCTTCACGATTGTTCATACCAAATGTGACAACGATCTACATACCACATACCTACAATCGTCTCCTTACGATCACCGCCTTCCACCGTACATCTCCATAGGACAGTTTGCAACTTGGGTTCACCAAATTTTGCTTTTTTTTTTGTGCGAATGGGACAGCAGAGAACACTTAGAAAATTATGACCCAAAAGTGAATCCCTTATCCCTGGCCAGGAAAATGTGTCACATGTCCCTTTAGTGAATCCTGAAAAAATATTTTTACCTCCATTGCATATCAAGTTAGGAGTAATGAAAAATTTCGTCAAAGCTATGAATAAACTTTCTGATGGATTCCTGTACTTGAAATTGGAAACCCCCCAAAGTCAGTGATGCTAATCTGATAGAAGGAATTTTTATAAGACCACAAATCCGGGCCTTAATGGCTGATGAACATTTCGAAGGACTGTTAAATCCACTGGAGAAAGCAGCCTGGCAGTCTTTCAAAAGTTTATGCTGCAACTTCCTTGGAAACCATAAAGTAGAAAACTATCGTGACATAGTGGCTGATTTTCTGCATTCTTATAAAGCTATGGAATGCAACATGCCTTTAAAAATTCACTTACTGGACTCTCACTTCTTCCCCGAAAATCTTGGAGCTGCCAGCAATGAACACGGTGAGCATTTCCATCAGCAAATTTCTACCAAGGCAAGTGTAGTTCCAATATGCTGGATGACTACTGTAGGACCAAGAAGAGAGAACTTCCAGATGCAGAATATGCCCGAAAATCACAAACTACCACTTTCTAGGTCGGTCAGAATGAGTAGTTATAATTTTGAGTTAGATAGCTAGTTACGGATTTTTTAGAATATTATAAAAAATTCAAATGAATATCACACAAAACTCCTGTCCGATGGGGAAAAACTGACATGATATTTGAATTCCGCACGAAAAATACTTTTAGAATCTGTTATTTTAATTCTTGTGAAAGAAAAAAAGTTCATTTTTGTAGACCAGTGTTACCTAAGGAAAATTATGCGAATATTTCTATCCATGTGTTTTCTATCTGCCACTGAGAAGAGCTCCAGGAATAGCTTCAAAACGAAACAAAACTATACTATCTCATCACTACATAAAATTCGTCGCTTGGTGCAAAATAATTATCACATAGAAGATCAACGTTAGAAAAGCAAGAATAATAGTAATACCGCAGACCGTTTCGGTAAGTATGGCTACCATCATCATTCTTGCACAGCTGATGGTAAATAAAACTTACTGAAACAGACTTTTAGTAGAATACTTTGTCTATATTTTGCATTAAGCACAAATGGAAAACTTTTTCTTAACTTGCTCTGATTACTTAACCAACTTTCTATTATCCGATCGAGCTTAAACTGTGCATACACGTATAACTCTCATGAAGCTCAGTACCACTGTTTAAATTGTTTTAATATATTTATATATATATATTCCTAATAATATTTATTTAATTTATTTTTTTCAAATTTCCTGTTTTGCCACACATATGGGCTCGTATCCACTGTATTGCTGATTGGAAATTTCCTTTTTTTTTTTTTTTTTTTTTTTTGAAAAGTTCTTTCAGTTCTTCAAAACGATGAAATCAGTTTTCATTCTGTAGCTTAATTTTAAAAAAAAAATTTAACGATTTTTCGAGAAAAAAGTTGTTTCTTTTAGGTGAAAAGCGACTTTAAATATAGCTTTACACAACGACTTTTCAATAACTCTGGCAACATTCCACATTGTTGGGATTCCTGGTTTTCACCCAGTCGGAACTGGGTTCGATTCTAGACTAGGACGTTAATTTTGTGTATGTGTATTTTGCTCAGGCAAGCGTCCACGGTCATTAATTTTACTTTCAGTACTTTTTGAAAATGGATGCGTTCATCTTTCAGCGTTGAAAATGAAATTCTTTAGCTGGTGCAGTCTCGGAAACAAATCATTAATCGATATCTAATCCCGCTATGTTTAGACAAAAGACTAACGAGCAAGAGCTTTTTCTAGTCGTGGCGCATTGTTAAGACGATGGACTTCAAACCCATTGTAATTAACACGGGAAGTTGAATCCAACAGACTACGAGCATGCTACATTTGTTTATATTTCACCTAAATCGTAACGATCGTTGTGGAAAACTTCTTTCTTTAAATTTGTATTCACTTTCAGTTATGCTGAGATCTAACATTGAAGTTACCAAGGCATTTACAGTAAAATAATTATTAAATTAAATAAACAATTATCAAAATTATTTTCTTGTCCCGTTTCCATTTTACCAGAAGTCGGAGCAGTATATACACTAATCATATTGTTCCCATTTTGAAAGGGGACTCTATAATATACTATGCTACTGCATAATCGCTAATATTCAGTTTCATAACATCAATAGTAGCGTTATCCTTCAGACTTAAGAGTTTCAGATCAAAGCGAATTAAACCTTTCAGACCTGCTTAAATAATTTCTCTTCAATAGATATACATAGTAGAGAGTATTTAGTAGATATATAATATTTTTATAGTATATGAGATTAAATTTGAAATAAAATAAAAAATCCTGATTTCTGAATTTCCGTAAAATATACAAAACAGTTTCCAACTAAAAATTATTAGTATTTATTTTGTAATATTCTTTCAAAATTTGTGTCCCCAATTGTGAATACTTGGTCTAAAAGGGTTAAATAAGTATGAATATAAAAGTTTTTAAAATGAATCTTTTTATTGAAATGAACTGAAAGTTATAAAATAATTTTTGAAAGAATTCTCAAGCTTAAACATGTATAGGAAAGTGCAAATCCATCCTAGCTTCCCGACCAGCTGCGAATGTACTAAGGAAACTCATCAAATATTACACTTTTTAATGTAAAATAATATGTAACGTTAAAATTTTGAAACGTTAGCACATCTTTTGACCTCGTATATAAGTAAATATTTAAGAGCCTCAAGGTTTTATAAATTATGGATTATTTTTAATTTAAAAAAAAAGAGTATTATTTGATGAATTTTCCAAGTACCTCCGCTTGAAGTACGAAGGTCCAGGGTTCTGGCCTAACGAGTGGCAGTCTTTCGAAAGGTCTGGAGTTTTCGGCGTTTTTCTCGAGTTGTAATGTGAATTAGAACCCCTTAAAAATTCCTTCTCCCAGGGCAACCCCCTAGGCAGATACACCTCCTGTATTCGCTGTACCGGAAAAAATGTCGTTGCTTTAAATAAAATTCAAAAAAATAAATTTTCATCAGTTATTGAATCAACAAACAAGCTGTGCCCTAGCACAGGACTCATAATTTCAAAGTGAGAATTCTATAGATAACATTTTATTTTTCCCTCTCAGAGAAAAATGACCACCCTCCCCCTTTTTTCACGTCTACCCTGCTTGGAGTGTTCTATTCGAAATGTTCTGAAATCCATTTTTAGGTATTCATAAACATTGTATTTTAAGGCAAGAATTTTATGGATATCTCTTTTCTTCTTTGAGATCACACAGGATAGTTGAAAAGAACGTTTTGGCATCCCTATCCCCAGAGCTGCCAAGTCTCCGGCTTTTTTCGGGAGATTTCCCACCACTAATTTTTACTTACAAATTTATGTTTATAATAAGTCCAAATATTTAATCCAAAATAAAACTGTCTAAAAATTGTGGTGGGAAATCTCCCGAAAAAAGCCGGAGAGTTGGCAGCTCTGCCTATCCCCATAAGTTACAAATTTTGGAAAATGCTCTGTTCTCTAGAGCCTATGTTATAAAACTCACGTACCTGGCAAATTTCGTATTATAAGCTTCTGTTGTTTTGGCTAGGCAAAATATTGACTTACGAAAAAATTACAATACTTTCAGGTACACCTAATAGATTTACAAAATTACGCGATACACGCAATACGCACTACGTATGCCCTCCCAAAAAAGTATTCGAGTAAGAGATAAACTTCCTACGTTGGTTCGGATATTAAAAATTATTTATCATAGAATATGATAAATATATATAATTATAACATTTCTATTTTTTCGAGTTGTACGTTTTTCAAAAACTCAATAACTATGCTCAAAGTTGAAATAGGAAATTTCGCTTATACTCTATTACTTTTTTGCGATAGTGTATCTCCTCACTGATCGGCGAGCTAGGATGGATTTGTTTGTTGCAATAAGTTTGGTCTTGAAAATTTTCTAAAAAATTGTTTGATATCTTCCAGTCCATTTTTAAATAAAAAGTTTGATTTAAAAAACTTATTTTCTTTACTTTAATTTTTTCTTGGTAATGTATGAGACATTCCTTAAAATATAAATTATGTAACTCTTGATCAATTAAAATGATTTTTTTTCCTTTTTGTTATTGAGACGCTATAAAAATTTATGTACATTAATAAAACCTGATAGAAAGGAGTATATTTTTTCCATCAAGAAAAACTAATGTCTGAATAACTGAGTGTACATGTACTTAATAGTTCATAATTTGAACAGATGTGTTTATTTAAATGCTAAAATTGTGATGCTTGTTATCTGTTAATTGATATATATATATATATAAACGGAAAAATGTTTATTTAAAATTCAATTTTCTTATTTAATGTCTGGTAACAGAGTAGATATATTTGTCATATTTTTCAAGTCAAAAATTTAATTTTCTCATTCACAATTAAAAAATGTACAAATTTTGTTGAAAGAAGTTACCTAGCCAATAATAATTAGAAACTCCAGAAAAATAATTTTTCATCACGTTAAACGAGGCGTCGATTCCTAGGGACCGGCACTGAACTTACCATTTGGCCGGCGCCGGGTATATGGGCAACGTGGGTCCCTGGTACCGACAGTATAAAGTTAAAAAATAAATGTAGTAATTTCATTGAAAATTATTAAAACACTTTAAATAAAAATATTGCTCTAATTTACATGTATTTCAAAACTTCATGACTTTTTTGTCAAATATTTTGCTGTTTTGGTCCGAACAGGTTTGCATTTTTATTGTAACATCCTGAACAATATCTTCAGGCTTCATCCTCGTCTAAAATTGATGAACAATTCGTCTTTCAATATGGATTGGAATTTCAGCCAAGTGAACGGCAAGAACAAGAATATCGGTACTACACTCAACGTGTTAACACATGTTGGAAGCGGAAATTATAAGAGTTTTTGAGAAGGGCCTACATATTTATTCTATACCAGGTATAGTATTGTTGTTGTGTTGTGTTATGACAAGCCTACATAAGGGGCATCTGCTTACGGGTGTTTCCTTGGTTGCAGGACTTTTCAAGGGGTTCTAACGTGTATTCACGCTACATCTGGAGAAAGCCGACCAATTCTCCAGACCGTTAGGTTTAAAGCTACGTAATAGGCCTATAGCCTGGACTTTCACACTTCGGCCATCTACCATGGTCAGTGCCTTATCCACTCGGCCTTGTTGGGGACCCTAGTATAGTACCATGCAACCCGTAGTTTACATATTATTTATTAATGACTATTACAATAACATTTTTATCTGAATGAGAGAAACTGTATCAACTTTGATAAGTAAAAATATTTGATAAAGAGCACAACAGTTTCTTGATAGCGATAAGAAAAACTGATGTAGCATTTTCATTTGCAAGGTTGAGTACTACTGATTGATTTCTTTTCTTATCTGTGCAAGCATTTCGACACATCTGAATAGTTATTGAATGATTTATCTGAACAATAAGAGAGAAGAAATTTCAATTGTGATTCAAATATGGCTCTTTGGAAAACATGTATGGGATTTCCATTTTGACAGATGTAACTTTTACACATTAATAAGGCTGTAATTTGATTTGCTTGCTAAATGAGCAAATATTCTCATAATATTTCTATTTTTTATAAGTAAAATATAAGTTAAGCTTAGATTTACAAAATTCATTAGTGCATGAAAATGCCAGTACAAGTAGCTGTAAATGTTGCTATAGTTGAAACAACAGTTTTTTATAACTTAATCTCAGGATAGTTATAAACAACAGTTTTTTATAACTTAATCTATTATTAATCCTTAGATTTACATGAAATTATCCTACAAGCATTTGAAGGATCTGTAATGGACAGGGTTCGAAATTAACGGTGGCCCGCTGTTTGGAGACCACTAAAATATATAACGGACCAGTAGAATACAAAATGTCGTTCGTCGGACCAGTAGCGTTTCATGTACATTTTCCTCTCGCAATGTATATCTTTGCGTTCATCTCACTTTATGTACATCTTTCCTCATTTAGTTTCACAATGCATGTCATCTAATTTTACCAATACCGGTCACATAATATGATCCATTTAATATTTTTAGTATAGGTATTTACATTTTTTAATTCAACTTATAACGGAAATCAATATACTATATTGCTCATATAATTTCTTTTGGTTTGCAATTTTTTTTCAGTCATGTAGGAGAGAGTGGCGTACGGTGGTCAGGAGGTACAGTGGGTCATTGAAGATATTTTTGGTTCAGTGAATAGTTTTCAAATGATAAAACTAGGTACTAAACATCTTAACTCCGTGGGAAAAGTTAAACATCTCACTTTAATTGTGGCTGGAAGAAAGAACCATTTTGTTTTCTGATCATTTACTTGAAATTTGAAGAAAGAAAGACTTGTTGGAAGCGGAATGTTGCACTTGCAAGTTATTGCACTTGAAATTTGTCAAGTAAATATGAGTTATATGGTAGGTTTATATAGTGTAAATTTCCTTCTTTACTTTATGCTGTGTTTAATGAATTTTTTAACGGTTTGGAATTTTGAGGTGAAAAGTAATACATTGGTTCATATGAGCCACAATGGGTCACCTGAAATGGGTTACAGTGGGTGAGTCATTGTCTCCCCATTTATATATTTATTGTCTTACTGTAATTTTCTTACTTTTTAAATACGTTACATCTAAGTAAATTATATTTACTAAGATGATCTAAATTCATCTAACTCTTCCACATCAGCCACAGAATCTTGAGTTTCTCGAGAAAAGAACAAAAAATGTAAAACAAAAAATGTAAATGTTTTATGTAAAACAAAAAATGACACCAGAGATGGTAAAAGCCTTCTCCTAAGTCTGATTAAAAATAGAAAAAACTGAGAAGCAACCTAAAAAAAAATCAGAAATTCTTACAGATACATCTGTAAAAATCATCAGAAATCAATATGAGATGATTGAAATAAAAGAAGCGTGAAAGACCTAATGAGAGAGAGAGAGAGATGAAGCAGGAGAGAAAAAAAAATTGCAAGCAATTTCAAGAATAGCTCAACTGAAGAAGAGGAAGAATGAAAAGTTCTAGTGAATCTGACTTTAAGGATTTGGAATTTGAAGATACAGAAGATTCAATGTTGACGTTGGAGATTTCGTAATATTCAAAATCTACGGCAACAAAAAATGCAGTTTTAAACACTTAGTTACTGAAGTTGTAGACAAAAATGAAAATGAAATTGAGGTGCACTACACGAAAGGAATTCAACCAGGTTATGCACATCTTTCATGAGGCAGATATTTATACATCAAACAGTAAAGATATTGCGAGAAAGTTACCAAAACCAAATGTATTTCAAGGGACTGAGAGAACAGTGATAAAGTTGACTTTTGCTGTAGATTTTCAGTTATACATGTCCAGTAGTTATTGTAAAATAAAAGTTTTTGATTTAATACCTTAAAACAACTGTAAAACTAAAATTTTGTAAACTTAATAGGACTCAAAGTTATATTAACTAACTAAAACCTTCTTCTTTAATTTTAGTATCAAATGCATAGTGAATGTATATTTTAAAACCATAAAATTAACATTTACCTTATAATATCCTTGAACTACTTTAATATAACTTATAATGCTAAATATTCTCAGGCAATAAAAAAGTTATACTGAAAGTATTACTCATTATTGAGTGAAAGAATTTGTGTGTGTGTGTGTGTGTATTTGCTATGGCTGACCCACTATACTCCATTTGTTGACCCATTGTACCTCTTCATGGAGTACAGTGGGTTAACAAAAAGTACTTAAGAAAAATGGTATTTTATTGTGCAAAAACTTTTCTTAAAATTGAACTAAAATTAATTAGGACAGCCAATAGATCAGAAAACATAATACGTTGGTTTCATACTCTGTTTATAAAATATTTTAAGAATTATATTTAAAAATCTAAAAATTGACCCCTTATACCAGTGATAAAAGTTACGGACCAGGGAATTCATGGAGTCACTGGACCTTTGGACCACTGACTAAATATTCTAATTTCTACCTTTAGTAATTTAACTATTTATTAAATTATTCTGAACTGAAAAAAAGCCTAATTCTTATTTATTATAGAATAACCTCACTTAACGAATCTATCGACCATGTTGCCTTAAAAAAAAAAAAAAAAAAAAAAAAAAAAAAAAAAAAAAAAAAAAAAACTCACTCCTGCTAAATCAGGAAAGGGGAACAATTTTTCTACTTTATATAATTTTAGCGTAAGTATGCAAGTCCATTCAGGAAGGTTAAGGCTGGGATTTACCAGCCCTTGATATGCACATGTATGTATGCACCCTATTCAATATGCAGCTAGTATATAGAATAAGGCTCTTTCTCCCTACAGAACTATCACTCACACAGTTATCACTAGCCTTTGCATCTGTGTATCCTTTTACAGAAATGACAAAGCGAAGGATAAAAACTATTTGAAAAAAGATAAAGTCAAGCTTCAAGTTTATAAGGAATAAAAATAGATGTTCTTTTAAAACGAAATAACACTCAAAAACTGTAATCAGATTCTTTTTTTTTTTTTTTTTTGGTGGGGGGGGGGGGGGGGGACTAATGAACTTAGATCAGTTATTTAAGAGGAAACTGTGACAAAACCTAGTCTCGTCCGTAAAAGAAAAAGATATATTGGAAGTTCTATGAGCTACAGAGCTAGTAAAACTTAGAATTCACAAGCTTCTAGTTCTTGTACTTTTTTATTATTTGATGGAATTATTTTAAATATCCTTAAGGATTTTGCACGATTTAAAAAGTATATTTATGTATACAATTACATTTTATTAAATTCCTCAACATTTAGCGTCTGCTGTCTCTCGTATTTTTTTAAGTTAACGATAAACATTATATTTCAAATACTACCTGAAGTAACCGTCGTTGACAGGTTAATATGTAATGCACATTTCCAAAAAGCCTGAATTTTCGTCAGCATTAGCAGTGTAAAAAATGGAATTAGCATATTCTCAAAAGTATAAAAATAAAAGTCATAAATTCTGTGATTTGTTAAAATATTACAAGTTAGAGAGTAATAAAAAGCCACGTGATATTGTCAACAGAAAAAAAAAAAATATTTTCAAAATTAACGTTTTATTTTAGTGGAATGAGCTTTCAAAATCAAGAGGTCATGCTTCGCCTGTAACTAAATTTTGTTTGATTAATTGTAGATATTTTAATATTATGCGTAAAGAAAATATTGCACAATTTTAACAAAATCTTAAAATGCAAATAAAATTTTTGAAAAATCGATGAAATTTGTTTAAGTTGAATAGCCAACTAATATATCACCTCCGTGCACCTTAAAAAATATCCCTCCTCAAAAAAAGAAGAAAAGAAAGAAAGAAATTTTTGCGAAGTTTTAAAATTAATTCAATTTTTTCAAAACATTAAGACATTTATTGAAATTTGCTGATCATCTTTCTAAGTTTCATTCTATTCTCTTACGCCGTTTTTGAGGGATGAGAGAACAAACTTTTACACGATTTTCAAAAAATCACAAAATCTAAATAATGAAGTATTAAAACAATTTTAGCATCTATAGTTTAAATTAACTTGCCTCGTAACAGAATTCCAAATTTCATTCTATTTCATTGCCATTTTTCAGGAATAGAGCGAGCATTTACTCAATTTTTACAAATTATGAGTGACTGTTAAATCTTATTATATTATTTTCATTTCCTTTTTCCATTGTGTTGTTAGTGTCATGTGCTGTATTTACTTGTTAATAAATTCCTTACCCGGTTCATGGATGTATCTCTTTACACTATCATGTCACGAAATTTCGTTTTATTTGCTTAAGTCGTTATAACGAGATGCGCGAACAAAATTTTACGCATTTTGAAACGATTTTCACAAAATCTCATCAAAACCTTCAAAAAATTTGACACCTACAGTTTAAGTTGAGTAATCACCTATCATGTCGCCCAATTCCATTTCATTCGTTTTCGTCGTTATTGGGTGATGCGGGAACAAAAATGTAAGCATTTTGAAACAATTTTCGCAAAATCTCAAAATCTAACAGTTTTTTTTTTTTTAATTTGACGCCTATAGTTTGAGTAAAGGCCTATCATTTCACCAAATTTCATTCCATTCACTTTAATTGTTATAACGTGATGGGCGAACAAAAAGGCATCGCGGACAGAATGACCGAACGACCGACAGAAAAACTTTTTTTGACGGTTTTTTGGGTTTCCAGGTGCTTGAAACGGATAGAAATCGCAACATTTTTGAATTCCAAGTAATGTACGGACAAAAATTTAATTTTATTTATATAGATTTGAAGTTTCATTCATCTAGTTAATAGCATTCTCAATATACATTCACCTGACCTTACAGTTTTTACAAGCACTGCCATACACAAATTAATTTGTCAGAAAGCATGCTGCTATGAAATTGAAACGGAATATAATTATGTTACTTAAAATATAGACTACTTTAAATTGTTTAAATTTCTTCATATTTCTGAAATACCTCTAATCATTCATCTAATACATAAAAATATAAACAAATAACTTTTTAAAAGTTCACACTTACGCTTTAACATGGAAAATACATCATTATTTTATGCAGTCGGGATAGTTATTTCTCAATGAAAACAAACTAATGAACAAGATTATGGAGTACTACTTACACTTTCCGTTGAGCAGTTACTAACACACTGATAGCCTCCTATTTTATACAGATAAAATTGTTTTTCTTGTTTTAAACACATGATAGCAGACAACTAAATAATCTTGGCTTTTGAAATGCGATAACCGTATGCTGGAATCGCATTTCAATTCATAGAACATGTATTTAACAAGATATGTCATTTAGGAACACTTACATAATCAAATATTATGTTTGAAATACTATATGAGTAACATTAAATCTAGATTTCGGAATGAATTATTCATTTTGAACCTTCTACCATAGAAGCTTAAATTCAATTACTCAGAGAAGCTGTGATAACAGCTAACTTTATTTTCCTATTTCATTACTAAAGAATGATGTAATCAGACAATATTAATGAATTTTGATATAACATCAGAGGTTGTTGTAATTTAGCGGGGTTTTTTTTCCACAGTCATTTTTTAAGAAACAGATACATTATCGCTTTGTTGTAAAATAATTATTTTTAAAAACTAGACATAAAATACCTACTCTCTAAGAAAATATACTTACTCAAAAAGACACTGGCTTGAGAAAACACCAGAAAAAATTATTTTTTTATTTTAATTTACGTATTAAAAAATATACTCATTCGGTTATACTCTTATAAAAACTTCAACCAGAGACGGATCAAGGCTATTGGGGGGCCCCTGCCAGTAAAATCTGCGAAGCCGCCTAAGCCCAAGTTCCTTTCATAATTTAGTGTACTGTGGGCACTATTAGTTTTTTCATGGGGGGGGGCACTGAACGATTTCGCTCAATTGCTTTAGTAATAAAATCAAACTCAACAAAAACTTGATAAAAGAATTTATAAAACTTACACTTAATCTAAAAAAGAATCTTTACACTACTGCTTGAGAAAGCATTTTATAGGAACTGGCGTCTTGAGTTATCTTTTGCAAATTCATCAATAATTTGTGATAAAATCAATAATTTTTGTATCTGCCAAACTTTTCTATTCTATGTATAATGAAGCCAAATTGTTTAATCGTTCTTCCCTATCGTAGTTCTTAAATAGTTCTTAACAGGTTTTAAAACCGAAAAAGACCTTTCACCTGAAGCATTTGATATGGGTAGTTAAAAATATTTTTGAAGTTATTTCTACATTAGGGACATTTTATGACAATTGTTGACAGTAAAGCCATGTAAATTACATTTGAATTACTGTCAAGTTCATTGTTTATTATTAATTTTATTAATGAACAACAAGCATTGCTATGATTTATTTATTATGATTAAACTAGAGTAATTCTATTTCAAAAAATAAATTTGATAGTTTTGTTTTTAAGAAGGAATAATATATAATTATAGCATGTTTATGTGAATGTTACATCAGTCACAAAATATATGTAACATCAGTCACAGGAATAAAATATTTTCTACATACTACTGCGTACAATAAAGGTTTTTTAATTTTTTAATTGAAAGGAAATGTTTTCATAAAGTTTGAAATTTGTACTTAACTAGAAAATATTATTTTACTTCTCATACTATCAGTTCGAAGAGGATTTGAATTTATATAAATTCATTTTTCTCAATGTCTCTTCTGTGTAACATCAGTCACGATTTTTGATTTCCCTTAATTTAAAAAAAAGAAACAGGACTTCTTATATTGAAGATGGATAACAGTATAGTACTTATTTATGATACTCTTGATCAATTTAAATAAATAAATATATATATATTTCAAGCCACTGGGGAATTTAAAAGGTTACAAATTTAGTTAAATTGTAACATCAGTCACCATGGAATGACCCTTTAGATAATTTATCCCCAAAAAAAGTACATTAAAATGCTCTAAACTATTTTTACGTGTTTCCATTCTTCTGAATTATTCGGATTTGGTATACTATCAATGAATTTACTAAAAATTTTTCTCTTTTTCCAAATGTGTTTTCATTGAAAAACACATTCCTTTTCTTGGAGTCTGGAATCCTTCTCATTGTCGTTATCAAATGATAACCCTGACAGCTCAGATGCTTCTTCTTCGACTTTCTCAAATTCACCTCTACATTTTGAAATAAAATTTGCAAGTGACCTTATAGGTCAGAGCCTTTCAATAATTTGCTTTCCGCTGACTTAGGAAATGTACTGGTAGAATTCATTCTTCCCTTTGTTTCAAGTAACTATTACTGCTACTACTATAACTACTACGTCTTGTACTAACAACAATAATAAAAATTTATGCCCCACGGTGGCCTAGTCACTAAACTCCGTTCCCGCAAGAACACGGAAAGTGAAGCAGTACCCGGCTTGGCCAGAGCTGGGGAGGGTAAACTCCTTTCGCGGCTGGGCTGCTGTGAGACCGTGTACGCTAATGGGAGTTGGTGCACGTAAAATCCGTCGTGGTTCCAATGTCCTCCATGTTTAACGCTACCTCTGGGGGTGCCGATTTCAGATGGCTGGTCCCTCATGTAGAATTGGTTCAAAATTAAGGGACCCTGAGCTAAGTCGGACTTCCTCTCACTAGCGCTCATTAATATGGAAGCCGTACCTTCCGCCCATCACCTTCACATACGGGGGATCTGGCACCGCTGTGATGGCAGGCCAGGGGGCATTAGCAACAACAGTATCATAATAATAATTTATAAAACTTAAAAAATAACGATGATGTTTTATTAATCGATTAAAACTTACGATTGGTCTAGACATCATGTTTATAGATATTGATGATTTTGGGTTGTAAGTTTGAAATTTTGAAAAAGTCGAAAATTTTGCATGGTATAGTAATCTTTAAGAGTCTGTAACTCAAGACCGTTTCGACATAGAGAGTTGACTTTTTTGTCATTTTGTTGAGTGCTTTGAGGTCTTTCATAAAGTACGTAATATGACCCTAGCACTTAAGCATTTTTTTTTTTTTTGCTAATTAAAAAATCATAATACAATTGAAATTTTTTGAAAAAAAAAACATGTCATTATTTTTTTTTAAGCAATTTGTATCCCAAATTTGAAAATGGAGTTTCTGCGATATCATGATGGAAAAAAAATTATCTGTACATAATTTATTTTCCGGGGGGGGGGAGGTTATTGAATGTTAAATAATAGGCTATTACAAGTGTTCAATTACATTTAAAATAGTTATAATTTATTCCTTCTTGGCAGTGAAGCTCTATGTATTATCGACGACTAACAATATAATCAGTTATAGAGGTAATCATTGAGGTAACACTAGTTTATGTTATTAACTAGCTGATTTTTATTAATTTTGTTTATTGTTAAAAATGTATTACTATAAAATATAAATAAAAAATACGTAACAAAAAATTCTTAAAATGGTACTGACATTGCCAAGATTTTTAATTAAAAATTTTCTGCAATAAAATTACAATTTAATTATTACTTATTTAATATTTAATTGGTGAACCCTCAAAGTATCAACAGCAAAAATTTCTTGCTATTTAATTTAATTTTTACTTATTTTTATTATATAATAGCAATTTTTTGATAATTTTCAAAATATCAATCTCAAAGTTTTGTATTAAAAAAAAATAATAATACTGTTTTCGCGTAAATTGTTATAATTTCTTTTCTTAATTCTTGAAACAATATAACATTAATCATTTTTAAGTACTCATTTATAGTTTAAAATATGTCACAATGAGTGGCATAGCAAAGAGAGGCTGAGGAGGAGGTTCACTCCTTGGTAAATAACATTCGGCAGTATGTAAAATTACAAAAAAAAAAAAGTGATATATCTTATCTTTGAGGATTTACTTGTTCTGCCTCGAAGAACTATAGCAACCTTCTCAATACAACTTAAAAAAAAAAAAAACACAACACAACTTAAATGGAGGGGGGGACGCAGCACATACAATATAAAAAAACAGGGTACAGTGGTGATTAGCACTTTGAATTGGAATGACTGCAAAACTGAAAAACATAAGGACTAGAAGAAAAGCAATGAACGTCTGCATTACGTTCTTCGAATTACAAAGGTAGAAGCGTCTCGCGAATTAACGATTTTTGACGAATCAGTCGGGATCCACTGACAAAAGCTAATGCGTAAAAACCACAAATCCAGCACAAGACACAATGGAGAGTGCAAAGGCAGATATTTTCGGCAGATTAAGCGGAATAAAAGGTAGATTAAGCGGTATAAATTGTGTATCATGATAAAAATCAATAAATATATATAGCTCCAAGCAAATTTAATTTTAAATTCATGTTAATGAGATAAATGCACCCTATTACACTTTTCTTCACTTTTTATAAAACAGGAATGAGATTGCTTGTTGAGATTCTCATTGCAGCTTGCTAGTTAATACCTGAAACAGAGCATTTATATTTACTCTTGTTGATCTTCAAGAGAGAAAACATTAGATCAAAAATACATGCAGACAAAAACTATTGAAAATTTTTCCCCAGTAAATCTCTTCATATATGAAAATTTTTCAGCAGAAAATGATTTGTGAACTTCAACTAATGGTTCAGCATTATAAACATTTCTCTCAAAGTATGATCTGATTGCATGTCAATAAGTTCAAGCTGAAGCTCCTCAGGTGCTGTCAATATCAGCAGTGATAGACAGCAAATTCGATTTAAACTCTTTAAGTCCTGAAATCTTTTTTTCTGATTTCGTTTTGTAACCTCTGCCGATAATCCTTAGTCTCAACAAAAACATTCTTTTCTAAGTAGGAATTTAAAACGTTTTAGCCTTGGTAATAATTTTTTTTTTCGGAAATCTCGGTTCAAGGAAGATTTTTCTGACTATCTTGGCGGGCTATTCTTTTTTTTCCCACGCTATTATTTACCTACCCCTGGCCTAGAGCCTGGACAGCAGGAAATAGCCCTTTCAAAGAATATGAAAGCTGATTCCTTCTTATCAAGTTTGCACTCGTGGTGTATTGCTTCAATTTTTAGCTTATTTAATTTTTCTTTTGAAGAATTTGCCTTCCTGCCTCTAGAGGTCCTCGGGGCCCCTGGCGGCCTCCAGGTCCGCCAGGCGTTAGATCCGCCTCTGACTTCAACACCAACACATTACACCTACATGACCTCTTCCGTGATTGATACCTGCCTGTTGCAAAACATTCACTGTACTGTAAGAGCGAGAACGCTAGAAAAATTTTATTCTAGCCATCTCCCTAATATTAGTAAAATGGAACACCTTACTTTTTTAATCGTAATTAAAGATTCTTTCATAAAATCTAACACTGGAGATCCTTTTCGGAAAGCCTAATTAATTCAAACTTACTTCTCCCGGACATCCATTGTTGCAATGATATTGATAATGCAATACACTTAACTAAACTTTGCTCTCATTGACACAACAGCACATCTTCCTCTTATTTGGACTTCTCATCTCTTCCTAAGGACATTAAAATTTTCATATCTGCTCGAAATAAAGCTAGGAAAACATATCAAACCAGTCGTCTCAGTAGTGGTACATAAATTTATTTATATTTAAGTCAAACGTGAGATTCAACATTACAGGAAGATAGCTGGGCTTCCTTCCTATACAGTCTTTCTGATGATGAAAATAGTATCTGGAGAGCTACTAAAAAATTACCAAAAAACGCTTCATCTACCCTCCTATCCAAGGACCTTCGGGTCTGGTTTTTACGGATGATGAAAAAGCTGATGCCTTAGCTCATTGCTATTGAAAACAATTCCTGCCCAATACTGATCAATTCGACGCAACCCATGACATCATTGTTGAAGGTGCTGGTCATAGCTTTTTAACTATACCTTCATCTACTATACTTCCTACTGTTAATCCCTCACAAGTTGTTACAGCAATCTCAAATCTCAAAAATAAATCTCCCGGCCTCGATAATATTTCTAATTTAATGCTAAAAAATCTCCCTGCCAACATTATTATTTACATAACAAGTCATAAATGCTATTTTAAAATAATACTATTTTCCTAAATGTTGGAAAACAGCTGTTATCTGCTCAATCCCAAAATAGAGCAATCTTGTGCTTCCTGAAAATTATAGGCCTATTAGTCTTCTAAGCTGCTTGAGTAAGATCACTGAAAGGTTTATTCTAAATCAACTGAATGATCATTTGCAGTTGCACGACATTATTATCCCCGAACAGTTTGGTTTCCTCCCCCAACACGCAACGACTCACCAACTGCTCAGAGTAGTTGAATTTCTAGCATACGGTCTAAATAGCAAAGATTCTACCGGAGCACTTTTCTTGTATGTCGCTAAGGCATTTTATAAAATCTGGACCACTGGTCTTCTTCACAAACTAATTCAGCTTCAAGTGCCTGATCACTGCCTCCTAGATATAGAAAGCCTAACCGCTGCTACGTCACCAAGCCTTTGCGTCATCAGTAAGCCTTTCAAAGGTCACGTCATCACAGTTTAATTTTCATAAAGTAAAACTATTTGAAATTTCTGGTGAATTTACTCTCTCATAACACCATTGTAGTGAATTCAGATAGAACATTTAATTTTACAAAAAAGGGCACTTTTTAACTGTAACTAATCATATAATGTAATAAGGGAGTAGATCACAATGAATTGTTCTGTATCACAAAGGTATTTTAATTCTTATCTTAAGATACTTTTTAATATTTGTAGCATTCACCAGAAAACTGAAATAGTTTTACTTTATGAGAATGAAAGTGTGGTGACGTCATCACTTGAAGGCCTGATGATGACGTCAAAGCTTCAGCGCTCAGGCTTTCTGTATCTAGGAGGCAGTGGCCTGATACACTCATCCTCTTACTTCCTGTCTCAGTGAACGATCGTTTACCGTCCGTATAAACAACTCTCTCTCACGTTACTATAGATGCCAGCTACTGCGGAATATAATCAACCACGTTTTGTAAACAGTATATTTTTTGAAAATAGTAACCAGCTTCCGCAAGTAGAGCGACAATTTTGCTGCATTTTAAGCCGAAAATTATTGCTTACAAAAAGTGGTTAATTATATTCCGTAGTAGTTAGCAGCTATGTGTTACACTTCAGTTAAAGCAGGCGTCCAACAAGGGTCACTCCTTGGCCCTGCTTTGTTTAACATAAACATCAACGACATTCCCCGAAGTCAATACACAACACTTGTTATATATGCCGACGATACCGCCATACTTTCAAGATCCTTCACCCTTATATTATGATTAAACAATTAGAGCTCCTCATAGATGTCTTAGAAACCTGGTTTCAAAAATGAAAAATTAAAATCAACCCCTTAAATGCAATGCAATTCACTTCACTAATAGCAGAAAACAGTTTAGAAACCTCTACATGCATAACAATGGGAATAATTGAACCAGAAACTGCAAATACTTGGGGTGATTGACTCCCGTCTGACATGGAAAGCACTGGTGCTTTATGTCCGAAATAAAATGGTTGGAGCAACAACAAAAAACTAGAGAAGTTGCTTTTCCAAAATAAGCTGAACCGTCAAAATAAAGTAAAATTATACAAATGCATAGTGCTTCCTGCGGCGACTTACGCCAGCCTAATCTGGGAATATACCCCCAAAACCAATCTAGATGTATTATCACGAAAACACAACGCAATTGTCCGCCGAATACGGCATGGACACAAATACCTGACTAACACTGTTATTCGGGGAGATCTCGGCATCCCTTCCTTTAGAAAAATTGGTGAAAATTTCTTCAACAATCTCGGTAATGTTCCGAACGAACTACATTCTATAACAAAAAAATCGACGCACCAAGAAACAATCATCCGATTGCTTTGAAATTTCGTATGCATGAATGTTTTGAACAGATATGCAAATGATTCAGATTTGGTGTCCAATGAATGAATAGTTTGATATCTAGCGCATCGGAACTGCTCATCCAGCAGACGTATATAAGGAGCAGTTCTTCAACGGTTGTTAAAACTTTCGGTTTGATTGCTATTCAGATGGCCTTTCAACAACTTAAAAAATGCCTCGTTGCAGGATTCGTGATCATTACGAGCAACTGTCAGAGCTTGGCAGAGGTCGTATCCTTGGATTGAAAGAGGCCGGTTGGACTAATCGGAGAATCGCTCGTCATTTGAGTCAAAGCGATGCGACGATTCGAAGATGCTGGCAAGGATGGGTGGAAAATGGCAGAGTGCAGCGTCAGGATGGTAGCGGTCGACCTAGGGCTACAACAGATCGTGAGGACAGAGTGATTGTCCGATCAACTGTCACAGCGCCTTCTTCATCTCTATCAACCATCAGACGTTCAATCCAAACACCAGTGTCCATCATGACCATTCACAGACGGTTGAGAGAGCGAAATCTACGCTCGCGCCGACCGTTACGCCACCTGCCACTCACGCATGCACACTGCCGAGCCAGATTACAGTGGTGCAGGGCTCGATCAGGTTGGAATGATGCCGATTGGGGACGTATAGTCTTTAGCGACGAATCCCGCTTCCAACTGTGTCCTGACGATCATCGAAGACGTGTGCAGACGCACAGGGAAGAGGGGGGATCCTGCTTTCACTATTGCACGCCACACCGTCCCTCAACAGGCATTATGGTCTGGGGTGTCATTTCCATTGACAGCCGGACCCCTTTGGTCGTCATTAGAGGTACACTTACTGCACAGCGGTACGTGGACGACATCCTAAGACCTGTTTTGCTACCGTTCCTTTTGCAGTGCCCTGGGCTGGTTTTTCAGCAGGACAATGCCAGACCACATACGGCTCGTGTTGCTCTAAACTGTCTGCAAGCTTGTCAAACTCTTCCTTGGCCTGCCAGATCGCCAGATCTCTCTCCCATCGAGCATGTCTGGGATATGATGGGAAGGTGATTGCATCTGGCACGGACTGTTGATGACCTCGTTCGACAATTGGAGCGAATTTGGCAGGAAATACCGCAGGAGACCATCCGCGAGCTTTATCGGTCTATGCCACGCCGTGTGGCAGCTTGTATCCAGGTTAGCGGCGGGTCAACACCTTATTACACATGTTACTGTAACTCTGGAATAAATTATTCAATTGTTCTGAAATTTTAATCATTTACTATTCTGTACATTGTCTTCCTATCCACCAATTTTTGTCTCAGTCGGACACCTCCTTCTTGGTGCGTCGATTTATTTGTTATAGAGTGCATTGGCTGAGCTACCCGATTACGATTTCCGAGAAGTAAACTGTAAAAAGACGCAAGGCGGTCTTACCAGGGCCGATCCTAGCGGGGGGCAAGATGGTGCACGGCACGTGGGCGGCCAAACTTAAGGGGCGGCGAAATGATTATCAAACAACGTAGAAAAAATGAAAACCTTACATGAATGTTTTTAAAAAAATCTTTGAGTGAAGAATACTTTAAACACTAATTAGCCTGCTCCAACTAAAATTTTGAAGATTTTTTATTAGAAATTTTAAATCATACATTATGTCAGGATTTAACAACACATTTTCCCAATTTATTTATAGCACTCACAATATTTTTGACTATACCAATCAGTGTAGCTTCAGGTGAAAGAAGCTTTTCAAAATTACGGAAGATCAACAATTTCACAAGAAAGGCTTATGAATTTGGCTATTATTTCAATTGAAAGGGTTACCTGTAAGGCGGTAGACATTTCAAGTATTATAATTTAACTAGCTGAAGTACCCGTCGTTGACGAGTTAGTACATTACGCAAATTTTCAAAAAGCTTGAATCTTTGTCGGCAATGTAGATGTGGAAGTAGTACATTAGCAATAGTATAGAAATAAAAACTATATCTTCTGTGTATTGGTAAAAGATTACAGGTTTGGGAGTAACAAAGTGATCAGTAAATTTGACTGTTAAAGAGAACTTCTTTTCATTTAAAAAAAATTAAATTTTATTCTGGTTGAATGAGTTTTTCAGTCAAGAGGTCATTTCTAACATGCAACTAAATTTTGTTTGATTCACTGTAAATATTTTAACATTATTCCTCGAAAATATTTTGCGCAATTTTCACAAAAATCTAAAAAAGCAAAAAAAATTTTTAAAAATTATATTACTTTTTCAAAAAAATCCCATTTTTGTTGTTTTAGCCATTCCAGATGATGTTACTAAACTTCAGCGTATTCTCTTACTCCATTTTTACGGAATATGAAAACAAATATTTATATGATTTTCACAAAATTCCAAAAATCTATGAAATATTTAAAACTGTTTCGGCATTTGGAGTTCAAATTAACTTACATCTAACATAATTCCCAATATTTTTCTATTCCATTCGCACTTTTCAGGAATAGCCCAAACATGCACTAAATTTTCTCAAAATCTCAAAACCTATAAAAAATATTTAAAACACTTTGACGCAAAGAGTTCAAGCGACTACCAGTGACGATACTAAATTTTATTTCACCCGCTTCAGTGGTTTCTACGTAATCGATAAATATTTCCGCAAAATCTCAAAATTTAATCAAGATTTTTAAAAAATTCGATACTTGTATTTTAAATTGAATGACCACGTATCATGTCACCAAATTTTATTTCATTAGCTTTAGTCGTTATTACGCAATGCTCGAACAAAAATTTACGGAGTTTGAAATGATTTTCGCAAAATCTCGAAATGTAATCCAGATTTTTTCAAAATTCGACGCCTATTTTTAAGTTGAGTGACCACCTATCATATCACCAAATTTCATTTCATTCGCTTCTGTCGTTTTTACATGATGCTTGAACAACAACAACAACAATAAAAAAGTCACGGACAGAATTACAGTCAAACTTCTTTTTGAGGGTCGTACTAGATTCTCAAGTGCCCCAGACAGCACAGCAAACTTGCAAGAAGCTTGATTTATCAAGTCAATAAACTTGAATTAAGCTTGAACATTTCAAGCGTGTACGCTTGAATCAAGCTTGACATAGCAAGCTTAATTCCAAGCTTCAAAAATTTTCCTAAAAAAAAAATTCCTAAATACACGGGGCGCCCGTCGGCGAACTCGCCCCACATATTTTATTTTTCCACGCATTTTCCCCTCTGCGCTGAAATTTCAAGTTATTTTAACCTGTTTCCATCAAGCGTCCGCGATCGAACTCGGTATCTATGGGTTGGGAATCCAGCGTCCTAACCACTCGGCTAACCTGACTTGCGCTCAAATGACTAAAGTTTGCAGTGGCTGTTATCGTTATCACGCCGTTTTCTGGAGAGATCTATCAGTGGCCGATGTGTTGATCTGTTTCTTTTACTTTTCCATGGGATGAATCAAACTTAAAATAATGTTATGTGTGATTTAGAGACTCTACTAATAGGGAAATAAACGTAATATAAACTTAAAAGCAGCACACGTTTTAAAACTTTCAATATCGCGACACTCATGTTGGGCAATACTGGCCAAAATCGAGACAAACGATTGATTTTTAAATCAATTTCGTAGTATAATTGTATTTTATTTTGAAGAATTTCAATATTTGGAAATATAGAATCTTTTTTTTTAATTCTATGGTCAAGTACATTTATGACTGATGATAAATTATTTGTTATGTGGATATGGCTTTCCAAATCAAGCAGTAATCAAGTTGTATTCAAGCTTGACAGTTCAAATGACTTCTCCAAGCTTGCTGCAAGCTTAAAATGAATTGAACTGTCAAGCTTGTATTAATACGTCAAATTCAAAGAAATGTCAAGCTTGATTTAAGCTTATGTGCTGTCTGGGGCCGTAAACGGAAAGAAATCACAAAATTTTTGAATTTCAAGTAATGTACCGACAAACGTCTAATTTTATTTATAGATTCGCCTTTAAGAAAGCTCGAAAAATGCTGTTTTTGATTTTCATCCATTCCATACTTATATTTAGACGATTTTTTCAAGTGCTTAGTAGTAATTTATTTAAACGTTTAAAGCGTAAGGTTTGTAAAAAAGGGGCGGCCAATTTTAATTTGCACGTGGGCGGCCAAAGGTCTAGGATCGGCACTGGGTCTTACTTTTAGATACCGACTAGGAACTTTGCAACCACTATTCTAATTAATGTTTTTGAGCATTTTGTGTCTAAATTTTGTTTATCACTAATCATTTATATTTTTATCCATGCGCATATTGCTGTTTTTTTATTTACATTGGAGGAAAAAAATTGTTGTTCTTGACGTGACCACGCCTCACATATAGGCCCCGTTTATTTAATGTTTGAACAAAAAAGGATTGTAACTAAGAAACTGGAAATGTAGCCTTGAATGGCCTAGGGATTTTTATGTAATAAAATTTTGTCATGTCATTCGATAATTTTCATATTAATGGGAAATAGGTGCAAAACCATAAAATTTTTTCAGAGGAAGACATGCAATTTTCGATTATTTTCATATTAATGCAAAATAGGGGAAAAACGATACAATTTTTTCGGAGGAGGACATGCAATTTTGTCATGATGTATAATTAAAAGTTCTGCTCACTGTCAAAATCTGTATAATCAAATCAAGTTCATTAACAGAAAAACTGCAATTTAAAGTATCGTCTAAGCCATAAGTTCTCAATGGGGACGGTACTGCTCCCGATGAGCAGAAGTAATGGGCAGTGGCGTAGCCAGGGGGGGGAATAGGGGGTCATAACCCCCCCTCCCTTCATTGAGGAATTTTTTGCCATGCTAAGTGTATATTTTTCACTCCCTTATTACACACACATATACATACATATGTGAGTTGCAGTAGTCGTAATCCCCCCATGAAAAAATTTTTGGCTACGCCACTGGTAATGGGACTTTTCAATGGGGAGTTCAGCGCAAGTTCATAAGCAAATGGAGGAAAGAAAATAAAAAGGGGTGGACTAGGCGTACCTAGCTACTCAGGAAATTAATATAATAAAATATTTTGAAAAGGTCTACTGTTTTCATGAATAAACATTCTATCTAAGCCATCCAGGCACCTGGATGGCTTAGATAGAATTTAGTATGTAGTGGCTAGATGTGGCTATTGTATGATGTAGTGGCTAGCAGGACCGCAATCAGGAGTGTTATGTCGTAAGGAATAAATAACATTTGGACTAAGTGGAAAATTAACGGGTTTTTATTGTATTTAAAAGTTTTTTTTTTTTTTTTTTTGAAAAATGAAAATAATTAAAGAAAGTTCTGTTTAGGATAATTTTGCCCAGAGAAATTAAGTTTTTGGGGTATGTGAGGACATTATGGGGGGTTTTGTGTCAGTTGGATTTGTAATTTAGAGATCCATGTGCTTGTCATTAATTGCGCGCTAAATGACAGATACATATTTTTCTAAGTGAAATACCTGATATAGTTTCTTTCATAATGGGTTGCACATATGTTGAAAACTACCTTAATGATTTTGATAATGAATTTTACATTTAGTATTTTTTTGTGGTTTTTTTTATGGCTGACATTTTTTTTGTGGCTGACAAAAAATTTTTTTTGTATAACGATCTTCTAGTTCCCTTAATTAATATATTAACATTAATAAATTTTAACAATTGTAATTTTTTACTAATTTTCTTTTGATTTACAACAATCACTACTGGGTAGCCATTTTCTTTTGGAGTCAGTACGATCCCGGCAGATACATGCGTTCCCGCCTCTTTGACGTTGCCAGATTCAAGGAACAAGAATTTTTACGGCCGTTCACGATGTGTTTTACATCTTGCAAATAATTAAGAAGGAGTTATTAAATTCAAGTGGAAGTGCAAAGAATATTCGTTTACTAAAATATACACATCGTTATTTACAAAGTAATTTTTAGAGGCCGTAATTACGAAGTCAATAAAGAGTGCTGACTTAAACATCAACTCAATGGCCAACATTTCGCTGCAGCAATCGAAGTCTGAGTACGAGAGTATGATGATTGCTATAAATATCAGAGTCAGAGGTGGCGTCGTTCTTCTTCGTCTTTTTTCTTCTTGGATTTGTCGGAGTGACTCGTTTGACATCGGCAGAGTGAAAATGGCGTCTATGGACGGTGACTTAGGAAGGAGCTTCGGAAATGAGACCTGGGTGATGTTTTAAAGGAGGGCCCTCCAATCATTAACCCATGGATAAGTTTATTTTTTATGCATGTTTCCTTTAACTAATATTTTTTTTATTGTTTTGTCAGCCACATTAATTTTTTTGTGTGACATGTGGGTTTAAGCCGGAAATGTAAGCTAATTTTTTAAGGGTAATAAGAGGCATTAATATATGATATTTTCTGGTAATATTGTTTAATTTGATTAAGATGGAGTTTACTAAGATCAATCAAAATAAATTTTTGTAGTATTGGGACTAAATGAAGTAGATGTTTAAAGATTGGGTTCTAGTGTGCCTCATGTGAATTGTTTTGGTATGTTCAGCAAAATGTATTATGTTGGAAGATAGTTGTAATTTAATAAAATTTGTTAAGCTAAATATTATGTTAGAGCATTATAATCGAGAATTATCAAAATATGTGAAAAAGTTGGGCAGATGTAAAAAGATTATAATACCTTAAGATCGCTGGTAAATACTTTGTTAAGCGATATCTGGTGCTTCAGGAGTTTAAATCTATTATAGTTGTTTAATGTTAATGTTAATAAATGAACTATTCAATTTATTCTAGAGTTTATTTCTTTTGTTTGTGTGCATTTTCTTTTTCACTCGAACTTCATAGGGTTTTTGCAGAAATTTAGATATAACACCAACGGTTTTGTACAGCTTTTTAAATCTATACGATCACTAAGCCATTTTAAGTTTATTTTTGTTGCTTTATTGAATCTATTTGTATTTTGGAAATTTAAGGAAATGGTTTATTTTACGGCACCTCTTTTTGAAACGGTCAAAGAATTTTAAAAGTTAATTTACTTAAAATGAAGTCAAATTTTGAGATATTAAAATAAGTCAACAACACAAGTATTTTTTAATCCCAACAATAGTGCCGTGCGTTCTTTTAAATAGTGAAAGACAGAATGCACTCTGAGGTATATATTGTGTTATGATGATTTGATTGGGAGTAGTTATACTGTTGTTTGTTAATTTCTCTGGGTAGAATAGTAAATGGCAGAACACAACATAACAAAAAAAAAAGTTTTATTGTATTTTTGAAAGTGTTTTGAAATTAGATTTTAACAGTATTATACATATATTATATTGTGATAGTATTTATGTCACAAGGTAGTGACAGGAATTTAGATTTAAGCCCACCTAAATTATATCCATTTGTTGTAACAATGCCTGGGCAAGAAATCCCACACTTTGGGGAATTTTTATCATTAGTTCCACCATTCAGTGGTGAAAACCCAGACCTGCAAATAAATGACTTTTTAGATAAAATTTCGGAGGTAGCAAAATTCGCGGGATGGTCCGAAGACCACATGTTATTTGTAACTAAAACGAAATTAGTAGGGGAGGCTGGTAGATTTGTTAGATCCCAGCCTCAGTTAAATGATGCGAAGTTAGAGACTTTCAAGAAAACACTAAAAGACAGATTCACAAAAACGGGCTCCACAAATTACCCCTTCAATTTACCACGTGTACACAAAGTAACATGGAGGCCCCTCGAACGTTTTTATCACGACTACAAGGATTGGCGCATAGATGTTTTGAGGATGAGACTAGCAGGGAGAAAATGCTTGTCTCACAGGCTTTGGCTGGGTTACAGCCATCAGTTGGGAGATTTGTCATGCCACAGAAACACGAAAAATTTGAAGACATTTGGCAGTTAGTGCTCAAGGAGGAGGAATGCGCTAGTCTAGAACAGAGTTCAGCCACTATTAACTTTGGAGCGGTGAGCTCACAGGTCACGCCGATAGAGAGAGATTTGCAAGAAATTAAACATCTACTACAGGCTACCTCTCTAGAAAACGACAAAAAAATTCAAAAATTAGAGCAGGACATGGCAAAATTACAGGAGGCTGTAGCACATAAGCCAGCCACGAGGACACAACAACAACACATAATTTGTTATTTTTGTGGAAAGCCCGGACACATAAGCCGATTTTGTAGGGAAAGGGGCAATCAGAGGCAGAACAGATCGCAAGGTTTTAGAAATAATAGGAGGGATAATTTAAACTAAAGAAGGGGCAAAGCGGAGGTGCACGACCGTCTTTGACTCGACCCCATGAGTGCATGCAAATCAACGCTACCCACAACAACAAAGACAAACTGCCCATAATAATCTGTAAAGTAGGGGAAATCAAACTCAGAGCTTTAATTGATACCGGAGCTTCGATTAATTTGATGAAGAAAGAGACTACGGAAAGATTGATCAGAGAGAATTTAATTTTGGATAGGGAATCTTGTGCTTTAAGAGTAGTAGGCATAACACTCAACGATATGTTTTTAAATGACAAAATTAAGGTGGATTTAAAAGTGGTAAATTTGTCAATACATTCAGATTTTTATATTGCTCCTACTACTTATGTAAACTATGATATTATTTTGGGCATGCAATTCTTAAAAGACAATAACCTAATCATAGATATTCCACATTCAAAATTAATACACGAGAAAGGGGATATTTTTTGGGACAATAGTTCAGTGGGTAATGAAGTTAATTGTATTTGTACAGAAAAAGAGTTTGTTTTTGGTTATAGTGTAAAGAAACATATAATCCCTCCTTTAAGCGAGCAGATAATCGAAGTTAAAGTAAAAGCAAATTTTCAAAACACTCCTCATGTATTAATTTCACCTTCTACACATTCCTTAAATAGTGATTGGACCATATCTCACTCGATCAATGACAATAATAGTAATAACAGTTTTTTTGTCAAAGTAGCCAATTTTTCTAACTGTAAAATCCATATAAATAAAAACACTAATATTGTTCAAATTGAACCTGTTGAAGTTGTACAATCGGAGGCCACTCACGTAAACGTTGGGGAAGTTAGGACGTTGGAGGATGATTTTGATTTATATGGGGGGAAATTTCAATTGGATCATTTAGAACAGGAGAAAAAGATTAAATTAATGACACTACTTGAGAAACACAAGTCAGTTTTTGCCGAATCTGTGTCGCAACTGACAGGGTGCAAAACTTTGAAACACAGAATTTATCTCCCCGATGAGTTACCCGTTAGACAAAGACCCTATAGGGCTCCTTATGCTTTAAGGGAAGAATTAAAAGCTCAGTTAGACCAGTTATTAGATGCAGGAATAATATCGATGAGAGACTCTCCTTATGCAGCACCTGTTATTTTAGTAAAGAAGAAAAATAATACTTACCGATTAGTTTGTGACTATAGGAAGCTTAATTTGAAAACGATGCCTTTACCTTATCCTTTGCCTTTGATTTCCGAATTGTTAGATTCCTTAGAAGGAGCAAAGTTTTTCTCATCTCTTGATCTTTGCTCGGGGTATTGGCAAATGGAGCTCGATCCACAAGATAGACATAAGACTGCTTTCAGGACAGAATTTGGCTTGTTTCATTTTAATCGTCTACCTCAGGGACTCAAAAATGCTGCGTCTTCTTTTCAAAGATTACTTAATATTGTTTTGGCTGTTTTAACCCAAAAATGGGTTAAACAATTGGAACATAAATACTCACTTAGACGACTTAATTATTTCTTCAACAACTTTTGAGGAACATCTTGAAAAGTTAGATGTAGTCTTCACTAGGTTAGGAAAACACAACCTCAAAATAAATCCAGGAAAATGCCAATTAATTAAAGACAAGATTTCGTATTTGGGTTTCCAAGTAACAAATGGAAAAATATTTCCCGATACACGTAATATTGATGCTGTTAAAGACTTTCCAGTACCTAAGACTAGGAAGAATGTACGTTCGTTTTTGGGTCTATGCAATTTTTACAGAAAATTTATTCATAACTTTGCTGAAATAGCCTTACCTTTAACACAATTAACTAAGGGATCAGTCAAATTTAACTGGGGGGATAATGAACAAATCGCTTTTGATACCTTAAAGGAGAAATTAATATCTTATCCATGCTTAATTATTCCAAACATGAACAGGGAATTTACTCTAAACACTGATGCTTCAGGTGTTGCAATAGGAGCAGTTTTAAGCCAAAAAGGGGAGGATGGTTGTTTACACCCTGTAGGATATGCCAGTAGACGTCTAAATGATGCTGAAACTAGATATAGTGTATACGAAAGAGAGGCATTAGCTGTGGTGTGGGGCATCAATCATTTTAGAAATTATTTGTATGGGGGTAAGAAATTAATTTTGTGGTGTGATCAAAAATCTTTGGAATATGCACTAAAAGATGGTGGTCGAGTCACAAGATGGGCTTTAAGTTTACAGGGATATAATTATGAGATAAAACATATACCAGGTAGGCAAAATGTTCCTGCTGATGTGTTGTCGAGACCTGTAAATGCCATCAATGTTGTCGAACAAGTCCACACTGAATCTCTTTCAACAGACAGGGTTAAAACATTACAAGAAAATGACAGTAAATGTGCTGAAATACTAAATCAGTTAAATGAAGATAATGTAGAACTTAGAATTAATGAGATGACCTTTTTTAAGAAAAACAATTTACTTTATTGCTTAAAACACAATTCTAATGATAGACAGAGTCACCCAGAAAAGTTGGTTATACCTAAGACATTAATTTCAGAGATTTTAACTTTAGCTCATGATTCTCCCACGGTTGCACACCCTGGTTTCAAAAGAACTTTACTACGAATAAAAGACAAATATTTTTGGTGGGGACTATATAAAAATGTTTTAAACTATGTAAAGTCTTGCATACCGTGTCAGGAAAGAAGGGGATTTAAGAAAAACCAAAAGGCGCCATTACAAAGAATAGAAGTTACCAGTAGACCTTTTCAACAGATAGGAATGGATGCAGTTGGACCTCTTCCAATCACTGAGGCAGGACACAGACATGTTATTGTTATAAGTGATTATTTTACACGTTGGGTAGAAGCTTACCCTGTAACAGACTTACAAACCCATACAATAACTTTTATCTTTGAAAAATTTATATGCCAACATGGCATACCTGAACATCTCATAACTGATAGAGGTAGTTCCTTTTTGTCTGAAGCTATTCTTAAAGTCTATGATAAACTTAAAATTCGAAAACATTTCACAACGAGTTATCACCCAAGTTCGGATGGCGTGGTCGAGAAAGTCAATGCCACAATTATCAATTCGTTAAAATTTTTAGTAGATAAAACAGGCCATGATTGGGATAAGCATTTACATTTTGCCTTATTGGCACATAGAACAGCTATACACTCAGCATTAAAAGACACTCCTGCTCATTTTATTTATGGAAGAGATCTAACTCTACCAGTGGATTTGATTGTTAAACCCACCTTCAGGTCATATGCAGACACACGAGATTTAAGTGAGGACATAGAGGTCAGATTACAAAAGACATTTAAAATAGTCAAAGATAATTTAATAAAGGCGGCTGAAACTCAAGAGAAATATAGAGAGAAACACTGTAAGGACAAGAAAATAGTTGTAGGAGATCTAGTCTTGTTGTACACACCTCAGCTGAAAGTTGGGCAATCTAAGAAATTCACAGTAGTGAACAAAGGGATTTATAGAGTTAAGGAGAAAACAAGTAATGTAAATTATATAGTCGTACATGTAAACAATCCCAATGATCAACAATTGGTTCATGTAGACAGGTTAACTAAACTTACTGAAAGAATAGTATTTCCTTCCATGCCTGAGTTAGATAAACCTGAAGAGGCGGATGATGAGCCTGTTTTAGAGGATGTAGAGCAAGACATAGATCCCCTCAATTATCAATTTTTACCTTGTTGTAGGCGTAGGAGATATGAACACACAAGTCCAGTAGATCCCAATAATGACTCGCAGGTGGTAATAGAGGAGGTCAGGTCACAAGTAGATAGCCAAAACAGTGATACTGTGTCCAGCTCTGATCAGAGTAATTCTGAACACTCGACAGAGAATGAGCAAAGTAATGTTGGTAACGATGGCCTGTCAGACTCTAGTACACAAGTTATCTCTACTCCACAACCAAAAGGGGGGTATAATTTACGTCCACGTAATGCTCAGGGTTTTGTAAAGTAATATTTCGTTATTTATGTGTTAAAATGTTTTACTGTGTATGGTCAATATTTAACAAAAAAAAAAGGTCTGATTTAAGTGAAGACTGGACATCAGAGACTACACTGACAGCTGCAGATGAAAGTGTGGACTTTCTGGTGAATCTCCAGTGTGATGACAAGCTTGACTAAGGAGTTATGGTTACATATAGAATGGAATGGGACAATTATGGACGTTTTGTTTTACCATCTTCATCAAACATAAGACCTTCTAAACAATGAACTTAACTGCACTAAAGTCTTCACAATTCACCGAGTGAGATGTTGTATCTTTGTCACGTATTGTTTTTGAAATTATAAATGAAGTGCTAGTCAAGGTGTGATATAGTGTTTTATATATGTATATTTTTTTTTCATGATGTGTCGAGGCCAAAGAAAACTATTATCAACAACACATTTTGTAGTAACGGTTGATTTTTGTATGGTGTTTGAGAATGATACATGTTATATGATCAGTATCGATAATGTTTGTTTTGTGATTATGATGTGTTATGCCATTTGCACAGGTAAACAACAACAACAACAAAAAATTGTTTTACAATTTTTTTTTTTCCGTAAGGGGAAGGTATTTGTTATGTCGTAGGGAATAAATAACATTTGGACTAAGTGGAAAATTAACGGGTTTTTATTGTATTTAAAAGTTGTTTTTTTTTTTTAATGAAAATAATTAAAGAAAGTTCTATTTAGGATAATTTTGCCCAGAGAAATTAAGTTTTGGGGGTATGTGAGGACATTATGGGGGGGTTTGTGTCAGTTGGATTTGTAATTTAGAGATCCATGTGCTTGTCATTAATTGCGCGCTAAATGACACATACATATTTTTCTAAGTGAAATACCTGATATAGTTTCTTTCATAATGGGTTGCACATATGTTGAAAACTACCTTAATGATTTTGATAATGAATTTTACATTTACTATTTTTTTGTGTTTTTTTTTGGTGGCTGACATTTTTTTGTGGCTGACAAAATTTTTTTTTTGTATAACGATCTTCTAGTTCCCTTAATTAATATATTAACATTAATAAATTTTAACAATTGTAATTTTTTACTAATTTTCTTTTGATTTACAACAATCACTACTGGGTAGCCATTTTCTTTTGGAGTCAGTACGATCCCGGCAGATACATGCGTTCCCGCCTCTTTGACGTTGCCAGATTCAAGGAACAAGAATTTTTACGGCCGTTCACGATGTGTTTTACATCTTGCAAATAATTAAGAAGGAGTTATTAAATTCAAGTGGAAGTGCAAAGAATATTCGTTTACTAAAATATACACATCGTTATTTACAAAGTAATTTTTAGAGGCCGTAATTACGAAGTCAATAAAGAGTGCTGACTTAAACATCAACTCAATGGCCAACATTTCGCTGCAGCAATCGAAGTCTGAGTACGAGAGTATGAGATTGCTATAAATATCAGAGCCAGCGGTGGCGTCTCGGTCTCCTGATTCGTTTTTTTGTTCTCTCGACTTCTCTGCGGCTCGCTGTCTTCTTCCTGATAGATGAGTGAGCGATGGTGCCGATGGACGGCGTCTTTGGAAAGATGGTGGACAATGAGACCTGAGTGAAGGAGTTCCTAGGAGGGCCCTCCCATATCTAATCCATGGATATGTTTTTTTTTTTTATGCATGCTTCCTTTAACTAATATTTTTATTTTTTTATTTGTCAGCCACACCAATTTTTTTTTTTGTGTGACATGTGGGTTTGAGCCGGAAATGTAAGCTAAATTTTTAAGGGTAATAAGAGGCATTAATATATGATATTTTCTGGTAATATTGTTTAATTTGATTAAGATGGAGTCTACTAAGATCAATCAAAATAAATTTTTGTAGTCTTGGGACTAAATGAAGTAGATGTTTAAAGATTGGGTTCTAGTGTGCCTCATGTGAATTGTTTTGGTATGTTCAGCAATAAGTTTTATGTTGTAAGATAATTGTAATTTGGTAAAATTTGTCAAGCTAAATGTTATGTTAGTGCATTATAATCTAGAAATTAGCAAAATATGTGAAAGGTTGGGCAAAAGTAAAAAGATTATAATAACCTAAGATCGCTGGTAAATACTTTGTTAAGCGATAGCTGGTGCTTCAGGAGTTTAAATCTATAATAGTTTTTTAATGTTAATGTTAATAAATGAACTGTTCAATTTATTTCTAGAGCTTATTTCTTTTGTTTGTGTGCATTTTCTTTTTCACTCGAACTTTATAGGGTTTTGCAGAAATTTAGATATAACACCAACGGTTTTGTACAGCTTTTAAATTTATACGATCACTAAGCCATTTTAAGTTTATTTTTGTTGCTTTATTGAATCTATTTATATTTTGGAAATTTAAGGAAATATTTATTTTACGGCACCTACTTTTGAACGGCCAAAGAATTTTAAAAGTTAATTTACTTAAAATGAAGTCAAATTTTGAGATATTAAAATAAGTCAACAACAACAAGCAAGTATATTTTTAATCCCAACAGTTTTTGGGACCAACCGCTAGTCCGTAAAATTGGAAGTGTCCGTAAAAAAGGATGGTTCGCATAAATGAGCATCGATTGTATCTATATCCAGGTAGTGCATTGACAAGGTCTCCAAGAAGAACTTAGGTCTATGGATATATTCAATACATTACGGTCAATTATTGACTGGGCCATACCAAAAATCTTTCCAGCTGTCGTCAAGCTTGACAAATTTTTCGCTATCATTTGTCGCCAAGAGAAAGCTTCCGAATGCGGAAACTACCTTGGTGATACCTCTTACATTGTGTGAAAATTTGCAAAGCCTGAATGTAATTGAAATAACCTTTTCCACAATTTCAGATGAAATAAACCTGAATGAAGGTCATCCAAAATGCGTACAAGTTTGTGGACAAATACAGGGAAGTCACGTGGTGTTCATACGAGATTTTTTAAAAATTTTCTAAATGAAAGAAAGGTTCTTCACTGATTTTAAAAAATCTTTTCATTGGTTTTCCTTGCACGGGCAATGCTATCAACGCCTGTTCAGTCTTCTTTTCACACAACAACCGGAACTATTGCGATGTGAAACTCCGCATTTTGAGCCTTTTCAAAAGCACTAATACGGTTTGATCACTGTCTAAACTGTTCCATCCCAGGTCTACTCAATATTTCAACATTACCTGTTGCAGAAAAGGTAGGAGAAATGAAATTGCTTAAGGACGGAAAACATATTTTTTGGATTCAGGCTTTTTTTAAAGGAAGGGGTAATCACCTCTCTCCTTGGATTCACAGTGAACTAGTTTAGTAGCCATTAGCCAAAAGGAAGGGCAGAGCACTAAAGTTTATATTAAGGTGGCCAGATTTTTGAACGTAGAAACGGGCACATGCCCTTAATTCAGAAACAAAATTTGGGTACTTTTTATAAATGATGAAATAATTAACAGCAATCTAATTAAAAAACATGTAAAAATTAAAAATAGTCCCAATCTCTTTTTTTTTTTACATTTTGGGGACAAATCGCAAAAAACACCGAAATTTGGTACTATTTCCAAAAACTGGGGAAGATTGGCGCTTTATATTATATCGATTCCTGACAGAGCTGTGTTGTGGCTTTAGAAGCATTCTTCCACACCATGGTCATAGTTCAATATCCAGAGTGGGTTTTGGTGCCATTTCGTCCGTTACTTCATAGGCGGAAAGCCTGGTCGTTGATTTCCATTTTGAGGACAGTCATTCAAACGATACTTAAGTGCCTGTATGGCTGTAACCTGTTCCTTGAATGTTTTGTAAGGGCGACAGCGCAGGGCCCATGGTACATTCTCGTCGAGGGATGCTTTCAGTTCCCCCGCTGCTGACTGGTGTATGGGCTGGATTGGCCTCAAAAGGATAGTCAAAAACTCGTGTTGTTAAGCAGAAACAGGCACAGATGGGGAAGTATTGGAAACAGTGAAATCGAGCACGTTTGCTATACTGTAAGAAGTAGCAGACATTTGATGGTGTTGTTGTGCGAGTAATTTAGAATAGATTATGTTTTTAGAATCGGCATAGTTTAACCATGGCTCACTTGGATAAATACAGGCTGTCCGAAAACCAGTTTCTCCTATGGGATTTTGCGTACGAGAAAATTTTCGCTTCTTCGCCGATTTGTCGCTTTTACCCAACGAATCACTGTTGCCATCTCTGCCGGAGAAATATGCCTAAAATGAAAGCTAAAGGTATCCAGGAATGGATAACAATGGCCGCATTCGTAAACGATTTACTCGTTGCACGAGTGCAACTCGTTTGGTGTTTACGAATGCGGCCATTGTTATCCATTCCTGGATACTTTTAGCTTTGATTTTAGGCATATTTTCTCCGGCAGAGATGGCAACAGTGATTCGTTGGGTAAAAGCGACAGATCGGCGAAGAAGCGAAAATTTACTCGTACGGAAAAACGGAGCTTTTTGGACAGCCTGTATATATCCCAGTGAGCCATGGTTTAACTTTCCTTTTTCTGTTTGCAGATATATCGAAAACGCTGTGGCATGTCTTGAAGAAACAGAAATTCTTTTCAAAGAACTTTGCAAGTCTTCGCCAACAAAGTTCCTTTCTCCTTACTTAAATGCTGGAAACTACAAAAATGAGCTAAGGAAAAGAGTGAAAAAAATAATTTTCCGTCCAAAGCAGAATCTCTCAGAGTTACTCTTTACGAAAAGTGAAATATTTTATGAAAATTTTGGACTGGAAGGAGACTATTTGGCTGAACTTTATGAATTTGTACGTTATGCAAATATTGTCTTGGAGAAAGTATTCCAAATACGAAAGGAAATTCTGGCATGTAAGTATGAATGTTTGGATGCGGGCATAAAAAAGGGGAAAAATCTTGACCTTCTAGCTTAACTCTAATGGAAGCGAACAGGTTCAGTCTAAAACTTATGGGATTGGGGTATTATTTTTCTTAATTAAAAGAAATGTATCGATGTTTATACAAACTCATCAATCTAGTCACAATGAGCTTCACTTTTAAGGACAGTTTTGATTAAGGGAAGAAACCTTTCGATCACAACTTTTTTTGTATAGTTCATTTATACTGAACTGTCACTTTAACGAATATTTTCAGTCATTCATTACGAGGATATTTATTTGACTGTACATATGCCGCCCGTGTTGTAGTGGCTAGAGAAGTATTTAGGTTCGATACCCGACGTAGACCTGGTTTTCAGTTCATGCGTCATATTTCAGGAGGTAACGTCGGTCCACCTATTATGTCTCCATAATAAAGCGATCAGCACTTACTGATTAGCAGTGACCCATAGCTATAAACGTTTGTGTGCTCCACCAATGACCTAGCACATAGCACTTTAAACTGGGAGACAGAAGGTGCCTGCTTCAAAACCAGATCGCTTCTGCCGACCTATCCGTTCGGAGTTTTCCGTGGTTTCCTCCGAAGCCTAGCGTAAATACGGATTAGGAGCCCTTAGGAAGACCCCCCCCCTAGGAGGGCACCCCTCCTCTCGGCCTAGATCCCACGTGCAGATAATTGACCGTAATCTCACAACAACAACATAAACGGCAGTGCTCGCCATTGGAGAAATAAACTGTACATATTATTTGACAGGAGAAAATGAAGCCTAAATGTCATATAATTTTTAAATAATTATATTTCTTGAATGTATTTACTAATGCCTTCATACACAAAAAATACTTTCTTATTTATATGCAAATTAAAACAGAAAATTAGTTTACAAACCTTGGTTTGTTGTACTCCTTGCAACAAAAGCTTATGAATGGATTTATAACAATATTGGAAAACCTGAATATTATTGAACAGTAGCGACATGATCTGTAAAAATATTTCGAGAACGACCCCTAAACTTCTTTGCTAGGTACCCTTTGTAAAGAAATTATGATCAGATGCACAAAAACTTGATCCTGCACTGCTCTGTCATTCTTATAAGCTTTAGTGCTCCCTGTATTAACCGACAATTGAGCTAGATATTTCTGAAAAGCCCTGTATGGGGAAGCTTTCCCCAGGTTCACATCCTATATTTTTTATGAAGGCAAAACCGAGGCCGTGAAGAAAGAACAAGACTTTATTGTGGCAATTACATTTTATTTAATATCAACACATAACGTTAAAATTATAAAGTCCTACGGTGGCTGAGCAGACCCCTGAACAGCGCAGGTACACTTGACAACTGCTAAGGCGTGAATGATGACGAGAAACGCAAGCCAAGAGGTTAGTACAGAACCAAAATACGCGACAAGGGCATGCCAAACAAAATGTAAAATTAATTTGACGCCATTAGACGTTAAGAACATTTCCATATAATTATTTTTGAATCCCAGTCTCGCCAACAGGATAGAACAAACAATATAGCAGCTAAATTGTAACCCAAAATGAAAGCCAATGCTATTTATAGATTTGATACCATATATGGTCATAAACAAATCATGAGAACAGAAATGCTAGGCTTTACCAATGCAAAAGTGAAATAAAAAGGAAAAATAAATGGAAACGGAAGATTGCTTTTAAATACGGTAGTTGCAGAAATAAAAACTTTACAGGCGAAGGGAAAAGAATTCCAAATCGAAAGTGCAAAGAACAAATTTTGAACACAAATTTAGAAAAAATTAACAATTAAGTAATTGATAATTAAAAATAAGATATGTGATTGTCTGCATCACACCCTGTACATCAGAGCATTTCGCCATTAGCCTTTTGATGTGCAACCCTTTCCCAATGCTTGAAAAAGGGCAGCAGTTGCCATCGCTCGACTTAACGACCAGCTTGCTGGTCGTTAAGTCGAGCGATGGCAACGGCTGCCCTTTTTTCAGCATTGGGCAATCTGTCCAGCTGTTCTCGCATTCTTCCATTTTTCAGCAGATCTCAGTGCTGTTAAAAATAATCGTGACCATTTTGTTTACGGGAAATGACGTGTTAAAAAGTAATGGATTCTCGTGGAGCTATGTCACCCGCAACTATTTTTATAGAAATCAAATCTATTCTTCATGACTGGCAACAGTCAAAACGTCAGAGTTGGTTGTTCCCAGAACGGGTACAATTCGCGTTAAAGGGTTAAGTGCGAAGTTGATGTAAGTGAACAGAACCTCTTCTTCATCAGTCATTATACTAAAAGAATTTCTAAATTTGATTCATGCGTCTTTTTAATGAAAGCTACTCTTCGTAAAGTGTATTTCGAGAATAGGAGTATGGAAGATTTGAGTGCTGCTGTAATTACATTTGGATCTGTAACCATAAACGATTCTTGATCTGCGAAGTGACAAAGAGTCAGTGATGGCAACACTGGCTCGATTCCATTATACACGATTTGTGCACTTTGTTATGGATCGTTAATAATGTAACTCGCAACAAGTAAAATTATTTTTTGTCTCTTTCAGATGTAAAACTTCTCCGAAGTATGAATTTCTTCATTGAACTCTTTGGTCTCCTCTAAAATGAATCAACTGCAAAAATCAGCATTTTATGTTTATTTATCGAAATTTCCTCTGTTTTCTACTACCTTTTTCATCAAATTTAAAATCATACAGTTGGTCTAACTCGAAATTTTGTACAGATTTTAATGTTCTTCACTTCAATAAAAAACTTCATTCTCATTATCTTATTTCGTTTTTTCTTTTTTTCTTCTTCTTTCTTTGCCAAGCATGTCATAGTTTGCATATTAATGAACCACCACCTATTGCTTTATCGAGATGCCGCATTGTTTCGTTTAATTGTTTTTGTTAGACGCGTAGGAATTTCATTCCGTTGACTGGAACAGTTTTCTGTATTCCTCGGAAAGCAACGAGCAAAGTCCCACACAAAATAGGACTTCCATAAAAGATTAAACATCACTTGTCATTGTATACAATATAGATTTTAAACAGAAAAAATAAACGAACACACGTGGCCATTGTCAAAATCTATACTATTAAAATCTGTGCGCGTCTGTGTGTGTGTGTGTGTGTGTGTGTGTGTGTGTGTAGCATCATCTCCTCCTAAACGGCTGGGTGTGTGTGTGTGTGTAGCATCATCTCCTCCTAAACGGCTGGGAGTTGAGTTTCGACCGAGGTATCCACGAATTCGGAAAATTTCGAGAAAGAACCTCCGCTAATTTAAATTTCGAAATTCGAATTATTTTAAGAGATATTGATAAAAAACCCCGTCAAAAACGCTAATTTTTGCTCTTCGCAATTCCGCGATTGTAACCCTTGTAGTGAAAATGTGAGAAAAAAGCATCGAGGTTGCCATGTTTGGCTATTTTATTAAATTATTTAGACTCCTGTAGTAAAAATAAAAGAATAATGATTTTTTTTTCTGTTTAGATTATTTACAAAGTTATTTTTTAATTGAAGTATTGCGTGCATTTGAAATCAGAGCAGGAATTCAATGCCTTTTATGTGTAAAAGAATAAGGTATTGGGAGATTTCCGAGACTAATATGTATATTTTTTAGTTTGGCGAAAAAAAAATGGCTGATTTGGTGATTTTGAGAAAGTAGTAGATTCTACCGATTTGCACAGTTTTGGGCTCGGCGCAATTTACTGCGAGCAAACCTATTTCGGTTTGTGTGTGTAGGTTTTATTAAAATATGGCGTTAAACTTTAATTTTCCATGCAGAAATAGTGCAATTATTAAGGCGATTTTAAGCAATCGATCTTCGGAATTTTCCCCAAATTAAGTAAATTGATTTACCTTGAGGGAATGCCGCCAAATTTCAAAAGAAATTAAATTCTCGCATTCGGTAAATTGGAATAAATAAAACACGTTATAGTAATTTAAAATACTGCTATGCTACTTTTCAAATAGATTCCTGCATTAATTTTTGGCGATGGAACCATACACAAATAACTATTTCCTATTTTGATTGCTGTTAAATCAGTGCTTAGAATCATTCTCTGAAAAAAAAAAAAAAGAAAAAAATCTCGCAAAATGGCATACGCAGATTCCTTCTTTAGTACCTTTCTTAGAAAAGTTGGCGATAAATATTCAAATGTAGTGTAACTCCGTGTTTAATAGCGTGCGTTTTTTGCGTTTCTATTTCTAATTCTACGGCACGATTGAGATGAGCCAATGTTACGAGCGGATGGATAGATAATTTTTTTTTAATCCCGCCAAACAGAGTATAGTAAAATAGGAATTCTGTATAAATACGAAAGTCTTTGGAGATGAACGAGAATGCCTATAAATATTGCATTTACTGTGAAGTTAAATTTAGGATACATTTTGGCTATTTGCCATCGACTATAAGCGCTAATTACGCCAATATGGCAGTTCTAGCAAGCATAAATAAATTTCATTTCATGTTCTATTTTAATATTGCTGCAGTTTCCGTAGATACGGAATCCGTTGTTGCCACTCAAGCTGTTAAATTTAAGTGAAAACACTCATTTCTACAGCTCTTGACTCGAAAAATGAAAATGCATTGGATATGACACAATTAGAATATTATCACAATCACAAAGTCAATAACGCGAACCTGTAACTTTGGTTATTTTTAACTAAATTCATTTTCAAGGTCTTTAAGAAATCCTGTGTACTATGTCAAAGCCTCATATCTTAATTCCGATTAGTTTGCAAGAAAATTGATTAAACAGTATAAACTGAAGCAATGAAATTTTGTAAGCGTTTTTATTGAAACGAGGAAAATGCAGATTGACGTCTTTGGTGTAGAAGTGGCGATAGGGAGAACTACTTAATTCAGTAACCTTAATGGGGAATGATAATTGAATATGCGCATGCACAAGGACCCAAAAATCAAGAGAATATGAAAAGTCAGGAATATGAAATGAAAATCAAAAATAAATCAAATAATATGAGATATAAGTAATAATAATACGAGAATGGCATTGCAATCATGTGTACAACAAAGGTCCCAATTGCTTATAATATTCCCCTAGCAATGACTTAGTCCGACCAGTGGCCGAGCGCTTAGCGCTCCGAACTGGGAGACGGAAGGTTTCTGGTTCAAAACAGGTCGCGTTCGCCGACCTAACCGTTCGGAGTTTTCCTGTATTCCGTTCGGAAAATAAAACTGTACTCGCAACATGCATATGTTAGGAAACATATATGTCTGGTTTCCTCCAAAACGTAGCGTAAATACCGGTTAGGACCCCTTAGAAAGACCCCTACGGAGGACAACCCCACCCCTTGACCTAGATCCCATGTGTGGAGACTAGAAGCAGGATAGTCTCCAGATTTTTAGAGAGTTCAATTGAACGCCCAGCGTCGTGTGCAACTTATAGAAGCAGTTCTACGATACCCGATCCATCGAGAAAAAGCCTGGGCAAGGTCATCTAAGAGAAGCTGCTTCTTTTTTTATCCCAGTCCAGTGACATTGACGTAGTTTTTGTGCCATCATGTTGCAGTCATCTCAGATTTGCACTCATGACGTCAGCGTTTCATCACGATTTAAGTAATTTTTTACTTTTATAGATTCCGCATCAATGGGCTTAATTCGAATTGTATGTATAAGGAAAATGTTCTTTTCCTACCGTTCGGAGAACGGGTACGCAGCTAGTAAATAGAAAATGAAGAAAGTACACCAAGCTTCTTTTGAGTGAGAATAGATAACTAACAGAGTACAGCCGAATCCCGTTTTAACCAAGTCCAAATTTCAGACTGATTAAACAAGCCGAATTCCGTATTTCAGACAATACAAGCCGAATCCCGTTTTAACAGAGTCCAAATTTCAGCGAAATCATTTCGCTCTAACGGCATTTTGCTATACGGATGCTGTAGCTCTATATTTTAACTCGATTTGAGGAATTACCAAAGTCTTCGCTGTAGCGAGATGTTCGCTCTAACGGACTTTGGTAAAACGGGATTCGACTGTACAGCCTTCAGAAACGGCCTAGCTATTGTGTTTAAAGCCTGTTACAATTCCTGAAGTGTTCTACCTGTCCTGCCGAATCCTAGCTCCAGGCCTAGAAGAACAGCGGCTTCTGCTCATTTTTGCAGAATTTTACAGGACAGTTTTTGACTTACAATTGGTAATATACATCAAATCAATATAATATGAAAACAGTTAACTTACAATAGAATTCGCTAGAGGCGTAGGAATTAAGAATTTCTGTCTTAATATATTGAAAGCATGAATATCAACAATGTGTGGGTGTCTTGAAAAACTACCACCTGGAAAACAAGATAGCTCCTGTAAATGGGAGCGAACTAAAAAGAGAAATGCAAGATATAATAACGTCTTGTTGTTCGTGGATTTAACAAAAGGAAGGACTTTATTACAGAGAGATCTTTTTATCCAGTCATAAGTATGTCAGCCTTACGTTTAGTGCTCATAATGATTTTGAATGGTAATTTACATGTTTTTGGTCTGGATGTCTAAAGAGCGTTACTTAATGATGATTTAAATGAAATTATTTACATGGATCAGGCGTTATTAATCAGGCTAAAGGTTATGATGGCGGAAGTGGTAAAAAGTGTAAACTCAAAAAAGAATTTATACGGTTTAAAGCAAGCACCATGACAATGGTTTAAATTTGAGAGAATATTTACATTTTAGAAAATATTTTGATTAGCAGTTAGTAGTTTAGTGCCTACCTCCATATTCCTGGGACTTAGAGTCGGTTTGACAGAATGTAACAGTCATATTCTATGCAGTTCAACTATAAATTAAGATAAATAAATAACATAAAATTTAAGATAACTTAAAATTATATCTGGGTAAGACATCTTCCGGTTTTAATTTTAAAAAATAAGGAATTTAAAAATTGTTTCGAATTCTGAAAAAAGAAAAAAAAAATTCATCCCCCCCCCAAAAAAAAAATGTAGTAATACAATCACCTATGAAAAACGAGATAGATTTCAGTAAAATAAATTTAATTGAATAAAAAAAAACAATGACAAGTGGGTTGGAGAAAATATGTCTTTAGATGATGAATGTTTGGTAGTATTTGTCACATCACACATTACTAAAAATCAAGCATTAGAATCGGCATGACAGAATTTAACTGACATGTTCAATGCAATTTATATATAAATTATAACTTTTACAGTTTTGGGAACAAAAAACAATTTTTTAAAGAAATTTTTAATTGTTTTCAATTGAAAGAATGATTTTTTTCTTTGAAAGAAAAAAAATAGTAATCATTACCTTGGAATAACCATATATATTTTAGTGAAATCAATTTAGTTGAATATTATTACTTCAACGACAATACGTTCATTATAGTGTAACATTTATGATATCACAAACTACAAATATCCAAACACTACATTTATTGTAATTATCATACTTTGTTTACGAGTATATATATATATATATATATTGGATTATCTTGGGATTTCACTTTACGTAAGTAAGCTATTATATATTTTATATATATATATATATATATATATATATATATATATGGACTATAAATTATATTTCACTACATAAGAGAGAAAGCAGAGTTAAAGATTTATTTTTTCCAAAAGATGGGCACTTGCCTGTCAATCATTTGCTACTAAAGTCCGAAATATTGTTCATTTCTTTACGGGCCACTGACGAAAGGACGGACAAGTTAAAACTCCAAACCCATGCCGGGAATGGAACCCAGCTTCAACGTGCGACAGGATGGTTCGTTAGCCACTACGTCACCTGTGCTGAGCAGAGTTGAATACAGTGAAGCTTCTCTGAGCGGCCACCCAACCGTACAAGAGAATATTTGGCCGCCCTGAGGTTTTATTTACTGTTATTAGATAACTGCTTATAATGCGTAATATAAGCAAGTCTTACACGTATTCCTTATTTAAAATGAAATTTAAAACTTATCTAAAGAGAAAATAGTACTTTATTTAATGCTTTCTTACATTTTTTGAAAAAAAAAAGATACAATTTGTGCCTGTTTTAAGTTTATCTGAAGCACCCATTTTTTCAAGTTCGTTTTTTACTTTAAAAATCAGATCTCATCCGTTTAACACCACGAAATTTGAAGTCTTCGATTTCTTTCAAAATAAAATCCTTTCCTTTAATGACTTTGTTGATTTGCGTTTTCACGCAGTTAAATAATTTAGCTAACTTTCTTTCAAATTTGCAACTCAGATCACTAACCAACTAATAAGATGAAACTGGCGTGAACATGGACGTGAATGGCATTTTTAGTCCACGCAAGTTATTCCTGGGTTTTATATTCGACCATGAACCTGACCTTGATATTTTTTTACTCAAATTTAAAGCATGGAGTGAGTAGAACTTCTCGAAAAATGAAATGGGCGATCTCAGCCGTTTAGAGGGGGTTGGGTGACCGCTGATAGAGGTTATTTTAACATGCCCGCTATACAGGGGTGGCCGCCCGGAGAGGTTTCACTCTATTAGGAATTAGTACATACTAGTATCGGTTAATGAGAAACAGACCTTACAACATTTTCACGTATAAATTTTGAAATATAATAAAGTTGGTGCTATGTAAAACGTATTTTAGAAAAACTTTTTTTTTTCTCATAAATTGCTAAAATAGAAACACGATAAGCAACAGGCAAGCTGAAAAAGACAAATCTGGCAACAAGTATAAAAGGAAAAGAAAAAAAATCTAAGCATACGTGCCATAGAAATGAGCTTATGTTATTGAAAAATAAATGTTTTAAGAAAACAAATTACGTACGGATAAGAAATGCTCTTAAAAAAAATAAAGAAACATATTATCGGCTAGAAAACAGCTCTCCATACATTTTTATGCATAATTCTGGTCAGATTGACGTATTTAGCACTGAAAAATATTTCTTGCGATTCGAAAACTGTCCCGTTTAAAAACTCGTTAGTCACCTAACTCCTCCGAAACCACTCGACCATTTTTAATGAAATTTTCAATGTATATTCCTTAGGTCTGATGATAGGTTTTTAACTATGTCTCATACCCCTAAGTCATAAGGGCGGTCCACACCAAAATGTTTAGCCCCAGAGTGCTATAAATTTCAATCAGGATTTCTGTGTAGACATTAGAGTGTCGAGTCACTTTTCAAATGTATTTGCCAGATAATGTGGAGAGGGGGGGGGGCGTTAATAAAATGTTGAAAGTCGCACAAGGTTTGCAATTTTTGATACTTGATCGCTAAATGTGGTGCCAAAACGTGACAATTTATTATAAATATATTTCGCGTATAGTTAGAAAACGCCTGGCGTATATTGTAAAAGAGTTTTATTAGGCGATTTTAATATAGATTTCTATTTCAAAGAAGTGCTCCGTGGAACAAGAAAGGAAAACACGGTACACTCGTGGATTATGATGCCCATTCCAAACAGCATTTAAAATGTCTTTGCGGTATAGTTGGAATATGCCTACAGGAAGAATATGCCTGGCGAAGATTGTAAAACAGTTTCAGTAGGCGATTTTAAGATAGATTTCGATTCCAAAGATGTGTTTTAGGTACAAGAAAGAGTTGTTTCCTATTTTAACGCCCCCACTCTCACCAAAATAAAAAAATCCCCGTACTTTGGCGAGCTTTGCAGTCATGGGTCTCCGGGAGTTATGCACAAGTTTCAACGGTACTTACGTATTATCCCGGCGGTCTGCCAATACAAGCAATTTTTCACCAAGATAAATGCCGGACACATGAAATTGTTGATGGTTTGGAATACGATTGGCAACGTATTTAAAATCTACGAAAAAGTAGTTTGGCGGAAGTGACCGCCGGGATAATACGTAAGTACCGTTTCAACGCGCCCAAAAGAACTAGAGGATAACTAAAGTAAACAATCTAGCGATAAACGCGCCAGTTAAGGAATTTGAAGACATTTATTTATTAAAACTACATTAATTGGTTATCCAAAATAAATAAAAATGTAACGGCATGCTGTACTTACATGTTGTTCCAAATCGCCATTTTAATTCTAAATTACGATTTCTACATAAATGCAAAAAATCGTCATGGTAACTGCATATGTTTAATCATCGCCTCCTTGGCGAGAGTCGAGGCGTTAAAGTAGGAAACGCCATATAAAACGGCGAAGTATAGTTGTGATATACTTGGCGAAGATTGTGAAATAGTTTTAGTAGGCGATTTTAAGATAGATTTCGATTACAAAGATGGGTTTTATGAAATAAGGAAGAAAAATACAGCACAGTCATGAATAATGATAACACTTTCCAACTTAATGGAATAAGGACGAAAAATAGGGACGACGCATAAATTATGATACGATTTTAATATATAGCACTATAGTGCGTATTTAAAATCTGAAAGTGTTTCAGATTTTCATCCTTTTTTGGGGGGGGGCAAAATTTTTTATGGAATGACTATCAATAAGTCTCAAGGCCAAATTATGTCTGTTTGTGGATTAAATTTGAGCACACTATGTTTTTCACACGGACAGTTAGTTATACGTGGCATGCTCTCGAGTGGGCAAACCATACAGTGGGCATCCAGTTTGTTTCTGTTATCTAAAGATGGGATAACAAAAAATATTGTATACTCTATTGCGTTAAGGGATGGATATTATTTTTTAATAAAATTATTGTAATTAGCGATATATATAAATTGAAAGAATAAATTACAATGAATTAAAAATATATGTTTGGTATTGTGTTATTTTTATATTCCAGCATCGTTCACAGCGCTCCGTGCCTCTTCCACTCATATACCACATCCTCACAAACTTACAATAAGTTAGTCATTTCTTCCTACTAAAATAATCCTAGGAATAATTTTATATGGCAAAACAACGTTTGCCGGGTCAGCTAGTATATATATATATATATCAGTGTGTGTGTGTATGTATGTATATATTTATTTAAGTATATTAATGAGATCACGGAAGAGTGATTTTTGTGGGGAAAAAAAATCACAAACCGCCAGATGTGTTCTCACAATACTTTAATGTGAAAAGACAGACAAATACTGGAAATAGGAAGTTTTTCCGATGACTCTGTAGTGTAATTATTGCAAAACATGTGAAATGTGGTTACCTTAATTTGCAAGCATCAGGAACCTCAGAATGGCATGCTAAACTGGTGATGGCAATGCAGAAGGCTCTATCTGTTCATCAACATACAACATTCTTCCAACCTATTCCAGATCGTACACTTACCGGCCTGTTGTTTGAATTTCTGGTTTTCGAATGCAAGAGCAGAATCGTTTTCTGCACTTGCGTTCGTTCAAAAGTGTCAGGATTAAGGCCGGGATTCCACATCGGCAGAGAATGCGACAGACAGAAAACTGAAACAGAAAATCGACGATCGTCCGGCTTTTTCAATTTCTTTCCAACAGAATCTCGGCAGAAAAACGGAGTTGAAAATGCTGAATTTTTCTGTCGTCCGTCATATTCCAGCCAACAAGAATTTGTGTCGGTCCAGGCAGGAAACAAGATGGCATTGCAATTCGGTACTGAAGCGTTTGTGACTTAGAGCTCCTTATTGTGTTGCAAAATTTTTATACAAAAGAAAAAAAGAAATTTTCTTTTGACAAACGTTTAGATATTCAAAATAGTACGCCTCAGCGACAGTTTAACCCTTTGAGACACAACCCTTTCCCAATGCTGAAAAAAGGGCAGCCGTATCCATCGCTCGACTTAACTACCAGCAAGATGGCGGACGATCGAAACGTTCATCGCGTGCCACAGATCTAGAGACCCTTTTTTGACGCAGCTGCCTGTGCTCGAGCACAGCCGGCTGTCGTCAAAATAGGGTCTCTAGATCTGTGGCACGTGATGAACGTTTCGATCGTCCGCCCTCTTGCTGGTAGTTAAGTCGAGCGATGGATACGGCTGCCCTTTTTTCAGCATTGGGCAATCTATTCAGCTGTTCTGTCATTCTTCCATTTTTCAGCAGATGTCAGTGCTGTTAAAAATAATCGTGACCATTTTTTTACGGGAAATGAGGTGCTAAAAAGTAAAGGATTCTCGTGGAGCTATGTCACTCGCAACTATTTTTATAGAAATCAAATCTATTCTTCGTGATTGGCAACAGTCAAAACGTCAGAGTTTGGCGTTCCCGGAGCGGACACACTGCGCGTTAAAGGGTTAATTTCATGGGTTTCAATCAAAGATATCAGATTAATAAAGTAGAAGCCCAGAATAACAAGATAATATTTTCTATCCATGTTTTTTTTCTCTCGCTTCTCTTTCATTCATCAAAGAGCGTAACAACAAACGATTTAAAATGACGACGATACCCGCATCACAGTATCTGTTGTGGCCTCGATAGATACAGAGTCAATCCGACGAGTAATTCTGACCGAAACGCTGCACATAGACGTATTCTGACGGAATAGGTTTGTACGCCGCACATATACGTATTCAGAATATACAGCCTGGAAAAAACAAGCAATATATTACTGTCAAAACCTTATTTTATTTGTTTTTAAATTTTGGTTGCATTAAGTTTTATTTTTTTTAAGCTAGAATATTATTCTATTCCTGTTATTAACACATTGCTAACCGAACACGTATAAGTAACTTTTCCTAGTAATTTAAGAGCGTTGAGTGGAAAAAGCTCAGCCCGCATAATGAAAATAAACGCCAACAGTGAAAAAATATTATTCCACAACATCAGGAATAAACATTCGAAATTAAATAACGTGAGATCGGTTTATTTGCATGAAGAAAAAGGAAATGTCGAAAATGGACAATTAAAGTAATTTATTCCGAGAGTACAAAGTTTATAGCGGGGTTTTTAGGAGCAGAGATGGAGCTCAATTCTAACCACTCTGTGCTTAAAATTGCCGGCGTAGTGTGTTTAGTGCACCGGAAAATTATGTTCGTTTTTTACTTTAAATAATATATATATATGCACAATGTAATATGAAGTGTTTCAGTGTTTATCAAGTTTAGTCGATCGAAGACTTATTTATATTTATGTAACATGCTCAAGTTTTTTAGCTCCTTAAATTTTTATTCAATTGCATTTTATTTTATTTTGTATTTTATATATGTAACTTGTAATTTTAATATTTTTAAAAATGCAGATATATGCAGAAATGTATTAATTTAATAATAATGTAAAAACAATTTTAATCTGCTTAAGTACTTTTTCCTCGTAATTAAATAAATTTTTATTTAATTTAACAACGTTACTTAATAGCCTTTTTTTTTAGCTAAGTACATTTATATATACATCTAAGGCAAATAAATATCTTAAATAGAAACATAAAGAATTTTAAACCAATAAAACTACAGAGAAAATGAAGCTTTTTTTCTCAACTTTCTTAATCTAACATGTCTGAGAGGAATTTAACCTCCAGAGACAATCACTAGAATACAATAGCAGTGTTAATAAAAAGAGAGAAAAAAATCACTTTACTAGTTTCTCAAAATGTGCCTCAGTTTAAATTCTTCGTCATGAACAATTCAATACGCTTTAAGGTTCAAGAGAAAGATCAAACAAAAAGAAATGTCTACTTAAAAAGAACAACAAAAATTTTGAGAAACACGGCAAAGCACTTTTAAACTGTGAATAAACTTCCTTATACATGTACGAAGTATGTTGACAGATATTACGTGCTCCATTCGTTGTCAAATATAGGGTGGAGAATTGCTGTAGACGAAGGGAAATTTCTATTAAAAGTTTTCGTTTTTATTATATCGAGAAAAACCGCGTTTAATGAATTTAGGCTTAAATGAACATTCCTAGTTAATCCATTCTACTATTATAAGAATTAAAATAAAACGCATAAACTTTTAACTGTCTATGGAGATCTACTTTATCACCTCCATTTGGAATAGGTCCACCTAAAACTAATCCAAAAGAACAGAGAAAAAGAAAGAAAAAAGAATAAGAATGAAATAGAAAAAGAAAATGATCACATTATCTGAGGTAGTAATATTTGTAGTACCTAAATCAATCATCTCATTTTGCAATTCAAAGTGAAGTTTTCCTATTTAAAGGAAAGAATAGGGTTGAATGGGACACAGGATAAATGAGAAAACCGCAGAATCATAGGCGTAAGAGGGGGCAGTTGCCCTCAACATAGTTCTAAAAACTTCAGGTATCACCTGTTGAAAACACTACTTTCCTACAATACCTGATTACTACCACTGAACTTTCTTACAATAAGAAAAATTTGCCGCCCCACCTTCCAATGTTACATGCCAATTTACGCCAATGAGCTGAATTTTCATGTTTTGCAATGCACATTAGGTATTTGATATTTTGCCTGATAGATCTCAACACAGATCATATCGTGGGTGAAGAGAAAGGCAGGCTGCCGTGCTGACATTTTGGTCAAAAACCTTTTGCCCTCGAAAAGCCATGTGACCTAGGGGATATGGCTATCTTACTGTGACTGTCACGGACTACGATGGCCTCACCCCTAGATAACATGACTCCTGGAGGGTGAAAGGCTGTGACCAAAATGCCAGTACCGCAGCCTGCCTTTCTCGTCAGCCACGAGATTTTATTTATCACATGCTGTTTGAAAATTGTTCCTACCCACGGACTTGCACATAGATGATCATTGTTGATGTTGTCTAAAAGAGCTAAATGAAATTTGCCTATAAGATGGCGCTGTGAGTCATAATCATTACGTTCATATTCTGCGCAATGCGTGTGTTATTAGTAAATTGCATCATGATTCCTTGCTATGCGTCGCTAGAGGGAGCAGCTATTTCGACTGCCGCTAGTGTATGATTTTTCTATATTTAAATTCGTGATTTACCATAGAAGGAGAGAAAAGCTTTATACTGAAAAAGAAGGTGGTGGTCGAGATCGTAATTTCACTCGTTATATGAACATGAACAATCGTGTAGAGCATCGCGTCGCTGTATTAAAGATAAAAAAAATGTGTCGAAAATCCATAGTGCGTAGTAAGATATATGTCGGCGAAATATAGCACTGTGAAAAGAAGATTTCTGTTAAAACGACATCTTAGTTGTTTTTCTTCGAATTGAGAGAGAACGATATCCGATTACACGAGAACTCTGGAAATCACAACATGCAGCGGTACACCAAAGGAGATTCACTAACGTAAGGAGATGGCCAACTAATTGTTGACCCATGATGTTGGTGTGGAAAAAAACATAGATATCTTCTTAACGTTTGTCGACCTTGCTTCCTACGAAAGGAACACCGAAGAAATTGCAATACTGGAAGAAAAACACTCTTGATGAATCACAAAAATACAATGGAGATGCTACATGTCTATATGTAGTTTCTAGTCGATGTCACAACACAAGTACGCACTATTAATTTACATGGGAGAGTATATGTAACAAAATCCTCCAGTGTTAAACTCCTTCATAATTATGGAACCTTCCGTGTCGGCGGGCAAAGCCTCCTCACGTGAAGTGAATGGTCTGCCCCACCGAAAACAACAGCCCAACTGACAAAAAGTGACCGTTAACAAGTCATTAAGCATATTCATATAGAAAAGAGAGAGTCTCGTTTTTTCTGGAACAATCCAGGCATTAGCAGGTGTTTTACGAGACGCCAGCAATATGCTACTTTACGCAGCCGAGAAAACCGCATGAAAACACATCTGCTTCAGCCAGAGCAGACCCATATGCCAGAGAAGAGGTGTTATTATTATTTTCCTTTAGCAGGCGAAAAACTGGCGTCAACTGTTATTTTATTTTATTTAAGCAGCTGATAAGAGCGAAATGATTTAGAAGTACGTTATTGCGCTGCAAATGAAATGACTAGAAGGAAATTTGAAAGCTTTAAAAACAGTTACAGTTAAAAACTTTTAAATTAAATTTAGAATAGATTATTAGTTTAAATTTAGACAATTAGGATTTGTATTAATAATTTTTCATAAAAAATATGCACGTTGTGTCAACATGACAAGCTTTAAACTGTGTTTTGCAGCAACAAAGTAAGTTTTTTCCGCTTAACCTAAGTAGTAGATAAGAAATTACGTATTTGTTTACAGTTTAATACTCTCTTATACAGTGTGTCGAAGTAGGTGGAAAGGAGCTTCAATTCTTTATCTATTAGAGAAAAGTGGGCTACGTAATTAGAATAAAATATTCCAAATAAAGTCTAAGAAAGAATACGATGCGAAAAAACTCCCCACGTTAATTTCCAAAAAGTTACACTTAAATTTTAGTGCTAACGTAGTTTAATTTTTTATACGAACACCTTGCGGAAAATTCTCCATTAGAAAAATGTGCCCCATACACTAATGAGGTGGCGTTTAAAATTTGAGAATTATATTCTCAAACGTGTCAGAGATATGACGATAAATAAAACGCTGACTTAGATCACATTTCAGTGACTCCCAAAGGTGAAAGAAACACGTCGAATGATCTCTTTTCAGGCGTTGTACAGAAATTTCAAATTTCCCCCCCACCCACTCTAGCTATAAACGTTTTTATTCAAAATGAGGAATAGCCCCCCGATCATCTTTCTTCGACGATATCTCTGAGACGTTAGGTGATGAAAGGCTGAAATATTTTACATTACGTCATTAGTGTTGGGATACATTGTACTAGGGAGGTTTTTTGTACTGGTTTTTTTTTATACAAATTTAAAAGGTGTAACATTTTGTAAATGAACGAGAAGAATTTTTCTTAACGGGGTCTTATTTCCGAACTTATTTTAAGCATTTGTTTTTCAATTTACGTTGCTCACTTCTCTCTGATTGATAAAGAATTAAAGCGCCTTACCATATTTTTGGGACACCCTGTATATTGAAAAGCCATAATCTAACAGGGTTTATAATATTTAATAATAAGATTGACTGTTGTACACTACACTTATATTTTACTAGCTGAAGTACCCGTCCTTGACGGCTTAGTGAATGCAAATTTCCAAAAAGCAAGAACTTTTGTCAGCATTGTAGGAGTACACAGAATGGATGTAGTATGTTGCCAAAGTAAAGAAAGCGAAGTTATAATTTTTAAGTATTGTTAAAATATTACAGGTTAGAGAGTAACTAAATAATATTTCATTCGCTTTAGTCATAATTATGCGATGCGCGAACGAATATTTACACATATTGAAATAATTTTCGCAAAATCTCAAAATCTAATCAACATTTTTGAAAAAATTTGAAGCCTAGAATTTAAGTTGAGACACAACCTATCCTGTCACCCAATTTCGTTTCATTCTCTGCAGTCTATTTCGTGATGCTGGAGCAAAATTTCAGCATTTTAAAACGATTTTCGCAAAATCTCAAAATGTAATCAAAATATTTTAAAATTTCAACGCCTATAAATTTAGATTAGCAACTACCTATCATATCACTAAATTTCGTATCATTCGTATTAGTCGTTATTACGTGACGTTTGAAGAAATATAAACGTATTTTGAGAGAATTTTCACAAAATCTCAAAATCTAATAAAAATGTTTAAAAAATTGGACACCTGTAGTTTATGTTGAGCAACCATCTATCATGTGACCAAATTTCATATCATTCGCTTTAGTCGTTATTACGTAATGCGGGAACAAAGATTCACTCAGTTTTAAACGATTTTCGCAAAATCTCGAAATCTGACCGATTTTTTTAATTAGATGCTAATAGTTTAAGGTGAGTGACCACCTATCATTTCACCAAATATCATTCTTTCACCTTTGCAGTTATTACGTGATGTGCGAACACAAATTTATGCAGTTTGAAACGATTTTCGCAAAATCTGAAAATCTAATCAAGATTTTTTAAAAATTTAACGCCTATGTTTTAAGTTGAGTGACCACCTATTATGACACCCAATTTCATATCATTCGATTCAGTCGTTTTTACGTGATGCTTAAACAAAAAAAGCGTCACGGACAGAATGACAGACAGACAAACTTTTTTTTGAGGGTCGCATCGGATTCCGGGTGCTTGAAACGGATAGAAATCGCAACATTTTTGAATTCCAAGAAATGTACAGACAAAAGTCTAATTTTATTTATATAGATTGCTGTGCACTAAACTTATATATTTATTATACTTTATATAAAACTTTGCGTAAGAATGATATTACAGTATTAATATTAAGACTTAATCTTATTAAATTTCAATATTTCATAACCAGTAGCTTAGGAATAATAACATATACTCATGGTGGTAACATTTAAAAGTATGTTAACAAGTAAGGCTAAATGTAAAAGAAAAAAAAAGTAACAGTGAGGTGACTCATTTTCTTAATAGTGTTACGAATTTTCGGGGCAACTCGCTGCTCTGGGGCTTAAAATGGTTTAAAATTCGTATTCTACGCTTCAAATAGATAAATTTTGCTTTTTGTTGCATCAAAATCGGCCAATTAGAACCGGAGATACGGAGGTTTCGCTTTCCCATATGTTTTTCTATGGGCTTCTAGAAATCTCGAGAAATATTAGTCCTAGAGCTTAGATCTCTTCACTTTTGAGGACTTATTTTTGGCGCCAAATTTGGCGATATTTCGCCAAAAGTCGCCAAGCTTGGCGACTTTTTGGTCATTTGGCGCGATTTTCCCAATGGGGCCTGGAAGTTGTTTTTCCTGCATTAAAAACGCATAATAACCTAACATTTCTCTTCTATGACGTAATCAAAATTCACGCTTTATGTAGAACCCTCGAGAAATTGACTTTTCTGGAAACCTCTTGTACCTCCTGCGTCGGCTATTTATAGAAGCGGGCATCGCCCCGAAGCGAGTCAGTTGCGAGTTGAACATTCAATGTGTGAAGAGCTCTGAGTACGCTTGTTTTGTGTGAACTGATAGTGCTATAGAAGCTGTGTTTTAGCTTGCTTTGTGAAGCTGTTTTTAAAGTGCTGTGTGTAAATTCTTCATTGCTGTGTCTTAAGGGATAGTGTACTATATCCCTTGAATATTTCCACGGAATTTTAGCCTGTAAAAGTGACTTATTTTGTGTGAGAAATACAGCATTTGTGAGAGCTTCTGATCCAAGCGGATTGTTAAAAGCACGTTACTGCTAGATTGTGCTTGTGAATTGTGTGCAGCTGATTGTTCTACGAAGTTCTAGAAGAAATAAAGTTTGTGTTCCATCCTGACAAGTGACTTTTTACTTGAACTTTTTACACCACTGGACTTTAGAACGACGAACCCCAGGAGTAGCAGAGTAATTCCGCAACATTTGGTGTCAGAATCGGGGTTCTAAAGAAGGACTTTAATTTTCCAGTTTATGGTTTTGACTAGACAAAAAAATGGAAGAACAACTTCAAAAGCTCATGAATATGATGTTGGAAATGAAATCTGGACAAGATGAGATAAAAAAAAGAGATGAAAGCCGGACAAGATGAGATAAAAGAAGAGATGAAAGCCGGACAAGATGACATTAAAGCTGCACAAGGCGAGATGAAATCCGGATTGGACGAGTTAAAGACAGCGCACAATGAAGTGAAAACCGGATTGGAGGAGTTAAGAGCCGCGCACGACGATGTGAAGACCGGACTGGAAGAATTAAGAGCCGCACACGACGAGATGAAATCCGGACTGGAACAGAAAATAGAAGCCGGACTGGAAGAAATGAAATCCGGACTGGAGGAAAAAATACAGACAAATCAAGAAAATGTGGAGAAGAGAATGTCGATACTAGAAGAAAGCCAAGCAAGAAACGTGAAAGAGTTGCGTGAAGAATTTGAGAATAAAATTGAGGAAAAACTTGACTCTCTAGTGAAGATGGGAAAATTACCTGAAAACATCAAGTTGTCGTCACGCCGCCCAACAGTGAAACTAACTACCTATGATGGAAAGACTCCCTGGGAAGCTTACAAGACCCAATTCTTGATCGTCGCTAAAGCCAATGGTTGGAGCGAGTCCGAGAAAGCGGACCAACTGGCCGCTTCCCTTAGCGGAGATGCAATTAACGTATTGCAAACTATTGGAGCGACGAAGATAGGAGATTTTGACGCCCTCGCAAGTGCCTTGGAGATGAAATTCGGAGAGAAGTGCCAGAAAGAACATAGTAGAATCCAACTTAAGTCAAGGATGCAGAGATCTGGCGAGACCCTTCAAGAGCTGGCTTCGGACATAGATAGGCTGTGTCATCTAGCCTACATGGACCACCTTGATAATGTCCGAGAAGAAATGGCGGTGCGTCATTTTATTGAAGCCATCCGTGATCCAGAAACCCAAAAGGCACTCATGTTGGAGGATTATCAGGATTTGAAGTCTGCTCTGGTGTTCGCAATGAAGCTAGAGGCAGCCCAGCGGGCCGTGAGAAAAGATCGGCATGCTGTTAGAGCGGTAACGGTCCAAGAGGAAGCTGACAAAGACACAGAGAGCGTCGAGAACAGATTGAAGAGAATTGAAGATCTCATAGAGCGAAAATTAAGATCCGATAGAACGAGAGATGGCCCAAAGAAAGTAAAATGTTGGAAGTGCAACAGCGAGGGGCATTTACGAAAATACTGTGACGCACAAAAGAACTCTCGTCGTAAAGATCGCAGTTATCAATGCACCAGAGAAGCCCATGAAGGAAGACAGAAAAGAGACGACTTTCAGGAGCAGATGCTGAGGGATATTCAAAAGCCCCGTTTGAAAGTCTTGCAGATTTCATCAGTTAATGGCGGAAGTAATGGACTCTTCGTACTGGGATATGTTAATGGTTCCCCATGCCACATGGTGATTGATACCGGAGCGAACGTAACCATCATAAGGACGGATCTGGCCAAGAAATTAAATTTGAAGATTATCTGGACTCCGCCCTCGCTGACCCTCCAGACTGTGACAGGTGACAAGATCGAAGTGGGCGGAAAAGCGCAAGTAGAAATCACGATTGGAAATGCCAGATACGACCATGTGGTATATGTCGCCAATATTACAGACTCTTTTATTCTCGGACTGGACTTTTTAAAATCACACAAATTTAATTTGGACTTTAAGAATAATGAGCTTCGTTCAGACTCAGAAGAAATAGCTGCGTTCGATATTAGAAATGAAACTGTTTTGCCTGTTCAGCAAATAATAGCCCAGACTGATATCACTCTACCTCCCAGAACTGATTCAATAATTTCTGGAACAGTAAAAGAAAGCAATAAATTCCGTTTTGGGTTAATCGAACACCCAAGCAATAGTGATTCCATCAGAGGAGTACTTGTGGGAGCAACACTTGTGGACTTGTCGAGAACAGAAATTCCAGTTAGAGTAGTAAATGTGACGGACAAGTCAAAGGTGATAAAGAAAAATGAAGTGTTGGCGACATGCACTCCTGTTACCTGCATTAATAAGAACATCAGCCAAACGACAGCTAAATCTTCCGAGTGCCTGACGAAGGAATTAATACAAGACATGGAGTTAACGGCAGAACAGAGAAGCGCTGCGGGGAAAGTAATAGCTGAATTTGAAGACCTCTTCTCCCGAACTTCGGGTGACTTTGGCCGTACGAGCTTAACTCAACATAGGATAGATACAGACAGCCATTCTCCCATCAAGCAACATCCTAGGCGGCTGCCGTTTGCTAAGCAAGAAGAGGTGAGCAGACTTTTAGAGGAGATGCAGCGTGATGACGTCATCGAGCCGTCGACTAGTCCCTGAGCCTCGCCAATTGTTTTGGTCCGAAAGAAGGATGGTTCCACCCGGTTCTGTGTTGACTACAGACGTCTCAATGACATTACCAAGAAAGACAGCTACCCTCTTCCCAGGAGAGACGACACTTTGGACACTTTATCGGGAAACGAATGGTTTTCCACTCTAGATCTGAAAAGTGGTTACTGGCAAGTGGAAATTCATCCCGACGACCGTGAAAAGACTGCATTCACCACGGGACAAGGATTATGGCAGTTCAAAGTTATGCCTTTTGGACTCTGCAACGCACCTGCTACATTCGAGCGACTAATTGAGACAGTGTTGAGAGGACTTTCCTATGAAGCATGTCTCGTTTATTTGGACGATATCATCATCGTCGGGAGGACTTTCGAAGAGCATCTCGAGAACATTCGAAAGGTACTGCAGAAATTAAAAGAGGCAAACTTGAAACTAAGTCCATCGAAGTGCAATTTGTTTCGTCGGGAAGTACGTTACCTCGGGCACATAATATCCGCACACGGAGTCCGAACCGATCCCGAAAAGACGTCCGCAGTCCAGAACTGGAGTCGTCCCGAGAATATCCATGACTTAAGAAGTTTTCTCGGTCTGTGTACTTACTATCGAAAATTCGTGAAGGGCTTTTCTCAAATTGCAAGACCTCTTCACAAATTGACCGAGACTGGACAGAAATTTCTGTGGACTGAGGAATGTGAGGACGCGGGCTTTATGGGATTCGCTTCGCCTGAGGAATGGAGTCCTGTATCGTAAATGGGAGTCGGACGACGGCAAGATGCTCCGATGGCAATTAGTACTCCCTCGTTCGAGGATTCCGAAGGTTCTAGAAGAACTTCATAATGGCTACACTGGAGGCCATTTTGGCGTAATGAAGACCCTGCAGAAAGTTCGCGAGCGCTTCTACTGGGTCAGGGCTCGAGGCGACGTCGAAAAGTGGTGTCAAGCTTGTGACGCCTGTGCCGCCCGTAAAGGCCCGAAGAAACGAAGCCGTGGAAGACTACATCGTTATAATGTAGGAGCGCCTTTTGAGAGGATTGCCTTCGACATCCTGGGACCTCTTCCGCGAACTTCAGATGGCAACAAATACATCCTAGTTGTCATTGACTACTTCTCTAAATGGCCCGAAGCGTTTCCTATTCCCGATCAAGAAGCTACGACCGTAGCAGAGGTACTGGTGCAAGAATGGATTTCCAGATATGGAACCCCTCTGCAACTTGATTCCGACCAAGGAACGAACTTTACCTCTGCAGTCTTTAAAGGACTATGCCAACTTCTCGGAATGGACAAAACCCAGACTACGCCTTTACACCCACAATCCGACGGCATGGTGGAGAGGTTCAATCGTACAATTTTGAACAACCTCTCGCTCCTGGTATCTAGGAATCAAGAGGACTGGGACAAGAAACTCCCCCTGTTCCTGCTGGCCTATAGGAGTGCCGTCCATGAGACTACCGGCTTCACACCTTCCCAGATGCTGTTCGGCAGAGATCTTCGTCTTCCCGCCGATCTAGTGTTCGGCCGCCCTCCAGATGCGCCTTCATCGCCAGAGGAGTACGTGGAAAACCTTCGGGCACGGTTTGAAGACGTACATCATTTTGCTCGGGAGCGGATCAACCTGAACACGGAAAAGATGAAGACTCGCTACGACACGAAGGCTACGGGACACGAGTTCAACGCAGGTGACAAAGTTGGGCTATGGAACCCTACTCTTGGGTCATGCATTACCTACTTGTGTGTATACATATTGGTTATCGAAGTTCGCGATTTAATGGATTTAATTAATTTGATTAAGACAAATGTGCACAGATATTAGAGTTTCTGATTTTTTTTTAAATACCAGTGGCGACTTGTGTCAGCTCATGGTATTGGCTGTTAAATGTAAATATAAGTAATTTTACTCATACGAAAGAATTCCTTTTTTCATGAAATGTTTGCTAAGGCCAAAGTAAACTTTGGAATTTAATTTTTGTCACATTTTTCATTTAACCATCAAATCAAGATAATTTGGGATGACTTGGCTCTTTTGACGAGCTATCACCGATCAAATGCTTCGCTAGAGAAACAAGCATTAAAAGAAGACATTGCCCACTCAGGTCGAAGACAGCCAAGGAAGGGAGGAAAAGACCTCACCGTCTTTCTCAACAAAGCAATTTTCTTATTTATTACTTTCCGAACATGCACCATGTACGGAAAGTATTGTAATCATGAAAAAATTCGACTTTGAGATTTTGGCGTCTTTACACGTTTTGAGGTCTTCTGAATTCATTTATGCTATTTTTACGAGATGTATGTATGAATATGTGTGTGAGTGAACAAGATAGCTCCTAAACGGGGCACTCGATTGAGCTCATATTTGGTACATATTTTATGAGCCACAACCGCACGACAGGTATTAATTTTGGTGTGCAAAGGACTTTTAGTTTTTTTAAAGAGCTGCAAAAAAGAATTGTTTTACTTTATGGCCTATGGACGGAAATTCTTGAAAGTGCGATGGCGTCTAAACGGTGCATTCTATTGAGTGCAAATTGCATGTATATGTTACAGCCAAAGCCCGAAATAGGCCAGCTCGTGAATTGGCCGGCCAATTAGCGTTTTGGTCAACATTGCTGTAAACTTACCGTCCAATGTCCGATCTTTTCTTGATTTCGATCTTTGGCCGGCCAATTAGCGAAGTGGCTTGGGACGATCGGCCAAAGTAGGAAAAATAAAAATCAAGAGCAGATTGACTGTTAAAAATGAAATATTTAAAAATGAGTACTTATGTGTATTTTTTTTAAAGTACAATTGTTTCAGAAACGAGTCCAAATATAAGTGGCACCTCTGAGTTAAAAATAAGCTTGTAATTAAAATATCTCGTGTTATTCTTTTCTCATATTAAAGCCATAATAGAAATTATTCAGTGAACGTATATACTGTAACAACGTGATAGTGTGAAGAAGATTAGATTTGCGTCCTTCAAAATGACGGATTATACCTTGAGCAAGCGTTACGTATCGTGTATGAACACAGAGGCAAACTGAGTACTCAATGTGTCAACTACCTATAAATGTGATCCTTAGTCTTTTTCTACTCCATAGACCTAATGTTAAAGACATGCACACTAGATATGACAAAAATAATAATAAATTATAAATAACTAACTAGCAAAAAAAAAATTGTACTGAAAAATTGGCTGAAAATGCTTAAAACATTTTTCTTCTAAATTAAGACAGATAAGTTATATTATTTTGATGGAGAAGAAACCATTATTTGTAACAATAAAAAAACATTTGGTATTCAACTGTTACTGTCATCTCGGACGATAGTCTTTGCATTAAATAATATTGTAAAATTTTGTAGTTGTTTTAGAGATTAGACGTTCTTAAATCATTTTTCTTTCACTAGACGACGACCTTAATTCACAGTCATCACACCTTCCCCATGTTCTGTGTTCTGCTATAGAAATAACTCCATGAACAAGTCAGATATTTACTGAATATCTGCAGTAAAGACAAGGTTTTTTTCAGATTAATTTTGTTTCTTTAACTTAATGCCGAAGTCAAAATTCAGGAGAAAGAAGTTTAACTTTTCGAATGAAAATAACCTTGAGGGGTTTACAAGGATTTTTTTTAGGGTAAAGGAAGCATTCATTGATTTTTGATAAGTGCATTTACAATTTTATTACAGAAAACTAGAGCCGGTGAATTGCATAGTGATTCGCTATTGCTCTGGAATATAAAATAAGAGATAACAGAAGAGCTTAGAGAGCACCGGAAGTAAAATTTCTAAATCGAATAGCTTGTGAAATTATGTTACAATGAATTGAAACATTAATGTTAATACACAATGATTGACATTCCCCCTCCCCCCTTCCTCCGTATCACTGGACTGTTTGTGCAGTTAATAGATGAAATTTTGTTTTGAATAATGTTGAAAAGAATATTATTAATAACAATATGATTTCTAAATTAATTTTTTTTTCTCTTGCTATTACAAAAAAGAAAAGAAAAGATAAATGATGAGGTCCAGAGGATTCCCGATTTTTGACTACTTTCTATGCATATGGAATATGCAATTAACCTTTCCAAAATGTTCTTGAAGGGAATTTAACTGTTATTATCACCAAAACTTTTTTTTTTTTTTAACTTCACCTTAATATGAATTGTGAATGAACTGAAAATCGACTGAAAATCGATTTGGTCTGTAAAGCTAGTTAATGCCAGATCAGGCTTTGTTAGTTCCGTAAACTGTATGATTTGATCTTGAAAGGAAGGGACAGAACAGACTGTTCTGTGAGACGAAGGGCTTTGACTGAGGAAGATGGAAAGAATTTTTGGTCGAAACGATCGTATCAAGTAATGTCTTATGTGCGTTATTTTACTGATTGTCTTGTTATATCATGATCTCAGGAATATGGCTCTCCGCATAAACCGACTTCGGTTTGAACACAATGGAGTGATTTTACATCTTCTAGATATAGAAAGCTTTACGACAGAAGCTTTGACGTCATCACTAGATCTTCTTAAATGACGCAATCACACTTTCATTTTCACAAAGTAAAAACTATTTTAAATTCGCGGTGAATTTTCTGACGCATAAGACGTTGTAGCCGTTTAAGATTTTTAAAAAAATAGATTTTGCGACATATGGTAATTTTTAGCCAACACTAATTATATAATATGAATCATAATGAATTATTTTGTATCAGAAAGTTATTTTAATTTTTATCTTTAACTTCAGATGTTTTCTAATGCTTGAAGCATTCACTAGAAGTTTTAAAGTTTTTATTTTTGAAAATAAAACTATGATGACGTCATTTAAGAAGATCCAGTGATGATGTCGAGGTTTCAGTTAGGCTTTCTATATCTAGAATTACCATGCGTGAAATCAGAAGAAAATTCACCCCTCCCGCGAGCGCGTTCACAGTTAAAGCACGCTGCAACGAACATTGTGAACGAAGAACCGGAGTTTTACCTATCGCGTTAATCCAGCGCGAAAACTGGACAAAACATAAAATAACTAAAAAACTATTAATCCGATTAATTTTATTTTTTCAACATTAGCTTTCTCTTGTCCTATTTAGTCAGTGTGCCAAATTTGGTCCAGATCCAACGAATGGTCCAGGCGCCTACAGCGAACAAGCGGACAGACAGACAGACAAGATTCTTCTTTTATATATACAGATGTGCTGACCGAACCCCTCATGTTAGTGTACTCACAATAAAAAGGTTGGAGCATAGAGAAAAATAAAAGGACATAAACTAAGAGGATCAATGTATGAGTCACGTAAAAAGTTTTAGCCAAATAGAATAAAAGTTATACGCAAAACTCTTCGATTTTTTAACACACTATTTGTCGTCTGGTACAACTCTTATACATATTTTCTCCTATTACATTGTTTCCGAGTACTTTTCTCCCTTCTTATCGTAACCACAATAACTTGCCAACTGATGCAAATGTTTATTAGCTTCCAAATTAAATGCGATTCATTCGATCTTAATTTATGTGTCGACATAAAATTTAATCTCGTCATACATTCTAAACAGCTTAGAGATGTCCTCCTTACAGCAAGATTAATTGTGCAATTCTCCTCAGGCTTGCTTGCAATAAGGATTCAGGAAGACATCATGCGTCTCCAGCTCCCAAACATAGATGTCATGAATATCTTCGACCCAGTGGAGTCGGTTTAATACCAGTCCTGATAAAAATTTATCATTTCCTAGTGTTTAACTCATCAGATCGGTATATATTTATCCTTAGAATATACCGATTGTTTGTTTTTATAGCTCTCGCAATTATACTGATTAAGGATGTGGTGCTGAGTTGACTTGGAAATTCACGGCATATCTTAAATAAGCAGTGGGAGGAAAATGGAGAAATAAATTGTATTTATAATCAAATCACACTGTATAAATAAGGAAGAAAATCTGATTGTTTGTTCGTGCTGCAACTTCAGGACAAAAAGTCTGAAATTTTTCACAAATACATAAAATATAGAAAAAAAAATTATCAGCGCCTTTTTTAGTTAATGTTACAAAGCCTGTTCCTTGCATTAAATGGCATTCACATTTCTGTGCTTTCGTTATCAGCGACTTCATTAAAATGGATAAAGCAGTGCAACAGGGAGTGCTCTAAAGAAGTACTAATGGAATAATTAGCAAGAATTTGACAGCAATGTGATGTTAAGTAATTGGTATTTTTAATATGAAATAATTTTCTACTAGGAAATTGTGACATTGAATAGGAAAACAACAATGGAATTTAACAGTTTGCTATGGGTTTTTCTCATTTTACATTTTAAATTACATTTTAAGCACACATGATTTATAAGAACAAGTATTATTTAATTGAAAGAATTATTTGATTAATGTATATATATGTGTATATATATATATACACACACACCGATATACCGAACAATTTTCGGTTTACTACCCGGTGATACACTTCCAAAGTAAGCATTGAGGGGATACGTTCATATATAGGGGAATATTTTATCAGTAAGCTGATAAGAGCTATTCCGTAGATCTTCGAAATAAACGGTTTTAACACTTATTTTCATGTTCAGTAGATCAAAGTAAATTAGTTGACACGTCATTTGGATTCGTCATAGCTGCAACAATTCCGGGCATATAATAATTAACCTCTTTTTGTAAACACTATACTTTTATGTATTTTTCAGCAAAGTAACCAAAGCATCTGTTCCATTAAATTCAGAAATTTCACTATTTTCAAACATAAAAATTACTGTTTACAGAAAGTGGTTAATTATAAGCTCTGATATGTTGCAGCTATGATTCTTTTTGTTTTGTTGTGTTTTATTTCGATTTTGATCATTATAGGTAATCTATTTTTTTGCATACAAGTACGTAAAATGTAACGTTTAAGTAAAAAAATGGGCATGTATCTATTCGTTAATAGTTTTGAAAATTGTATTTATTAAAAAAATTATAAAATTTTCATGATATTTGTAGTTAGTTGTAAACAATGCGTATAAACACTGATACAATTAATTTAATTATATTTTCATTTAATGTTTGCTAACACAGTGGAATCTCTCATCGATTAAGTTAAAAAATTAGTTTGTCTTTATGTTGAAATTATTAACTTTGGAAATGTTTCTGATACCTTTAATATATCGATTTGTAAATTTAAACAGACAGGAAGAAAAATATACAGCGCGTGTAAAAACTCTTAGGCCAGGTAAAGTTTACTCAGTGTTTTCAAATGTAAGGAAATATTTTCTTCAAGCTTTAGAAGACTTCAAGCAACTTTAGAAAACTAATGCGACAAACAAAATTTTTAATAAAGGATTATTAATATTAAAATTAAGTGGAAAATGGAAAACAATTTTCCCTTGTAAAAACTTTAAAGCCACATTTAAAATTTGACAATATTTAGTACAAATAAATTTAATACTCTCGAATTGATTCCGTGCTTTAGAATACAAACGTAAGAATATTTGAAGAAGGTAGGTATCGCTGGTTTTTGTGTGTTTATAATAATGCCAAGAGTGAAGAGATTAACAGAATATGGGAAAGGTCAAATATTTGCTCTTTCATCGTCAGGATTGAGTAGCCTTCTACATCTAAGAAGACTGCAAGGTATAAAACTGTTATAAATAATTTCTTGAATTTGAATGATAATCGTGACAAAAAAAAACCTCTGTAGGTAAAATGAAACGACAATGACTTGGGACGACCAGTGAATCCAGGTCGTTTTCTCCGATGAAAATAAGAAATAAAAAATTGATGGTTGGAGATATTACTGGCACGATTTTCGTAAAGTAAAAGAAACTTTTTCCAAACGTCAATTCGGTGGGGTAACTACTATGACATGATGATGCTTTTCTTTTACTGGAATTCAATGTCTGGCCTTTATTAGAACAAAAATGAACTCAGAGGCATAGAAAAAAATTCTTGAAGACCACCTACTGCCAAATGTAGTTAATTTGGCAGGAGAAAAATTGGGTTTACCAAGAGTCTAATGCCTCGATTCACAAAAGTCGGCCAATAAAAACCTAGTTTAGGTGCAAAAAAATTCAAATTTCAGAAAGACTATCCAGAAGTCCTGATTGAGACTCCATTGAGAATCTGTGAGGTAATCTTGCACGACGCTTATGCAGCCATGGAAGGCATTATTCTTCGTCCATCAAATTAAGATCTGCAGTTAAAGATAAATGGCGTAAAACTGATCGATTATTCTGCCAGAGTCTTATTCTATCCATGAAATCGAGAATATTGCAGCTGAATAGGAATAATGGCGGCTCGACAAAGTATTAATAACTGTTTTCTGTATCATTAAAATGCACTTTTTTCCCGCGGCTTTAAAGTTTTTACAGATGTCGTTATGAGTTAATTTATAATATAAATGGCATTTTGCAATAAAATATTTTCAATTAACGATTTTGTCTGCTTAATGTCTTCCTTATATAGCATACTAAGCATTAGAATTTAAATTTTCAGAAAGTGTGTTTTCCATTTTGAATATTCACGATAACTCCCGAAGCGTGATAACTGGGTACGGCCCTGTTACACACGTTGCTGTATTAAACCTGTGGCTGCCAAGATATACAGTATGCGGTGCTGACACTTTAATCACACTCCTATTTGTACTCGGAAAGTCATGTGACCACCATGTTAGTCCGAGGTAGCCGTACTAAATTGGCCACTACCCCGTAGGTAACATGTTTCTTCGATTGCAAAGGAGTGTGACAAAAATATCGGTGTCTGAACCTGTATACTCGTCAGCCACTGTTAAACCATGAAGTATTTTTATTTTTAAAAAATGTTTGTATAAGCCTCATTTCACTGCGAAGAACGGGTATTTTTACTAACGTGTAATATTAGAAAAAATGTCGTTAATATTAGTAAAATAAGGTAAGAGCTAAGAGCACGAAGACTGAATGGTAAAGAAACTGAATTTTACAGCAGAATTAAATGATATTACTGATTGTATTAACCGAGAAGCAGGTCTCATACTGAAAATTCTTAATTTAAATTAATGCCATCACTAGCATTACTGATAATTTTCTGTTGTTTGAATATGATAAATTTAACGTTGCAGATAAATGGTTAACATAGATGAGATATCGCATGAAATAAACAAAGATTACTCCAGTACTATCTTAAATCTGCGTAGTGGAACGTTTGTTTGTATTCATTTTTAATCATTATATCTTAATTATTCTTAGAATTTACGACGAAAGCAAAATTATAGTGTGACTCTTGTGTGATAAATCTTCGCTGAAAGATCTGTAAAATTATCAGCGCATATATTTTCACTCGTACCTTATTCTTAAAATTTCCACAATGAATTTGGAAACACAACCGATTTTTCATTACGGCTTTGTAATTTTATAAATTAATAAATTACATTTTTGCCATTATTTAAAACAGTTTAGGTTATTGATTATGGCAATGCTACACGAGGGCTGTCTATTAAGGGGTAGGCCTTTTTATGGGGCTCTAACGCGTATTCATCTAACATCTAGAGAAAACCACCGAAAACTCCAGACCTTTAGCGCCATAGCCGCACAGTAGGCCAGAACTTTGGACCTTCATACTTCACTGATCTACCAGTTTACGAGGTCTTATCCACTCGGTTAGTATCCGGCAGTTTAAAATAGGATATGCTGTGTAAAGTTAAAATGAATATACAGTACTTAAAGGGAACGAAGTTTAGCGTCTAATCCACTGGGGGACTTCTTATTCGTTTTACTTACATGTATCCCTTCATATTGTTCAGAGTTTGCAAGTGCGTGGCTGACGAGAAAGACAGGCTGCGGTGCTGACATTTGGTCACATCCCTTTTGCCCTCGAAGAGTCATGTGACTCAGGAGGTGTGGCCATCTTGGCTCGAGATAGCCTCAAAAAGGTGGTCACGGCCCCAAGGTCACATGACTCTTTTAGGGCAAAAGTGGTGTGACCAATTGTCAGCACCGCAGCCTGCCTTTCTCGTCAGCCACGGTACACGTGTGTAGAGATATAGTGTTTGGCCGATTTCCATCGAATCAGAACATAGACGATGCGAAAAATTTCCGCACTCGCAAAGATATCTCAAACTTTTTCGAAAAGCGTATCGTCACCACATGGTTCCCGGTTCTGATTATGTGAATAAGCATTTCAGAAATATGCGGAATCTGTCTGCCTGTGTGTTTGTGGACGACGAGATTTCCAATTTGATTGATATAACACCATGGTGTATAATAATGAAATCTATAACAATAAAATACAAGACGTATTCGGAAAGTCAGTTCCATTTTGCAAAAAAAAAAAAAAAAAGAATTCTTTTTCAAGCCAGTTTTATTTTTTTAAAGAAAGATCATGCCTTAAACTTTTTTTCTACCTAGTTTTCGCCAATGTTCAAGCACTTGTCGTAGTGGGTTACCAGCTTTTCTATACCTTCTTCATAGAAATTTCCCGCCACGACTACGGCGTGCAATTCAAAACAAACGGAGAAGAATGCTCATAGTAAAGAAATTGTGTTGCTCCATGACAATGCTCGGACTTATACTGCTGGTGACACTGAAAATATGATTCAGCAGTTTTGTTGGGAGCAGTTCGATCCCCCGCAGGACAGCCTAGGCTTGGTGCCGTAAGACTACCACTAACTCCTGGACTTGAAGTGCGAGCTAGGCGACAAATTCTTTGAATCCGACGATGAAATGAAAAATGCTCTCGAGTCGTGGTTATCGTCATTGGCGGGCACTTTCTACGAAGAAGGTATAGAAAAACTTTGAACCCGCTACGACAAGTGTTTGAACATTGGGGGAAACTATGTAGAAAAACAGTTTAACCCTTTGAGGCGCAACCCTTTCCCAATGCTGAAAAAAGGACAGCCGTTCCCATCGCTCGACTTAACTACCAGCAAGATGGCGGACGATCGAAACGTTCATCGCGTGCCACAGATCCAGAGACTCTTTTTTGACGACAGCTGGCTGTGCGCGCGATGAACGTTTCGATCGTCCGCCATCTTGCTGGTAGGTAAGTCGAGCGATGACAACGGCTGCCCTTTTCTCAGCAATGGGCAATCTATCCAGCTGTTCTCGCCTTCTTCCATTTTTCAGCAGATGTCAGTGCTGTTAAAAAAGAATCGTGATAATTTTTTTTTTTTTTTTTTTTACGGGAAATGCGCTAAAAAGTAAACGATTCTCGCAGGGCTATGTCACCCGCAACTTTTTCTATAGAAATCAAATCTATTCTTTACTGGCAACAGTCACTAGTGACTGGCAACAGTCAAAACGTCAGAGTTTGGTATTCCCAGAGCGGGAACACTGCGCGTTAAAGGGTTAAGGGATGTTCTTTTGTGTAAAAATAAAATTGGCGTAAAAAAACTTTACTAATTTTACTAATTTTTTTTAAAGACGGAACTTACTTTCCGAATACTCGAAGTTAAATTTTTCATCTTGACAAAATGTCTGATGTTGGAAATACTCACCAGGAACTATTTTGTGTAAAAGTAAAATGTTTTCGTGCAAGGCTCGAGGCTTGAACCCTCGGCCAAATGATTTCGTACCATCTCGACGCCTGCGGAATATCTGCACTGCAGGAAAGTTAATCAAGCAGCTTCTAGAAAATTTGGCTTTCCTAACTCAAATCTTTCTTTCGCTAAATAGGGTAATAAGCTCTCCCGATGTCATTGACTCACAATCGCCAACTCATGACGATGAACAATATTAAAAATATACACTAAAATGTACAATAGGTATTGAAAAGTGTATTTACGTTTTAAAGATACACAAAACCCTATATTTGACAATGGGAAAATAATCGGAAGTCATGCATGATAAGAAGTAAAAGAATATTAGTGGGCAGTGGCGGGAGGGGGGGTTATAACACCCCATGAAGATTTTTTTTTGTCATTCAAAATGTATTTTCTTCACACACACACAACACATATACTATGAGTTGCTATAGTCGTAACCTCACCCATGAAATATTTTTCAATATGCCTCCTGCTAGTGGGCCTTTAAAAACGTACATAAAGGTTTTAATTATAGCTCCGGCTTTTAGTATATATTTATATGATGTGTCTGCTGCAACAATGTTTCACTTAAATCATAGGCGTGACTTACTAAGTGCAAGGGGGTGCAAATGACCACTCAAGCAATTCAAGAAAATTGAGATTATCACCTATTTGAAAACATTTTCTGCAATAGGAAACATTTTTGCTCCCCTTAACATGTCAATTTACGCCAATACATAAAAAAAAATTTAAAGTGAAGAAAAATTATTGTGTCAAGTAACAGAAGACATGTCCACTATTACAAATTAAAAGATGATGCTATCTTTTCGTTTAAATTCTTTTACACGGGCTCTTTCTTGTACTGCAATGTTTTCCAATATCGCACACGTGTTGTGTTAACCCTTTGAGGCGCAACCCTTTCCCAATGCTGTAAAAAGGGCAGCCGTTGCCATCGCTAGACTTAACTACCAGTAAGATGGCGGAGTATCGAAACGTTCATCGCGTGCCACAGATCTAGAGACCCTTTTTTGACGACAGCTGGCTGTGCGGCCAGCTGTCGTCAAAAAAAAGGGTCTCTAGATCAGTGGCAGGCGATGAACGTTTCGATCGTCCGTCATCTTGCTGGTAGTTAAGTCGAGCGATGGCAACGGCTGCCCTTTTTACAGCATTGGGCAATCTATAAAGCTGTTCTCGCTTTCTTCCATTTTTCAGCAGATGTCAGTGCTCTTAAAAATAATCGTGACAGTTATTTTACGAGAAATGACGTGCTAAAAAGTAAAGGATTCTCGTGGAGCTATGTCACCCGCAACTATTTTTATAGAAATCGAATCTATTCTTCGTGACTGGCAACAGTCAGAACGTCAGAGTTTGGTGTTCCCAGAGCGGGAACATTGCGCGTTGAAGGGCTAAGGCAAAGGTACGCGCGAAGGCTATCTGCCTCGGAGGGGTGAGGGTTACTTTGGGAGGAGGACTTTTCAAGGGTTTCTAACGCATATTCACGCTACTCATTGAGAAAATCGCCCAAAACTCCAGACTGTGAGATCGGCAGCCGCGCGGTAGGCTAAAATCCTAGACCTCAACAATACAGCCATCTACCATTTTCAGTAAACCAGACTCATAAAGTTGGTATAAGTATTCAGAGAGAATAATTTTTCATCTCAGCAATGCATTGATTAAGCAAGTCGTACTGGTGACTTAAAAACGTACAGTGTAACTAGAATCTGATAATGGAGATTAAAACAAACAGTGGAATTAGACAAATAAAGATTATTTAGTTAGATATGCGATGGAAAATTTTAAAGATGAAGTAAAATGAATGTTAAATGCAGATAAAGACTGTTTTATTTTGAAATGGAAAAGTAGAATGATTATTCAAGGAAAATTAAATTATATTAATGAAGTAATTTGATGTATTCATAGAAAACTGTTGATTTAATTTAATGTTATCAAGGGGGTTATTAATAAATTTATATTACTTAACTATGATAAATTTTTAAGAATGATAATTAACAGCTCAAATATACAATAAACACAGAGATAGCTAATTAAACAAATGATGATTATTCATGAATAATTTTGAAATAAGGAGAAATCGCAACGAAAGGTTGCTAATGTTCATATTTAATCATTATATTTTAATTAGAAGCATAAGTTACATTGGCAACGAAATGATAATTGAAGGCACTTTTGAGATAAAATCATTTTAAATTTTCATTAAAAAGAACTCAAACATTATTAACTCAAATACTTGCTAACCTGAAACAAGGATACTATAAATTTAAGACGCCTGTTCATGAAAAGTATTTGAAGCATTCTTTTATTAAAAAACTAGCTGCATGTCCGTTCTTCGCCCAGTAGGAAACGAAAATTTTCCTTACATGTGTAATTCGAATTAATTCCAGTGATGTGGAATCTAAAAAAAGCAATTTTTTTTATTCTTGACGTATAGTTTGCGTCATGAGTACTAACTTGGCATCATTGCAATATAATGACTCAAACAAACTACGTCAGTGTCATTCGCGATCAGAAAAGTGAAAAGCTTGACTGTTTGCAGAAAACTCCTGACTTTCAAAATGCCTTATTTCTACATCATACTGCTTTTTAAGTTCAAGTTGTAGCATTAACCCTTTCCCAATGCTGAAAAAAGGGCAGCCTTTGCCATCGCTCGACTTAACTACCAGTAAGATGGCGGACTATCGAAACGTTCATCGCGTGCCACAGATCTAGAGACCCTTTTTTGACGACAGCTGGCTGTGCGCGCACAGGCAGCTTTTTTCAGCATTGGGAAAGGGTTGCGCCTCAAAGGGTTAATAGTAGAGAATTTCACTAGTAAAATATTCATTACAAATATTCATTTATATAAATATTCATTTATTCATTATCATATCCTACTGGTAGTTAAGTGGAGCGATGGCAACGGCTGCCCTTTTTTCAGCATTGGGGAATCTATCCAGCTGTTCTCGCATTCTTCCAGTGCTGTTAAAAATAATCGCTACAATTTTTTTACGGGAAATGACGTGCTAAAAAGTAAAGGATTCTCGTGGAGCTGTGTCACCCGCAACTATTTTTATAGAAATCAAATCTAGTCTTCGTGACTGGCAACAGTCAAAACGTCAGAGTTTGGTGTTCCCAGAGTGGGATCACTGCGCGTTAAAGGGTTAAATTCCTCAGACACTACATGAAATGGACAACCCTTTATATTTAATTTTTCCACTTTCTCACAATTTCTTTATGCACTTACTCAATTTCACTTCATATATATTCAGCATCCAACGACGGTTGCGGGAGTCGGCAGGGCGCAGGGGAAGCCCTGATTCCTTGTGTCAGTGGGTAACGAGCAAAACTGGCGCCCGGGATACAATACCTCTGTGTGACCCTCCCTCCTATTTTTTGTCAAATTTTCTTTGTCTTATGGACGATTTGGCGCCCCTCTGAGAGCGGCGCCCAGGGCATGATAGACCCTTTGCACCCCCCTCAGTACGCCACTGACTTGGGCATGCTATGGCTGTCGATCCAATGACTCTAAAACGATGCTTGGCACATAGTTTAGAAGTTTCTGTGGCAGTTGCGGCCACGAAAGTCTTCTCTCTCCGGCTTTGTCAGCCTTTTTATTAACCCCTTTCCGGATTTACCCGAGCTGAACTCGAACAGGTAAAACGTTCCATTTTGGATTACCCCGAGTGTAGCTAGGGTAGTAGGAATTTCTTTTTTTTCATGTAATCTTTCCGGAATTATTTCGTTTTGCTTTCAAACACTTTTATTTACTTTTCTGCCCACTAGATGGTAGCAATATACAAGATTTAGGAAATGTTATATGAGAATAGTGTTATATTGTTTTTAAAAAAAGTGTATCGAAATATGCATTAAAAATTTGACTTTTTTGATCCTCCAACTCGGAAAAAATTGAATCGCCAAGGAGTTAACGTTTTGAGGTCTTGTCACGTGACTTTGCAACATGCAGTGATTGGACAGCCCATAACTGGGCCACAGGAAAGATTTAATTCAAAGGTGCCAGTCCGACTAAGCAGTGGGGACTATTAGAAAGAAACTGCGAAGGACTATGTAGTAATGGCGGTTTTCGGTAGCGAATTTCCTTTGTCCTTCAACTGCGCAGTTTAAAAACGTTTTAGAAATTTGGGATTTCAATAGCCTTTTGATTTAGCATGTTATACATATAAAAATGTACATACACACAAAGAAAGCCATTTATAACGGTGAAATTATTTTAAACTTGCCGACCGAGTTCTATGGTGGGTAAAGCACCGTACTTCGGGTTAGGCGGCCGGGGTTCGATCCCCGACTGGACGTGGTTGTCATTCTGTCCGTTCCTTCATAAGGGTAACGCTGGCCGCCTATTGGGTGCCCCCATAATAAAATGGCCACACTTCGGGCCGCAGTAAGGGACAATGCCTAATCGGCAAGTTCCCGTTAAAAAAAATCATTTTAAATTTCTTAAAATCAACGCATAACATAAATTCAAACATTATGTTTGATACTAAATATCTAAAGGTATTGTAAAATTAACATCGTGGTTTTTTTTTAAAAAGAATGAGGAACATTAAAAAGTTCTATTATCTATTGAAAGAGTGGTACTTATATTACTAAAATCCCAGAATGTACGATTACGTTGATAAATTTGTTCTCATCCTTTCCTATTTTAAAACAACTAATCAGTCACAATCCATTCCATTGCTTAAATTTAGAGGCATTATGAATTAAACTTTAAAACTTTTAATAGCGAAGGTATTTATTTGCTAATCATAGAAAATTAATTTAAAAAACAGTAATTATAGTGCAGGTAATTTCACGAAAGTTTACTTATTCTGTTTTAACATTTTATTGAACACCTCTAATGACTTCAACTAATTGCTCCAAATCTTTAGTTGCGTGCAGTGGAAAAGCCTGTTATCTTCGTTTGCAATGCAACCGCAAAATAAAAATCTGAACAATAGCTCCACTACTTGAACGAACAATGCTGGCAAATTTGCCTCTAATATAAAATATCCGATATTGCTACGCCACGATACAGAGTAAGTACTCTTTGAGCCTCGTTTATTTTATGGCCCTTTCAAGTGCATTTGGTTCGAGAGCTTTGAGGTAATAGCTTAGGACGTTCACTCTATTGCATAATGACTGAAAATTTCTGAAGAAAATCCAAGAAGATGCTTTGGGAAATGGTTTATTTACGTGTTTTGTTCTTTATTCAAAAAGTGAGTCAGTCTTTTTGAATGACTTAACGGAAAAGAAATTTACGAAATCGATATAAAGAATGATAACGCACAGTAGCTTCAGATGTTTAAAATTAATGAAGATTTAAAAAGAACATGCGCAAGCTAGAAATTTTCAAAGATTATCCTAAAAAATGATTAAAAGTTTCGTCAGCTTTTTAATTTTGTCGAACGAGGAGAATTTTGACTATATCATATTCTGAGAAATTATATACAGGGTGGCCATAATTAAACTGCAAGTGTTCAAGGAGTGCTGGAGAGAAAACTACCGAGAATATTCCAGTGAAATTTGGTATTTACACGTTTCAGAACATGCGCAAGTCAAATATGCAAAAAAAAATCGTCATTTTACACCCAATAGATGGCGCTGTATCGTATTTCAAAGCTCACCAGTGGCATATACAACTTTCCAAAACCGATAGACAGAGCATAGTGACATTCTAAGAGGCATATAAACAATATAAAACATCATTTACAGTTTATCAAAATCCCATACATTTCGCTTCAGTAATTAAATTTTTACAGTAGCATGTAATCAAAAATTAACGTAAATTAAGATCACAAATTAAACAATTCATAAAGACTGTTTTGGAAAAACGATTAAAACCATTATTTATTCTCATTGACACTCATTGGACCTCTTCTTAATCGTTTCATACGCCGGTATTCTTTCAGAGTAGCTGAATAATTGCTACCATTCTGATAGAATATCTTCACTAACAATGCACGTTCCTTCTTATTCAGAGTCATGATTGACCATTACTCAATGTGGTCTTGTTTTTACACTGTTTGATGGGCTTAAAATTTGCATATATGACGTCCATAAGCATTGAAACGCAATATAGCGCCACCTATCGGGTGAAAATGGCGATTTTTTTTAATTGCATATTTTGACTTGCGCATGTTCTGAAACGTGCAGATACCAAGTTTCAATGGAATATTCCTGGTAGTTTTCTCTCCAGCACCCCTTGAACACTTGCAGTTTAATTATGGCCACCCTGCATACTGCATAGTACAGCCAAACTTCGTTAGTACATACTCTCATGGGCCTCTTAAAAATGACTTACTAAGAGGAGTGATTTCTTAAGCGGATTTTTTTTTTTTTTTTTTTTTTTTTTTGCGCAAAACGAAATTTTAACTGTTTATATAATAAGTGTGCCTATAATTAACTTACATTATAAGTTATATAAATTTGTAAAATAAGAATTTGAATAAATAATATGGATGACAAATTAAGAAAATTATAGATAAAGATGGTACGTGGAACTTATAATTTAACTGTACAATATTTTACATTTAATCTGCCATCTTACAGAAGTCGAAACGAAGAATACTCCGGGATGAATTTCTAAAATTTGCTGACAGGGCAACAAACTTTGTTAGGAAAAATGCTGAGAGTTGTGTTCAGCAAAAAGTAAGTGCTTTTGGTAGTTAACCTTAAAAAAGTAATGGGACCGAGTTTGTATATTGCACTCTTAAAACAAACGTCTTAAACGGGGTGGTTGAAAAAATAACGACGCAGTAAGTGGAGTACAATATGTGTAAAGGCGTATTAAAAAGTTCGGGGCATCTGAAATATGATGTAATATGTGGAGAGACATCTTATCCAGGTGACTAGCGAACGAAGTATGACTGTATACTGTTTTTAATTTTTAACTTACTCGTCGCAGGTTTTTAACAACAAAATACTGATTTCATTTGCACATACCCGGTGGGAAACTATTTCCTCATATTGATGCTTTCTAAAGAGTTTCTTTCAAAAATTTATTTTGCATTATGTTGTATTACATATATATATGTGTGTGCGTGTGTGTATACAACAGGTGACTGCTAATTCGTGGTACAAACTTTGAGGGCTGGTACAGGACACTGTAAGAATCACATTTTGTATAGGAGTGTATGTTCAAAAGTGAAGCGTCGAAGCACAAACACAAGAAGAACAAATGATAGGGAAAGTGTTTTATTTTCATAACCTCTTTTACAAGTGGAAATTAATTTACAATAAGTGTTCAGAATTGCGTCCATCAACATTGATCCGTGCTTGACAACGTCGGTGCAGCGATTGACGAACACTTTGAAAAATATCAGGAATTCCACGCGCATGTGCAGCAGATACGAATACTCGAGCAACGAAATCTCCATCGGAGTCTACTGGAGTGGCATAAACGTCATTTTTCAAATGTCCCCATAAAAAGAAATCGAGGGGCGTCAAATCGGGCGACTGGGGTGTGCAAGAGATAGATCGACCACGTCCAATCCATCGAATGCCAAATGTCGCATTCAAGTATACTGACGAACATCTAGGGAGAAGTGGCTGGCGCCCCATCACGCTGAAACTGCATGTGGTTTCCTAATGGTGAATGGATGGAAACTGAAACGAGAATAGCCTCTCTTCCCCAAATCAACGCTGAATGGCCATCTACCGGCAACTGAGGCAACTACTAACTCCGTTTCTCCTCCGTCTCTTGCATTTGTTTTTTTGAGCGTTTGTGCTTCGATGCTTCATTTTTGACCATACATTCCTATAAAAAAATGTGACTGTTACAGTGTCCTGTACCAACCCTCAAAGTTTGTACCATGATTTAGCAGTCACCCTATATATATATCTTATAAATAAAAATGAAATTCTGTTTGTTTGTTTGTTTGTCTGTGGATTTGATTCGTATACAAATCCACAAAAAATGGACCTATCGGCCTGAAAATTTAGCACAGATATGTAAAATAATATAGAATAAATCATAGTCCACTTTTAAAAACTTTGAAAGTCCACCCGTTCCCGGAATTTAAGAGATTTTTTTGTGCTCTTCACGCAAAAAGCTTTCCGTAATTGTAACCCCTGTAGTGAAAAAAAATGTGAAATAAGGATCGTGGTTGCCATGTGTGGCGATTTTTCCGAATAAAATGTTTTAAATCCTCAAAGTAAAAATAAAAGAATAATAATGATTTTTTTTTTTTTTTTTTGTAAGTTTATATTCGTAAGGTTATTTTTTTTTTTTAATTATAATATCGTGTGCATGGGAAATCAAAGCAGGAATGTAATGTTTTACACGCAAAAACAATAAGAATTGAAGATTTCCGAGGCTAATGTGTAAATTTTTTTAGTTTGGCGAAAAAAATAAAATGGCTGAAATATCGGTTTTGAGTAAGTGAGTTCTAGCGGTTTACACAGTTTTCGGCTTGGCGCAATTTATTGAGAGCTTAAGGAAATAGATTTTTGAAAACATGTGCAAAGGTTTTATTAGAATACAGCGTTAAATTTTAATGATCCGTGAAGAAATAATGCAGTTATTAAAGGATTCCAAGCGATCTAACTTCAGAATTCTCGCCAATTGAGTACATTGATTTAAGTTGGGAGAATTCCGCCAAATTTCAGAAAATTGAAATCTTCTCATTTAGTACATCGGAGTAACGATGAATAAAACACATTATACTTGATAATTAAAAAAAAAATCGGCTGTAAGGGATTCCAATTTTCAAAAAAATACGTGCTACTCTTTGGCGGTCGAACCATTTCCCATATTGATTGCTGCTAAGTCAATGCTTCGAATGATTCCCTGAAAAACTCTTGCAAAATGGCGTATGTTGGCACTTTGGCGAGGCTTAGATTTGAAACTGGATTTTATTTGAGACTGGTATATACAATAACACTGGTTATAGATAAAAATGAATGTTGGTATGCGTTTATGAAGTTGAAAAACTCCAGCACCGTTGAGCACCGTTGCACGATGAAATTTGGTTTACCTAAGTCTTTTATGATGGAGAATGTTTTTATGCTATCCGTTTTCCTTAACTTGTCACTTGGTGCCGCAGCAGAACGTCGAATTCTATTCCGTTTAGCCGTTTGCTATGCGAATATCGTCCAACCGATTTCGATGAAATTTGGTACACGCGAATATTAGAACACGGAGAATATTTTTCACTATCCTTTTTGCTGTAACTTGCAAGCTAAATGGCGCTGCAAAGCATCAACTTCTATATCGTTCGACTGCTCGGCATAAATTTTTTTATACTTACACATTTGAGCACGAAGAATATATTCTAACTGCGTTCTTTTTGATGTTACTCACCACTAGATGACACTGTAATGCATTATTATTTTAACTCGCCACTAGATGACACTGCAGCACGCCAAATTCTTGACCATTCAAACGGTCGCTATGAAAATCAGTATACATAGCTATTTGAACAATGAGAATATTTTGGCGTTATCCATTTTGCTATAACTCGCTACTTGACGGCGCTGTAGCAAATCATTACTTTAATTAATCACTAGATGGCCCTGCAGTGTATCACTTCTTGACTGTGCAAATGATCGTTATGAAAATTTGTATACATAGATATTTGAACACGGTCGCTATGAAAATCAGTATACATAGCTATTTGAACAATGATAATACACTGCTGGCCATCGTAAATGCAACACCCTGAAGGAAGCATGCAAATAATATGAAATTTACAACATGCATTAGCTGAGGTGAGATATGCAAATGATTAGAATTTCAGCGCAGACGCACATCAAGCGCGCCTGTGGCGCCACCTCAAAGCGCTATTTAAGGCTTGGAGATTTCGACGGTTTCAAGTACAGCAATTGTGTTTTTCTTGCTTTTTTTTCAAAAAAACGATAAATTATGCCTCGTAGGAAACAACGATCATCTTTTGATCAAGTATCCGAGTTTGACAGAGGAAGGATAGTGGCATACCGAGATTGTGGGTTATCTTTCAGGGAAATCGGTCGTCGTATTGGACGAAACCAAACAACTGTGATGCGGATATGTGATCGTTGGGTGCAAGAGGGTACGACGGACAGACGTGATCGACCGCATCGACCTCAGTGCACCACGTCACGTGATGACAGGCAGATTGTACGCATGGCAGTGACGGACCGCTCAGTCACATCACGAACCATATCACAGCAGATTCAGTCTGTAACGCATCATCCAGTGTCTGCGCGTACCATTCGACGTCGTTTACAGCAGAATGGTCTGTCCGCAAGACGTCCGTTGCTTTGTCTACCTCTGACGCGGAACCACAGACGTCTCCGCCGCCAATGGTGCGATGAAAGAAGGATGTGGACGACAGAATGGAATGAAATTCTCTTTACTGACGAGTCACGCTTCTGTATGCAACACCACGACGGTCGGATTCGAGTCTGGAGACACCGTGGAGAGAGGATGCTGAACAGCTGCATTTTGCACCGTCACACTGGTCCTGCACCGGGTATTATGGTATGGGGCGGTATCGGATATCTCTCTCGCACTCCTCTAGTAAGCATTGCCGGTACTTTAACCAGCCAGCGCTACATCTCCGAGGTGTTGGAGCCAGTTGTCCTTTCTTACCTTCAGGGCTTGACAACAGCGATATTTCAGCAGGATAATGCACGGCCACACGTGGCACGCATTGTCCAAGGGTTCTTCGTCAATCACCAGATTGAATTGCTTCCCTGGCCGGCGCGCTCTCCGGATCTTTCGCCGATAGAAAACATGTGGTCCATGGTTGCTCAACGACTGACCCAGAGTTCATCCCCAGCTGTCACACCAGATCAACTTTGGCAACGTGTGGAAGCTGCTTGGTCTGCTGTACCCCAAGAACACATTCAAAGTCTCTTTGAATCAATGCCGAGGCGTGTGGCAGCTGTGATCTCCAACAACGGCGGCTACTCTGGGTACTGATTTTGGCAGGAACCACGCTTCATAGAATGCTGTAAATTTAATCATTTGTTACTTGGTCAACATGTTATCTACACAATAAATTTTGTTGTGATATCTCTTGTTTTTCTTGGTGTTGCAATTTGGGTGGCCAGCAGTGTATTTTGGCGTTATCCATTTTGCTATAACTCGCCACTTGGCGGCGCTGTAGCAAATCATTACTTTAATTAACCACTAGATGGCCCTGCAGTGTATCACTTCTTGACTGTGCAAATGATCGCTATGAAAATAGGTATACATAGATATTTGAACACGGGAAAGAGTTTGGCGCTATCCATTTTCCTATAACTTGCCACTAGATGTCGCGTCAACACATGAACTTCAGGACTGTCCAGCCGATAGTCATGAAAATTCGTATACATCGATATCTGAATGCGAAAAATATTTTCGCCGTATCCGTTTTGCTAAAACTCGCCACTAGATTGCGCTACGCCGCATGGCCCTCTGCACCGTACAAACGATTGCCTTGCAATTCGGTATGCATGATTATTGGACACAATATAACGCGATATCCACTTTGCTATATCTGTTTATTACAATGAATAGTAATCACCACAAATCGTAATATCAAAAAGTCCATTCATTCCCGTGCGAAGAACGGGTACTTCAGCTAGTATATATATATATAATACTCCTAATTTGTGTGATATGGTGAGAATCATTTTAAAACCCTGCAGTTTGGTAACATATATTTACGGATTCATAAATCACTGAGTTATATGAAAGTAAGGGAATATTCATATTTGAAAGGCTTTTCAATGATGAAATTGTAGGAGATAGCAACTATTTCTATTTACAGTTTTCCACGGGACATTTCAATTTATATTATTGTTGCTGTTACATTGTTATTTTTTGCATTACCAACATTTCAGAACAATTGATCAAATACATATCTTACAAAATTCTAAAAATTTGCTTTAGGCAATGATTTTTGACAGAACAGTGCATTTTTCATGTTTATTATTTATTTATTTTTGCTAAGAAAAACATTTTGAACACTTTTAGCAGAAAAACATTTAAAATCAGTTACATGTATAAGATTTTTTTTTGATTGAAAAAGAAAATTATTGTTTAGCCAACGACCACTGCTAATGACTGGATATCTGGAGGTCGTGACCATTAAAACCAAAGCAAAGTATTTCATGAGGAATTTAATGGTCTTCACTTATTGATAAATAGTTTTTACCGAGAGTTTAATGACTGTACTGTATTGATCTGGGGATTTTAGTTTTGTCTTCTGAATTATCGATCTGTAGATATTTTCTTTCCCTTTGCACCCAAAAATAAGAGAAAAAAACACCTAGAAGGATAATTTATGCTATGTATATCGTTGGAATTATAAAATACATTCCAACACAATTTTTGATTCTCTTTCTATTTCATTGACAAAAAGGTTATGTTTGCTCCTATCTTTGCAAATGCGCTGATTCCGCTTTAGTAGTTATCATTGCTTCCCGGTAAAACTTTTTGAAGCATCTAGCCATACCTGTATTTTTAAATTAAGTTAGATGTAATTTTAGATTATTTTAATTGCAGAAACAAAATCCAAGCTTAGATTGAAAAACTATAAAGCAGCAATTTTTAGAAAACAGACCTTAACTAAAGCCGTTAATTTAAAATCAATTACAGCTGCCTTCAGAATGCAGCAACATATCTGATCGTTACTTAAATCTACATAATCTTTTGAATGCGCAAATTTTTAAACATATTAAATGTATCAATCAACTTCTTCGTTTAATTGGAATTTCAATATAATTAATTGGAAACTGAAATTCTTTCTCTTTTTTCGGGGGGGGGATTTAAGTTCAAATTATTTAGAATTCTTATGTCATTCTTAAATCGCATGTAAAATTCTCTATTGCCAGTTATAGTGCAAAAAAAATCTCTTTAAAGCTTGACATAATAATATAGTATGCAAGTTATCTCAGTCCCCAGACTGACTACTAAGATATTGAAGTGTTTAAAAACTGTTTTTGTACTAAGGTTTTTTATTAAATTCAAAGTTATTTTTGTCCACTAATGAACATTTAAAAAATGTAATATTTAAGCGACGAGACATTTATTCTTCCTTACTGAGTTTTAAACTGCCGTCGAAGTTGAGTTTTTGAACGAACTTGACGGGACTGAATTAGTGAATTGTATTTCACTTTACTCATTTTTTTTTTTTTTATAAGCTTCGGTTCTTTTTTTTTATATAAGCTTCGGTTCTTTTTTGCACATTTTCAAGCGAAGTAAACTGCGTTTAGAAAATTGTAAAAGTTTTGGATAGTTAAAAAATCAGTTGCATCAGAGTTCTAAAAGAATTTGGAATGTCTCTTCACAAGTTGTTCCTTGCACTCTTACACACAATAAAACTTTATAAAACGTGCAATATAAAAAAAACAGTCTAAGGCAGAGGTTCTCAACCTTTTAACGTCGCCCCCCCCAACAAAGGATTACTTATGGTGGCACCCCCCCCCCTTATATTTTTCAGCATACATTCAGTGTTTCAATCTTTAACAATGAGCATTTAGTCGAATTTTCTACAAAATAATTTTATCGGTAAAGTTTGAATAAACATTTTAAGCGAAAATGGATATATTTTTGAGTAAAAATGAAAATAAATAAGATGAGATTTTAAAAATATGCATCACTACTTGCTGTTTGGTTTTTCTCGACCCCCCCCCGTGCAAATGCTCTGTGCCCCCTTGGGGGGGCACGCCCCACAGGTTGAGAAACGCTGGTCTAAGGAATACAGCATTCCACAGTATTTTAAACGTTAAGCCAATAATATAGTATGCAGTCTATCTCTATCTCGACACTGACAACCAAGAAATTAAAGAGCTTAAAAATAGGTTTTAAAATACAGTTTCATATGAGTTATTCAAATTTGTTTTTGTCCACTTATGAACCCTTCCGAAAAGTGAGTGTTTTTTTTTTTTTTTTCTTTTTTTTTTTTTTTTTTTTTTTTAAGTTTTAACCAATGTCTGAAGAGGGGGTTCAATCAGAAACTGTATTTCATATTCTATAAACATTTTTTTGTATATTCTCAACAAAGCGATTCGTTTAAAAATTTGTACAATTTTCCGACAATTAAAAAAATAAATTACTTCAGAGTTCCGAAAGAATTCGGGATGTCTCTTCAAAAGCTGCTGTATGCACTCCTACAAATATTAAGTCTATGAAAAACATGAAACATTCAGAATATATATATATATATATATATATATATATATATATATATATATATATATATATACATACTGGGTGAATCTAAACTCTTGGGCAAAACATTAAGGGGTGATAGGGCACATAATAAGGAATCAGAATCACATAGCAATGTGGGGTCAAAAACGCAGTTTTCACTTACCTGGTAATAATCATTTTGTGAAAAGTATTGAAGTGTTCGTCTAATTTCTTAACCAAGTTGCATAAACAATAGGCTCGTCTCCAAAAAATTCATCCATGAAATGAAATAGAATTTTTAAAGTATGAATTTTAGTCTTCTGTTTTCGGAGAAAAATACATTAGTTTCTGACGAACAATGGTCGGAAAGTGCACAGTTGTTTCAGCACTTTTTCCAAAGTGATTATTAACAGCTACATAAAGACGACGTTGCCCACTCCACATTGCTATGTGAGATTCCTTATTATGTGCCCAATCACCTCTTAAAGTTTTGTCCAAGAGTTTAGATTCACCCTGTATATACAAAATCAAGAGTAGAATAGCAAAATTTCTCCAGTTTTATCAAGTGTAAAAATTACTTAGAAATTTCATTTCTCGGTTAATCAACCATGATAGTTGTTGACAATGGTAAAATGATGAGTAAGCCGATTTTCAGTTTTAACAGGATTTAGATTTTTTTTTTTTTCCAATTACTTTATGCTTTTAGACAATTTGTATTCATACGTTACATATGGCTATAATTTGCGAGAACAGCTTTTAATAAATAAGCTTTACTTTATCCAATGTTCATAGAATAGATATTTATATAAGTTTCTTGTATAAATATCTATCTACTTCAAGAAAATATAGCCAACATCTACTTGTGTCAACAAGGACTTCACACGAAGTATCGATTTATTCTTTTTTTTTTTTTTTTTTAATTCATGAGCTGCAAATAGCTTTCCGTTCACGAAGAGAAGATTAAACAAAACAGAATAAATTTTTACTTCCAGAAGAGTAAGTAAAGAAAAAGGAAAGGTGTTTATGAGAACACGGTAAAGCACTTTTAAGGTTCTACCAGCCTTTTAATATTTCAGGGATCGACTTCATTCATATGCAACGCGGTTGTTTTCCTTTTCCCTCCCCTGCTTTCAGTTTTATCTTGTAGTGCAAATGAATCACGGTAGGGAATAAAAGAAAGGGATTTTTTTTTATCCCTTAACAAAGCTAGTGCTGGCATGAAACAGAGTATCTTGTTTTTGATGTATGATTTTATTACATTCAGCGAAGGAAGAAATCTTCCAAATCAGTCCACGTACGGATGAAGGTATATGCTTATAATCATTAGCGTAAATTGATATACAAGGAAACTTCTCCGAAGCGATCACCTTCCGCTCCGTGAAAAATCGGTCTTTAAGGGAGGTGATCGCTCAAAGAAGTATAAATATTTGATAACCAAGGGAAAAAAAATAAGCTAACAAATATTGTTTGTTTTTGTTATTTATGAAATTACATACTAGTACATAAGTAATTATACAAACATATATTTAAAATTTAAATTTTCATAAAATATTTTGAAATTTCGGTTTGTTTAATTCTCTGTCCTCTCTCCGAGAATACTGTTCTCTTAACTTCACTTTTTACATCGCACAAGAGAGCATTTATCCTGATATTCTTCATGCATCCTGAATTTGCCAGTATAAAATCTATTTGATTTAAAATTTGCATTTTTGGTTTTCCAGCGGACAAGAGTAACCGACAACTTCCTAACCGAATTTCCTTTTTCATGTAACTCGACCGCACCAATGCGCTTGCTCCAACGGTTAAATCTTTCGTTTCTTAAACATTTATTGTTTTGTCTCTATCCTATAAGGCATGTTGATTTACTGTAGAGCGACTAGTTTGGAGTACCAGTACTTATTTGGTTGCCATTACTTATTGGCTTTTGCTTACTTCTGGGAAAATGTCAGAAATTTTCGGAGAGAGAACCGGATTCGGTCGCTTATAGAAGGTTGTGCGGTCTCTTCTAGAGGATGTTATAACAGTGAGTACATAAGGTAAAAAATCGGTGCCTTGAATCATTGGTCGTTACGGGAGGGGGGTGCTTAATAGAGGTGGCCGCTCATAGAAGTTTCACTATATAAGACTTTGGGGAGGCATACCCCTACATCCGATTACGTGCCCGGGACCGAGGATCAGAGACGCCCCCCCTCCCCCTATTTATATTTTACAGTCGATTGCTATATTATTATTGCATGGTTGTAGTTTAGCCATATACTTGTTGGAATATAATTTAACCTGAAAATACAGGATTTAAGGAAAAGCTGAGTAGATGAAAATATAACATTTTCATAAAATAGAGATTTCTGGGCGAAAGAATATGTTAAAGATTAAATTGACTATTGGACGTTCATTATAAAATTTCAATCAACAAAAAAAAAGCAAAATATTTTTCTAATCTTTATTGAATTATAATAAATAAACAATTAAATTGCGTAGGGTTGCTCCCGGGCTTTGGACCCAGTTGTCCACCCAGTCCCGCCCTTCTGAGGGCCATACGTGGGGAGGGCAAAATGTTTGCTGTTGTAGAAAATACTATTTTCAAATAGGTGAAATTTCAATTTTCTTGAATTTTAGGTGGGGGCAATTGCCCCCTGTTGTCCTTAATAAGCTATGTATACGCTTATTTCATCATTCTGCGGATATCAGATCATGATACAGTGCTTTGCGTGAAGCTCTTTTGTTTAACTGAATACTTAAATACGCAGAATGAAATAAAGTAGACCCCTCCTTTAGCACGGTGTAAATATTGCCATCTTTTTCCTACAACACGTTAAAAAAGCCTAATACCAACACGGTTAAGGAATGAGACAGATGTTTCTGTATTATCTATTACCACTGCTGATGCAGATCATGTGTTTGTGACTCGTTCAAGACGGATTCATATAACACTGAATTTAACTACCGTGTTATAGAGGGGGGTCTTACTATTTATATCAGGAAAGGGCTGGTGTTTTATTGGAAAGATGCTTAGAACTACTGATTTATGTCTTTAGGAAGGTCCTTTAATATGAAATTTTCCCTTATTCCCAGAAAAAGAGAAAGCCTCACAAGCGCCAACATTGTACAGAAGCAGATTAAACTTCTGAAGTTATGACGTCATTACAAAACTTAATTATTCATGCTTTATACAGTAAGCTTGAACAAAGTTTTCGATAAATACTACAGCTATCTGAATCTGTCACAAACTGTCCGTTTTGAAAACCTTGTTTCTTATTGTATAGAAGTATAGCATAAGTTGTAGACACGGACTACAGATTCTTCCCGCAAAAAGGAACTACTCTCTACTGAAAAGGACTTTTAGCGAAGATCAGCCATAAAATCAAGACTGGAAAAAGTTAAAAATTTTAGAATACTTAAAGTCATCGAAGTTAAACAAATTGTATTATAGATGATTTTACTTTCCCCCTTTATCTATACTGTTTGAAAAAGGACTCGGCACCCACACATTACATAGAAGAAAACCAAGTGTGAAAGAAATAGCATTCTAGTGCTAAAAAGAACTAAAGAAATAACAAAAATAAAAACTTTTTTTTACTTATTAAATTTATCCTTGCATATAAATCTGCAAACGCTGTTTATAAATTTTATGAATGACTCCAGTTCCATCAGGTATCTCTGGCTATGTCCCTAATTGAATCTTGTTATTGTTAATCTATATAAAAATGTATTAATATACTTTTTAGTTCTGAAAAATAACAATTTTAGCTTAATTAATCGAGTTTTTTCTTTATTTGTTTTTTTAAATAAAAATGAACTTTGGGGAATTTAAGGCTGTTGGCCAACTGCCATCTTGGATTCACCAGATCCATGAAAAGTTTCATTTCATCCCCAGAAATAGTTTAACTTTTTTAAATATATTAAGTTTCGAAAGATAGATTGCCGAACCGTTTATATCTGCGATTGCCTACATTTTAACTGAAATTTTAACGTGTTAAAACTCCTAAAAAAGTCATTCGTCCAAGGCATCCTCCCTTCCGTAGGCAGGTAGTCCTCGTGTACCTTTGCCTCAACCAAAACAAAAACAAATAAAACGATGTTTCTGATCCAACATCTTTTGTAATTGCAGTTTTGTTTTTAAATAACCTAGTCCCTGTCAGAATATTTTGCAAATATTACACTTTAAATAAAAAAATAGCCGATGGTTCTTTTAATTAAGTTGGCCATTTTCATTTTATTTTAACGTTCAGCATTCGTTGATCCAAAACAATGACACTATTTAAACCAAAAAAATTTCAATTTTTAAAAAGAATTTCGAATTTGGTGGTTTTTTATATGCGCATATACTACATGTAGTTATTTTTTAACTCTCTCGACACTCAATAAGAAAACATTGCCTTTTTTAATGTCACAATTCGCACTCCGCTGTATTACTTATCCTGTTTTCAACCTTTACTACGTTTCAATAACATTGGACCAACAACAAAATGTCACAAGCAAAACTTAAATATTGCTAAGACGGCTAAGCCTCGGCGAATACTTCGCACGATTAAATAAACCCACAAATTCACTACTGAATGTTTGTTTTTGATGCGTTTATTAAAGATTATTTTACTACTTAACACTAAATATGCTTTCCCCCTTTAATTAGCTGTCATACTCAATAAGATAAAATATCTGCTTTGCATGTTGCCTCTTCTGCCTGTAAATATGATGTTTGGAAATTATATAAGTCCGGCATTTTTACAAAATTCTCAGCTTAACAACTAAACTCTCTCTTGAAAACTACTTACTTTTCTTTCACTAAGCCTCATTTCGAAACAGCTTTTTTTCACGATTGTCATCTCTCACTTGGCAGCCTCAACTTGAAGAGGTAGCCAACCGCAAAATATTAACCAAACACTTCACAAGACATATTCCCGGACTCTTTTTAATTACTTTGATAGCGTTTTAAGTTATTTAAGGCATAATTGGAGTGGATTTGCTCTCCGCAAAATTATTGAAAGGTACTTTAGTAATGTGCAGTGTACTCGACTGATTATCGAACTTTTCAATGCTGTTGAAAGACATTTTCAGTGAGTGGCCTTTTTTTTTAATGTGTTCAATCCATTAAAACTGCAATTGATTGCTTATTTAAAAATGAGATTGATAAATATGAATAAATTTTGATGAAGTATGATTACAGAAAATAGAAAATTGATTTCTTTTTAAGTAATGATATAATTGTTTTAAAACAAATAGAAAACGATGTCTTACAAAACGATGCGTGATTATTGGGATCATGGTTTACCTAAGAGCAAAATGCTGTGTGTTCAGAAAGGCGTTTTGGCGCCCTTTACAATAAAAATGGTTTAAAAAACCTCCCAAAAAATGATATGAGTGCTCTGTAACTAAAATTTGTGAGAATTTAATTCCTGAATTTGGCACTTTAAAGGATTTAAAAACCAAAATCTTTTTTGTTTTTTCTAATGGCCGGCTTCTGCCTGGAAGGATTCGGCCACAACTATTGGTCTCGTTATTATGGGGACACCTAGTAGGTGGACCAACGTCGCCCCCTATGAAGGGACGAACACAATGACAAACACGCCCAGTCGGGGATCGAACTCCGACCGTCGAGAGATGAACCAGAAACTGTAGTACGGTGCCTTAGCCAGCATACAATCCGGTCGGCAAAACCAAAATCTAAAACTAATGATTAATGATAAGAAGTAAATAGTAAAGTATTTAGTACCTTAGTATCTTGAATAATTTATTTTAGCACAAATTCTATTAGCATGATTTTTCCAAACTTCAGTAGACACACTGCTTGAATAAAAAGTAAAACTCGTACCAAATACTTTTATTGAGTTTATTGTTATACGTCAGGTGGAAAATAACAGACACATTTTATAAATACAACTGTTTTATTTGATTTAATATTCATGGAAATTTAATATGAATTTTAATATATCAATAAATGAACTAAACATGTGATAGTGCTTATGACTTAGTATCTACAACTAAGGGCGCCGGCAGAATATTTTCCAGGAGGGGCAAGGACTACTCCAGCGGGGGGGGCAAAGACTTCTTCAACGTATGGTTACCATGTTGGAAAGAGCAAAAAAGCAAGGGAAAACACTTCATACAAAAATCCAGGGGGGGAAATGTCCCCCCTTGCCCTATGCTGCCGGCGCCCATGTCTACAACTGTTCAAGTCTGTCATAACAATGGAGAGGAGTAATTTGAGTCAGTCTATGCTTATTCAGATAACATTTGTTGAACAAAAGTTAATATATTCAAACGGTTAAATTTCCTTTAAAATTGCATAAATTTTTTATAGTTTTTAGCATATTATTATTCGATTTTTTCTCAAAAATATCGTGCCCCTCCAAAAATCGTACGTGGTCGCACACGCCTTAGGCCGGCCCTGATTGGGATAGTAAAAACACATTTTACTTGATTGAGGTAGAAATAAATACTCATTGAGCGTAATACAGTACAATCATAACAATCCGACATAAATACACCAAACAACCGCCAGATTATCGAAAAATTCTGGATTATCAAAATCTCTTGTTTTTGACTCCAACTTATGGTCATATGACTTCATTTGGTCCACTCTGTAGTATACTAGATAAATACGTTACAAAATGCATTAAGTAAACTAGAAAACAATGACGAAAGATCGAGCCACGCACAAGAGCGGGCATGCTTGTTTACACCCACAGTGCTCGGCAGATCTGAAGACAATAATATGACACCTGTTTCTCAAGAGCGTCGGATTATTGAATGTGCCGGACTAACTAACCACCGGATTATCAAGAGTGTACTGTAATGTAAATTGGGATTTCGAAAATTATGCCCAAATGGCCAAAACTTGTCTACAAGGATTTCTAGCATACTTTTTTTATAACTCCCAAAATGCACGAGTCACATATATATTTTTTTTTTCCACTGCCTTTTTTCAGTTAAAAAATTTGAAATTACGAAACATGCGTAAACTTGGCGGTAGCTGATGGACTTCAAGTACATGTACATCAGAAACTGTTTACAGAGCTAAAATCTGTGCACATTTTCCTGAGTCTTTTCGTAAAATATACTACATCGCACAATTATATTAACTACACATTTTCTGCAGATCTTTGAATTATAAATTATTAAACTTCTCAAAGTCAAACTTTTAAAAAGTTATGTAGTTGATATTTGTACATTACGTCCGAAGTTGTACAAATTTATATGACCAGCTATTTCAAAACAACTCAATAAATTTCACATTTTTTTTTTTTTTTAAACTATCAGGTAATGCATGAACTGAATATGAATTTTTCATTTTTTCCAATGTTCTGAAACAGTTTCAAATCGTGCCCTACCTTCAAATTTCCAAATCGTGCTTTATTTTTCAGGGATGGAAGGTCAGATAAGCATTATTTACAATTAGCAAGGTTTTTGGACTTCTAAACCTGGTTTCTATGATTAATTTTAAAGACCTAAATATCAATAAAGAAAAGTCCTTTTTTTATGCTGTGGCATCAATAATTCAAATATTAATAATCTCGATCTGTTCCAAGAAGTAATGAATTCAGAAACTAGAAAATAAATAAGAAATTTGATTTCAAGGCAGCGAATTTTCTAAATTATCAGTGGAAGTGAATTCAAACTAATAAGTATTCAATGAAAAATATCTGCGCGGTAACACAAAGATCCATGTTTGTAAGTTTTTTTTCTTTCGATTTTTTTTTATCAAAATTGTATAATTGCAAAAATGAACCGAAGGAGTGTATATTCATATCCAATCGCAGGAACCCCTAGATCTGTCTCTGGAGTCGTTTAATTGCTTTCCCTTTTAAAAATAAAATATCCCTTGCCTGAATACAATAACATCACTTTTACTAGGGGGGAAAAAAAAATGTTTTTATTAGATGCCCTTACTTTTCGAAAAATTAGAAAAGGATTTAGCAAATCATTGTTCATAACTTTTAGAGGCAGGACCCATGTCCTAATGACTCCTGCCTTGTATACGCCTACAGCGTGAAATGACAAGCTCAAACAATATTTTCCTGGGAAAGTATTAGGGAAGAATCATGCCTAAATGAATAGATAAAAAAATTCAATTTCACTTTAACAATTTTATTCAAACCCATCGAACTGTACGATGCATAACTAATGCACAGTATAACATTTCTATCCATCTCCGCCCACAGTGAATATTTCAAAAAAGAGGAGGTTATTAATACGTCGGAATTAATGGGTTGTATATAATCAAATACTTTAGAATAGAATATAATGAAATACTTTAATAAATGATCCGTATTTTCAAGGAAACTCTTATTTTTCCTATATTTTAGACAAATTTTTCTACAAAAGTAAGTAAAAGTTTTCCTTGAAGTTTTATGGGTTTCCGCGCCAACGAAATTTTTTGTATGGGTGCCTCTGTCCTGGAGCACCCACATAGTTTGCTCCCAAAACGGCCAGAGTCAAATAAATTCCCCCTCCTTTTTATTCCAGAATGGGCAACGGCAAAACTTGTTTTCAAGTTTAAACTTTAATGATTTCGAGCATAGTTTTTACAAATCCCAAAATGTGCAAGTGAGTTTTCAGTTTTTTATTTTCTCTTTTTTCTTCTGCATTGGACAATTACGTAACTGAAAATTTTCGGCAGATCTTTGAAGTATAATTTATTAAACATCTCAAAATCGAACACTTAAAAATTATATATCTGGACATTTGAACACTATGTCCGAAGCTGTAACAAATTTATATGAAGTGCTATTACGAAACAAATCAGTTAATTTCGCTGTTTTGATTTTAATTTTTTTTGCCTTGAACTGCCAGGTAATGCTTGAATTGAATACGAATTTTTCAGTTAACAGTGTACTGAAATAGTTTGAAATGGTCCCATATCTTCAAATTTCCTAATCGTGCTTTATTTTTCAGACATGGAATGTCAGATAAGCATCGTTTACAATTAGCAAGGTTTTTGAACTTTAGAACCTGGTTTCTATGATAAATTTTATAAAGCCCTAAATATCAATAAAGCTAAAGAAAAGTCCTTTTTTATGCTGTGGCATCCATAATTAAAATATTAATCATCTCGATCTGCGCCAGGAAGTTATGAATTCAGAAATTAAAAGGTGAATTAGAAATTTGATTTCAAGGCGGCGAATTTTCTAAATTATCAATCGAGGTGAATTAAAACTAATTAGTATTCAATGAAAAGTATCTGCGCGATGGCACAAAAATCCATGTTTGTAAGTACCTTTTCTTTCGATTTTTTTTTTTTTTTTTTTTTTTTAAATCAAAATTGTATAATTGCAAAAATGAACCGAAGTATATATTCATATCCAATCGAAGGAAACCCTAGATCTGTCTCTGGAGTCGTTTAATTGCTTTCCCTTTTTAAATTAAAATATCCCTTGCCTGACTACAATAACATCACTTTTACTGAAAAAAAAATGTATTTATTAGATGCTGTTACGTTCGAAAAATAAGAAAGCGATTTACCAAATCATTGTCCTAAACTTTTAGAGGCGGGACCCATCTCCTGTTGACTCCTTCGTTGTATACTCCTACAGCGTGAAATGACAAGCTCAAACAATGTTTTCCCGAGATATTAATAGGGAAGAATCATGCCAAGATGGTTAGATAAAAAAAATTCAATTTCACTTTAATAATTTTATTCAAACCCATCGAACTGTACCATGAATAACTAATGCACAGTAAAATATTTCTATCCATCTCCGCCCACACTGAATATTTCAAAAAAGGGGAGGTTATTATACGTCGGAATTAATGGGTTGTATATAATCAAATACTTTTGAATAGAATATAATGAAATACTTTAATAAATGATCCGTATTTTCAAGGAAACTCTTATTTTTCCTATATTTTAGACAAATTTTTCTACAAAAGTAAGTAAAAGTTTTCCTTGAAGTGTTATGGGTTTCCGCGCCAACGAAATTTTTTGTATGGGTGCCTCTATCCTGGAGCACCCACATAGTTTGCTCCCAAAACGGCCAGAGTCAAATAAATTCCCCCTCCTTTTTATTCCAGAATGGGCAACGGCAAAACTTGTTTTCAAGTTTAAACTTTAATGATTTCGAGCATAGTTTTTACAAATCCCAAAATGTGCAAGTGAGTTTTCAGTTTTTTATTTTCTCTTTTTTCTTCTGCATTGGACAATTACGTAACTGCAAAATTTTCGGCAGATATTTGAAGTATAATTTATTAAACATCTCAAAATCGAACACATAAAAATTATATATCTGGACATTTGAACACTATGTCCGAAGCTGTAACAAATTTATATGAAGTGCTATTACGAAACAAATCAGTTAATTTCGCTGTTTTGATTTTAGTTTTTTTTTGCCTTGAACTGCCAGGTAATGCTTGAATTGAATACGAATTTTTCAGTTAACAGTGTACTGAAACAGTTTGAAAACGTGCCATATCTTCAAATTTCCAAATCGTGCTTTATTTTTCAGACATGGAATGTATGATTAGCATCGTTTACAATTAGCAAGTTTTTTAGACTTATGAACCTGGTTACTATGATAAATTTTAAAGCCCTAAATATCAATAAAGCTAAAGAAAAGTCCTTTTTTATGCTGCGGCATCAATATTTAAAATACTAATCATCTCGATCTGTGCCAAGAAGTTATGAATTCAGAAAGTAGAAAATAAATTAGAAATTTGATTTCTAGGCGGCGAATTTTCTAAATTATCAGTGGCGCTGAATTCAAACTAATTAGTATTCAATGAAAAGTATCTGCGCGATGGCACAAAAATCCATGTTTGTAAGTACCTTTTCTTTCGATTTTTTTTTTTAAATCAAAATTGTATAATTGCAAAAATGAACCGAAGTATATATTCATATCCAATCGAAGGAAACCCTAGATCTGTCTCTGGAGTCGTTTAATTGCTTTCCCTTTTTAAATTAAAATATCCCTTGCCTGACTACAATAACATCACTTTTACTGAAAAAAAAATGTATTTATTAGATGCCGTTACGTTTCGAAAAATAAGAAAGCGATTTACCAAATCATTGTCCTAAACTTTTAGAGGCGGGACCCATCTCCATTTGACTCCTTCCTTGTATACTCCTACAGCGTGAAATGACAAGCTCAAACAATGTTTTCCTGAGATATTAATAGGGAAGAATCATGCCAAGATGGTTAGATAAAAAAAATTCAATTTCACTTTAATAATTTTATTCAAACCCATCGAACTGTACGATGCATAACTAATGCACAGTATATTATTTCTATCCATCTCCGCCCACAGTGAATATTTCAAAAAAGAGGAGGTTATTATACGTCGGAATTAATGGGTTGTATATAATCAAATACTTTAGAATAGAATATAATGAAATACTTTAATAAATGATCCGTATTTTCAAGGAAACTCTTATTTTTCCTATATTTTAGACAAATTTTTCTACAAAAGTAAGTAAAAGTTTTCCTTGAAGTTTTATGGGTCTCCGCGCCAACGAAATTTTTTTATGGGTGCCTCTGTCCTGGAGCACCCACATAGTTTGCTCCCAAAATGGCCAGAGTCAAATAATTTCCCCCTCCTTTTTATTCCAGAATGGGCAACGGCAAAACTTGTTTTCAAGTTTAAACTTTAATGATTTCGAGCATAGTTTTTACAAATCCCAAAATGTGCAAGTGAATTTTCAGTTTTTTATTTTCTCTTTTTTCTTCTGCATTGGACAATTACGTAACTGAAAATTTTCGGCAGATCTTTGAAGTATAATTTATTAAACATCTCAAAATCGAACACTTAAAAATTATATATCTGGACAGTTGAACACTATGTCCGAAGCTGTAACAAATTTATATGAAGTGCTATTACGAAACAAATCAGTTAATTTCGCTGTTTTGATTTTAGTTTTTTTTGCCTTGAACTGCCAGGTAATGCTTGAATTGAATACGAATTTTTCAGTTAACAGTGTACTGAAATAGTTTGAAATCGTCCCATATCTTCAAATTTCCTAATCGTGCTTTATTTTTCAGACATGGAATGTCAGATAAGCATCGTTTACAATTAGCAAGGTTTTTGGACTTTAGAACCTGGTTTCTATGATAAATTTTAAAGCCCTAAATATCAATAAAGCTAAAGAAAAGTCCTTTTTTATGCTGCGGCATCAATATTTAAAATACTAATCATCTCGAACTGTGCCAAGAAGTTATGAATTCAGAAATTAGAAAGTAAATTAGAAATTTGATTTCTAGGCGGCGAATTTTCTAAATTATCAGTGGCGGTGAATTCAAACTAATTAGTATTCAATGAAAAGTATCTGCGCGATGATCACAAAAATCCATGTTTGTAAGTACCTTTTCTTTCGATTTTTTTTTTTAATCAAAATTGTATAATTGCCAAAAATGAACCGAAGTATATATTCATATCCAATCGAAGGAAACCCTAGATCTGTCTCTGGAGTCGTTTAATTGCTTTCCCTTTTTAAATTAAAATATCCCTTGCCTGACTACAATAACATCACTTTTACTGAAAAAAAAAAAATGTATTTATTAGATGCCGTTACGTTTCGAAAAATAAGAAAGCGACTTAACAAATCATTGTTCATAACTTTTAGAGGCAGGACCCATGTCCTAATGACTCCTGCCTTGTATACGCCTACAGCGTGAAATGACAAGTTCAAACAATGTTTTCCTGAGATATTATTAGGGAAGAATCATGCCTAAATGAATAGATAAAAAAAATTCAATTTCACTTTAACAATTTTATTCAAACCCATCGAACTGTACGATGAATAACTAATGCACACTAAAATATTTCTATCCATCTCCGCCCACAGTGAATATTTCAAAAAAGAGCAGGTTATTAATACGTCGGAATTAATGGGTTGTATATAATCAAATACTTTAGAATAGAATATAATCAAATACTTTAGTAAATGATCCATCTTTTCAAGAAAACTCTTATTTTTCCTATATTTTAGACAGATTTTTCTACTAAAGTAATTAAAAGTATTCCTTGAAGTTCTATGGGTCTCCGCGCCAGCGTAATTTTTTCTATGGGTGCCTCAGTCCTGGAGCGCCCACATCGTTTGCGCCCAAAATTACCAGAGTCAAAAAATTTTCCCTTCCTTTTCATTCCGAAATGGGCAAAACTTGTTTTCAAGTTTAAACTTTAATGATTTCTAGTAAACTTTTTACAAATCCCAAAATGTGCAAGTGAATTTTCAGATTTTATTTTTTTCCCTCTACATTGGACAATCACGTTAGCTGAAAATTTTCTGCAGATCTTTGAAGTATAATTTATTAATCATCTCAAAATCGAACACTTAAAAATTTTATATGTGGACATTTGTACACTATGTCCGAAGCTGTACAAATTTATATGAAGTTCTATTACGAAGCAAATCCGTTAATTTCTCTGATTTGATTTAAGTTATTTTGCCTTGAACTGTTAGCTAATGCTTTAATTGAATATGCATTTTTCACTTTTACAATGTACTGAAACAGTTTGAAAACGTGCCATATCTTCAAATTTCCAAATCGTGCTTTATTTTTCAGACATGGAATGTCAGATAAGCATCGTTTACAATTAGCAAGTTTTTTGGACTTTTGAACCTGGTTACTATGATAAATTTTAAAGCCCTAAATATCAATAAAGCTAAAGAAAAGTCCTTTTTTATGCTGCGGCATCAATATTTAAAATACTAATCATCTCGATCTGTGCCAAGAAGTTATGAATTCAGAAAGTAGAAAATAAATTAGAAATTTGATTTCAAGGCGGCGAATTTTCTAAATTCTCAGTGGCGGTGAATTCAAACTAATTAGTATTCAATGAAAAGTATCTGCGCGATGGCACAAAAATCCATGTTTGTAAGTACCTTTTCTTTCGTTTTTTTTTTTTTTTTTTTTTTTTTAAATCAAAATTGTATAATTGCAAAAATGAACCGAAGTATATATTCATATCCAATCGAAGGAAACCCTAGATCTGTCTCTGGAGTCGTTTAATTGCTTTCCCTTTTTAAATTAAAATATCCCTTGCCTGACTACAATAACATCACTTTTACTGAAAAAAAAAATGTATTTATTAGATGCCGTTACGTTTCGAAAAATAAGAAAGCGATTTACCAAATCATTGTCCTAAACTTTTAGAGGCGGTACCCATCTCCTGTTGACTCCTTCCTTGTATACTCCTACAGCTCGAAATGACAAGCTCAAACAATGTTTTCCTGAGATATTAATAGGGAAGAATCATGCCAAGATGGTTAGATAAAAAAAATTCAATTTCACTTTAATAATTTTATTCAAACCCATCGAACTGTACCATGAATAACTAATGCACAGTAAAATATTTCTATCCATCTCCGCCCACAGTGAATATTTCAAAAAAGGGGAGGTTATTATACGTCGGAATTAATGGGTTGTATATAATCAAATACTTTAGAATAGAATATAATGAAATACTTTAATAAATGATCCGTATTTTCAAGAAAACTCTTATTTTTCCTATATTTTAGACAGATTTTTCTACTAAAGTAATTAAAAGTATTCCTTCAAGTTCTTATGGGTCTCCGCGCCAACGTAATTTTTTCTATGGGTGCCTCAGTCCTGGAGCGCCCACATCGATTGCGCCCAAAATTACCAGAGTCAAATAATTTTCCGTTCCCATTCCGAAATGGGCAAAACTTGTTTTCAAGTTTAAACTTTAATGATTTCTAGTAAAGTTTTTACAAATCCCAAAATGTGCAAGTGAATTTTCAGAATTTTTTTTTCCCTCTACATTGGACAATCACGTTAACTGAAAATTTTCTGCAGATCTTTGAAGTATAATTTATTAAACATCTCAAAATCGAACACTTAAAAATTTTATATGTGGACATTTGTACACTATGTCCGAAGCTGTACAAATTTATATGAAGTGCTATTACGAAGCAAATCAGTTAATTTCGCTGTTTTGATTTAAGTTATTTTGCCTTGAACTGCTAGCTAATGCTTTAATTGAATATGCATTTTTCACTTTTACAATGTACTGAAACAGTTTGAAAACGTGCCATATCTTCAAATTTCCAAATCGTGCTTTATTTTTCAGACATGGAATGTATGATAAGCATCGTTTACAATTAGCAAGTTTTTTGGACTTATGAACCTGGTTACTATGATAAATTTTAAAGCCCTAAATATCAATAAAGCTAAAGAAAAGTCCTTTTTTATGCTGCGGCATCAATATTTAAAATACTAATCATCTCGATCTGTGCCAAGAAGTTATGAATTCAGAAAGTAGAAAATAAATTAGAAATTTGATTTCTAGGCGGCGAATTTTCTAAATTATCAGTGGCGCTGAATTCAAATTAATTAGTATTCAATGAAAAGTATCTGCGCGATGGCACAAAAATCCATGTTTGTAAGTACCTTTTCTTTCGATTTTTTTTTTTTTAAATCAAAATTGTATAATTGCAAAAATGAACCGAAGTATATATTCATATCCAATCAAAGGAAACCCGAGATCTGTCTCTGGAGTCGTTTAATTGCTTTCCCTTTTTAAATTAAAATATCCCTTGCCTGACTACAATAACATCACTTTTACTGAAAAAAAAATGTATTTATTAGATGCCGTTACGTTTCGAAAAATAAGAAAGCGATTTACCAAATCATTGTCCTAAACTTTTAGAGGCGGTACCCATCTCCTGTTGACTCCTTCCTTGTATACTCCTACAGCGTAAAAGGACAAGCTCTAACAATGTTTTCCTGAGATATTAATAGGGAAGAATCATGCCAAGATGGTTAGATAAAAAAAATTCAATTTCACTTTAATAATTTTATTCAAACCCATCGAACTGTACCATGAATAACTAATGCACAGTAAAATATTTCTATCCCTCTCCGCCCACAGTGAATATTTCAAAAAAGAGGAGGTTATTATACGTCGGAATTAATGGGTTGTATATAATCAAATACTTTAGAATAGAATATAATGAAATACTTTAATAAATGATCCGTATTTTCAAGGAAACTCTTATTTTTCCTATATTTTAGAAAAAATTTTCTACAAAAGTAAGTAAAAGTTTTCCTTGAAGTTTTATGGGTCTCCGCGCCAACGAAATTTTATTATGGGTGCCTCTGTCCTGGAGCACCCACATAGTTTGCTCCCAAAATGGCCAGAGTCAAATAATTTCCCCCTCCTTTTTATTCCAGAATGGGCAACGACAAAACTTGTTTTCATGTTTAAACTTTAATGATATCGAGCATAGTTTTTACAAATCCCAAAATGTGCAAGTGAATTTTCAGTTTTTTATTTTCTCTTTTTACTTCTGCATTGGACAATTACGTAACTGAAAATTTTCGGCAGATCTTTGAAGTATAATTTATTAAACATCTCAAAATCGAACACTTAAAAATTATATATCTGGACAGTTGAACACTATGTCCGAAGCTGTAACAAATTTATATGAAGTGCTATTACGAAACAAATCAGTTAATTTAGCTGTTTTGATTTTAGTTTTTTTTGCCTTGAACTGCCAGGTAATGCTTGAATTGAATACGAATTTTTCAGTTAACAGTTTACTGAAATAGTTTGAAATCGTCCCATATCTTCAAATTTCCTAATCGTGCTTTATTTTTCAGACATGGAATGTATGATAAGCATCGTTTACAATTAGCAAGGTTTTTGGACTTTAGAACCTGGTTTCTATGATAAATTTTATAAAGCCCTAAATATCAATAAAGCTAAAGAAAAGTCCTTTTTTATGCTGTGGCATCCATAATTAAAATATTAATCATCTCGATCTGCGCCAGGAAGTTATGAATTCAGAAATTAAAAGGTGAATTAGAAATTTGATTTCAAGGCAGCGAATTTTCTAAATTATCAATCGAGGTGAATTAAAACTAATTAGCATTCAATGAAAAATTTCTGCGCGATATCACAAAAACCCATGTTTGTAAGTATTTTTTGTCTTTCGAATTTTTTTTATCAAAATTGTATAATTGCCAAAAATGAACCGAAGGAGTGTATATTCATATCCAATCGAAGGAACCCCTAGATCTGTCTCTGGAGTCGTTTAATTGCTTTCCCTTTTAAAAATAAAATATCCCTTGCCTGACTACAATAACATCACTTTTACTGAAAAAAAAAAAAAAAAAAAAATGTTTTTATTAGATGCCGTTATGTTTCGAAAAATAAGAAAGCGACTTAACAAATCATTGTTCATAACTTTTAGAGGCAGGACCCATGTCCTAATGACTCCTGCCTTGTATACGCCTACAGCGTGAAATGACAAGATGAAACAATGTTTTCCTGGGAAAGTATTAGGGAAGAATCATGCCTAAATGAATAGATAAAAAAATTCAATTTCACTTTAACAATTTTATTCAAACCCATCGAACTGTACGATGCATAACTAATGCACAGTAAAATATTTCTATCCATCTCCGCCCACAGTGAATATTTCAAAAAAGAGCAGGTTATTAATACGTCGGAATTAATGGGTTGTATATAATCAAATACTTTAGAATAGAATATAATCAAATACTTTAGTAAATGATCCATCTTTTCAAGAAAACTCTTATTTTTCCTATATTTTAGACAGATTTTTCTACTAAAGTAATTAAAAGTATTCCTTGAAGTTCTATGGGTCTCCGCGCCAGCGTAATTTTTTCTATGGGTGCCTCAGTCCTGGAGCGCCCACATCGTTTGCGCCCAAAATTACCAGAGTCAAAAAATTTTCCCTTCCTTTTCATTCCGAAATGGGCAAAACTTGTTTTCAAGTTTAAACTTTAATGATTTCTAGTAAACTTTTTACAAATCCCAAAATGTGCAAGTGAATTTTCAGAAATTTTTTTTTTTCCCTCTACATTGGACAATCACGTTAACTGAAAATTTTCTGCAGATCTTTGAAGTATAATTTATTAAACATCTCAAAATCGAACAGTTAAAAATTTTATATGTGGACATTTGTACGCTATGTCCGAAGCTGTACAAATTTATATGAAGTTCTATTACGAAGCAAATCCGTTAATTTCTCTGTTTTGATTTAAGTTATTTTGCCTTGAACTGCTAGCTAATGCTTTAATTGAATATGCATTTTTCACTTTTACAATGTACTGAAACAGTTTGAAAACGTGCCATATCTTCAAATTTCCAAATCGTGCTTTATTTTTCAGGCATGGAATGTCAGATAAGCATCGTTTACAATTAGCAAGTTTTTTGGACTTTTGAACCTGGTTACTATGATAAATTTTAAAGCCCTAAATATCAATAAAGCTAAAGAAAAGTCCTTTTTTTATGCTGCGGCATCAATAATTAAAATATTAATCATCTCGATCTGTGCCAAGAAGTTATGAATTCAGAAAGTAGAAAATAAATTAGAAATTTATTTCTAGGCAGCGAATTTTCTAAATTATCAGTGGAGATGAATTCAAAGTAATTAGTATTCAATGAAAACTATCTGCCCGATGACACAAAAATCCATGTTTGTAAGTACCTTTTCTTTCGATTTTTTTTTTTTAATCAAAATTGTATAATTGCAAAAATGAACCGAAGTATATATTCATATCCAATCGAAGAAACCCTAGATCTGTCTCTGGAGTCGTTTAATTGCTTTCCCTTTTTAAATTAAAATATCACTTGAATGACTACAATAACATCACTTTTACTGAAAAAAAAAATGTATTTATTAGATGCCGTTACGTTTCGAAAAATAAGAAAGCGATTTACCAAATCATTGTCCTAAACTTTTAGAGGCGGGACCCATCTCCTGTTGACTCCTTCCCTGTATACTCCTACAGCGTGAAATGACAAGCTCAAACAATGTTTTCCTGGGAAAGTATTAGGGAAGAATCATGCCTAAATGAATAGATAAAAAAAATTGAATTTCACTTTAACAATTTTATTCAAACCCATCGAACTGTACGATGAATAACTAATGCAGAGTAAAATATTTCTATCCATCTCCGCCCACAGTGAATATTTCAAAAAAGAGGAGGTTATTTATTATACGTCGGAATTAATGGGTTGTATATAATCAAATACTTTAGAATAGAATATAATGAAATACATTAATAAATGATCCGTATTTTCAAGGAAACTCTTATTTTTCCTATATTTTAGACAAATTTTTCTACAAAAGTAAGTAAAAGTTTTCCTTGAAGTTTTATGGGTCCCCGCGCCAACGAAAATTTTTTTATGGGTACCTCTGTCCTGGAGCACCCACATGGTTTGCTCCCAAAATGGCCAGAGTCAAATAATTTCCCCCTCCTTTTTATTCCAGAATGGGCAACGACAAAACTTGTTTTCAAGTTTAAACTTTAATGATATCGAGCATAGTTTTTACAAATCCCAAAATGTGCAAGTGAATTTTCAGTTTTTTATTTTCTCTTTTTTCTTCTGCATTGCACAATTACGTAACTGAAAATTTTCGGCAGATCTTTGAAGTATAATTTATTAAACATCTCAAAATCGAACACTTAAAAATTATATATCTGGACATTTGAACACTATGTCCGAAGCTGTAACAAATTTATATGAAGTGCTATTACGAAACAAATCAGTTAATTTCGCTGTTTTGATTTTAGTTTTTTTTGCCTTGAACCAGTAGCGCAGCCAGAAATTTTTTTTAGGGGGGGTCCAAATTACTCGGACTCGGGGGGGGAGATCAGACCCCCGCCCTAAAATGATCATGTTGCTGTTCACAGGGCCCCTATAAATGACACCCATACAAGTTTTTGTAGGGGAGGGGGGGGGCATCTCAGACAGGCACTCAGCACTCATCCCTCCCCCGGAAGAAATGTTTCGCGAATTTTATCTTTACAGAAAACATTTGAAATTTTACCCTCAGGTCCCCAGAAAGCACAGAATCAGTGGGAATACCTATATTCTCCCCTCACCCCCTCTTGGCAAGCCAGCGTATAGCCAGGGGGATATACGGATTGATATTCCCCACCCCTCCCCCGACACTCTTGCATAAATTTAACGTTAGTTGTTAGACTTTTATCTTGCAGAAATTTCAATTGTTCGGTGTAATGCAAATCAATCAAATAACATTTGCCATTATAAAAATGTATTATTGTAATAAAATTGCTAGTTATAAGCTTGTATACATTCTTATAAGAAAAACGAAAAATCTAACGGAAAACTGTAAGCCTCTAATCGTTTACCACCGCTTTTCGAGATGGTGGAGTTCTTTGTTTCTTAACACTAAATAAAATACATTCAGGTGTTCTAATTCTAGTCTTATGTTCATATTTATTCTATTCATTAAAAAATATCTCTCCTCTTTTAAAAACCTTTTTGATAAAGCATAGCTCTAATAAATACACACAAACTCCGCATATCGTGTACTCTTATACAAAATATATCCAAATAATAATACTGAAAAGAAAAATTAATAAATCCCGTTCAAATTTTAATTAAATAGAAATTGTAAAATATTATTTATATACAATTATCATACAAATACGAAACATTTCAATTGAAGAAATTAATTCACAAAATTAGCTCACATACATAGATTGTAGGTCTGTTCAGGGACGTAGAAACTTGGGGAGCTGGGGGAGCTGTGGCTGAAATATTTCCCTGAAATATTTTAAACGGGCTCAGTACAACCGAGAAATTCTCCCATGTTTATGGTACATTGTTTACCTCAAACCTGATTTCAAAAATGCAGCCTACTTTTTCTAGGAAATTCACACAATATGCCGCAAAGAGCCAAAAGCCAAGAGCAGCTCTCCATATGCATTCGATGGCGAAATATTTGTTTTTCGCTTAGTTGGTAAAAAATAAAAAAATACTCAGCCTGGAAACTCCGACTTGCTTAACTATACAGTCATATTTTGAAAGATTTATTACACAGAACGTTTAAATTCATGTACTAAATAAAGCTCTTTTTTTTGGGGGGGGGGGGTATAAAGGTGATTTAAAACAGGGACTGTTTTGAAGAGAACTCTTCCCCAGTGGTCTTTAAAAAGGAAGATAATAAACGAATAGTCTTATGTTCTTCAAGTTAGTTTATTCTAGCTATCGCACTTTAAAATAGAATAAATAAAAGAATAACTGTAAAATAAAAAATCTTTCTCCATTATAAAAATTAAAGACATTATTTAAATAATGGTATATCTTGTAAAAGTAATATTTTATCACATTATTCACGCAATTTTAATCTTCCTATTAAAATTCTTTAGAACTTTAATGTTTAAACATTTTTTACTAAGAAAAAACTGAAATTAATTTAAAAACTTTTATTTATTAATATATCTGCTGCAGTTACAAAACATGTGTTCACTATTTCAAGTTTTGTAAAAAATAAATGTAATAGTTGATTCTTCAATTGACAGGAAGAAAATTTTCAATAGGCTAATTATGAACTTATTGATTCATCATGTATGATTTATTTAAAAAAGAATGAAAGAAAAGGAAATAAAAAAATTGTGTGAATCTCGTCTTGTGAGTTGATTGTGTAAAGTCTTAAAATCCTTATTTATTATATTACCTCGACCCTCCATTACCTAAGAAATTAATAAAATTAATAAACAGCTCTTCATATATTTTAGCATAATATGTGTTTAAAAAGTAACAATATTTGACACAAACTGGAATTTAAAAAAAAGGTAATTTAATGTATTTCATTAACATATAACCCCCTTCTTCCTCCCAAATTTGTACATTTTTTTTATAAATTTGCAGAAGCTTTTAGATAATGCTGAATGATTTCTGCAAAAGTATTATTTTTTATTAATAAATATAATAAAATATTACTTTTCTGAATACTAAATCGTTTGAATTTGAATTTATTTTTTGCTAGACACGTAAACTTCAGTTCATGTTATCTGCTAAATCCATTTTAGTAATACACCTACAAACATTAACTATAAGATTTTTACTGTAAAAAAGGTAATAAACAAAAAAAATGCAGTTAAAATATATCTTTTTTAAATAATACCATCCATTAAAAAAACCTCAAAAACGCTGATGTTAACATATATTTAAAAAACACTTTAAACGAAACACGCAATGTAAACAAAAAGACGGTATGCTTCTTTGTACCACTCAAAACCAATTAACCAAAACGGTAGTACTACTATTTTATTTATATGCAGTTTTTTTTTTTTTGTGGTAATACCATTTAGTTTACCGCAAGATTATGCAAAAGTTATTTTTGATTGTCAGTGTAAACACTTGTCATTAAAAAATTATTTTTATTCAAATTTTATAAACCTTTATTAAATTAAGATCCCAAACACATACAACCAGAGTTTTTTAGTTTATATTACAAAACTTCCTTTAAAACACTATAATATAGCTGAAATTTATGCTGTTAAGATTAACATTTATTTTTTAAGTTCAAATGTAGTAAATGTGATGAATGTATGAGAATGATTAATTCAAATTTCAGTAATCGCAATAAAAGTGTTTTCCTTGCGATCTATTGAGAAATCACTCTCATATTTACTGTTATTTATTTAAAATCATTAAAGTTATAAAAGTTATAATCATTCCTCTTTTTATAAATATCGGTGAAGAGTATATTATTTCCTACATAAATATTAAGGTCTAAGAAAATAACATTTAAATTTTTTACTGTTATTAAAGTAAGCTCTGCTGGATAGAAGCATTCAATGATGTGCATATGTATGTATGTATGTATATATATATATATATATATATATATATATATATATATATATATATATATATATATGTATATGTATATATGTAATTGATTGTCCTTCATAATATTATTATTATTATCGATCGAACTATTTCATCTCATTTTGCATCCTAATTAATAATCAGTTTTATGTTGCTATAGCATCCTTATTTGCATGGTGTAATACGAAAATTTCTATGCACGTGTATATAAAAAATTTTTTTCGAAAAAAACAAAGGGGGGGGGGGCATGAAGCTTTTCTCCAGGGCCCCCAACTCTGCTAATCGACCCCTGATCATAACTACTTTTTCTGATAAAATTACAGTTATTACTTTGTACAGTTATTACTCTATTAAAATATTATTACTTCATAATATATATATTATGAAGTAATATAATTTTATAAAATTTTTAGCAAGGTTATTGATGTTATTACAACCTATAGAATAAATAAAGTTCTAAACTAACTGGAGTTTATGGAATTTAGGCATTAAGATAAATTATATGTATATGTAGAAATTTTTAATTATTTTTAGTTAATTTAATATTCTAGTATAAAATTTAATTTTATTATAAAAAATTGATAATAATTTTTAGCAAATTAGTAAGATGTTTCAATATCTATATCGTTTTACATGCAAATGCATAATTATTGACTATTTTATATACATGAGTTATAGCAAAATTATCGTGTAAATGATTAATGGAAGTTTTAATAATACTCGTCAATGTTTTATTATTAATAATAAACTTATTACAATGTAAATAAATATATACTTTTTCCGTAACAAAATTATTCCAATAATTAAATGCTTCAATTGGAAAATATAATCAATAATTAGATTATAAATAATTTCATCTAAATCCCTTTTAAAAATATATATATTATTGAATTTATCACCAACGATAGAACTGATTTGATTCACATTTAAGTACAGTAAATTCAGAAATATGATTTGTTTATTTCCCAGGCATTAACTTTGTTCATGATCAATTTGCACACTTTAAACCAATTCAGATACCACACAGCTGCTTTTATATTGTTCCTCTACAGAAAGAAGAGGCCAGTCAATCAGTGGCATGGGGCAATCCTTTTTTTTTTGGTTGTTAGCAGTGCGTACCTGAGCGGTGAGCGTCTTCGGAAAAGAAAAGAAAAAATGTCAATTTGATTTTATTCTATTGTTATCGAATTAATCCCTCCCATAGAACCCAGATTTAACTTGTCCCCCCCATCGTTGCAAAGACACAACGGATAAGATACCCTTCTGTACCTAGTAACATGAATCTATGAATGCTCCGCTGGCGTCCTGCGTTGCGAAAGCGCAACAGTGGTTGCATGAGACACTGAAAAACCCAGACCAATCTGGGTAACAATGCTGGGAACAGAAGAATCTTTGAAATGGTGGGAGCTAACAGATTAAATATGGGTTTAAGAATTAAAATCACAGATGAGAAAGGGTTGGGACGCATTGTACTGAGTTCAAGTAATTTTAAGAGGCATTGCAGGGGCAAATCGGGCAGGGCGTTCCCATCACCATCTCAGAATTTCATGATTTTCTTTTATTGTGTTGCCTTACCCAAGGAAAGAACAAATCTGAAATTTTTTTCATTTACCTCTTTTAGTTTTGGAGTTATGGGGGTTAGTTTTGGAGTTATCCTAGAGGAGCAACGTCGAATTGATTTAGGGCCATTTTTGCCACTTTATTGTCTCGACTATGACTAGCTCAGAGGAGCTTCAGAGAATTTTTTCATTTTAAACTATTATAATCCTTGTATATTAACATCTCAAATTGAAAATTCATTCGAAAATTGTCTGAGACCCAAATTAGGGCCCCCCAAAGTACCCCCAATTTCATAAAAAATACAGTTTTAAGAATGCTTTAAATCTCTGCTCTGGCGCGATACAGAATAACTTTTTGCACAGTGCAGTTATCTATCTTCATATAAAGTGAATCCAATGTTTAAAAATTTTGAAGGCCCCCAGGGCCCCCCGGTACGGGCCCCAAACATGGTCCTTAGCGCTAATTTACGCAATTTCGAAGCACTGGTACAGCTGAAGCCGACTTCCCACAGGAGAACTATTGACATGGAGATGTAGTACCAACATAGTAGTTTGATATTATGAAAAAACATCTTGAAGGTAAATTTTTTCCAAGAAAAATCCCAAAAAGTACCTCCCTATTTGGGACATTCCACTGGCACGCATGGGGGCATTTCGGCGTTACTTTTAGATGTTTAATCGACAGTGGTAATATTGAAAATTAACTTATTCTTCATATATCTCAAATGTATCCTCCATATATCACAAATAGTTATTTTACAGGGGCACACATAAGAATTACATTACGCTGTATGGGGATCTCTGTAACTACTGAACCGATCCGAAAATTTTTTTCACTGATGGAAAGCTACACTATTACTGAGTAATATAGGCTACCTTTCAGCACGCAGCATAACTAATAGTTCTTTTACAGGGACACTTAAAAATTCTAGCACATGACGCTATATGGACGTCTCTGTAACTACTGAATCGATTCTAAAGATCTTTTCACTGAAAGCTAAACTATTCCTGAATAACATAGGCTAAAATTCATGCATGCAGCATAATTTACAGGAACACTCAAAATAAATCGTAAACATTGCCGTAACTGTCTCCATTCGCCTCTCAAATTTATTCAAATTTTATTCAACTCCATTCAAATTTTTGAATAGTGATTCTTAAGATCTTTTCACTGAAAGCTACACTATTCCTGAGTAACATAGGCTAAAATTCATGCATGTAGCATAATTGACAGGAACACTCAAAATAATTCGTAAACTTTGTAGTAACTGTCTCCATTCGCCACTCAAATTTATTGAAATTTTATTCAGATTTTATTAAACTCCATTCAAATTTTTGAACAGTGCACTTATATATCTTCATATAAAGTGAATCCAATGTTAAAAATTTTTGAAGGGCCCCCCGGTATATTTTTTTAAACATCCCCGTTTTCAAGAAAAATTTAACACAGTAATAAAAAAATATATCTTTTCATAATATGAAACTACTATGCTGAAACTACAACTCCATGCCAATAGTTCTCATGTGCGAAGTCAGAGCCAGCTGTACCTTTGCTTCGAAATTGTATAAATTAGCGCTAAGGACCATGTTTGGGGCCCCGTATCGAGGGGCCGGGGAATTTTTTTTTTCTGTATCAAATCAGAGCCAAGATTTAAATCATTCTTTAAAACTGTATTTTTTATGAAATTGGGGATATTTCGGGGGGGGGGCTTATTTGGGGGCTCTGCCTATTTTCAAATGAATTTCCAGTTTTAGATGTTAATATTCACGGTATATTATCAGATTTAAAAAAAAAAAATTCTCTGAAGCATCTCAGAGAAAATCACAGTCAAGAGAGTAAAATGGCAAAAATGGCCCTAAATTCGTCACTCCTCTGGGGTACTTTGACCCCTCGTAACTCCAAAACTAAAAGAGCTAAATCAAAAATATTTCAGATGTGTTCTTTCCTTGGGTAAGGAAACACAAGAAAAAAAAAGTTCATGAGATTCTGAGATGGTGATTAAAACTTTCTTCTTTTTTTTACCCGATTTGCTCTTGCGATGCCCCTTAAAATGACTGGAAGGTAGAGGCCGCAAAGCTGGGAGCTTTCAAAAATGTTTAACACTGGATTCACTTTATATGAAGATATATAATTGCACTGTTCAAAAATTTGAATAAATTTGATTGGCGAATGGAGACAGTTACTGCAATGTTTACGAATTATTTTGAGTGTTCCTGTAAATTATGCTACATGCATGAATTTTAGCTTATGTTACTCAGGAATAGTGTAGCTTTCAGTGAAAAGATCTTTAGAATCACTGTTCAAAAATTTGAATGGAGTTTAATAATAAAATTTGAATAAATTTGAGTGACGAATGGAGACAGTTACGGCAATGTTTACGAATTATTTTGAGTGTTCCTGTAAATTATGCTGCATGCATTAATTTTAGCCCATGTTATTCAGGAATAGTGTAGCTTTCGAGAATAGTGAAAAAGTGAAAAAGATCTTTAGAATCGATTCAGTAGTTACAGTCCATATAGCGTCATGTGCTAGAATTTTTGAGTGTCCCTGTAAAAGAACTATTAGTTATGCTGCATGCGGAAAGGTAGCCTATATTACTCAGGAATAGTGTAGCTTTCCATCAGTGAAAAAATTTTTCGAATCGGTTTAGTAGTTACAGAGATCCCCATACAGCGTAATGTAATTCTTATGAGTGCCCCTGTAAAATAACTATTTGTGATATATGGAGGATATATTTGAGATATATTAAGTTAATTTTCAATATTGCCACTGTCGATTAAACTTCTAAAAGTAACGCCGAAATGCCCCCATGCGAGCCAGTGGAATGTCCCAAATAGGGAGGTACTTTTTGGGATTTTTCTTGGAAACAGTTTACCTTCAAGATGTTTTTTCATAATATCAAACTACTATGTTGGTACTACATCTCCATGTCAATAGTTCTCCTGTGGGAAGTCGGCTTCAGCTGTACCAGTGCTTCGAAATTGCGTAAATTAGCGCTAAGGACCATGTTTGGGGCCCCGCACCGGGGGGCCCTGAAAAATTTTTTAACATTGGATTCACTTTATATGAAGAAATATAACTGCACTGTGCAAAAAATTTTTCTGTATCGCACCAGGGCAGAGATTTAAAGCATTCTTAAAACTGTATTTTTTATGAAATTGGGGGTATTTTGGGTGGCCCTAATTTGGGGCTCTGACAATTTTCGAATGAATTTTCAATTTAAGATGTTAATATACAAGGTTTATAATAGGATAAAATGAAAAAATTCTCTGAAGCACCGCTGAGCCAGTCACAGTCGAGACAATAATGTGGCAAAAATGGCCCTCAATCAATTCGACGTTGCTCCTCTGGGGTACTTTGACCCCCCATAACTCCAAAACTAAAAGAGGTAAATCAAAAATATTTCAGATTTGTTCTTTCCTTGGGTAAGGCAACACAATAAAAGAAAATCATGAAATTCTGAGATAATGATGGGAACATTTTTCCATTGACATGCCCGATTTGCTTTTGCAACGGCGCTTAATAATATAAGTAACAATGTCTTTAAAATTAATGTTTACTTTATGTGTTAGTGTTGTGAAAATAAGTTTCATTCCCGTAAACAGGACTAGCTGATTAGTCGACTAGAGCAGCAGATAATTTTTAAGTCAGGTTGTGTCGTAACGCCTAATGCAACCAGGCAACGCCGGGCTAAGCAGCTAGTATGCAATAAGTAATGTTTATTTATATTTAGTACCGTAAGATAGTAGATTTTTTATCATTGACTACATTGTAGTTACCAGTAATAATAAGCTTATGATATAGTTTTAAATAATCTATATAAGTCGGATCATTACATCTTGTATACATGCAAGTACGATTGTCTATGTTTAGAAAATTCTCGGCTAATTATAAATAAAAACACTTCAACCATCTGCTACATTATACTTGAAAGATCTTTTTATATTAAGCTTTTTACTGGTAACAAATTATGAACCACGTCTGTGTGATTCCACCTCCTCTGTTGTGTAAAGTTATTTTGAAATTTAATCAAGTAAAGTTTACCTCTTTGTTAACGTTGAGCCCAATATCAAGAGGATGAGCTTGAGATTCAGCACCCTCAAAGGTTTCTTTCCGTGCAACAGATTTTTCACCGGGTCCGGGCCCGTTCATACTATCAGCAGTCTTTGATGCTGCACGATCACCATCATCTGCTTTAATTTTTTTCTCGAAGAAAGATAAAAACATTTCACTTTGGGTTTCCTTTCTTTTTAAACTGGACGAATTCATGATCGTAAGAAACAAAGAACTCAAAACTTTAAAACTTCTGCTTACAAATTAATGGCGTCCAACTTAAGTGAATTCAGGAGAGACTCTGAACCATTCTAAATTTCGTTATAGCACATCTAAGCTCCCAGCAGACCCTCTTTTTTATTGTTTGTTGTGAGTGTGTGATATATATTCACTATTTGAATACTGTGGCTTGTTTATCTCAAGAAAAGAAGAGTGGTATGCTTGAAGACTACAATATAGGCAATATATTTTCCTCTTTCCTTCATGACAATTTTGTTATCAGCTAATTGTAGCATGAGTAGATTCTTTCTGAGGATATTCCGTTCCTTTGCGCTACAAGGGTACGAATTACTCCCATTTACATTGTCCGATTCGTCCATCCTAGCCTCGCAAATTCCCTATCAGAGACACGACTGGAGATTTATTGCCTAAGGAGTCCCTATGACGGTGCTTGCTGGAAGCCTTTGATGATTTTATCTTGCGTCCTCCTTTTCAGCTAACTATCGATACAAAGATTTTTTTTAAAGAAAAGACACTTTTTAGAGAATAAATTTGGAAAAGAAAGAAGAGAAAGAGAAAAAATGGGCCCCTTAAATTGGTGGGCCATGGGCCCCACTCGCCCTGTAGATAAACGGACCCTGCTCAAAGCGGCCCCTTAGCTCATAGGGGGGGTCCGGACCCCCTGGACCCCCCCCTTCGCTGCGCCACTGCCTTGAACTGCCAGGTAATGCTTGAATTGAATACGAATTTTTCAGTTAACAGTGTACTGAAATAGTTTGAAATCGTCCCATATCATGAAGTTTCCAATCGTGCTTTATTTTTCAGACATGGAATGTCAGATAAGCATCGTTTACAATTAGCAAGGTTTTTGGACTTTAGAACCTGGTTTCTATGATAAATTTTAAAGCCCTAAATATCAATAAAGCTAAAGAAAAGTCCTTTTTTATGCTGCGGCATCAATATTTAAAATACTAATCATCTCGATCTGTGCCAAGAAGTTATGAATTCAGAAAGTAGAAAATAAATTAGAAATTTGATTTCTAGGCGGCGAATTTTCTAAATTATCAGTGGCGGTGAATTCAAACTAATTAGTATTCAATGAAAAGTATCTGCGCGATGACACAAAAATCCATGTTTGTAAGTACCTTTTCTTTCGATTTTTTTTTTTTAATCAAAATTGTATAATTGCAAAAATGAACCGAAGTATATATTCATATCCAATCGAAGGAAACCCTATATCTGTCTCTGGAGTCGTTTAATTGCTTTCCCTTTTTAAATTAAAATATCCCTTGCCTGACTACAATAACATCACTTTTACTGAAAAAAAAATGTATTTATTAGATGCCGTTACGTTTCGAAAAATAAGAAAGCGATTTACCAAATCATTGTCCTAAACTTTTAGAGGCGGGACCCATCTCCATTTGACTCCTTCCTTGTATACTCCTACAGCGTGAAATGACAAGCTCAAACAATGTTTTCCTGAGATATTAATAGGGAAGAATCATGCCAAGATGGTTAGATAAAAAAAATTCAATTTCACTTTAATAATTTTATTCAAACCCATCGAACTGTACCATGAATAACTAATGCACAGTAAAATATTTCTATCCATCTCCGCCCACAGTGAATATTTCAAAAAAGAGGAGGTTATTATACGTCGGAATTAATGGGTTGTATATAATCAAATACTTTAGAATAGAATATAATGAAATACTTGAATAAATGATCCGTATTTTCATTTTTCCTATATTTTAGACAGATTTTTCTACTAAAGTAATTAAAAGTATTCCTTCAAGTTCTTATGAGTCTCCGCGCCAACGTAATTTTTTCTATGGGTGCCTCAGTCCTGGAGCGCCCACATCGATTGCGCCCAAAATTACCAGAGTCAAATAATTTTCCGTTCCCATTCCGAAATGGGCAAAACTTGTTTTCAAGTTTAAACTTTAATGATTTCTAGTAAACTTTTTACAAATCCCAAAATGTGCAAGTGAATTTTCAGAATTTTTTTTCCCGCTACATTGGACAATCACGTTAACTGAAAATTTTCTGCAGATCTTTGAAGTATAATTTATTAAACATCTCAAAATCGAACACTTAAAAATTTTATATGTGGACATTTGTACACTATGTCCGAAGCTGTACAAATTTATATGAAGTGCTATTACGAAGCAAATCAGTTAATTTCGCTGTTTTGATATAAGTTATTTTGCCTTGAACTGCTAGCTAATGCTTTAATTGAATATGCATTTTTCACTTTTACAATGTACTGAAACAGTTTGAAAACGTGCCACATCTTCAAATTTCCAAATCGTGCTTTATTTTTCAGACATGGAATGTCAGATAAGCATCGTTTACAATTAGCAAGTTTTTTGGACTTTTGAACCTGGTTACTATGATAAATTTTAAAGCCCTAAATATCAATAAAGCTAAAGAAAAGTCCTTTTTTATGCTGCGGTCTCAATATTTAAAATACTAATCATCTCGATCTGTGCCAAGAAGTTATGAATTCAGAAAGTAGAAAATAAATTAGAAATTTGATTTCTAGGCGGCGAATTTTCTAAATTATCAGTGGCGGTGAATTCAAACTAATTAGTATTCAATGAAAAGTATCTGCGCGATGGCACAAAAATCCATGTTTGTAAGTACCTTTTCTTTCGGTTTTTTTTTTTTTTTTTTTTTTTTAAATCAAAATTGTATAATTGCAAAAATGAACCGAAGTATATATTCATCCAATCGAAGGAAACCCTAGATCTGTCTCTGGAGTCGTTTAATTGCTTTCCCTTTTTAAATTAAAATATCCCTTGCCTGACTACAATAACATCACTTTTACTGAAAAAAAAATGTATTTATTAGATGCTGTTACGTTTCGAAAAATAAGAAAGCGATTTACCAAATCATTGTCCTAAACTTTTAGAGGCGGGACCCATCTCCATTTGACTCCTTCCTTGTATACTCCTACAGCGTGAAATGACAAGCTCAAACAATGTTTTCCTGAGATATTAATAGGGAAGAATCATGCCAAGATGGTTAGATAAAAAAAATTCAATTTCACTTTAATAATTTTATTCAAACCCATCGAACTGTACGATGCATAACTAATGCACAGTATAATATTTCTATCCATCTCCGCCCACAGTGAATATTTCAAAAAAGAGGAGGTTATTATACGTCGGAATTAATGGGTTGTATATAATCAAATACTTTAGAATAGAATATAATGAAATACTTTAATAAATGATCCGTACTTTCAAGGAAACTCTTATTTTTCCTATATTTTAGACAAATTTTTCTACAAAAGTAAGTAAAAGTTTTCCTTGAAGTTTTATGGGTTTCCGCGCCAACGAAATTTTTTGTATGGGTGCCTCTGTCCTGGAGCACCCACATAGTTTGCTCCCAAAACGGCCAGAGTCAAATAAATTCCCACTCCTTTTTATTCCAGAATGGGCAACGGCAAAACTTGTTTTCAAGTTTAAACTTTAATGATTTCGAGCATAGTTTTTACAAATCCCAAAATGTGCAAGTGAATTTTCAGATTTTTTTTTTTTTTCCCTCTACATTGGACAATCACGTTAACTGAAAATTTTCTGCAGATCTATGAAGTATAATTTATTAAACATCTCAAAATCGAACACTTAAAAATTATATATCTGGACATTTGAACACTATGTCCGAAGCTGTAACAAATTTATATGAAGTGCTATTACGAAGCAAATCAGTTAATTTCGCTGTTTTGATTTTAGTTTTTTTGCCTTGAACTGCTAGCTAATGCTTGAATTGAATACGCATTTTTCAGTTTACAGTGTACTGAAATAGTTTGAAATCGTGCCATATCTTCAAATTTCCAATCGTGCTTTATTTTTCAGACATGGAATGTCAGATAAGCATCGTTTACAATTAGCAAGGTTTTTGGACTTTAGAACCTGGTTTCTATGATAAATTTTATAAAGCCCTAAATATCAATAAAGCTAAAGAAAAGTCCTTTTTTATGCTGTGGCATCAATAATTAAAATATTAATCATCTCGATCTGCGCCAGGAAGTTATGAATTCAGAAATTAAAAGGTGAATTAGAAATTTGATTTCAAGGCAGCGAATTTTCTAAATTATCAATGGAGGTGAATTAAAACTAATTAGTATTCAATGAAAAATATCTGCGCGATGATCACAAAAATCCATGTTTGTAAGTACTTTTCTTTCGATTTTTATTTTTTTTTAATCAAAATTGTATAATTGCAAAAATGAACCGAAGTATATATTATATCCAATCGAAGGAAACCCTAGATCTGTCTCTGGAGTCGTTTAATTGCTTTTCCTTTTTAAATTAAAATATCCCTTGCCTGACTACAATAACATCACTTTTACTGAAAAAAAAAAATGTATTTATTAGATGCTGTTACGTTTCGAAAAATAAGAAAGCGATTTACCAAATCATTGTCCTAAACTTTTAGAGGCGGGACCCATCTCCATTTGACTCCTTCCTTGTATACGCCTACAGCGTGAAATGACAAGCTCAAACAATGTTTTCTTTAGAAAATAACTGGGAAGAATCATGCCTAAATGGTTAGATAAGAAAATGCAATTTCACTTTAATAATTTTATTAAAACCCATCGTACCGTAAGATGAATAACTAATGCACAGTTAAATATTTCTATCAATCACCGCCCACAGGGAATATTTCAAAAAGGAGGAGGTTATTAATACATCGGAATTTTCTTTTTGTATAGTTTTATTCTACAATTTGAATTTGTGCTTTTCCCGTTTGTAGAAACAATAACTACGTGACACTCTAAACTGCGGGACAATCAAAGAAGAAATCTAAAATTGTTAAAGTAGTAAAAACAAAAAGTTTTGAAAACAGTTTCGTGGAAGCCTAATTAACTGAAAATTCAATAATTCTCCAGATATTTAAAAATTTTGAAAATGCAGCCTTGTCACTCTAACAATGTTTGATTAGGTTTACGAGAAGTTATATGGTAACCGAACAACAAATCTAAAATTATATAAGAAAAGCTTATAATAAAAACTTTTTAGTACATTATATTTAAACATTGACATCGGCTGTTCTGAACTGAAGTAGTTGCTTAGAGTCAGTCTTTAAGTGTTACTTATTCCTAATGCAAATCGGATGTTACTTTTCGGCTGATCTTTTGATAGGAAATTCACTTGAATTTTACTTAATTTTACCCAGGTTTTTGTTGTGACAAACAGTAATAGAGTATAATTAAATACTTCCATAAGTGATCTGTTTTCTGAAGAAAAACTCCAAATTTTTAATCGATTTTTCCTGTAAAAGTAAGTAAAACTATTCCTTGAAATTTTATGGGTTTCCGAAATCAAGTGATGTTTTTCTGTGGGTGCTTGAACCTTAGTGCACCCACATAGACGGCCTCCCTGGTTATGAGAGTGATATAATTTCCACTTCCTTTTTATCCGAAAATGGGCAAAACTTGTTTTTGAAGGTTAAATTTGATGATTTCTAGCACACTTTTTTATAACTCAAATTAATTTCTTTCTTTTCTTTTTTTGTCCTTCTTTTTTTTCTTTCTTTCTTTCTCTCTCTCTTCCTTCTTCATTCCATATCAACCTTTCATCCTAAAATGTTATAGATTTGAAAAGGCGTATACCTTATCATGAACCAACCTTCAAGAACTGTCAGTAGTAATGAGCTTCAGGTAAGCCTGAAACGTGTTTTTTTTTTTTTTTTTTTTTTTTTTAATTTTATTTTACTTTAAATATGTTGTGAAAAGAAGGGATTGTTTATCAACTTTCAAAACTTAAAAAATTGACTTTGACTACAAAAGAAGAGTAGATAATATGTATCCAAGTACCTTGATAACTAACTTTTACTACTGTTAAAAGTTTACTTGATAGTAAACTTTTAGACTGAGTGGAAGGAGGAGCTTTTTCGCAAGAGAAGAAGGGTGCATCTTTTGCACCAACTAAAACGAAAGTTTAGATGTCTTTCTAAGTATGTTTGCTATTTTACAGAGTTCTAAAATTATTTATCCTAGTTTTTGTTGCTACTAAAAGATATAACAACAATTCTAAAATTAAAGAAGTCAATTAAAAGTTTTGAAATTAAATATTTAAACGGCAAGGGGTGATTCTATTCATTGGCGGCTCGTGGGATACAGCAAGTACAGCCGGGCTGCACTTAAAATTATCAACAAATACTTTAAAATAATTTATTCTACTAACTTTCTAAAATTCAGATTAGAATTATGGAATTTCTATGATAAATTTAAAAAAAATCTAAAACAAAAACAAAAAACAACGTGTTGTAGTAACTGCCGGATCGCTCATTCAGAAAAAAGCCCTTTAATCTTCCCACAATTCAACTGTGAGTCTTGGTACAGCCGAGGCCTCCGAAAGAGGACAAAGAATCTTTCTCCTCTCTCGGAGGCCTCGGTACAGCCCTCATAGCCGATCAAGAAATTGGCAGCACCGTTGCCATGGCAACGAGTTTGTAAGCAGTCTCTCCGGCATAGGGAGTTAGTAGCTAAGTACAGCTGATGAAAGATTTTCAAACGACGGCTGCAGTGAATTCGACTGACTGATTGGCTCGAGAAGTGAGGGAGGGGTACGGAGAATATATGTTCGGAAAACTCTCGACTTTATATTGCTGAATTTATCAAGAAGGTAAGCCTGGATAGACGCTTATGAATCGACAATTACCCATCAAAGCAGTATTGTTTTTAAGTAAGCAAGAACTGGCATTTAGAGGGCATGGCGAGCGAGAAAATTCTTTAAACATGGGAAATTTTAAAGAGCTTTTAAAATTATTGATATCTGAATTAAAACAACGCCTTTTTATGAGGACATCACTGACCGATTCGCAAGTTTAAAAGAAAGGAGGATTGATTTGACTTATAAAAAATAAGTAAGTTTTCTTTTTTTTTTTCTTTCCTTCTGAAGTTATCGTTACAAAAGAAAATTCTAAGGAACCTTCGAATCAGACACGGATTAATGCAATTTTGAGGATAAGAGCGGCTGGTTGAAATTTGTGTAAATTTTATGGAAGTAAAATAGGATCTCTTGCATTTTTTATGAAATTTCTTTTTCCTCGGTGAGGGCTTAATCCGTTTTCGAATTCAGTAACAAAGATTTTCCATTCCTGTGGGGAGGACGGGGGGGGGGAGTGAGCTCATATGCTTCCGGCTGCACTAACAGTTTTGACCACGGGCCGCCACTGATTCTATTACAGGGCATAGTTTAGGGGAAGCCCGATTCGCTGAAAAAACAATATTTTTTCAAATATTTAAAAATTTTTAGAATTTAGCTTTGTCGCTCTAACACCGTTCCGCGCTCGCTCGTTGGATAGCTTCAAATCGACAACAAAATCAACAGCTGTCGAACAACAAAATTAAACATAAAAAAGTCAATTACGGGTTTTGAAATCAAAGAATTAAAAGAAGGGGGGAGGGGGGAGCATCTGCTTTAGGGTATATCATCTAGTTTTGCGAAAGCCCAATTAGCTGAAAAATCTTATTTTTCAAAAAATTGAGAATTTTGGATATGTTACCCACAGATACAGAAAAGCACCAGATGTACATCTTCCATAGAGAGAGGCTAATGGCAACACGAATCGGACGCAGCGCGCCTCAGCGGCTACGAAGACTTACTAAGCGTAACGTAGTTTTCTCTCTCCTCCTCCTCCTCTGCCCCTCCTTCACTCTTTCACCTCCATTTATTAACACGCATACTAACATTTTCTCCCCTTCGCTATTTTGTTTATCTTGCTTCTTGTTTCTCCTGCTTGTCTTCCACTTCAGTCAAATCATCCAAATACACATAAGAGCTGTTTTGTAATACAACTCTTTATATGCATTAGAATATTCAGACAAAGTTCACCTTACAAACATTACCTATAAAAAAAAAAACAAATTTCCGAAGAAAAAGTTAAAACTGAAAAGAAATATGAGAGTTTAATGAATTGCGAATAATGATGCTTGCCACGTATTTTTTTATGTTTGTTTAAGCTTCCTTAAGCAAACATAAACTTCTCAAAACTTCTCAAACATAAAACTTCTCAAAATCGAACTTTTAAAAATTATATAAGTTGATATTCGTAGATTATGTCCGAAGTTCTACAAATTTATAGGACGGTCTACTTCAGAACTACTCAACAAATTTCGCAATTTTTTTTTTTTTTAACTATGAGCTAATGCTTGAATTGAACATGATTTTTTTTATTTCTCCAGTGTTTTGAAAATGTTTGAAATCGGGACATACCTTCAAATTTCCAAATCGTGCTTTATTTTTAAGGAGGGAATGTCAGGTAACCATCCTTTACAATCAGTGGGTTTTTAGACTTTTGATCCTGGTTTCTATGATGAATCTTAAAATAAATGGCCCGAAATAATATAAGCAAAGGTTTAAGAAAGCTCCTAATTTATTATGGGACTTCTTTAATAATAGTATTAAAAGTCTCAATATGCGCCAAATTTCATGAATTCAGAAACTAGCAAAAAAATCAAAAATATAATAAATCAGAAATTCTGGGTAAAAAAAAAAAAAAAATTCTAACTTATCAGTGAAGAGGGGATTCAAAATGCTTATTATTCAATGAAGAATATCTATAGAATAACTCAAAAATCCCTACATATATATATATATATATATATATATATACAGGGGTCGCGCTGGCTTTTTTAAAAGTTTCGCCAATCCATTCGCCGAATTAGATTTTGCCGGACATCATTAAGAAAGGAAATTGCCAATATTTTCGCCAAATGGTATTTTCTTTCGCCAAACTAATTTTATTATCGCAATTTGCGACAGCGCGACCCCTGTATATATATATATACATATATAGGTATTTCTTTCTTTCAAATTTTTTATTAAATCAGTACAAATTCAAAAACAAGCCGAAGTCGTGTATATTCCTATCCAGTGGATGGGGACCCGTACATCCGCCTCTCGAATTGTTTAATTATTTGCTTTGTCGTGTTCTCCTGTATGTATCTATCTTGTGCTAGCTAAAAGGGCACCTTGCCTTAGTCAATCTCTGTCAAAGAGGGGTGACAAGGAATATTTTTAAAACAAAATTTGTCAGCGACTAAAAATTCTGGAAGTTTCCTGAAAAAGTGCGAAATTAATATATATATAAGAAATTTTCCTTTGTGTAAATTTTAAATGACATTTCATTCAAAAACTTGCATTCTTCCCTAGAACAGCCTTGAAGAAAAGGATATTTAGTTATAAAATTATATATGCATATGAAAGTACATGAATTAATTGATACAATAAAACAAATAAACAAGCTAATATGCAAATCAACGATATATGTGCCAATTTTTATCGATTGCTCAGTTTAAAAGTTTCACCAAAGGTCATAGGCTTCACTTCCTAAGTTGCAAGGCGTTTGCTCTTCCGAGATGAATATACCCAGCTAGAAATGTCTTCACTTTTTTTGCAAAAAAAGTATAGATTGTGTATAATTTGTGCATAAAAAGTGGATATTTTTTAATATTTTGAAAGCATACACTTTTTGTGCAAATTATATACAGTTTTTATGCATACTAAAAAGTGAATATTCTTATATTGTCAAAAATTGTGCACAAAAGTGTATACTTTTCAAAGTATTCAAAATATTAACTTTATATGCAAATTTTCTGCACAAGAAGTGCAAACATTTTCTAGCTGGAAATAAGCAGTTTGGGACTAATTTATATCTTTTTAATACGTAATGATTTTTAATAGGCAACTGAGCTGAATTGACTGACAAGTTTGGCTACTTGCTGAAATTGGTCAAGTCAACGCATGTATTTAGACATGTATTTATCAGGTTTGTGAAGTTTCAAAATATTTCGTAGATAAGGGATCAAATGGTGTTAATTTAAGAAAAGAATTTGTGGGTGTGAGACATATAGTACGTTATAAGCGGTTTTGTTGGGACATTTCTGAGCGGTTATTTGCAAACAAAAAGTAAGTGCATTTATAACGAATCTTCGATGTCTAAGGTTTGTAATGGATTTTAAATTGATATTTGAAGTGTTTATGTCTTCTAAGTGCTATTTAATTGCAATTCTAATCATACTGACTTTATAAGAGGTGTCAACTATTGTTTAACCACCGATGTTTTAGTGACGGCAGTTTTTGCTAGCTGTACAACAGTCTGACTGAGAATACGGATTTTTTCTTTCAAGTGAAAATGGTGACAATGGTTGCTATTCAAAGTACTGCAAAATAGTTACTATAATCCACAAGGGTTTTCTAGTAAAAGGCATGGCGACCCACTTAGGTGCGACCCTAGTTGGAACACTGTTCTTAGTAAAATGGCACAGTGTAGACTTCAGTACAACATAGCGACTGATAGCAATGTTCGCACAAGAAGTGCAACATTCTACTGGTTTTAACGCAGTTTGAACAGTTTTCGCAAAATCTCAAAATCTAATCCAAATTTTAAACTTTAGGGGCATAGTTTAAGTTGTACGACCACCTATCGTGTCACTAAATTTTGCTTTATTCACTTAAGTCGTATGTGATGCGCCGACAAAAATTTACGCAGTTTAAAACGATTTTCAGAAAAAATCTCAAAATCTAATTTTTTTTTAAAATCCGACGATTATAGCTTAAGGTGAGTGATTGCCTATCATGCCAGTAAATTTCATTCCTTTCGCTTTAGTCACTTTTACTTGATGTGCGAACAAAAATTTACACAGTTTGAAACAATCTTTGAAAAATCTCAAAATCTATAGAGAGATTTTTTTTTTTTTTTTCTTACGGCCGTACACAGGTCCCAAATGCTTAAAACGGATAGAAATCGTAAAATCTTTTTAATTTTGAGTAGTGTACAGGAAAAGTCTAGTTTTATTTAATTAGAAACTTAAATATTCCAATTGCGAACTTGAAACAACAATCACTTCAAATTTTAGTCTCGCCAATAACGAGTCAGACCCCCGTCTAGTGGTTAGAATGCCCGGCTACCAATCGTTAGCTCCCCAGTTCGAAACCAAGTGTCGGAAGCTTGATGAAGTTCAGATGGCAGCATTAAAATTCAAAGAGAAGAGGAAAAAGTTCGAATTTGCTTTTTTTCTCTTAAAATTTTTTATCTAGCTGGGATATACCCCAATTTTTATCGATTGTTCCGTTTAAAGTTTTATCAAAGGTCATAGGCTTCACATCCTAAGTTGCAAGGTGTTTGCTCTTCCGAGATGAATATAACCCCAATCGCATCGGCTTTACAACGGCTCTACGCCCAATTTTCCCCCCTTGCCGATGATCCAACCCTACTATTCGGGAGAGGACATGCCCGAGCAAATTCCGAGATAAGAGCCCCCGACGCGATGAAGAACCTGCATGGCGCGCGCTGCGCTTCCTCCCTGTCCGATCATCGGCATTTCAGGAACCGATGACCGTTTGCTACTAGGGTGGAACGAAGAAGCTTGATAAAGAGACTTACAGAAAAAAAAGAAAGAAAAATGAAGTAATGAAATAATTCAACAAATAAATGCCATAGGTAAAAGTAACTGACTTTGAATTTTTTTACGAGTGAAATACTAGCTTAGTTAAAATGTTTTTTGCCCCCCCCTCTTTCAACACCTTTTTATTTGGGAATGTATATTTAAAATTCTCATATAATCAGTATACTAAATAAACAGGCTTTTACTGGCGTATTAGCCTGATACCCGGAGTTTCATTTGCAGCCTCATTCATTTTTTTTTTTTTTTTTTTTTTAAATCCAGGTACTTCCGTGACCTCAACCAAACATGAGGTCTTCCGTGAACTCAACTGAAGAATCAAAAACCAAACATTGCATTAAATCTTCGTTAAGATTGTTTAATACCATATTTTATAATTGAACTCTTTGGGCCTTTTTCTTTGCAAATTCATAAATTAAATTAATGTTATTGAGTGAACTCACAATATCATTTTCTATTGGTATTAAAGACAGTCCAACTAACCTTTCTTGTGACATAACTGATCTTAAATATGAAGGGTCCACGGGAAGAACGATGAGAGTCCACTTTTCGTCAATGTTGAGGTTTCTACTGCATTCTGTTCATTTGTGGCACTATTAATATCCGAACCCAAAATCGCAAAGAACGATGAGAATACACTGAAAAAATAGCCCACAGTTTACATGGGGAAGAATGATGAAAGTCCCGCGTGCCATTCGATTTTTGGAAAATCAGCTGTATTGGACTTTCATCGTTCTTCCCGTGGACCCTTCATATGTTTTAATGAGCTTAGTTCTGAAAAGCTGCTTTCAGCAGATGCAACAGTCATTGGTATTGTTAATACAATTTTCAATACAGTCGATTCCTGTTAACCTTAGACCACCGGTTAATCGGACCAGCCGCTTATTCGGACCAGATCTTTAAGAACCGAAACGAAAGCTGTTACATAAGCATGATATCATTAGTTTATTTGGACCAAAATTCCACTTAATTGGACCATAAAACAAGAGAGCGAATAAGAAAATATGATCATAAGTCGTCTGCGTAAAGCGGATGTAAAGCCTTGAACTTTGAAATACAACCACTTAACTGAATAGGCCCCGAAAATCGCAAATTCTTGATGTAGCATCATTAAAAGCTTTCTAAACAGGTGTTATCTATTTTGAGTCTCGGCGTTCTGTATTGGTGATGCACCGGCAAAAGAAAACCAGAGTAGAAAAATTATGAAGGATGTAAATTATTTTTCGAGATCGTTAAAGAGATTTCTTTCAAGAATCAGTCATTAACCGTCCTAATCTAAAACTGGGAAATGGAAATTTAAAAAAAAAAATGCATTTAAATTTTCATTGAAGATTATTTAATCAGCGACCCTAGTCGGTCGCCTAGGCTCGCGTAATGGTAAAGCCGGCCCTGAATACTAGTTTGGGACAAGCTTTTCTTGTTTGCAGAAACAATAATTGCGTAGCAATTGAACAACTAGTCTCAAATTATAAATATCAGTTAAAATTTTTGAAATTAAAGAATGAAATGGGGGGAGGGGGGATTAAATCTATTTTAGGGTATGCAATTGAGTTTGGGGAAACCCGATTCACTAAAAAAAAAACAATAGTTTTCATTATTAAGAATTTTGAAAATTTAGCTTTGTCACTCAAACAATGCTCCGTGTCAGCTCATTGGTTGGGCTTTAAATCGAAGAAATCGACGACAAAATCAACGACTGCTATTGAAAATGTAAACGGCAAATTAAAAATATTAAAAATAAAAACGTCAATTAAAAGTTTTGAAATCAATGATTTAAAAGGTTCGGGACTCTGTTTTAGGGAATCAGCCCAACTAGCTAAAATCAATAGTTTCCGGAATATTTAAAAATTTAGGAAATGCGGCCTTGTCACTCAAAATTTTCTCCGGACCACGTGGAATTTACTAAATTGGTACTTAGCAATCGAACAGGGAATCTGAAATTATATAAGAAAAGCTTATTATAATAATATAAAACTTTTTAGTTCATTTCTTGTTTAAACATGTAAAATTGTCTGTTCAAAACTGAAGTTGTTACTTAAGGTCAGGCTTTTCGAGTTACTTGTTCATATTGCATGTCGAATGTTACTTTTGGGCTGATCACTTGAAAATAAATTCACTAGAATTTTACTTTCCCAACATGTATCATATAAGGAAGGTATTGCAATCATCAGAAAGTTCGAATTTGAGAGTTTGATGTATTTGGGAGTCTTTCGAATTTATTTGTGCTATTTTATGTAAGTGAACACGATACCTTAAAAAGTGCTGCTTTCGATTGAGTTCAAATTTGGTATATTTATTATAGACCTCCTGTGTACTACAGGTATTGATTTTGTTATATATAGGACTTATCGTTTTTTTTCTGGGCACCAGAAAATAATTCTTTTACATTATGACTCATATATGGAAATTTTTGAAGAGCGCCAGTGTATAAATGGTGCATCCGCTTGAGCAGAAATTGGGTATGTATCAATATACATGGTCGCATGACCTGCATATTGATACATACGCAAGGTATGCAACTTATGTAGGTCATGGTCACATGGCCTGCATAGATTTTGTGTGTGTGTAGAGCTGATAGTTTGTTCACAGGGCTACAAAAAATAATTCTTATACATTACGGCCAACGGGCGGAAATCATTTAAATTACGGTAGTGTCTTATGGTGCATTCGATCGAACTCTATTTAGTAAGCAATAGGTCATTGTCTTACATACTATACAGATTTTGGGGTGCGTAGGGATTACAGTTTTTAAAAGGGTTACAAAAAATATTCCTATACGTTGCGGCGTATACACTCAAATTGTTTGGAGAACACTAGCGTCTGAACACTACATCCGATCGAGTTGAATAAAATTTATTTAAGCGCTTGTGGTAAATATCGGTTCGGAAAGTTTCAGCGGTCCAGTCCTGCCCTGTTTTTAAGTTATAGTGTTATGTTATTTCCTCCCCGTCTCGGTCCTTCAAATTGTAGCCTCATTCTTTCAAAGTTTTTTTGTTCTGCCAGAATCTGTTTTGGTTTTCAGCTCGCCGCAAAGGAAAGTCGTTTTAACCTGAAAATAATTGAGAACGGAAAGAGCAACAGCTGTTCAAGTGAGGAAAAGGTATAGTAAAGCGACTACGCCCAACCTAATGCAAACGACAGCAGAATCCCTAGTGGCGAAATTTGGAAGATAGGCATTGCAAATCCAAAACTGAAAGAGATAGGGCAAAATTTCCAGTTAGAAATGTCGCCTGTACACTCAAAAATATCCGGAATCGATGAAAAAAATACCCGAATACTGAATATCTGAAATATGCAGAAGCGATTCTGCTCTGCAGATTCACATTTCGAAAATGTAGCAGTTCCCAGTTGCGGATTGTGACGTTGTCATGCCATTCAACGAAGAACATTCAAAACTTCCTAGAATAGAATCAAGTTCTTTTTGTGAGCAGTAATTTTTGTTTTATAATAAAAACAAAAATCTTGATTAATGTGTGTGGACTTGACTAACTAACTGGCAATACTTTGGTTTATTGGAGCATCATGCCATCTCTCCAGTTCAATAATTTACATCTTCGTTGGTTTTACATGGGTTTGAGAAGAGAAGAGGCCTAAACACACAATGATGGGCTGAAGAATAATCAGTTCAGCCATAGCGGACTGCAGTGATGGGGAGAGAGTTCTTTAGATGGGAGCGAGGACAAGTTCTTGGCCGTTTCCGGTTGGCGGGATCGCCAGGGACGTTGTCTGCGAGGATTTCACTAGGTAGTATGTTTAAGTTTCTGAAGAACTTTGAAGAAGCAGAAAGCATATGTTCACGGAGTGTCTGGATACACAAAATCTTTGTAATAGTTTTATTGGATATGAATTGATGCACTCTGCGAATTTTACAAAGAAGGGCGGATTGCTTCGACTCGAGACGGTCGATGCTTGTACGGGCAGCGTAGAGTCTAACCACAGTCTTGTATATGAGAGTTTTCTTGCGGTGACTCAGTTTTTTCGAAAGTACTAACCCTTTGAGGCGCAGTGTTCCCGCTCTGGGAACACCAAACTCTGACGTTTTAACTGTTGCCAGTCACGAAGAATAGATTTGATTTCTATAAAAATAGTTGCGGGTGACATAGCTCCACAAGAATCCTTTAATTTTTAGCACGTCATTTCCCGTAAAAAAAAATGGTCAAGATTATTTTTAACAGCACTGGCATCCGCTGAAAAATGCAGTAATGCGAGAACAGCCGGATAGATTGCCCAATGCTGAAAAAAGGGCAGCCGTTTCCATCGTTCGACTTAACTACCAGCAAGATGGCGGACGATCGAAACGTTCATCGCGTGCCACTGGCTGTGCCGGCACAGCCAGCTGTCGTCAAAAAGGGTCTCTAGATCTGTGGCACGCGATGAACGTTTCGATCATCCGCCATCTTGCTGGTAGTTAAGTCGAGCGATGGAAACGGCTGCCCTTTTTTCAGCATTGGGAAAGGGTTGCGCCTCAAAGGGTTAAAGCAGCTAACTGATAGAAGGCGGAGTTCATTTTATTGCGCGCCTTAGCAATGTGATGTTTTCCGGTTACGTTACGTTCCAGGTTACCCGCGCATAGGTAGCTGTTGTAAAGATGTTAATTGCTTGGGGTATTTCAAACTATTGAATTGCGTTGTGACATGAAAATCCAGGTTCGATTGCACTTAGTTGCAGTAAAGAAAAAGACATTGAATGCTGAAAACAATTTATTTAAAATATACTATTGAAACATTATTATAACGGGCGGTGGTGGCTCAGCGAAAATAAAATGACGTCCTATATGGACAGTGCAATTAAGGTGGAATGATTTAAAAATTACTCCAGCACAGAATTACACATTGGCAAGAACAAACACTTGGCTGATATCAATAATGCCAATTCCAGAGCAACCCTAACAGTTAATCCAATAAAATTACAATGACGTAATCGCGAGGAAATAATTTTAAAGTCGTCGCAGGGGAACAACTAAAAAACTTATGCCAGCAGGATGCCAAGAGAAAAAACAAAAAGGCCGTTGATTTTGCAAACGGACGCAATGTAATCTATTTTTAGCACACCGGTCTGAAGAGACGAAACAATTAAGAACAAAAAGGATAGTGCATACAGGGAAAAGTAAATATACAGATTTAAAAGCCGAAATGGCAGAAAAATGAGAACAGAAGTGATTTAGAATTCTTGAATTTTGGATAGATTACATTAAAGAAAACCAAATTAAATGATTATTAAATTAGATATGTGATCTTCATCACAGCTGTATTGCTCCAATCAGTTACAATGTTTTTGACTTGAGGCCGTTGAGAACGGGGAGGGGAAGGCGATTGCTGAAGTAGACAGCTTGACACTTATTGGCATTTAATTGGAGTTTCCATCGGTCGAGCCATGATTCTATTTTTCAACGTATTTCTGCATAGATTTAGTGAGCTTTTCCTTGTGTTTATACCTGTACGTATAACGGTGGTGTCATCCGCGAGCAATGCGAGCACTGAGACCAGATTGAGTAGATTTCTACTTTTGTGTCGATTTTAAGTGAAATGTTCACGTCCAGTAGAAAAGTTAGTAGATTGCACTTTTGAGTACATTTAATCTACTCAAAATGCAATCTAGTACATTTTCTACTGGACCTCAAATTTCCACTTAAAGTCAACTCAAAAAGTAGGAATCTGCTCAATTTGGTCACACTAAATGCGAGCAACATGCCACTGCTTCTTGGCAGGTTTTTAGTGTAGATATTGAAGAGCTTGGGACCTAGTATGGAGCCCTTAGGTACCCGCTACTAATTCATGGCTTATCGGAGAAAGAGGTTAAGACACGTGTCTGAGTGACTAAAGGACGGTCATAGTGGAGGGCCTAGCGGAAATCGCCTTATCGCCAATACGAGAAAGAAGTATCTTGGGATAGATTTCATGGGGTAGAAAAGGACCAAAGGCCCGGATCAGTGCAGATCAGACTGAGAATAAGGACAGTTGGGAGAGTTGGTACAGTGGGGATGTTGTACGCAACAGAAAATTCTGTTGTAGGGGCCGTAATCAGGATTCTCCGCAACGATTTCGTTGGGGAGGCTATTGAGCTCGCTTAATACTTGACAGCAGACTTGTATATGAATTGTCGCATAATTTGCATGGGCAAGTCACGACGGATTGTGATGTTGGCTAGAAAGTGGTGGTCCTTACGTATTTTGCGCAGGCAAGGCTTTGCTTTTGTTCAAACTTATCAATAGAGGATCGGGTGAAATATGCCCAAACATGGATCCCCGTGAGACTCCGCCGAAAATCGTGTTTATGAAAGGCCTTCTCGAAGGCGAACTTGAAAGTTGCGATGAAGAAGATAGCTGTTAGTAGGCGGATGATGACATTCGGAGAGTTGAGTATGATTAACTTGTAAATGATACCAATATGCCAGACTTTATCAAAAGCTTTTTGTAAGCCCAGAAGAAGCATGGCAGTGTGGTCCTAGTTATGCATATATGTAGATAAGGTTTCGGCAATTCTCTGCAGCTGATGAACAGTGGAGTGTGCAGACTGGAAGCCAAACTGTTCCGGGTGCAGAAGGTTGTTTTCATTTATGTGGTCATTTATTCTATTCAGGACAACGCTCTCAGCAAGTTTGCTGGGCCACTCAGCAAGCTGATGGGCCGATACTCAAGTCGTTGGATTAGCAAGGTCTTGACCAGATTTGGGTATCGGCACTACGATGACAAGTTTCCATGCTTTAAGGAAATATCCCGTGTTGAGAATGGCATAAGTGATTTGAGCGATCTCATAGACTTGGCTAGTAGGTTTTGAACTGAACTGAACTGAAGTTCTGTGTTTTTCGGAGCACCTTAGCGTAGAGCTTTATCTCCAGTTTGTAGTTATATGTCTTGAGGTACTTTATCATGAGGTAGGGGGGGGGGCGGGGGCCCCGGATCAGTTACAGATTAGCTTGGTCGTGCAGGAGTTCACTATGAGGGCGCAAAAACGAAGAGGACCGCATAGGGCCTTTTCGATTGCAGGGTTCGGAGGGGTCATAGTCCGGGTACTCCGCGGCTATTTCATTGGGAAGCTGGTTCAGCGTACCATAGTACCGAACAGCAAGTCTGTAAAGGAACTGTCTAAGAGTTTTGATGTTGAGGTCTCTTCTAATGGCCGCGTTCGTTAGGAAATGATGCCCATTATGGATTGTGCGCAGAGTTCCATTCTGCTTGCTTTCTAGTCGGTCAATTGAGGATCTTGCCGCATAAGCCCACACCGGTGCGGCGTACGTAGCAGTTGGTCGTATAAATGTCTTGTAAAGAAGCGCTTTGTTTTGCGGAGAGAGGTTCTTGTTTTTAATGATGGGGGCTAGCTCCCGGTAGGCCAGGGCCATCTTATCTCTGGCGCTATCAATGTGAGGTCTCCAGGTGAGATTTTTGTCGATGGTGACGCCAAGGTATTTAACCTGTCCTTCCCAGTCAATCGGGGTGTTGTCGATCATAATCCTGGTCGGCTTATTCCGGTTGGAGAGGTACAAGGCCTGGCACTTGGGAATGTTCAGGAGTAGCTTCCAGCCCCTGATCCAGCGGTTGATGGAGTCAAGATGAGTCTGCATGGCAGTGATGAGGGCAGAGCCAGTGTCGGCGTGGCCGACTATTGCCGCGTCATCGGCATAGAGGGCTGGCATGTTTTCTTGGTGGGTCGGAATGTCGTTAAAAAAGACATTGAACAGGACGGGTCCGAGGATGGAACCCTGGGGGACTCCACTGGAAATTGGTAACGGGCATGCGTCTTTGACTCTAACTTGAAATCTGCGGTGGACCAGGTAGTTATTTAGTAGCTTCACTAAGAAGTCCGGGAAATGGAGCTTGACGAGTTTGTAAATTTACCCAACGTGCCAGACCTTGTCAAAGGCTTTCTGGAAGTCGAGAAGCAAGATGGCGGAATGTCGTTTCTGCTGATGCTGGTTAGACAGAGCCTCGACGACACGGTTCTGAAACTTGAATGATTACTACTTAAAATAAAATATTGTATGTAAAAAGTGGTTAATTATATTTTGTAAAGGCTGGCAACTCTGGAAAAAAATGCTCTTTTGGGTTCAGAAAATTTAAAAAAAAAGGAAAAAGAAATCGACAAAAGAGGGGGTTAAATGCACTAGAATGTCTCTGTAAAAGTAGGGATTTTTTAATTAAATCTCCTCACAGGATTTGTTAAAATAGAATAAGGTTTTTCTGGGCATTTATACATCATAATAATGTATTTAATTTAAAAAAACCATAGATACTAATAAAAAGCTTTATAGATTCTAAATGCGTTTCCTCAATACTTTAACATCAACCAAAATTCTCTATATCTATAATCTCTTTGAAAGCGGCGCAAGTAACAAATCTCACTCCTAAAATAATGATAATAAGGAATTCCAAAGAATTTCATTTCATCAAATACTTCGTAACTTCTCGAATCATTTAAGAAATAGTTTTCTTCTTTAGTGCAATTTCAATTCTTTCTTTTTTCTATTCAACCTTGGGATACTCTTAATAAATTTCCGGAGAGACAGTAATTAATTTTTTAGTGGAAACGGACTCTCTAGTGTCGTGTAACTTCAACTGTCACAGTCTTAGCAATTTATGGAGCAGTAGATGTTGACTACCGGTGTTGATATTTGATTTCTTTTTCGTTTGTACTGTTGAGAAATCCAAGGCATATAGGGCTATATATGTTTATTTCTTTGAAGTAGTTTAACGAAGGGTTTAGGGTGTCTACCTTATTGCAACGTACAATGTAAATAAAAAATATCACCTATACAACTTAATTAAAGAAATGTAGCGAGTTATTTTGGTATTTGGGTAATTGTTCTTTATTATTACTTGCAGTAAATTTCATTTTTGAGTAGTCACAAGTGAACCTTTAGACCAGATGTTCTTAAGCATGTGGCTTGAAGGAACAAAATTTGGCTCAGTGTCTTGTTACACAAATCAAAATAAACTAATTGTACCAGGAACTTCAAACAAATGAGGATTGTTCTTTGCAAGCTGCACTACAAACTGAAATAAATGAAAAAAATAGTGTCTTTTATGAAATTTAACGAAAAGCTTTTTAAGCATGGAATTGTGCAGGAAAAATTTTACAAGAGTGACACGTTTTGCAAAAGTTTTGACTTTTATGAATCTTCTCTAAAACTTTCATAACTGAAATGGGTTAAATAATTGATTTCAGTGTATAGTACGGCTTGTAAAAGAGACTGCTTGAGAGCAGGAGTGACCCGACACGGTAAGCAAGATAAGCATCCTATTGGGGCACCATCTTCGAAGGGGCGCTATTGCGAACTTAAACTGAGAAAAACTTAATTTACGGCATAAAAAAGGGCGCCTTTTTCTGATTTGCAGGAGGGCGCGCTGTGTAACCTAGTAGGGCCGCCTCGCCTAGTAGGCCCTATAGGGCCGCCTCGCAGGATTTTTTCGAACTACAATCTTAGCAGCAATTAAATTGGATGCTTAGTGTTTGCTAGGGAGAAAGGAGTTTCGATTTCGATGATCACGTGACCCTCTATTTTCACGATTTCGTTACAGACTTGATAGGGAGGGTTAAAAACCCCAAACAGATAATTATTTTTAGTCGATGAGAAACCGTATAAAAGAGATTGGACTTTATTGAAGAGTCCGATTATGACCAACAGGGCCCCGGGCGTTGATGGATTTGGGAACCCCATCTATGAAATTTGTTTTAGTTTTCATAAAATTTTGATATAAAAGAGAAGATTTGAGAACAAGATTTAAAATTGGGGGCCCTTTCGAGTCGGGGGCCCTGGGCAAAGTCCCGATTTGCCCATGCGATAATAAGGCCATGTTTTAATCCTTTCGTGATGAAACGTTGGTTCTAATTTGGGGCACAGGAACGATAAATATGGTCGTCATCAATAATGTATGAAGCTGTGGTGACTCCCAGTATTATCGGCGAATTTTTGTTCGAAGTAATATTTGAAATTGCAAGTATTGTTCTCCATCAGAGTCGATTGCAAAACTACAATCGACGTCAGTTCCAGTGATAGGTACTAGATATAATTAATTTACTAGAGTAACTTTAATAAAAAGAAGGTTCACGCTTAAAGAAAAGAACTAAATTCGCTCCGAATGAACTAAAATACCTCCGAAGGACTTAAAAGAGACAAACTTGTTTCGGTTTTAAATCCTTCGGTGTAATTTTAGTTCTTTAAGAGCGAATTTACTTCTTTTTTTAAGCGTGTTCAATTTAAAATTTATCTCTTAAATAATTTACCAGGTAGTCGACGCTCGTTTTTAGGAAAACTTGCATTTTTACTAACTAGCGAGTTGTCCCATAGACGATTTTACGACGTGATTTTAAGAATTTTCGATTTTTAGTAACTATCTGAGTGGTCTCTACGAGTACGTAAAAACGAGCGTCTATTGCATAAAGGAATGTCATATAATGTTAAATGTTTGTATGACATTTGGTGACCAAAAGTTTCCAGTAACAAAACTTGGAACTGCTCTTCAATATTATAATACAGAATATTTGTTAAAAACATTATTCGTTAAAAATTTTAACTATTAGTTAAAAGTATACATAGACTTTTGTGAAATTTGATATTTCTTTCTCAATTTTACTTGATTTGAAATTTTCTGAAATTTGTTGTTTTAAAAAGCGCTCTAGGGCATACTAGATTTTTTATATTTAAGTCCTGTAAACGCTTGTTGTCTTTAAATGAAAATAGAATAATAATTTTAAAAAATGCATTCAAACATTCGAAACTACTCGTCTTCTTTTCTCTCTACAGTAGAAAACGAAATTTAAAAAATCAATAAGTCCAGTAAAGAAAACACTAAAACCCTTAAATCGATGACACAGAACCATTAAACCTCTTGTAAAAAACTATCAATCAATAGATGAAGACCATTAAATTTACCATGAAATTACTTTAATGGTCACAACCACTTGATACCAAATCATTAGGAATTGTTCGAGACATAACTTAAATAATAAATTTGAAAAAGCTTAATGAACTCTATTAATTCTAAATATTGTTTGTTAATCTTACAAAATGTATTTATCAGTCGAAAAACACACCTTACAGAGTAGATAAGAACTCAAGGGCAAAACTTGGAACAGAGAACACGTTTAGTTGCTTTTTTTATACATGTTTTAATGCGTATAAAATAATTATAGTCAAAACTCTTTTCAATGAACTTGACAATTAAAAATATTTCAGATTAACGAAGAAAAATATTTCTAATAAATAGAAATCGAGTAATTTAAATTGAAGTTTCATTTTTAAATTTTTCAAAATTACGAATTTGATGTTCGGTTCCTTGAAGTTCATTATACTTAAATTTTACTGTATATTTTTTATAATAATAAATCCCTGCAAACGATAATAAAAATGCATTATAATATTTTGAATAAAAAATACTGCTGTATCTAAGGAAATAGTCTTTGATTGAGTACAAAATTAAGTTTTTGATTTTGTACTCTACTTGAGCTTTTTATGATTACATCAATAAAAAGTTATGAACGTTTATGTATAGACTTTTTAAAAATTAAACTGAGAGAGTAAAGGCAGCTTTAAAATTTTAAAGTTATAATGATATGGTAAGAAGCTTTTATCATGTACTTAAAGAGAAACGAAAAATTGCCTTGGTATTCCAAAAGACAGAGGAGATACACACTTCTGAAGCAGCATAACAAAAGTAATTACAGACAAAAGACACGCAGCCACTCTCCCGATAAAGCCGAATCATTGGCTGTAGCCCCGCGCGGCCATGATGGAAATCTCATTATCTGCCCAAACACAGAAACACAAACTAGAATCTTCAAAAGTGTGTATCTTCTCTGTCTTTTGAAATATCAACACAATTTTTGTTTTGTATTAAAGTTCAGTATAAGAGCTTCTTACCATGTCATTTCGAGATTTGTATCACATGACTTTTTTGGGGGTGTGAAAAGTTAATCTTTTCTCAATAGCAAGGAGTGCATTCTGTAGTACTTCAAAAGCGTGTGACCCGCATGACTTTTTTTGGGGTGAAAATGCACAATTTTCCATTTTTTGAAAGGTTAAGCAATTTTTTAAGCACGGAGGACCATCAGTAACAACTCTTTTTTTCTGCACATAGTATTGATATTAAGTGTAATAGAAAAAAAAGTGGTTTGTTACTGAAAGTCCTTCATTGTTATTTTAATGCATAATATGACAAAAGACATTAGTTTGTGAACGACTACGTGATGTCCAAAAAACTGTATTTAGGCTTAACATAAATATATTTTATTATGCGCATTTAAAAGTCTATTTTTTAAGCTTTCCAATAAGCCTTATCTGATCATCCTGCTATTTCAAATAAAAGCTTTACAGCTTTTAGAATAAGAGCCTAAAATGGCGATTTTTACTCATCCGCGGAGCAAACAAATGGCTATATCTTTAGAACATTTTTTTTTTAAGAAATGAAAAAAAAACTGTTTTGGGATACAGAAGATAGGTGGATATCATCTACAAAATTTCGTGAAAATCAAAAGTGGTGCGGCACAAAGATTTCTTAAAATTTGTCGATTTTATATTGAAGGACCTATACAGCACTTACATCTTCTAATTTTTTTCTAGCCCTCACTAGCCTGTACTGCAGGTCTGAAAAAATCTATTGTTTATCATGATCTCCCCAACCTAACCTCATTCATGTACAGGGTGGGCGAAAAGTCCTTGGAACATTTCAGAAAATAATATATAAAATAGAAATTGCCATAAAAGAGTTCAGTTTGCGGTCACTTCTGTAATAGAATGTTAATTTGTTTTATGAACAGAAAATTTCTACACACACCTCAATACACAGTTCAAGACACGGATCATGGAAGTCATTGAGAATATTCTGCAATCCATGTTGATAAGCGCGTGGAATGAGATCGGGTATCGCCTAGATATGACACGAGTTACGAAAGGTGCCCATATCGAAATTTGGTGACAAGAAATAGGATTTATTAAGATGGCGAACCAACTGGTCGCCGAAGGCGGCTAGTATATATACTGGGTGATTCTAAACTCTTGGGCAAAACTTTAAGGGGTGATAAGGCACATAATAAGGAATCAAAATCACATATAGCAATGTGGGGTCAAAAACGCAGTTTTCACTTACCTGGTAATAATAACTTTGTGAAAAGTATTGAAGTGTTCGTCTAATTTCTTAACAAAGTTTCATTAACAATAGGCTAGTCTCCAAAATTTCATCCGTGAAATAAAATGGAATTTTTAAACTATGAATTTTAGTCTTCCGTTTTCGGAGAAAAATACATTAGTTTCTGACGAACAATGGTCGGAAAGTGCACTGCTGTTTCAGCACTTTTTCCAAAGTGATTATCGACAGCTACATGAAGACGATGTTGCCGACCCCACATTTCAATGTGATTCTGATTCCTTATTATGTGCCCTATCACCCCTTAAAGTTTTGCCCAAGAGTTTAGATTCACCCTGTATGTGTGTGTGTGTGTGTGTGAGCCGTCCTTTTGTCTTAATCCTGTATTAATCATAATAAAAACGATTTAAATCTCCATTTTTTTTCAAATATTTCTAGTTACTTCTTTAATATGAATTCATTTACTAATAATTAGATGAATTAATTTCTATCTCTTTCCCAGCAATTATGATTTATAATAATATTTAACTTCCATTTCCATTCGATGTTAAAATTTCTATTGTTAAGTAACTAGACTATATTGCCCTAGGACTACTTTCTTCCGAGCGTTAAATCCAACTTCCTAAATCAATTTAATGCCGGCCACAATAAAAACGAATGGTGGTTTACAGCTATTTATTCCAATTTCATGAATCGGATATTAGGAAACAGTATATCTTTATCAGAAGTGAATTAAACTCCTTCCCTTTCGCTGAACGTATTCAAGGAGTCTTTGCATTGATGCTAGTGCAGGAGGTGCATGGGCTTTTCCTGAATCACTAAAGCAAGCGCAATTAATCTAGTCGTTTGTGAAAAGCTGAAACTTTGCTTAAAATGAACGAATAAATTAAGCATTGGTCGTTTCCAGATTATGGTGGAACATTGGTGTCGCAACCTGCAAATTATTGGGGGGTGCAAATAATAAATACAGTCGGTAAGTGCCGAAACCGGGGTGAGGGATCCCCAGACACTACTGTCCAGATGTTAAAATTTTGTATTCCATCATCCTCAGAGTGCGGGGGGAGGGCATTAACGTAACTTAATAGGGGCAAAAGGGAGGGGCAACCCCCCCAATTTCAAGAAAGTTCAATTATCATCTATATGAAAGTATTTTCTGTAATAGGAAATATTATTTTGTCCTCCTACCCCCCTCCCCAATATCATACCGTCAATTTACCCCAAAGGGGGGGGGGTGGACTTTGTGATACGATCTTGGCCTTCTGTCTATTTCGCTTTTTTTTTTAAGTTATAAGCTTTTTCAGCGAAATTTATGGAGTATTCTTCGGCCCCCTCAGTACCCTTCAAGACAAAATATTGGGGGAGGGGGACGTGTCCCCTGATTCCCATAGCTCACGACGCCCATGCGTGGGAATGAATAGTATTAAATCAAGATGATATAAAACATAACTGTCGGTTGTGTGGTCATGACAACCATTTGCTAAGAATAATTAGAATTCTCCTGTTAGAATCAAATCGAGCTCCATTTGTTGCACTAAACAGATAGTACTGCTGACATCCTGTTTTCAGGCTACTTCAAAACTGCATGAATAAAACAATCAGTGGCAGAGCCAGCGGGGAGGATATCGAGATATTTCTCTCCTAGAAATTTTCGAATTAGTTATCACAAGACTTTTATGCACTCAAGAATTTTTTCGTATCTCAAACCATTCAGAAATACTTTCTTTGCTGTGTCCCTAAAAACAATTAACAAAATTCGTGAATACTTTTCATATAGTTAGTTCTCTAATGTATTCTGTGAGTTTATTATACATGTATGAATTAATTTTCAAATCGTAATACAACCACTTGTTGTAAACAATCATTTTTGTAAATATTTCTTAAAATGACAGATAATTAAAAGAATTTGCTATTTTTTAACATTAAAAATGCTCTTTACAAAATGCGGTTAGTTTTCCTATACATTGGTATGTTATATTGACTGTACAGCAGTTCAAAAAATTAAAAATACGTTTAAATTAATTTATTCACACAAATGTAAATTTGAATTATTTTCATTGTTCATACTTCATAATTAAAAAATCATTTAACTGTTGAATTTTTTTATCCCTTGTAATTTTATTGTAAAATTAATAAAGTGTAAGAGGTACACGCTTAAACCCAAAGAGCGAAAAATACGATACATTTGGGAGCGATCCGTTTCCATGGAAACCTACCAGTATTTCCGCAAAAGTGATCTTTAAGTAGTCTTTTTTCTGAGAATTCCCTCCTGGCTTCGTCTTTTTTCTTAGAATTCTCCTCTCACTTCCTCTTTTTGTCGGAGAATTCCCCTACTCGCTTATTGTTATATTTCGCTCCGCTCCTGTGATTGAAAAACGTTCCTAAAGGAGAAGACCACTTTTGAAAACTGGGACAAAACTTGCTCCGACTGTTCGAATTTCGCTCGTTTGGTTTAAGCGTGTGAGATTTTTGGACCCTAAAATCTGTGGGCCCTGAGCAGTTGCCCCGTTTGCCCTGTCAGTAATATGACTGCCATGAAAAATACATAAAATTCAACGATAACATAAACCCTACATGATAAACATTACAGTTTTTCCCTTGATGAAAACTGCGATTTGGAAAACTGAATAGATGAAAACCGTAAAAAATATATTGCATTAAATAATTGCATTAAAAGAGTCACTTTAATTTGTTAAATTAAAGCAACTCTTAATTGAAAAGTACCATAATTTATGCTAGACAGTTCTATTGTCTTAAACTGTGGAAGTTTAATATCCTATCAGAATACCCGGAAAATGAAAAAATTATTGGGTTGTTCTTAAAGTCATTTCGTTTTTAAGAACACGAGGAACCCGTAAGTCAAGCTTTGAGGTGTTTCAAATGATCGTGAATAGTCGAATTCGATAAGATTAATCTTTTAACGATCTCAAGAGTTGTAATTCGCCGGTTTTCATCAATCAATGCCTTTATTGTGTCTTCATCATCTTCAATTGGCCTTCCAGAACATGGTGCGTCTTCTACATCAAAATTGCCTCATCAAAATTTTGAAAACCAGTTTTGGTACTGGCGTTCTCTGAATATATTTTCTCCATATAAATTGGATAATTTTTTTCCCTTCTTAAACAGTATTTTTAGCTTTTCGATAGAGAAAAAGCAAAACATGCCGCTTTTCAGTTTCCATATTTGAAAGGGTACCAACCAAAAACTACTGCTCAGAATCAATAGAAATCTTTTTGCAAGCAAGCTTGCTATAAAACCTGTCAAAATATGTGGCTTAGGTGGCTGTGGAAAAATATATTTAAGTCCTGTCGGGAAAAAAACGAAATTACATTCCGAACAACCCAATAGTACTACAAAATGAAGCAATGCAATCCAGTTAAATTTGAGACATAGAAGCTGATTATATCAGGATTAAAGACTCTACCCGTATGAAATTCTTATCCTCAATAAGTTAAAAATAACGCAAGTAGTAGAGATAAAACGGGAAAAGTGTTAAAAAAATCAAGTAAATATAAGTATATATAAAATAAAGCAAATAAATACTACTTTAGTCTATGAACTACAAATACTGAGGAATAGATAAACTCTTGCATTTAATTACCTATAAATAACGTAAAATCTCTATGTCCATTGAGTAATATTATTTTACATTATGTGACATGAAAAGTACGTAAAACGCTAGAAATTTCCATGACTTATTTGATTTCAACTACTTTTTAAAAATGTATGGCAATTTTCTCACTTAGAAATTCTTATTGAAACTATTAATAATGAAAAAATTAGGTTCGATTTGCTATACTGTTCACCGAAAGTTTAAAAAAAAAGAAAAAGAAAAGAAATTTTGAGAGTAATTTGAATATTTCTTATTTTTCCTTAACAAAAAGGTTGTGCGAGTCAAGGATACTTTTTAAACCACTAATAACTATTTAAATCTATCATGCTTCAAAATTATATAAAAATAAAAAGTAAATGAGGCTATTATCAGAAATTTCGTCTGAGAAACATCGAACTGAACTGAAATATATTCAACTTCCATTAAACGAAAATGCAAGCTACTCTAATTCGTAAAAGCATTGGAAGCCAGCCATATTGAAGTTTCAGGCAGGCTGTTAATACGTGATTAACAAGTCCGTATGCAGGGATACACCCACTCTATTTGAAGCATATTTACGCTGCTCCCGGCATTGCAATTTCAAACTTGAGTTCGGCGGCACAATTAAAAGCTTCAATCATTCAAGAGTCGTTTTCAGTTGCAGTGTGCTTCGGTGCCATTAGAAACACGTGCACTGGCTTTGTAATGCCGAAACAAAAGGCGAAATCTGCAGGAACGCGGTGCTGTAAATGAATAAGGTTTTGTGGATTGAGTAATGAGGATTTTACGATATCTTTTCGGACTCTGGTGAAATATTGTTACGCAATTGGAAACTAAGGATTAAGAGTATTTTAGCAAACTTTCTGAAGAATAAGACACTCATAAACATATCATAGCACCACTTCGTCGGTTAGAAGAATGAGAAGGTAAATTTTGGCGTAATCAAAACCCAATTATGATAAAAAAGAGTACTAACTGCAAAAAGTTAATTGATTAATAGTACAGGTGTATGTTTTAACCCTTTATCTACCGACGGTACTGAGGTGTACCGTTAAATTAAAAAAAAAAAGAAAATCTATTCAATGTAACAATTCCTTTGAAAAAACATTACCAAATACTTCATTTAATCAGCTTACATCACGGTTGCAAGTTCCATTAGAGTAGATTGTTTTAAATAGACAGATTTCCGCTCACTTTCTAATAATGTCGAGACCCCTCTTCCTCAAAAAAGAGCATTAGTGAATTTTCTGACGTGTCCTTTAAGATTAAAGGATTATATTTTCTAAAAGTGTCAAAGTATTACTTGACTCCATCAAATTTGTTGGTCCTATACACTTTTGAAAAAGACTCGTTAACTGTTTATAAAACCAGTCATCAAACGTATAGCTTATGCTTATTAATTTTTTGTAATTTTCTTTCTTATTACATTAATCAGCATTTATCATTCATTGACTAACTATAACAATAGAAAACAAATAGATTCAAGTTGATATTCTTGGCAATTATTAATAGATCAAGGGTTAAATTTATTTTAGTGAACTTTCTGTAGAAAAGAAACTGTTGACTTTTTTTCTGAACGGTGGGCACTTGCTGTTTATAGAAAACGGCCGCTATTACAACCGGAAGTGTTGGTCACTTTACTATGGAGGCTGCTAATATTGGTGGATCATCGTATCCCCTTGCTTCCTGTGAAGGGATGGATGAAATGAAACCCAAGCCCATGCCGTGATATGGTGGAATCAACGCCTTCTGGATATACACTGCTGGCCACCCAAATTGCAACACCAAGAAAAACAAGAGATATCACAACAAAATTTATTGTGTAGATAACATGTTGACCAAGTAACAAATGATTAAATTTACAGCATTCTATGAAGCGTGGTTCCTGCCAAAATCAGTACCCAGAGTAGCCGCCGTTGTTGGAGATCACAGCTGCCACACGCCTCGGCATTGATTCAAAGAGACTTTGAATGTGTTCTTGGGGTACAGCAGACCAAGCAGCTTCCACACGTTGCCAAAGTTGATCTGGTGTGACAGCTGGGGATGAACTCTGGGTCAGTCGTTGAGCAACCATGGACCACATGTTTTCTATCGGCGAAAGATCCGGAGAGCGCGCCGGCCAGGGAAGCAATTCAATCTGGTGATTGACGAAGAACCCTTGGACAATGCGTGCCACGTGTGGCCGTGCATTATCCTGCTGAAATATGGCTGTTGGCAAGCCCTGAAGGTAAGAAAGGACAACTGGCTCCAACACCTCGGAGATGTAGCGCTGGCTGGTTAAAGTACCGGCAATGCGTACTAGAGGAGTGCGAGAGAGATATCCGATACCGCCCCATACCATAATACCCGGTGCAGGACCAGTGTGACGGTGCATAATGCAGCTGTTCAGCATCCTCTCTCCACGGTGTCTTCAGACTCGAATCCGACCGTCGTGGTGTTGCATACAGAAGCGTGACTCGTCAGTAAAGAGAATTTCATTCCATTCTGTCGTCCACATCCTTCTTTCATCGCACCATTGGCGGCGGAGACGTCTGTGGTTCCGCGTCAGAGGTAGACAAAGCAACGGACGTCTTGCGGACAGACCATTCTGCTGTAAACGACGTCGAATGGTACGCGCAGACACTGGATGATGCGTTACAGACTGAATCTGCTGTGATATGGTTCGTGATGTGACTGAGCGGTCCGTCACTGCTATGCGTACAATCTGCCTGTCATCACGTGACGTGGTGCACTGAGGTCGATGCGGTCGATCACGTCTGTCCGTCGTACCCTCCTGCACCCAACGATCACATATCCGCATCACAGTTGTTTGGTTTCGTCCAATACGACGACCGATTTCCCTGAAAGATAACCCACAATCTCGGTATGCCACTATCCTTCCTCTGTCAAACTCGGATACTTGATCAAAAGATGATCGTTGTTTCCTACGAGGCATAATTTATCGTTTTTTTGAAAAAAAAGCAAGAAAAACACAATTGCTGTACTTGAAACCGTCGAAATCTCCAAGCCTTAAATAGCGCTTTGAGGTGGCGCCACAGGCGCGCTTGATGTGCGTCTGCGCTGAAATTCTAATCATTTGCATATCTCACCTCAGCTAATGCATGTTGTAAATTTCATATTATTTGCATGCTTCCTTCAGGGTGTTGCATTTACGATGGCCAGCAGTGTAGAAAGCCTTACAATTCCTACGTGACTAAGCTTTGACGTCGTCACTAGGCCTACGAAATGACGTCATCACATTTTTTGACTTCACAAAGTAAAACTATTTAAAATTTCTGGTGAGTGCTACAAATATTAGAAAACATTTTAAATTAAACATTGAAATTAAAATATCTTTATCATGAACAATTATTCATCATAATCTATTTCCTTCTCATATTATCTAATTAGTTATGGTTAAAAAATATGGATAATCTGCCATTTGTCGTAAAGTTATATTTTTTATCATTATTAAAATATTCCTATTCATGGGTAAATTCACCAGAAATTTTTACTTTGAGAAAATAAAACTTTTAAATATAGGCCTAATAATGACGTCAAAGTTTGGTGGCGTCGTAGTAAGGTTTTCGGGATCTAGGAGGTGTTGGTGGAATGGGGATCGAAATTAGTAGTCTGCTGGTCCGAGACCACTAAAATATATAATGGACCTGTAGAATTCAAAATTTGTTGGTACGTCGGACCAGTAACCATTCATTTACATTTTTCTCTTCCAAGCTTTCCTCGTTTAGTTCCACAATACATGCCATCTAATTTTTTTATTTATTATTATTTTATAGGAATTAATATTTTTCAACGCAGCTCTTAGCAGAAATCAATATATACTGCTCATAATGTTTTTGTTTTGCATTTCATAAAAAATCATGTAAACGGACCAGTGATAAATGTTACTGACCAGGAAAGTTATGGAGTAACTCATCCTTAGGGACCACTGAGTAAATATTCTAATTTCTACCCCTGCACACACAACCCGGGTGGCTTAATGGCTATTATAAAAATCTGATTAATTTGATACAAGAGAAAATGGGGGAAAATATATGAAATAAATAAAACACTGCAGGAAAATACCGGGTCTCAAAAACGGATTTTGAAAATCAATTAAAAAAAGACGGAATGCGATAGATATGTATCGTTCGCGGCCTTATGCTGAGAAATCAGGGAATTTTATCCCACCAAATTTCAAATTTAGTTAACACTTTCACCCACATTTGGCTCTGAAAACTATGAAAAATAAAAACCATTGCAAAGTGGCATGGCGTGGCCTCCTTATTCGCCAGACTTGAAGCCCTGCGACTTTTTTCTTTGGGGGTACCTGAAAGATCTGGTATACCGCCAAACTCCACAAACAATTGCGGAGCTGAAGTAGCACATCTGTACTGCATGCGAGACAATTCCAAGTGACATGTTTAAACGGATGTCTGGAAATTTTTGCCTCAGACTGCGAAACGTTGCGCAGCAAATGGGGGTCATATTGAAAATGTCATTGTTTAGATTTTGCAACAGTCCTTGCAAAATTTTCATACCGGTTTTTATTTTTTCATAGTTTTCAGCGCCACCTGTGGGTGAAAATGTTAACTAAATTAAAAACTTGGTGGGATAAATTTCCCTGATTTCCATAGCATAAGGCCGCGAACGATACATATCTATCGCATTCCGTCTTTTTTTTTATTCACTTTCAAAATCCATTAGTCATCTATGGGACACCCTATGAAGGTGAAACCCAGGCCGTGAAGAAAGAACAAGACTTTATAGTGGCAATCACATTTTATTTTAATATCAACACATAACGTTAAAATTATAAAGTCCTACGGTGGCTGAGCAGACCCCTCAAAAAAAAAAAAACGCGGGTTCACTTGACAACTGCTAAGGCGTGAATGATGACGAGAAACGCAAGCCAAGAGGTTAGTACAGAACCAAAACACGCCACAAGGGCATGCCAAACAAAATGCAAAATTAACTTGACGCCAGTAGACGTTAAGAACATTTCCATATAATTATTTTTGAATCCCAGTCTCGCCAACAGGATAAAACAAACAATCTAGCAGGCAACAAACAATATGGCAAGGGCGGCTCCAGACTGAATTCTCGGAGGGGGCCATCGAACTTTTTACTTAGGTCTTTACTTACTTATAAATTGTTCAAAATGCAAATTGAACGTGTGAAATCGTGAAGTATGCGAATCTAAAGTTGTAAAACAAAATTTCGGAGGGGGCCATGTCCCCTATGGCCCCCTCACTGGAGCCGCCCTTGATATATGGCCATAAACAAATCATGAGAACAGAAATGCTAGGCTTTACCAATGCAAAAGTGAAATAAAAAGGAAAAATAAATGAAAACGGAAGATTGCTTTTAAATACGGTAGGTGCAGAAATAAAAACTTTACAGGCGAAGGGAAGAGAAAATCCAAATCTAAAGTACAAAGAATAAATTTTGAACACAGATTAAATTTAGACATAATTAACAATTAAGTAATTGCTAGTTAAAAATAAGATATGTGATTATCTGCATCACACACCCGGTATATAGTACTTAAATCGATGTAAACTAAAGAGACAGATATGCATAGTTTAGGATTTTGTTTCGGATCTTTCTGCAAATAAAAAATTTTCATGTCTAGTAGAAACTTACTAGTGATAGAACACTATGAAAGATATTAAAATAGTGGCTCCCTCGCACATCGGGGATCTAGGAAAATGTTTGGCATTTATAAACTGATCATTTAGGCTCATTATATTGTTAGATATAAGTCAAAAATACTCTTTATCAATTTAGATTGATCTTTCTAAAATAAACAATATATGCAATACACCATCTCTGAATTTACGCTGCTGCAGTTTTATCATCATATTGACAAAAGTATTAAACAAAATATACTGATTTAAAATATAGGAAACAAGCGATATAAATATAAATTCATTATATATATTTATTTTTAAAAAAGTTTATTTTGCTCAAGAAGGTGATGATTAGAAAAACTACTGAAATAAAACGAACTTCATCCTAAACAAACAAAATATTTGAATACGTAGATACACTCAAGGCAGTGGAGCAACCAGAAATTTTTCATGGGGGCGGTTATGACTACTGCAACTCATATATATACATATATATATAGAACAGCTAACTTACGTAATGTGGAATCCCAAGATAATCCATTGATAAAGTGAAAAAAACAGTATATGTATATATACGTGCGTGTGATAAGGAAGTGAAGAATATACATTTTGTATGGCAAAAAATTTCTACATGGGGGGGGGGATGTTCGTGACCCCCTTATCCCCCCCCTTGGCTACGTCACGGACTCAAGGACATACATTTACAATACAAAATCGTTGGATAGAATATTTATGGAAGCAAGAACCAGCATTTTAACTAACTGTAATGAAAACCATTTCCTTAACTGTAACATGACCCCCACCCCCCTCCAAGCAGATAGATAACCCTCGTGTAGGTTTGTACAATACGCTTATAATTGTTCAAATGTAATGAAAAAATAAATAAACAACTTAACATAGTCAATTAGACAATCTCAGTGAAGAATTAATTCAGTTATCAAATTTAAAAGAAGGATATAAAAGTACTGATAATGGCGCTGCCAAATATCAAGACTTGCAGGAAGCGTTTTAGGATAAAGGGTGTTTCAGTAATTCATTGCTGTCAATGAATTTAAACAATGAAGTTTAGCTGGTTCTAGAAAAACAAAACCAGTAAAAAGTCGATTAGATGTTACAATACGCCCTAAATTAATACAGTCTTGCCTCTGGAATAAAATATCAAGGAAAACGTTTTTTAAAATATACGTCATTTGGAATATATTGTTTAAACATGCCATTTCCATATGTTTTTTGTTTGTTTTTGTAAATAAACTTTCTTTATTTAGTTTAAATAACAAATACTCCAATTATTGCAGTTTTGTTGCCAGTGGTAAAAGGGTGGAGAATGTTGTAGTCACCGACAGACGACTTCTCTACGTGATTAAATATATATAGTTTACCATTTTTGTGTCATTTCAGCAATTTTTAAATAAACACAGAAAAATAACTTACAAAAATACAAGATATTTTTCAAAACAACACTTTTAGTAAACAATTCTCCCGAAAAGCAAACATTTGTATATCGATTTCTATTGACACGCAATTCTTTTAAAAAATAAATAAGAAAAATAAACGGGACAAAGAGAGAACAAAATCGAAACCACTCAGCCACGAAAATTGCTGTTCTGGAATATAGAAAATCAACAAAGTTAACAAAAAAGAAAACATTTAAAAGTGCTTTTGTTTTATTTCTAGCAAATATTTGGCCGAGGTATGTAATAATCATGAGACAATTTTGAAAAACAATAAATTCTGGAAAAAAGGATTTGAAATTGTAGCAGTTGATTATAGTTAACCACGTATATAAATATTGCCATATATTTTTAAGCGCAATGAAATTCTATGCGATAATTTTACTAGAGAATTTTTTTAATGTTGAAAGAATGAGAATTTAACTTGTTTTTTATTCTGAGTAAATAAAAGGAGTATCAAAAAACACATAATCATTTATTCGAATTGATGAAATTTGTTTAAATTTAAAAGAGTTAAATTCTCATTTAATATCTACATTCGTTATTGCAATTAATATATCTATATAAATAAAATTAGACTTTTGTCTGTACATTTCTTGGAATTCAAAAATTTTGCGATTTCTATCCGTTTCAAGCACCCAGGAATCCGATGCCACCCTCAAAAAAAAGTTTGTCTGTCTGTCATTCTGTCATTCTGTCCGTGACGCTTTTTTTGTTTAAGCATCACGTCAAAACGACTGAAGAGAATGGTATGAAATTGGGTGTCATGATAGGTGGTCACTCAACTTAAAACATAGGGGTCGAATTTTTCAAAAATCTTGATTAGATTTTCAGATTTTGCGAAAATCGTTTCAAACTGCGTAAATTTGTGTTCAAGCATCACGTAAAAACGACTGAAGCGAATGATATGAAATTGGGTGTCATGATAGGTGGTCACTCAACTTAAAACATAGGCGTCGAATTAAAAAAAAAATCTCCATTGGATTTTGAGATTTTGCGAAAATCCTTTCAAACTGCGTAAATTTGTGTTCAAGCATCACGTAAAAACGACTGAAGCGAATGATATGAAATTGAGTGTCATGATAGGAGGTCACTCAACTTAAAGCATAGGCGTCGAATTTAAAAAAAATCTTCATTGGATTTTGGGATTTTGCGAAAATCCTTTCAAACTGCGTAAATTTGTGTTCAAGCATCACGTAAAAACGACTGAAGCGAATGATATGAAATTGGGTGTCATGATAGGTGGTCACTCAACTTAAAGCATAGGCGTCGAATTTTTAAAAAATCTTCATTGGATTTTGGGATTTTGCAAAAATCCTTTCAAACTGCGTAAATTTGTGTTCAAGCATCACGTAAAAACGACTGAAGCGAATGATATGAAATTGGGTGTCATGATAGGTGGTCACTCAACTTAAAGCATAGGCGTCGAATTTTAAAAAAATCTTCATTGGATTTTGGGATTTTGCGAAAATCCTTTCAAACTGCGTAAATTTGTCTTCAAGCATCACGTAATAACTGCAAAGGTGAAAAAATAATATTTGGTGAAATGATAGGTGGTTACTCACCTTAAACTATAAGCATCTAATTTAAAAAAATCGATCCGATTTCGAGATTTTGCGAAAATCGTTTAAAAGAGTGAATCTTTGTTCACGCATTACTTAATAACGACTAAAGCGAATGATATGAAATTTGGTCACACGATAGATGGTTGCTCAACATAAACTACAGGTGTCGAATTTTTTAAACATTTTTATTAGATTTTGAGATTTGTGAAAATTCTCTCAAAATACGTTTATATTTCTTCAAACGTCACGTAATAACGACTAATACGAATGATACGAAATTTAGTGATACGATAGGTAGTTGCTATGTGGTCTATTCTCCCTCAGTCGTTCGAAGATAGTCGGTGGTTAGCTTTCAACTTTCCCGACCCAGTTTGTTATCGACAGCTCTGACAACATCCTAAGCTTGTTGAACCAGTCAAAGAGCTCGTTAACACTCCTTTCTAAACTTTCTTCTCAATGCAGTGCAGAGCCAACGACTTGGCTTTTCAACCAATTCCGGGGAAATGGCCCCGTGGGGTTATGAGTGCCGTTGCGATAATGGAGACTGCGTCTTGCTGCTGCATGAAATGGTGGTTATGCTGAAGCAAAAATTTTGTTTTTCGCAATATTCAATGCATTTTGTTCATCATTTTTTTTTTTTTTATTTGACATAATTGCCCTGCGTAAAGTGAACTTTTGAAATAATTTGGATAGTTGCAAGAGGAGGAGCATTCATTCGTTTTTGAAGTAAAACGCTACAAACATTATATTTCTATCACTTTCCGTCTGTAAGAAATAAATTTTAAAATGCTCAGATCATTTTTCGCAGAGGTTATGACAAAGAACAAAGTTCATTGTGAAAATATTACAAGCTTTTCCCCCGTCTCCGTCAATCATATCAAAACTCCCTTTATAACAATGAGCGTATTAAAGAAATATTTTACAATTTCTTTAATCATTTGTACAGTTTTGAGAGGCAGAATTGCCTATAATACAGACAGAAAAAATAAGGAATAGCACAAAATAAAAACGCCGTATTTTTTCAGATAAACAGCAAGTTTATAGACCAACTCTAATCTCATCCAAAAATTATTATTCAAGTGAATTAATATTCACATTTCAAAAGGCAAACATCAGAATTTGAAATATTGTTACAGAGATGTATGTGGCATGATTCAGCAAAGGCAGCCATCAGTAACACATGGAATAATTTATTGAAAACTCGCTGGAGAGAAATTTGTATGTCGAGAGCAATTAGATGTATTCGATTTAGAAACAAGGAATGTTAACATGTGAATTACGAGGAGGGAATTGGTTACACCCATTTTAGTCTTGCGATAGTGTTACCCCGATTCAGCCGTCGTTTGTTATCTTAACCCGTCCATAGAATATTTGCCCTGCAATTAAAAGCTCCAATCAAGCTTTAAACGTTTTCGTTTGCATATATGAGTTCTTAGAAAATTATTAGACAATAGCAGTTAAATTGGAATAAAGAAACCTTCGTCGCAGAAATTAAATTTTAAATTTATAGATGAAATAAAATATATGATATAAATGAAAAATAAATGTTTACTTTCAGAAAACATATAAAGCACCCAAAAATCAGATTTATCAATAAATTACAATTAAATTTTTTAGATTCAGTGATGCCAAAGCGAAGGACAGGACGCAAAAGGGTTTTTAAATATCTTTTCTATTAGAAATATATTTGTGGTTATATTATCTATACATGAAGCTCGCGCATGATGCACGTTATAACCGAGGCTCACCAAAAAAATCATATTTCATACATGCTTTATTTTATTTATTTTCAAAACAGTAGGTACAGTACAAAAGAACTTGGTTAATTTGTCGGGTACTTGCTATATACCTTTGTAACAGAAGAAATCTTGTAACTATTTCAAATTAGTTTATTGCTTATTAAACATTTCAAGATTATTATTGCAGTCACTTAAATCCCTATTGCCATTGCCGACAACCTCTTTGTGAAGCGGAGTTTTCTGCAGTGAATGCAACCAAAACAAAACAATGGAATAAACTGGGAATAAGCAACACAGTTCCGATATCATTGTCTCATGTTACCCCCATATAGAACCGACTCGTTACTAAAGGAACAAGCTCAATGTTTTCATTAATATAGTATTCTATACTGTTATAAAAAAAAATCTGAATTTCACAGACAATATCAACTTGGTTTTCATGTGAGAATCTCCCTTATTGGTGAATAAAAGATTTTTACTGTTTTTTAACATAAGTTCTGTTAAAAGACGAAAATTAGCTGCGATTCTTCTGAAAGTCTAGCTCTAAAAGGACATTTACCGTTTTCTTTCTGGCACCTGCGACCTTGGACTAATGCAGGGTTTCCCAACCTTTTTAACTCGCGGACCCCTTTTTCAGTCAAAAATCCACGGCGGACCCCTGTCAGTCGGCGCGCACGCGACCCCCCCCCCCCCGGAGTTTTCAGAAAGTCGAGCACCCGCACTAAACTACCTGCGGGTCAACACTTGGGAACCTCAGCCGCTGTTCAAAGATGGCCACGGACCCCCTAGAAAGAGCCGGCGGACCCCTAAGGGGTCCGCGGACCACACGTTGGGAAGCCCTGGACTAATGAAATGTCTCCGAGTCACTTCCGGTCGTACTCAAAGTAACTCCCACCAAGCTGATTTTAGCAATTTTGGATGAAAGACGGTCGTTGCTCATTCTGCCCGCAGTTCAAGTTGGAGTTAAGATCCCTTAAACATACAGTCCATGCCCAAAATCTTGCCATCTGTCGTCGACCTTGGCGAGTTTTACTGAAATATCGCCCAATTTGGCGATAGTCTGTCATTTGGTTCATGTCCAAAATATCGCCAATTGTCATCGTCCTTGGCGATGACAAATGGCATTTTTGGCAATGACAGCGTTTTTGGCGAAATATCGCCAAATTTGGCGATAGTCAGTCATTGTTTGGTCCATGCCTAAAGTCTCGCCCTATGTCGCCGACCTTGGCGAGTTTTGCCGAAATATCGCCAAATTTGGCTCCAAAAATTATTTCGTATTTTGCGTAACTCTAACACTTTTACCCGTAGAATTTAGAAATTTTGTGTTTAGAAGTATTGTAATATCTAACTGTTTTCAATATCTTTTTTGATTTCAATCGACTGGTTATTTATTTACAGTGTCAGTTGTTGTTGTTGTTGTTGTGTGTGATTATGGCAACGCTACACTAGGGCGATCTGCCAAGGGGGGGTGCCTTGGCAGGAGGACTTTCTAAGGGGTTCTAACGCGTATTCACGTTACATCTGGAGAAAACCTACCAAAACTCCAGACCGTTACAGGGTCAGTCAAATGACTTTAAATACATTAAGGTGTATGGTTGCATTCAATTCATTGAAAGTATGTGGTCAATGACTACTTTGGCTGTCCCCAAAATCTCGCAAAATATCTCAAGCTTGTCGGCTTTTGGTGAAATATCGCCAAATAAAAGTGTTAGAAGGAAATCTTTCAAATTGAACCCAGCTTGGCGATATCTAAATATTTGACTAGAAATAGCTAAACCTTACTATTACTGCAGCATTTTATCTCTTTCGAACAAAATAAGTTGAGATGAAGTGAGCCCGAAAATGTTTTTGATTTAATAGACCTACAAGGATGCCATCTGCTGTCCACATCCAAATTTTTTACAATATGTAACATTTTTTGATTAGTCAGATTCATTTGATTAAAAGTGGTTCGTAGAATTAGCTTGGCTCTGCTTTCATATAGATATTCTCGTAGAAAACTCTGCTTAGTTTCCGTGTTCGTAGCTTAAAATTCCAGTATACATGGAAGACTCTAGTAAACAGTAAAGTTGACAGAATGAAACTCAAATTTTATTGATTCTGGAAAGTTGACGAACAATCTTCAGTCACAGTTCACATGAATCAACAATCGGAAACTTGATTTATGATAGTAAGACAGTCAGCTAAGCACTGAAGCTTGCTGAGATGCTGTATTTCTCACACAATAAAAAGTTTATTTTGCGATTTTATTATAAAATCCTCCCACAGGCTAAAATTCAGAGGAAATTCGTGAGGAAATTTGGAATCTATTCCCCATCATACGAAAATGAAATATTCACTTACAGCAGTAAAAAATGAACTTCTCAAAATAAGCGAGATGATCGCTTATAATACCGCAATACAATCAGCTTCTCAGCAGAGCTAAAGTTTTCTGATGGCGGCAGTTAAAAATTTACTGAACTGTTGGGTCCAACAGTCCCCTCCTTATATATTTTTGCGAAAAGTCTCCAGCAGTTCTACAAAATTCCATTCCTAGAAAAATTCCAATCATTTACGAACCTTGATTGCGAAACAGAAATGCAATTGTGTAATACTAAGGGGGGGGAAAAAATATTACAGGTCCCATTAATAAAATCGCACCAAATTCGCCAATAAAATACAGACCGAATGTCTTAATTGTGAAAACAATTGTACCACAACAATTCAGAAGTGAAAAAATCCATTTCTTCTTAAATTCAAGCAACGAAAATGTCTCGCCATTTCACCATAGAGAGAGGTACCGTTCTTTTATTTTTATTAATTCTTTTTAATAATATTGCATTTAATTCCAAAAATTGACGGAAAATCTGTAACATTGGAAATTAAAATTATATCCTCGTGTTATAAAAATTTTTAATTAAATTATTGCAGCAAAAGTCCATTTATTTTATTTACCATCTTATGAATTAAGGATTGATATCTATATAACTACATATTTCTTTTGATATTAACGTTAACTTGATTTGAAAAACTGAGATTTTTTGTAAAAATTTGAATATTTCAGCATTTTAGTAAATATTTTAATTTATCTTATTATACAGTTTAAATTAAAAACCTATGCATCAGTTCCCTTATTGTACTTCATTCTGAAGTAAGTTATCCACTTTGCTGAACATTATTGTTGATACTGAATCATCTATTAATTTACCTACCCATTTAATAATGCTTGTATTACAAAAAAACTGGAAAATTACTTTTTAAACTTTTTTGACTTTTACCTCAGATCACGTGCACGATTCAATCCATTTATATTCCTAAAACATGTAAAACGTTGCTGGTCGCTATTCTCATTGCTTTACATGGATATACATCTCTTCAGAACACCCTACATACATGTCTAAGCAAATAACTCAACTCGACGTACTTCCTCCCTTATGAGCTGTTTACGCCATCTTGGCGGGATGTATGCATTACTCAGAGCTGTACATATGTCAGTCCTTTAACAATACCTTAACTTCATTTGTCACCATACTGCTACAAATATACCTCATTCGCTGGGAGATTTCAGCATTTGCATGTCGAGCAATATGAAATCAAAACAGGTAAGCGACATCTCCGGTAATGCAAGTTTGAGGAATTGTAATATAATCATACGGAAACACAGTGAACATTTGCGATGCTCATAGTTACACGGATTATGCCGTATTATTCAACGAGATACTGCTAGATTTACGTCTTTTGAAATTATCTCAAAGATAGCATTGTTTACAAACTAAACACAGGAGGGAACGATGAGAAATGTGGAATACATATCGCTTTGAACATTATCATTAAAGCATTGATACAGTAAGACAAAGTTAATTTCACGCGAATAAATATGATCTAGACACCGTTAAGTATCCAAACATTAAAATAACTCTCGATTTATATAATTTTTAATGCATTGCCAATCCATGCGAAATTTAATGAACTACTTTTTGTAAATATTGATATATATCATGCATTTTTCATTTAAACAGTAACTAGATGATAAGCTGGATAAGAATTTCGTTATATATTAATACGAAATTTACTGCTTGTAAAAAAAGTCATTAATTATATTCCGTAAAAGTTAGCAACTTGTAACATATGGTTAACATGTAAATAAATTTCAGTCTACGTGATCTTTCACGTGGAGTTGTTTGATTAGAAACGATTTCCTGTATCACTGCATGGTCAATCTACCTCCTTCGAATCAAAAGTAGATTAAAAACGATGAATTTCTAAGTATTCTTATGAGAATTTTTTTTTAAAGTTATCTTTCAGCTACTACTTTTTCACTAAAACGTTGCATCATGTTATTTGCACTTCCTTTGTTCTTCATAAAAAAGATTAATTGGTGGCGGGAGGAGAGAAAAAACTAACTTTTACAAAAGATATAGTATTTCATGACCAAAATCTTTATGTCGCAAATTATTTTTTTTGAAATACCTAGTCAGTCACCCTTATATTTTCTATTTAAACAAATAAATAAATAAGAAGGCTCATTTTTATATCAGAAAGGAATTTCAAGTTAAATTCAGGTCAAATAAAACCACCGATGAGACAGTCTGAAGACCTAAACAACAAAATATGCCCAAACATTTATTGTAACGCCAATGAATAAAGATAAATTGCAATTCTAAAACAATCAATAAAAAAACTAAATTTTTAATTAATTTTCAGGCATTTTTATGAAGCATTAGAAAATTTTGTCGAACTTAAGTATCTAAATTCTCTATAATACATTATAGTTTAATTTTAAAGTTGATTAAAAAACAAACACCAATTAATTTTTTATTCAATGACAGTAGGGTGTTGCAATTTCTCGCCTAATAGAGAAGATATCGCGAATCTGGGTTTAGTTGTGGGGCTTATTATTTGGCTCCAAACTTGGAGTCTTTGCACCGAAAATGGCCAAACTTGGAGACTTTTGACATACTACTATCACTGCCGCTACGTCAACCTTTTAGGCAAAGGTTTAAAAGCATGCATTTTTCTAATTTCCGGATTTCCGATTCTACTTGCTGTCAGATTTTCACAATATTCTTCGTGAAAATTCGTTCTAGATTAAAAAAAGTTTGTCTTATTCTGATTTATTGCATTTTCTATCAGAGAAAACGTTGAAGAAACCCTATAATACATCATAACCCTGAGGTCTTGAATGGAAAAAGGCATGCATGTTGGATGTACGTTGTAGCTTCAAATTAATTTCACTTCCTTTTGAACAGAAATACAATAATGCTAAAAAATATAATGTTATTTTCCCGCATTAATATGTGTTACGGGAAAGAAAGTTGCAGAGGCATTATTGCAAGTGAAATGAATGCGTGACCATTCTACTTGGCGACGAAATGAAAGTTCTCGAAACTAGTACAATTTTGGCTGTATCTGAATTAGGGAAAGAAGTTACTGGACAAATCTAGAAAAATGACGTCACGTCTGCTGGGAAACTATAAATAAGAAATCACATTCACTGTCGAGCTAGTGTGTGTGTGTGATAGACTATGGATATTGAGAGCAAAGCGATACGATTGCGTTATTGGTGTTATTGCTGTGTTAGTTATTGATTAGCCGTTTCTTGTGTTACTAAATTCTATATTTTTGTGAAATATTACTGCTTCGATCGGTAGAATAGTGTGTTAGAATAGCTTTTGGGGCTTGTTGGACTATTTTAATCTACATTCACTACCAGATTTTTGTAACAATAACAACATAAATACTATTTAATTATATAAGTGAATTCTGTGCAATTTAATGAGGATATTAAACAAACAGGAGGATATTAAACAACAGAGGCAACTACGTAATAAACAATAACAAAAAATCTGGGGTAAAACATTAGCAAAAATAAAATGACTTTAGATAATTTTTGATTAACAGATGTACAAAACATGATGACGACAAAGAGTGACATTTCCTGGACAAGCGCAATAAATTTAATATACTACCTTGTAAATAAATTAAGCAAGCAAGAAAATACCAAAATCTTTCATTAAACCTTCAACTCAAAAAAACGCAATTTTCGGGAATTCTTTCATCGCAGTATTTTTGAAGGACCAAAAAAAAAAAAAAAAAAGAAAAAGAAAAAGAAAGAGAAGAAAAAAGAAATGAATTTTCACGAAAATGTATGTAAAATATGCGCATCAATGATTTCACAGATCAATGATTCATTTTAGATTTAGCATTTTAATTAAATTATTTCCAATAAGAGCTATAATCGGGAATTTTCTATGTAGCTTCTTTTATATTAGAGAGTATGCACCTTGGATAAATTTATATAATTGCATGATAATTTTTTTATTACCTTTACATTTTATTTTTAATTTGACAGATGAACTTTTTTGACCAGAACTAAAAATTCTGTTAACTTTAATTAAATATATAAATTCGCTATTTTATTACGTCTGGAAAAAAGAAAATAAATGAATCTGCAAGTAATGCTTGAAATTCGTTCAGTGATACCTTTCATGTGTGGCATGATTTCCACAATTAATTACCAAAAGTTTCAATCATCATAAATTTATAAAAAAAATGTACTTTAAAACAAATTTTTGAAATATGATCCCTTTAACCCTCTCGTCACCCTGAACCTCATATGAGGCTCCTATTTCAAATAGCAATATTTAGAGAGAAAACAATTGAATTTATTATTTTTTTTCTTTCAGTGATATCAATATCATTAATTCATGTAAAGTATATGAGGCTCTTAA